>CM022397.1:49135438-50335438 GCA_011833715.1 Carcinoscorpius rotundicauda | reverse complement strand
GCCGTTAACAGCCATACAGATATCAATTCTTGGTACACTGTGCCACCAGGGTGTTTTATTTCCTGACATTAGAATTGTGGTTGTTTAAGAGTAAGTAAACAATGTCTATGTTCCCTATTGGTACTCGTTTTATTTTTTTTCCTTACTAAAGACTTTTACCTTAACTTCTGTGAATCCATATCAGTTTTTCACGAAACGTTTTCACGGAGAGCCACGAGCTGTCTACGCTAAATCAACTTTTTTTTTCACTTCACAAGGTGTCTGACAGGTATACTTATTACATTTATTATGAACTATGACAAGCTGCGCCAAAAAACATCAAGACTTTTTTTAAATTTTAGATAATTATGGGGAGGGCGATCAAAGCCAGAGAATGGCCATACAAAGATACACAGAAGTTAAGATACATTTGATAAACACTTGAAGAGAATTCAGTTGTCATGCGTGTTGTGAAATATATCACAAATGTAACATTCAAGCGTTATCTGTACAGATATCTATCTATACATGATTACATAAATGGCCCATTTTTAATCAGCAGCAAGGAACGAACTCCTAAATAACCTTCCATTGTAATAAAGACAGCTATGTTTAAATCTTAACATTCTAATTATATCATAGTTACATTTGTTTCTTAACCTGGGCCTTTTTTCAGCTCAATGAAAAGGAAACCGAAACTTATTTCAAGCGTGACCTTCCTCATTCCTATGAGGTAAATTTATGAAACTAAGAGAGGAGAACAATGGAATATGCATGCCAAAACTGATGTAAGTTTATACGTGACTAGACTTTTTAAGGTTTTTCTTATACATATTTGGGTAGGGTGTGGCCTAGTGGTTAAAGTATCGGGATGCGTATCGAAAGCTCCGGGACTTCGGACGTGATACAGCTGGACACTTTGTGCATTTTGAAATGTATGTCAGGCCTTAAATCTGAGGGCCTATAATGTAAAACCCGGAACCCATGTTGTGCGGAGAGCCGATTGTGCATCTTTATGCTTAAACAAGCAAGACAGAAGTGTGACAGTCAGTCTCATTGTTTAATTCGATGAGTTGGTGGCTGGTGAAGTCGACCAGTTGTGATCTTCTTAATCAATGAGTTAAGATTAGGAACTTGGCTATTTAACTCAAATGCGTGGGATGCCGTTCATGTTGAAAATTCGCATGTTTTTATTGATGCATGCTGATGCAGAAAAATGTTCAGATACCACTAACTAAACGCTAATCTCACTTGCACATCCTCTCTGTCAGTATAGCTTAGTTAGGACTATATATAACTTTTTTGTCTATTTTTTTTCTTATGTTACGTAAGCATAATCACCCGATTGCAGCTTAGAAGATGTTTTCGCGAAACGCATGTCAAGCAAATATCGTTGTAGTGCCTCAGTTTACTGTCGTAACATACCGTGGGAGTTTGTTTTTTTATATATATACATTTTTCAGTTTTTAAGTTTGAATGATTTGTCTCTGATCGTTTATTGATGACATTCACATACAAATGGTTAAATTACCGTGTTAACTGTGGGAACGTAGACTCGTTCCCAGGTTATAAAGCGTTTTTTTAACATAAGACACGTAGTTTTGGTAGTTTCGGGAAATATTAGTTCTATAATAATAAGAGTTAAAAGACTATGCCGACTGATAAGCTACAGGTGACGAAGACAGCGTGATGAAATTGGTGAATAGAATAGTAAATCAATATTTAATTAGTATGCAGAAAACAAATTACAAAGTTAGTACACTGCTTAGTCGATTGGGTCAACTTATATTCAAGTTATTAGATGTCTATACATGATAGGTACTCAGTTGGGTTTGGCCTAATATCTAGTATGCCGGAATGTGAAACGTAAGGGTTATGGTTTGAGATCGCGATAAATCACTGAACATGCGCCAATCCTTCATTCGTAGGCGCGTTCTGAATGTTTGGCCAAAATATCAACACGAGATGCTGAAAGGTTTCCTCTGTCTGATTAGTAAATAGGGATGGCGATAAGCCTAAATCTTGGATCTTCTAATTTCTCCATGTATCGCAATACGAATCTGATTTTCATGACAGTTTTTGTTTGTTTTGAATTTTGAGCAAAGCAACACGAGGTCTATCTCTCAACTAGCTGTCCCTAATTTAGCAATATAAGACTAGTCATCACCATCCACAGCCAACTTTTGGACTACTCTTTTACAAACGAGCAGTGGGATTGAGTGTAACCTCTAACGCTCCCATGGTTGAAAGGGCGAGCATGTTTGGTTTGACGGGAATTCGAACATTTGATCCTCAGATTATGAGTCGAGCGCCCAACCACCAAGCCATGCCCGGCGATTTTCATAAACTAACTCTTAAGTGGTTAGTGTGTGTTTGAAATGAAATTACGATGTACTAACAAACACTAATAGCTACTTTTTCTCATGGTAAACTGGTAGAAGTCGTTAGAGGTTACGTGCTATTGTGGAAACTATATGGAGTGAGAATTGGATTTTGACTGTCGGTTTCCTCTTATCCTGTTACAAACTTTTGTGGTTTCCAATCGGTGATGTCGAGAAACCCACTTGTAGAGAATTTTAAAATTTTGTGGTTTCCGTTTGAGAAAGGCAGTAGCTTTATAAACTAATAAATACTTTTTAATTCTTTACTAGTCTGAAGCACGTGTCTAGTGGTTGAAGAGTTGTTTTTATGATTTACACATTCTTTGAAGAGGGCCAATAATGATTCATAGCGTGTGTCGATTGGCTTTCTCGAACAACGAAAACAAGCAGTATGTAATTTCCCTCTCACTGCGCATTATGACCGTTCGGCTTTTCACGCACGAGCTTTATAAGAAGACACGAGCCGCTCTTAACAAGGGCTTCTGCCTTGTCTGCAAGCTAATCTCCAACGCTTTGAAGATCATTCTTAACGCGCTATGAAGCATGTTTCAAAATACCCTCCCTTGGGGGCGCTACCGTAGCACGCCGCCTCGATCACAAGTGTCATTGTTGCGGAAAATTAAATAATATGTCAGGGGTGGTGGGAGAAAAATCATAGAATATCTCGTAAGATATTAAAGGCACACCTCAGTTCTGTTATCACATGTGGTGATTGGTGGGGCATTCGAAATGATTCTGAACTTCATTACCATTCTAGTACATCTCACTGATTATTCGCATGTTTTTGACGTCACTGTATTTATATATATATATTTTCTTTCTTACGTACATACGAAAATAATGTATATAAAATACGAATTTTATAAGCCGAAACGTAAAGATTGGGGCACGTTTTCTTTGAATTATGAATATAAATTCTTATAAAATTTGTTTTTTCGATAATTATTTAAGTATCTTATGGAAGTTTCTGTAATGTAACAACTTACAAAATGTATTTTATTTTAAATTAACATTGTAATTAGGTCTTAAAATACATTTACGACTGCAAGAAACATATATTAAAATAATCACCAAACCTAATTTTGCACACTGTTTACAATCGTAATAAATTAGTTTGTTTGTTTTTTTGAATTTCGCACAAAGCTACTCGAGGATTATCTGCGCTAGCCGTCCCTAATTTAGCAGTATAAGACTAGAGATAAGGCAGCTAGTCATCACCACCCACCGCCAACTCTTGGACTACTCTTTTACCAACGAATAGTGGGATTGACCGTCACATTATAACGCCCCTACGGCTGAAAGGGTGAGCATGTTTGACGCGAACCCGCGACCCTCAAATTTCGAGTCGCACATCTTAACACACTTGGCCATGCCGGGCACAATAAATTAGTAAAATAAAGTAACAAACATTCATCTAGTTAGAATAGAGTATCTCTTAGTCACGGTATGGCCAGGTGTTTAGGGCGCTCGACTCGTAATCCGAGGATCGCGGGTTCGAATCTCAGTCGCACCAAACATGCTTGCCTTTTCAACCGTGGGGGCGTTATAATGTGACGATTAATCCCACTATCTGTTGGTAAATGAGTAGCCCAAGAGATAACGGTGGGTGGTGATGACTATTTGCCTTCCCTCTAGTCTTAGACTGATAAATTATGTAAAGCTAGCGAAGATAGCCCTTATGTAGCTTTTCGTGAAATTGAAAAAACAAACAAACATTGTGTTTCTTTTATTTGTTTTTGTGAATTTCGCGCACTCGTGAGTTATCTGGGCTAACTGACTTTGATTTTGAAACGATAAACTAAAAGGAAGGCAACTCATCGACACCACCCACTGGCAACACTTGGTCTACTATTTTAACAACGATTAGTAAGATTTACAGTAAAATTGTAACGTCCATAAGGCAGTAAAGGCAACCCTGTTTTGCGACGAGGTGTGAACCCGCGAGTTGAATATGCTAGTTATCAGACCATGCGGCTACTTGCTGTCATCTCTGTTGTATTAATTTCATTAAAATCGTATACAGTGCTTAAAAATTATGTTTGCTGTGAATTATGTTCAATGAAACTGTAAGTAGTTCAAGTTTTTAACAGTTTATACCTTGAGACGGTTTTTGTTTTTCAGATTGATCGGCGCATGGGAAGATGTCCCTAATGTTTAAAGGTAGCCATCCTTCATTCGGACACTGTTAATTGGGTAACTTACTGGGCTGCAGAGCGGACGATCTAAGATTTGAGCTAGTGGGGAATGAGGGGAATCTCTGACCTGGCCGTTTTGCTCATGTATTACTCAAGCTTCTTGCTGTTGTTGTTGTTTTCTCTAAGTTGAAAATACCTAAAACTTGTTATCTGACAACCAACCAGCACCATCTGCCGACTACACAGTTAAGTTGACTGAAATACTTTTAATCCCCTCTACTGGTGCAAATGCAGAGTGTCCTCGGTGGTATGTCACGGCTCGAACCTTGAGCTTTCTGATACACAGCTCAGCACGCCCATATTAAGGCACCACTTCCGATATTACAAAACGAATTCAGTATTGTCAGAAATATACTCCCCTCTTTAACCCTTTGTTTGCGACTTGTGTAAATTTGCTAACCTCCCACGCACAAGGATTCGCGAATTTTTGTGACGGGTTATTCAAAATGTTGCATGAAATATGCTTGCATCATATAATGTTAACGTAGTCGAAGGGTTACATACTTTCTGTATTTTGAAGAAAGATTTTTTTTTGTTACATCATATTTTGGAATTTTCAAAGAACCTGGAAGGTTCGCATTTGGAAGGAGCAAACAATTTGCATCTACTTTTCTTGTACGAGCGCTTTAATTAATTAAACCATTTAATTTTAAACAATGATGTTTCTTTTTTCATCTTAGCATTTTATATCTTTCGCTGAATTTTATTTTGATATGAGCTTTCGTGTGTTTCTTTTATTAATTCAAAGCTGTCTGCCGCTGTCCACCACGGTGAGACTGAACCCGGATTTTTGTTTTCTAAGTAAATTTACTGTTGATCAACCGGGGGAGAGGCTTTTATTTTGGAAACCAACTTAATAGTTGCTCGACTTCGGAATTATGAATACGCGCAATGATAACTTTCGGGTTAGATTAATATCGCATTTGGGTAGATATATTAAATATTTCCTGGAAGGAATTTTGTGATATATTTTTTTGTCATAAAACTACATAAGAATATGTTTTGCTAAGAAAAAAAAAGAGGTTTGTTTGTATTTGAAATTCGTGTAAGGCTACACTAGGGGGGGGGGGACATGGCCAAATGTGTTAAGGCGTTCGACTCATAATCCGAGCGTAACGGATTCGAATCCTGGTCGCACCAAACATACTCGCCCTTTCAGCCGTGGGGGGACTAGCGCAGATAGCCTTCTAGTAGCTTTGCGCGAAATTCTAAACAAACAAACAAACTACACGAGGGCTATCTGCGTTAGGCGTTCTTGATTTAGCAATGTAAGACTAGAGGGAAGGCAAATAGTCATCACTACTCACCGCCAGCTCTCGGGCTATTTTTTAACTTTAACATTATAGCGTCCCCATGGCTGAAAGCGTATGTTAGGTGGAATGGGGGATTCGAACTTGCGACCGTCGATTATGAATCCAGTGCCTTAACCACTTGGCCATCCCGTGCCGAAAGTAAAAGCTTAGAACTAGATGTTAAGATACAAATTTAATGTTTACTCAAATATACAAAGGGTTTTGATAAATGTGTTTATTAAACAGTCGTTTTTTGGGGTTTTTTTTCTTTCTTGCACTGGAATTAACAGACATCTAAATATGGAAACATCATATGAGTAAATGAACGGAGGCTTCTTTTATCCTCTGGCTTGCGGAAGACTGGGTCAAAGGTCAGGGTTAGAGATATCTCATTCCTGTGGCTAAGATGTAAAGAGAAATAATTTTTGGCGCGTTCTTAATGCTGTATGGTAATGATAATTAACAAGACGCATGGCAGGGCCGCTGATAAAGGAAGGAAGTCAAGGTTTATTGCATTTAAAGTCGTACAGGCTGATACGGCCGTACTTCAGACGGAACGTGAGTTTGCGATTGAAACCCAGCGGGAATGTGATTCGTATAATATATTTATTATTCATGTGCTCTCTAGAAGAAAACGTACATATGCATATACTTCCTTGTTTTTCCATTAACGTCTATAAAAACGAACTACCCAAAAATTAGCCATTAGAGAATATCAGTATTAACTCTGTTCTCTCTGTGTTCCCGTGTTTCAAATGGGGGGCTAAATTGAAAGATATTTTCCGGTAAAATAAAACCGAAACACTGCGTTTTCATACCTTACAAAAATTTTGCGCTAAACTAATCTGCTGCTTATCTCTAGGCACGCAGGGTCTTATTTTGTGTATTACGGCATAATTTTGTGTATGAAAATACCGTAGAAGCACCTTTAATATGCAATTCTGTTTAGTCATAATATTTTTAATGTAATCTTCTTTGTATCTGTACTATGTTTTGTGTAAGAATGAATCTATGTTGATGTAAAACAGTCCATCCTATTGGAAATCACCATTTCTGTGTTGTTGTTGGCTTTTCTGTCTCGCATTATACGAATGCGCATAGCATGACTATAACGTTAAAATCAGGTTTCGATACTTGCGGTGGGCAGAATACAGATAGTCGATGGTATAGCTTTGCGCTTAACAACAAACAAATATGTGAGTCACGATGGCTCAGCGGTAAGTCGGAGAGCCTATGACGCTAACATTCAAGATTCGATACCTACGGTGGCCACAGTTCAAGCGAATGTTTCGCACTTGAGTCTATAATTCGCGACAAATTTTCGCAAACTTAGCCAAGAACAGTCTTATAGGTAGAGGAATAAATCACAGTCACTTATGAAGAACATTTGTATGGGAGTGTTGTTGAAACATGTTGATCCGAAAAAGCGTGGCATTTCGAATAAATAATTCTTCAGTGATCTCGATGGAAGTAGAAAAACTCGCACCTCAAAACGAATATCACACCTTTTTGTCAGTGCAGCGCAAAATACTCACCCGCTAGGGGAATCTAGGGTTACAGGAACAGAACCATTCGACCCCCAAAAAATAAGGTAATTGAAGTAAAGCTGAGCATAAGTCTTGTTACCGCTAGAAGGGTATTAAACAAACATTTGAAGTTTACAAATACTTACAAGTTAAAGTTTTCCATTTAATCTGTTACAGCCTTTAGTATCTTTGGTCAACTTAAGAATGGTCTTGATCAAGTAAAGGAATGTTTGTCAAGGTGTACCATGTAAAATATATTTTGGCATCTTTTGTAGAAATTTGGAAATTACGTTGTCGGTCAATATCGCATAATCTTGGCCGTCTGGATAAGCACGACCAAAGATGGAGTAATTTCTAGAAAATTGTTTTCTTGGTGTGCAAAGCCACTCAATGGGCTGTCTATATCGACCATCGGGTATCGAACCTCGGATTTTAGCCTTGTAACTCCGTAAGATAGCCACTGACCCGTGGAACAGCAACAAAAGATCTGGAACAATGTCAGTAAGCTGTTATATTCCTTAATAAATAAATTAGGGTATATTTAAAAAAGAAAATGTACAAGTAAAATGAAGTCGATTATTAATTCTCGTATTTTGTTGGCATGTTAGTTAATATAATGAAATACTAACCGCACGCCAGTAAATCTAGGTTACTCGGTCATATTTATTTGTCCGCAAAATACAAACGGACAGATGTATATTAGCCTTACAATTCTCACGTATGACTCTAACGTCCATATTTTAAAAACTGTCATGCATTTCTATGTGTAAGTTACTCCCCCCCACCACAACAGTGACCTAACAGTAAGTCTCCAGGCGTAGGACGCTAGAAACCAGGGCGTGATACCCGTGGCGGCCAGGGACAGAGATAGCCATTTGTGTAGCTTTGCGCTTAATAACTTAGCTAATTATTTTCGTTAGAAATGGTAAAGAATTACACGAGTCAACAGGCAGTGGAACGTAAATAAGCGAGTCGTTGGCTCTTTGGATGATGAGGGACAGCTGTAAGTTAATAATGTTAATGACCTCTATCGGTTAATTAGTTCATTTCACGCCTTAGGTCCATAGAATATTGTAAATTACTACCACTGTTCTGTTACTGGTTGAGCTGGTGGTTCGTTTGGAGCAACTACCAAAGATGTAAAAGCCACCAATTTTTATGAGTTCAAAAGTTAAACCTAGAAAACATGAACGTTTTTTAGACTATGGTTAATGAAGTAGTCGTATGATTCATAATATGGACTCCTGTTTTGTTTACTCCGAGACGGTCCATCTACAGCACCTTCGAGTGTCACAAACAGACAAGTTTTGAAGTGCCAAAAGAAACTATAACGTTCTGATATGGGCAAGATTCCTCGTTTGTTGTTAGGTGCAAAGCTATTCAATTCAATAACCGTGATGCGGTCACCAGGTGTATCGGAATTTGATCAGTAGCGTTGTAAGCCCTAAGACTTTACGCTGAGCCACTGGGGGGGGGGGCGCATGTGTAAGAAATACAACATATAGCTACTATATACATCTTCCACAAGAAACCGCCACACAGTCTTGTTTAAACAAGTTCTTTCTGATACATTGGAATGTCAATCACTAGGTGACCTTCGTGGCTGCTCGTGCATCAATATTTCTATGTCATTGGATCAGACATTAGGCTTAAAGCTTGACGAATGTCCTGCCACATTTCATATCTTCTTCGTGACGTTTGGTTTTGCAGTGAAATATACTTCTAAACGTTCGTACCGTCACTGAGGACGTCAACTATAATATAAACAGATTATACAGAAATGTGTCTCGAAAGAAACTCGAGGTCACTTGTGCCTACTTTTGGCTCATGGCCGTCATAGTTGATACTTGTCAATGGAAAGTCGTAGAACGCCCATTATCTTGACGCCATTTTGTTTCTTTAAGTTGCAGTATTGTGTGTTGAAACATAGTGAATTATTTCGATAAACAAATACATATATTCCATAAACATTAGTTTCACAGTAGTTTTTAACATGAATATCAGATATAAACATTCCCACGCCATGTTGAATCTTCTTCCGCTAGGTAGAAGAGGAAGTATTGTGTAGATAAGACTCTGGATTTCAATTTTAAGAAAACCCAACATTATTGCCTGGGTTTTGAGTACATGAGATATCGCTTTTTCAATAACGCCCCACCTACATTTTTGTTATTTTGATCAGTTAGAAGCCCATTATCATTAGCTTTACTGTTGTGTTCAAAATAACTAAACCGAATGTTGTAATTAATCCTAAGTTCCTAAATGAAATTATTTTATATTACCTTTCAGAAATGTGAGAAGCGGTCAGTTAAGATTAACACTGCCCTGAAATTCTAACTAAGATAATGTAATTTTTGATGACGAGAAACCCACTTGAAATAAAAATGTATCTCAGAACGTCTGTTATTAACACTGTTATTGATCAGCAGAGAACAACGTTAAAGTTAACCTGAAGATGACCTAGGAAGGTCGAAACGTTGTTTTCTGCTTTTCAACAAAAGTTTTAACACCCATACCAGATGTTCTGAGATACAGGGTAATGTAATGTTATAAATATACTGAATATGATATTTAAGGTAAGTTTAAAATATCGCTTCTCTGACATTTTATCAGCAAAAACATAGCGTTATTGATGCTTTAACTGTTGCATAGAAATTGAAATCTTACCGACGTTCAGAAGAGTTTTTTTAAAAGAAGATTGGCTTAGTTTGTTTTGAATTTCGTGCAAAGCTTCACGAAGGCTATCTGCGCTAGCCATCCCTAATTTAGCAGTATAAGACTAAAGGGAAGGCAAGTAGTCGTCACCATCCACCCCAAATCTTAAGCTATTTGTTTACCAACGAATAGTGAGATTGATCGTTACATTATACTGCCCTCACGGCAGAAAGTGCGAGCATGTTTGGTGTGATGGGAGTTCGAACCCGCGACCCTCAGATTAGGATTCAAGTGCCTTAACCACCTGGCCATGCTTGGGCTTTTAAAAAGGAAATTAAAATCCAAATTGGCTAAAATTAAAATCCATGATAATAGCTACAATGTTATCAGCAACTGGTTTATTACAATTATGCTACTGTGTAGCGAAAATTAAGTTCTCCATTTCACCTAGCTGATAATATAGTTTGTTTTTTTAGTAAATGTAAGCTAACCATCCCTAATTGCAAAGTGATAGATTATAAGGAAAACAGCTAATCGACACTTTAGCTCCCCTCAGTGGCATTAAATCTGGGTTTCTCACGTTAAAAATCGAGTTTCGATATCTGCGATGGGCATAGCACAGTTTTGTGCTTAACAACAAACACAATATTATCAAGGTGAAATGCGCACCAACTCCAGTCAGTTTGAAAGCTAAGTTGTATGTATATTGGCTAAACTTTACGTTGTACTGTACTTATTCTGGTGTGAGAAGAAGATTACCATTCAACGTTGTCGCTACCTTTGTCTTTTATAAAATTATGTTCTGCTTTTTAATAAGATTACCAATGTTCTGGTTTTGTGTTATATGGTTGTTGACCACTAACACAGTTGTAACTTAAACGCTGTCAACTTTTTATTATTACTTTAGATATAACGCCCTGGTTTCGTTTGCTGTTTCTTTTATGTTTGTAAGGTCAGGAAATGTGGTAAATTTTCTGTTTTGTTAATAAAAGTGCAGTTACGTGTTTGACAATTCCACGTACTTTCTTTCCACCCAGATGTTTACGATAGCAATGGGTTTCAGTTTAATGACACATTGTCTTTGATTCACAACACGTTCGTGTTCGTTTCGTCAAGCTTCAGTGAACCAATAGAAACGTTTGAATGTTTTGTTAATAACTGCTAATCAACCCTGGCCTCATTCGTGTATAGCATTCTAAACTGGGGTGGGTGTGGTCTATTGATTTGTGTATCAGACTATAGATTCGAATATCTGTGGCTCGCGTCCCGTTGTCGCAATTTGGAATGACGCTTTTAGTGCCGTAAATTCGATTAGAATACTCGAAGAGCCAGGGAATGGTCATTTAAAATATTTGCATTCCCTTTAGTCTGTATCCGGTACGCAAGTAGTACTTGGGTATCATTGCTCAAGTATTAGAAATGCAGAAATGTCTACATTATTGCAAACAAATTATCAATATAATCGTATGCATAATCCAAGTTTTATTTCTCTGATTTCACGTTCTACTTAGTCAGACTGACGCATACAAAAATATGTGATTGTTTTCAATATTGATTTTTATTGATTACCAAACTTATTAAGGATATCTAAAATTCTAACTCGCTACAAATTCTCAAAGTCTAAACACATTTTTTAAAAGTTGTAAACCCAGTTGTGTTTTTTACTGTGTGACTGTTAACATTTATGACGTCTTACATGTTTCTACGTTTCACGTGATACGTGTTTAAATTAATCATAACGTTTATACAATAGTTCATTAGTAAAATGAAACATCTTACAAGGATACCAAAACCCAATTATGCTGGCTACTTTATAATAATATATAGCAGCTGTACACTAGTCTATGTGGTATCGATATGTAACATTAAAACAGCTACACGAATATAACGGTACTTCACAGAGTGTGGACAGATCTTCACCAGAGTTGATATGGAAATTCATTAGGTTCATGCGAAGTGCATACAATTCTTTAATTTTGCGTTTCGCAGTTTTTATGGGCGTTTTTCTTTAACAATTACGTATAAGAGAAGCAATTTTTCATGTCCTGAGACAGTCTTTCATTGACCAGGAATTTAAATAACTTTCTTCCAGGGGACACAAGCTAATTTACTATATTCTAATGAAATATATATCTGTCGTAGACTGACATTCTAACTAACATCTTTGAAACACCATCCTTGTATATCATCAACTTTGACATGCTGATGCCAATAAGAATCATAAAAATGACAGAATAGCCATGACGATCATTAGAATTTAAAAGTTTGATGTGATAATCTAATCTTAGGAACTTTAGTAAGATGTGATAATCTAATCTTTGGAGCTTTAGTAAGATGTGATAATCTAGTCTTAGGAAGTTTAGTAAGATGTGATAATATAGTCTTAGGAAGTTTAGTAAGATGTGATAATTTAATATTAGAAATTTTAGTAAGATATGATAATCTAAATATAGGAACTTAAGTAATATTTGATAATCTAGTCTTAGGACCTTTAATAAGATGTGATAATCTAATCGTAAATGCTTTAGTAAGATTTGATAATCTAGTCTTAGGAACTTTAGTAAGATGTGATAATTTAGACCTAACAATTTTATTTAGACATGAATGTTTAGAATTCTGGGACTCGAAACTGAAGCACACAAGTTGTTTATTTGTTTCTTGTTTATAATTGAGAACAAAGCTACACAGTAGGATATCTGTGCTTTGCCCGTTACAGATATGGAAACCCCGTTTCTAGCGGGGAATGCGAAGATATAATGTGCATTAAGATTTCGAAACTTAATTAGTAAAATGATTAACCTTTGATTGGTCAGTCAAAGTGAAAAGAGACAAGCCCTGTAAAGACTTAATGTGCACAAGAGCACCTCTTATTTAATATCACAATATTTAAACCGCCCTGACAAATCAAAATTTACTTACCAAATCCTGAATTGAATGGCTAAAATAAAATTAATGTAAAACTAATAGAATTTAAACTTAAAAGTGAAAATACAAACTGAAAACAGGTGCAGGAAAAAACATCTCGAAACGAAGACGAATACAAACGAATCACTTTATCTAAATACTCAGATCTCGTCTCTTTGTATAATAAAGGCAGTTGCCTTGAGAAGAAAAATCTCAAAATTCACGTAACTTTCTATACCTCGTTCAGTCACTTGCAAAAATTTTGAGTATCAACTTGTGTCTTCCCCAACCCCTTCTCCCTCTCCTTACTCACGTAACAGTTTAAAGTATTCTTCACTGGTAGAATTATCTTATGTGTTCAGTTCATTCAGGGCCTGGCATAGCATAGTGGCTAAGGCACTCGGCTCGCAATTTTCGGTTTGAGAGTTCAAATTCCATCATTGAATGTACTCGCCCTTTCAGCCGTATGGGCGAAATAATGTTACCCCCAATCCATCTTTTCGTTGGAAAAAGAGTTGACGGTGAGTGTTGTCAACTAACTGCTCTCCTTCTAGTTGATAGACACTTCAAAATTATGGGCGCCTAACGCAGATAGCCCTTGTGTAAGTTTTCGCAAAATTCAACAAAAAAACATACAAAATGTGGTCGTCAGTACAACCTGGATTAACTCCGACTATGTTGTTTACGATCCAGGGCATCATATAGCATATTATCTGTAACATATATATCAGAGTTCTGAACTAAAACATTGAAACATAAAATTCTGTTACTGAAACTCAAATAAGACACGCACACACGAATATTTAACAATGACTAGTTGTACCTCAGGACAAACGACAAATTATTTAAAAGTAGGCGGTCGCAATAATTAAAAATCGTTTGGTAGAACGTTGGAAGTAGATAAATACAGAGTTTGTTGTTTTGAATTAAGCACAAAGCTACACAAAGGCTATCTGTGCTCTGCCCACCACGGGTATCGAAACCCGGATTTTAGCGTGTAAGTCCGCAGACATACCGCTGAGCCACTGGGGGGCTAAATACAGAGATATACGCACTAGCAAAAGTACCCGGCTTTGCTCGTAATATTAGGGTGATATATTCTTGATGACTGAGCCAGTGTTATTATTCTGAACTTAGAGAAGAACAGTGTGTGTGTGTGTGTGTGTTTTCTTATAGCAAAGCCCCATTGGGCTATCTGCTGAGTCCACCGAGGAGAATCAAACCCCTGATTTTAGTGTTGTAAATCCGTAGACTTACCGCTGTCCCGAGGGGGACGAATAATATTCAAAACTTTTTATAATTTTAATTATTTCTGTTTTCCAAAAACATAAAAAAGGCCGTGAGGAAAGTACAGTAAATTAAGAATTAAATTTTTCACGTTCATATTTCATATCGCAAAATTCTATCGTTATTTTATCAGAATCAATTACAATTGTTTTTCAAAATAGTGTTGGTTGTTTCCCAAAGAAGTCACAGACAGGTACACAGGCACGCTCTATAATAATAATATTATTAAACAAACGGTTTACATACAACTTGTATCTTTTTAATGAGGCAATCTGGTGAAAAACCACATAAAAAAGAAATGGTTCCATTTGTGACAGCTTCTAGTGTGTTTTGTTAACAATCCTTTCCAACGATGGCTTTTATGTTAAATTGTTTAGCAATAAATGTATAACCTAATACTGTTGTTAGGAGTCCATGTGCTGAAAGTATAAAATTAAATGTATAAATTACAAAATAGAAAACAAAAGTTTTCTGGACCTATGGCGTGCAACATACACAGGCATGCATTTGTGCACGCATACAAGTCCTTGTCTCTGATTTATATTCGAGATATCAGGAATCTTTTCTTTTCTGCGTAGTTTTTCTTTAGCTTATCTCATGTAAAAGATGCGCACGCGCATGGATAAGTAATAATACCCAGGCGAACACCCTTAGGGTCCACATAGTACGGTTGCCAAATTTAAGGTTTCTAAGTTCTTTCTTCTTGGAGCTATGACAGTCACATTTTTCTATATGGTTTATCACTAGCTTGCCCCATTTAAAATATACGAACAAACGTGAATAAATAATAATACTCATATTTACATCCTCAGGGGCCACTTGGTATGGGTGCAAAGTTTCAGGTTTCTGGTATTTTTCCTTTAGGAGTTATAGCGGTCATAGAGACACGCCCTTTTATTATTATAGTTGCATTCTTCTCTCGCGCATATGTTTTTATTCTTTAACATGTAACATTTTCTTTTAAGGTTAGGATAAGATCTTAATTATTTTGTTTCTTGGTTAATCAACAGGGTTCTTTACACATTTTAATTTTATTTTATGAATATCTTTAGAACTCTACTGGTTTTATCACTGTGAAGTTAGAAAATGGGTGTGCATGAAAATGTTAAGGATTTCCAAATAAAATTTTGTTTCGTTTTGTTGAAAATCGAGAAAAGTTTTTTCCAGGAATATCTTGCTGATGTAGCAGTGATAGACTAGAGGGAAGGCTGCTAATAAACACCACTCTCCGCTAACTATTGGGCTATTCTTTACTAACAAATAATAGGATTGACTGCACATTATAACGCCCCAACAACTGAAAAAAACGTGTATGTTTGGTGATGGGGATTCGAACCCTCGACCGTCAGATTGCTAGTAAAATGTCTCCTAACCATTTAGGTCATGTTAGACCTCGTGGGAACGAAAAAGTCACTCAATTACAACGTTATATAATTAATTAAATTTCCATCAACCTTCACAGATCTGAGTTGTGTTCGGTTTAGGCTCTCGCTCCTTCTCAGAAGTATTACTTCTGCAAGATTGCGTACTTGCAATCCATTCATAATCTTATTCTAGAAAAACAACAACAAACAAACTGATGAATAATTAATCTTAGACTTGAAAGCAGTTCGGCATGATATTATAATTCTACCAATTTACGTTTTGCTGAAAGTATATAGTAATAGATTGAGTTCGAATCTTGGCCAATGATAGTTTTCACTTGTTTAGGAGAAACAAATATATAAAACTTTGAGGACAAAACTCTGTTTCTTGTTTGTTTTTTTACAAGGATTATCTCTCACCCGTATTCCTTCAAGAAATAAAAACACCAACAGAAATTAGAAGGTCATTAAAATCGAAGTGGCTAAACCGGTTTTCGAACCGTGGTTGTACCGCATTTGTTTGCTTCTTTACGATGGATTTAAAATATTTTCTTGCGTTGTTTTATTAATTCTTACAAACGAGGAACTTCAAACTTCAAAACGTTAAAGATCCGACATTGCCAGGTGGTTATGGCGCTGGACTCGTAATTTGAGTGTTCCGGGTTCGAATCCCTCTGATATCAAACATGCTTGCTCTTTCCATCGTGGGGGCATTATAATGCGATGTCCGATCCCACTATTCCTTCGTTAAAGAGTAGCCGAAGAGTTGGCTAGCTGCCTTCTCTGTAGTCATACACTACTAAATTAGGGTTTGTTTGGTTTGTTTTGAATTTCGCGCAAAGCTACACGAGGGCTAATTTAGCAGTGGGAAAGCAGCTAGTCATCATCATCACCATCCACCACCAATTTTTGGGTTACTCTTTTACCAACGAATAGTGGAATTGATCGTTACATTAGAATGCTCCCACGGTCGAAAGGCGAGCATGTTTGGTGTGGTGGGGATTCGAACCCACGACCTTCAGATTATGAGTCGATTGTCTTTACCACCTGGCTAGCCAAGCCACTAAATTAGGGACGGCTACTGTAGGTAGCCCTCGTATAGCTCTGCGTGAAATTCAAAACAAACAAACATACAATCAAAACATTTATTTCAAATAAGCCGTTGAAGAGGCCATTTTTCTGCGTTCGATTTATCTATTTATACTCTCGACATAAGTCGACGTATTTATCGTTAGTAGAACAAGAGAAACAAAAAGTAAAACTGCATACAAACACGTCGTGAGTGAGTGTACAGAATTTTAATAATATTCGCCGTTTGTGGCCTCTGTTAACTGACAGAAACAGGGAAATAAGGTTAAAACATGTGCTTAATATTTTATCTTTTGTTCTAGTTTTATTGACTTGGGTTTTGCAGAAAGCGGGACTTATCACATTAAGAGCTGTAGAATATTTGGAAATAGTTGATCTACTGTAATGATATCATATGGTGTGAAAATTTTATGTGATGACGTCATAGTATATGAACAGTTTGTGTGATGACGTCATGCTGTGTTAAACTTTTAAGAAACGACGTCATTGGCGTGAGAATTATGTAATGCCGCATACAGTGTGATTACTTTATGCGATGACGTTATGTGGTGTTAAAATGTCATGGTAACGAAGTTATGTGGTGTTAAAATATCACGGTAACGAAGTCATATGGTGTTAAAGTTTTATGTAATGAAGTTATATGGTATAAAAAGTTTAGGTGACGTCATATGGTGAGAATATATTATGTAATAAAGTATATTACCATTCTCGCCGTTTTTTACATTATCATTTTCTCTACAAGTGGATTTTTTCGTCTTCACGGATATATAATAAGGTCATATGGTGTGAAATTTTTACGCAAATGAGTCGTACAGTGTGAATATTTTACTAGTATATTATGTAGTTGGACCAGCATAATTTATTTAGATTACTCCGTCCGTCAAATGCAGAAGAAAATGTTTGTTTCTATTCATCCATTCATAAGCGTATTCTGTTGATTGTGAACGTTTTGCAAATACTAAAAAATGGAATTTTTAAGAAGCAGTTTGGGTGATTCTGAAAATTAGGTAGAGTTTTTAGAGCGAGAATAGTGAAATTTTTGAAACTATCCATATTGTCCTATTAATTTTGTTGTTTAGAATTAAGCACAAAGCTGCACAATGGGCTATCTGTGCTCTGGCCAACACGGGTATCGAAACCAGGATTTTAGCGTGCAAGTCCGCAGACATACCGCTGAGCCACTGGGGGGCTATCCTATTAATTTCCAAGACTGTTGACAGTTTGACGTATTCATTAGTCATTGTTTGTTGTGCTTGCTAATTTTAAAATATTATTGGTCGAGAACTTTAACAGAGTTATCGTGTACCGCATCAGAAACTTTCTAAAATATTAAAATTAATGTTTAGTGATATCGGTATGCGCGTCTTATAAATGATGAAGGATACACGCTCCATACGTTTTTGTTTTTAATTTCATTCTTCTAAAGTTTTAACCATCTGAATTGTAAACAGCAGATAAATTTAAAAAAATATTAACAAATAAGAATGCAACTGTGATTCATCAAGGCTGCCGACTTTAAAAGCTCTTGTATAAATCATTTTATTTTTTTCTTGTATTTTTGCAACACAATGCACCACTTTAAAGATGTTATCGCGCTAGAAAGTTAATACCTCTTAGTTGGTAATTCTCTTCCGAGAATGACGAAGGGTTGTACTTGTTCATTAAGCTTAATGTTTGGGGCTCGGGGATAAGGCGGGGCAGAACATCTCTGTGCCAAGATCATTCTTTTCGTTTCACACAGAGAACAAAGAAGCCCGTGTAATTTATCAAAATAACAAAAAAAACAAAACAAAAACAGCTTGAGCTGACACGAGCTAGTAATAACACAAATTCACTAAATTGGTCCGTCTACGAGAATAGATCAACGGAAATGTCTTGAAATCATTGTTTCTGTCCATCCTTACCAGAGCATAACAACATTGTAAACATGCCCTATTTATTGCATAGAAAATTTGTTGGAATTTACTCTGTTGGTATCACTAATTGTATAGGGCTCTGTGGTTACGGGAGCTCGAATCTCGTCACCGGACATGCTCCCTTTTCATACATGTGGGTGTTAAATTTGACGCCAGTCATACAATTTGTCGGTTGAGTGTAACTTTAGAGTTGGCGGTGGGTGGTGTTCACTACCTCCATTTTCTTTAATTTATTACTTGAAACATTTGAATAAACAAAGCCGCTATTTGGGCGAGTCCTTCAAAACTTGTTTGATATGTTGCACAAGTATGAATCGTCTTTAGTTGCTTTTATACAATACAATAAAAATCCCATTGGTGAAGGGACTGGGCGTGGCCCAATGGTTAGCATAGCGGCCTTCGTATTGGTATCACTAATAGTACGAAACAAGTAATGGATAGTTCTGCTATTGGATTGAAAATACAAACAAAGTGCTTGTAGCGGCGAGTGCAACTAACTGGTGCTTTTTGACTTCTCAGTAGTTTGATATTAGGGACAGATTCCAGAAATATTTAACCGTTTAGCCCATTTAACCCACAATTGATATAATCTTTCGATCAGGAGAAGCCTATGTGCTTGGAGCGAAACTAAAATGCCATTGATACACAAAGGACTATCTGTGATCTGCTCACTACGGGTATCGAAACTCAGTTTCTAGCCTTGATAGTCTGCAGACATGTCGCTGTGCCACTGGGAGAGCGAAACTACAATGAAGCACGTGTTCAAAATTCCAGTAGAAAAGCTTACATTAGATATGTAAACAGTCACTAGCGTGAAGAATACAGTCTAGTTTATAATACGTACTTTGAAATTGTATACTCTTTCAGTGATGGTGCAGTTCTTGTACTTCATTCATCTTAATCATACACCTATAGCTAAATGTGATATAAATACTGAAATTTAGTAAATTATTTTTGAAATTCTTCGGTGCAATTTAGTGTTATTCATGAGAATATTTTATTTTAAAAACAATTAATTAATAATCACTTCACACTAAAAACTAAATCATTGGTATAACGTTGTTATCACGTATAATAAATGACTTATTAGATAAAAGTTCAGAGTAGATATTTTGACCGCTTTTTAAAATACAAACGTTTGCCAAAACCAATGTCAGCATTTTTTAATTAACTGAAAAGAAAACCGCATCAAATAAAAAGGAAACGATATAAAAATTTAATAATTATGAATTACTAAAATTTATTTTGCATAATTTGTAGTGCATACTGAAGTGATTTAGACATTTTGTTTGTTTGGTTTGGAGTTCAAGGCAACATTGGATTATCTGTCGTGTTCACCGCGGAATACCAAACCCTGGCTTTTAGTGTTTTAAGTCTGGAAATTAATCGTTGTCCCACCAGGGAATACACATTTATTTTCCAGATAATAACGAAAAGAAAACTTTGAGCCTCATCAGGACCAACCACAAATCGCTTTTCAATAAATATTTGGATACATAGCGCTAAAAATCAAATTTGACCCGCTGTGTAGCTTTGTATTCAAAAACTTATAAACAATCAGTAGAACTCTTTAATATAAACATATTTTCACATCAAATGGCTCATGTTCTGCTTGTCTTGCTGAAAGGCTAATGGTGAAACGTTAGTTCCAGAAAACTTTTAGTATGAACTGCTGTTACTGTTAAACATTTGTTTCGCTATAAGAACGTGTTTTTAGTGTAAATGTAATCCACTATAAGTGCTTGTTTATTATTAAGGACAATGCTACACAATGGGCTATCTGTGCTGTACTCATCATTACTATTGAAATTCGGGGCCCGGCAAGGCCTAGCGCGTTAAGGCATGCGCTTCGTAATCTGAGGGTCGCGGGTTCGCGCCTGAGTCGCGCCAAACATGCTCGCCCTCCCAGCCGTGGGGGCGTTATAATGTTACGGTCAATCCCACTATTCGTTGGTACAACAGTAGCCCAAGAGCTGGCGGTGGGTGGTGATGACTAGCTGCCTTCCCTCTAGTCTTATACTGCTCAATTAGGGACGGCTAGCACAGGTAGCCTCGAGTAGCTTTGTGCGAAATTCCAAAAAAACAAAACAAACAATTCAAGCAAACCCAACGAACATGTGTTTTATTTCCTATAATGAGTAGTCGCTTTTACTGAAGAATTGGGTATTAAGTCCTTCTAACTTATTCAGGTGAAGTTACTTTATACTTTTATAAATATTCTCTCGTGTTACTAACTTTACTCGTTAACGCCAGAATGTCCCAGAGCAACCACGTTCTGTTCATTCCCAATGAAACACAACTCTAGTAGCTTATAGGTGAAATCAAAGAAGAATGTACTAATACGACAAACACAATGCATCTCACTTATGTAGTGTCGATTGCACATTTCGCTCAGTTCCAGGGCTCACTAGACAAACAATAATACAAAAAACATAGCCCTCGAGTAGCTTTGTGCGAAATTCCAAAACAAACAAACATTGAAACCCGGTTTGTGTTTAGTGGTGTGAGCCCTCCAACTTATGGATGAACTACTAGGATTGGGATGGGCTTTGTAATAGAGTTAGTTTTTATGTTTGGTGTAGCTTTTTCAAAGCGCTCGAATCTGGAACTTTCAGTTGTGTAAAGATATATAATTATTGTTATAGTTATACTTGAGGATGTGAGGTGAACGCGACCAGAATTTTTCCAAGGTTTAGTTTCGATAACTACCGTCCTTTATTTAGCTGATTAACTATTATGCCAACTAGTTTTTTTTAATTGCTTCGTTGACCTCGCCTCATACCGCTGCGGACAAGTTTACTATAAACGTTTCCTGATTACATGTATTTATACGACCCACATTACCTACGGAGTGGTGTAGTGACAAAATTAGAGTTTGATTGATGCATCTCACATATCAATACGGCAGACAGGATCATCGACATGTGGAATGAGGACTTAAGAAGTGTTTGATGCCCCCTCGAGAACTGTATACAGTTGGAGAATCAGTGGGAGAGCAGGGGGAGGTATAGTAATAAAAAACTCGAAACTTTAAAGAAGTTACTGATAAACGTCTCCCCATTAGATCAGTTGTAAACATGTTGCTAGCACGTGCACGATTGTTGTTTGGAGAAGTTTATAAAGCTGCATATTTCACTTAGCTGGTAGGTAGACAGTTTTAAATAATTCACCTTCCCCAAAAAAGAAATTGTAGTCACGCCACAGTGCAGGATCTTAAGAGTACCTGATATAGATGGGTTATACTGAGTTACTAGCCCCCCACCCTACTCGCACATTGGCATGTCTGCGGATTTAAACTGCTAGAGACTGGGTTTCGATAATCGTGATGGGCAGAGTTTAGATAGCCCACTGTGTAGCTTTCTGCTTAAGTACAAACAAAAGCTAATTAAAAGCATCGATAGTAGCAACTGATGGTCGAGTCTTATGAGAGAATAGTAACTAACGTATGTAACTAAACACACAGGAGAGCGCCTGCTTAGGTTATATGTGTTTTTAACTGATAGGTTACAAATATTAATACGCATTAAGAAACGTATTAATTTCTGGCTATTTTCAAAGAATGGTGGACTCCACAGCGGTATGTCTGCGGATTTACAATGCTAGAATCTGGGTTTCGATACTCTTGTGGGCAGAACATAGATAGTCCGTTGTCTAGCTTTGTGTTTGACTTCAAAGAAACGACCAAACAATCAAAGAATAATAAGAGGTAAATTACAGATGAAACATCATAATTTTATTAACCTTCATATTTAGTACAACAGAAACTCAGTGGAAGTGCTTGAGTTCAGTAAATAGTTAATATTTTGTGTGTCACCATTTTGTTTTAATAACTGCAGAAAGTATTTCAGTTATCGTTGCAACATATATTTGATCAAAATATCTTTTGGGATTTTACTATAAATGTCCCATAAAGTTTCTTTGAAAGTAACTTTTGATTTATCAAATCACAGATCTGGGCTCTGTGGGGACCGTTGCATCATTTGAATGACTCCAGCAATCTCTTTCTTAGCTAAGTCATTTATACGTAGGTCGGATGAGTGTTTGGGGGCATTATCTTCTTGATAATAGAATTCTTTACCAATAATAGACAAACAACTAGGTATATCATGACGGATTAGTATCTGATGTTACTTGCAGTGGCCAAGTATTTAATCTATTTTGTAAATATCTTTTGTCGCCTCAGCAGAAAAACGCTTCCAAACCATCACACTTCATCTCCCGTGCTTCGTAATAGGTGATATGCATTGAGGTAAGCATCTTTCACCTTTCTTCCGCCGGACGTATAACCTAATTTTGAACTATATATTTTAAACTTGGACTCTTTTGTCCATAACACTTTTTACCAATCATCAACAGTCCAGCTTTTGTACTCTTAGCAAATTCCTGTCTTTGTAAATATTTTTTCAGCTACAAAATGACCAAATATTCCATTATAGCTCAGTCTTCTTAATACTGTAGATCTAGACATTTTTCTATCATTCGGTACACGGTTGTTTATCTCATGATTGAAATCAGTGTCAGTCTTCTCTCTGTCTTGGAGGATGTATAAACAAAGATACTTAACATCATTATCGTTGACTTTAGGTTTTTGTCTTTTTACTTTCCTACTTTCAAATTTATCTGTGTTGGTTTCACGATCTAGTTTGTGGTGTTTGGGGAACATTTCAAGTCTGCAGCAGTTTGTCGAAGAATCCAACCTGCATCATGTATATATTTTATGTTAATTCTCTGCTTTACAAAAAAATTGTCTACACACTTTGGGCCGTGACATTATAACAAAACATAATATATAATTTTGAACACTTTTTTAATCAAGGTTTATTTGTGGAGTGTTATTAAAGTGATTTATTCTAGCGTGTACCAGTACCATATGGTAGCTCCTTTCTGTATAGTTAAGACACTGCATGGGGTACCGTGATATTTATTTCAGACCCGAAATTTGACCATTATGTTTATTCAAACAGAACCCCTATGACATGTCCTTAGTTCAATCATATGGGAATTCTACAAAATTATAAGTATTCTCACCCTGGTTCATTCAGTTGCCAACAGGGATCAGGGAAACATTACCATAGTATTAAAATTAACATTCTGTAATGGTATGGAAGAATTAGCTAAATAAAATGAAACGAATGATAACGTATTCTATTGTCCTAACTGTAGCACTGTATTGTTTACAACAGTTTTTGTTGTACTAAAAATGGAGTTCTTAGTGTTGGTTTCGTTAATCAGAATACAAGCATTAGACCTTTCTGTAAATAAATGCCAGTTTCTGACTAATTTTATTTGTTGGCAGAAAATTAGTTATTTTAGTAATATAGCAATTTATATTTTTGTCTAAATTAAAATTTTGTCTGAATTAAAAGGAGTACATGGATTGTTCGTTTTTGACGCAAAACTACACTAGGGCTATCTGCGCTCGCCGTCTCTAATTTAACACTGTAAGACTGGATAGAGAGAAGGCAGCTTGTCCTCACCACCCACCGACAACTCTTGGGCTACTTTTACCAACGAATAATGGGATTTATCGTTACATTATATTATCTTCACGCCTGAAAGAGCGAGCATGTTGGGTGTCACGGGGATTCGAACCCGCGACCCTCAGAACAGGAGTCGAGCGCTGTAATTACCTGGCCATGTCGAGCCAAGAGTTTATGGAACGTTTCATCTAAATTCAGTAATATCATATATTTTATTACAGCTTAACAGAAAACTCTCAGCATTTAAACTGTCTTTAATCAAATCAGTTTTCATATAAGTATAATGAGAATATCCATGGTCAGATAATTTTAGATAAATTCTATCAAATATACAAATCTGGAAATATTAACGAATTGTTATTAACGAGACACATCATCCAATGATGTGTTTTCAGAAATAAATCTCTTCGATGTCTCCGTTTATCAGTAATTACTTCTGTGTTTCCAGTACAGTTATATCTGGTAGATCTGATTCAGTGGAACTGACATAACTTTATTTTGTGGGATGTGATTTGATTTTATAATTGATTATTAAATATAATAGGTTATATGTTTGAATAACGTAATACAAAATACAAAAGACTGAAATTCGTTGAAGACAGAAGA
This sequence comes from Carcinoscorpius rotundicauda, assembly GCA_011833715.1. NCBI lineage: Eukaryota > Metazoa > Arthropoda > Merostomata > Xiphosura > Limulidae > Carcinoscorpius > Carcinoscorpius rotundicauda. Next base: position 50,310,764 of record CM022397.1, on the reverse strand, counting down.
AAGTAAATGCCAAGAAAATGCATTAGAATTTTCTTGTAATATTTATTAGTCCATTAATTTCCTAGAAAAGTATAATTAAGTTATTTTACGGTATATACAAAAGTGCCAAAACACAAGATAACGGAAAAGTATTTCATGGAAGTAATATCCATGAAGTATAGATATGATAACATCGTATTACTACGAAAAAAATTTTACGAGAAAAACCCAACAAATCATTAATTTTATGTTTGCGATAAAATAAAGTATTATGTCCGTTTTACCTGGTGTGGAATATTTAAAACTCGTTCTCTTATCTCGATGACAGGCTGCAGCCCGGCATGGTTAGGTGGTTAAGGTACTCGTCTCGTAATCTGAAGGTCGCAGATTCGAAACCCCCTCACACCAAACACACTCGCCCTTTCATCCGTGAGGATGTTATAATGTAACGGTCAATCCAGCTGTTTGTTGGTAAGAGTAGCTCAAGAGTTAGCGGTGAGCGGTGATAACTACCTGCTTTCTCTCTGGTCTTACACTGCTAAATTAGGACGGCTAGCGCAGATAGCTCTCGTGTAGCTTTGCACGAAACTAAAAAAAGAAATAAAGAAACAGATACGTTACAACTGTAGGTAAAGCAAGTAAACTAAGTATATTTACTAAAGTTTTGAATAAAAGGACTGCCAATATTGTCACAAATGATGAAGCTTTCACCGGTTAACCTTCAGAAAAACTATAGAAATATAGTTGTGAATGCTTGTAGAGTGATGTGTAGTGTTGCTGTATTAATGTTTAATTACCCCATAAACTTAAACAGAACCAGAGCTTGGGTTATGTGTAAGGTAACCATTGTTTTAAGGTCAGTCTATCCTGATTGTTCATAGGTAAGAGGATTATTGGATTTAACAGCATTATTTTGTTCATAAGCAAGAAGACCACTTGGATTTAAGGGGATTATATTGTTCATAAGTAAGGGGGCTACTTGAATTTAATGCCATTATATGATCATATTGTTCACAAGTAATGGGACAACTTGAATATAAGAGGTTTATGTTGTTCATAAACAAGAAGGCTACTTGGATTTAACGGCATTATATTGTTCGTAAGTAAGGGAGCTACTCGAATTTAATGGCATTATATTGTTCATGTGTAAGGGGACAACTTGAATTTAATGGCTTTATGTTGTTCATAAACAAGAAGGCCAATTTAATTTAACAGCCTTACACTGTTTATCACAGAAGCGTTTTTACAAGTATAACTGCTACATTACAGTTAGACTTTCCAGTCTTTAAAGAAGATTTCATTTCTTCCTTCACAGAGTTCATGCGTACTAATCCCCCCTCTCCCGACCAGAGTCAACATAAATCTAAAACATAGCTGTAGTTTGTGCCTAGACTGTTGACAGCTTAAGCTGTGGACAAATAGTTGATCCAATTTACCTTCACTATTTTCCGTCCTCTCAGTGTGGGACTTTCTTTCTTGTGACGGGGAACAATAAAATGTTTTTTTTACGAGACATCCTGGTTCGAAAAGAAACGTGACGCGTATTTTCAAATCTTTTCCGACAGATAACTTTGTAGAAACTATCAGTTGTTCAACATTTTAATTGTCATAAATAAAGAGTGGTGATACGTTTGTATTCCAGGTACACAGAGTATAAGTAACCGAAGTTTGTAAGGACAGTTTATTGTGGACTCTGTCCCTTGTAGAGAGAAGGAACGTAATTTTTTCCTCTAATATCAATACTTCTGGCAGTTTCCATCTATTGTTGTTTTTCGCTAATTGCCACACACCATATTGTGTTCTTTTATTACTGTTTCCTGCGGAACCTCGCAAAGTCCAAAAAGCAACTGGTCAAGCATTTCTCTCCCTGTGATGTTTGTTCTGAATTACGCGCAAAGCTGCTTGAGGGTATTTGCGTTGGCTGTCCCTAATTTAGCACTGCAAAACAAGAAAGAAATCAGGAATTTCTCAATCCCCTCTTTCTCCCACCACTGTCAACTCTTGAGCTACTCTTTTATCAACGAATAGTGGGATTGACCGTCATATATAACGCCCTCACTGTTGAAAGGACGAGCTTATTTGGTGAGACGGGGATTATCTCTCTCTCCGGTGTTTGGGTATATATATTTGTATACCCAGGAGGGTCAGGTACACTAGACCTCTTCCTCATTCCATTACTTTGTTGGAGTGTTCTGATTAATATATTATGAGTAAATACTGAGTGGCTGGAATAATATGATAACTTTAGGCTTTTCATTTATATTGTTCTTTCATTTTTTGGTTAAAAATTCTAGAACGTAGGTGGCCTGTTTTTTTAGTTTTATTTAATTATTACTTTTATTATTATTATTTTAAATAATTTTATCTTAATGAACTGATGTACAAATTTAACGGGGAGAAGTGTGTAGGTCTGTCTCTCTTCATCATATATGCAATATCTGTCTTGTTCGCATAACAACTCATTTTTACGCCAATTTTTATCAGAATATTTTATTTTACTATGTAGAAGTCTATCTGTTATTGGTTGTGTATTTGAGTATTTGTGGTGAACTTTGAGGAAGTGATTTTAGGTACTCTATATGCTGATGTAATTAGTGTATTCTGTGATGTTTGGAGTTTGGTTTGTATTTGTTTTTCACTAACATAAATCCATGCAGGAGCTGCATAGTCTATTACAGGTTTAATATATGTCTTGTATATTTTAATGATGTTTTCTTGACGGGAATTCTGACCTTCGATCCTCAAATTCGAATCAAGCGCTCAAATCGGTGGGCCATGTTGAATCTCACGTTATGGTGACATGATGGTTGAAGCCAGTCTGGTAAGAGCTTATAAACTTGACAAACATTCTATGAGAAACAAACTAACAGAATGAAGATGTTACGGTGAAGTAGGTGTCTTCATCACTCTTAATACTGAAGCTACTCTTTAGCGTAACCTTCTTCTCACTAGTCAATTATTTCAACACTGGATATTACAGTGTCATTGACGCCAGATTAATCGTACTCCATCCAGATGGCCGTTAGGTTTAAAAAAACGTTATAACTCGATATGATCCTCTGTTAGTTTTTATCAATACAATTTCAGTAGCAATCTTACATATTTTGAAAATCATGTTTCTTACTGTTTTCAGACACAGTCTAACTGAATTAAAGCTAGCTATTCACTTAAAGTTGCTTATTTTTTTATTATACCTGGATTAGACATTGCCTAGTGAAAGGCTTGGGATTCACTTGTTCACGGTTTGGGTCACTTTGCCGCAAAACATATCACACTCAATGTGTGTGTTGTAAGAGTAACATTCAAATCCAAATATTTCAACAGAGCAGTCCAAGAGTTGGCAGTGGAGGCTATTGGTTAATGACCTTTCTTCGTATCTTTAATTAAGAATCGTGGTCGACTTCGTAATCTATTAGGTTATCTGAAAGAATGAAACAAACCTCCAAGAACTATCTCTGTTAGAAAACAAGCTGGTAATATTTTGCTGTTTTTGAAATGTGTATGAATTTTCTGGTGAATAAATGTTTGTGCATTATGAGGAATGGTTATTTCTGTCTAATATATCTCTCAGTGACTGTGCAGTGACTTTAAAAATATGTGAGAATAAAACTCGGGTTTCGATACCCGTGGTTGGCCAAGCAAAGATGGCCAATTTTGTAGCTTTGTGTTTAACGACAAACAAATTCTTCGCTAGCTGTAGTTCATTGTTTTTGAGACTTACTTGACCACAGTTTTATGATCTGTCTGTATAACTGCAAATAACGTTTGTCAGAGGCCATTCTATCGGAAGACAGATATCTGAAGCACCTATATTTGACTAAAAACCAGCTACGATTAGTTCTGTTTCATTTTATGTCTTGTAGTGTAGCCCAATGACTCTGTGACTTCTGGACATGGGCCCGACATGGCTAGGTGGTTATTGCGATCGACTCGCAATCTGAGGGTCGCGTGTTTTAATTTCCGCCACATCAAATGTGCTTGTTCTTTTAATTGTGAGAGCATTATAATGTTACGGTCAATTCCAATATTTATAGATAACAGAATAGCCCATAAGTTGGCGGTGGACGAATAACTAGCTGCCTTTCCCCTAGTCTTACACTGCTAAATGCAAAACCAAATAATTGTCTGGACGTACTTTATTTGCTGGAACAAAGTTGATATTTATAGGTCTTAGTACTGGCTTGGATGACTGTTTCTCTTGCAGTGTAAGAATTAGCAGAACCTTTTTAAAATCCTATATCTAGCTAGAATTCTTCAACAGTTCATGTAAAAACCAAACTGAGCTCAAGCCGCCTATTGCTTCTAGATTTTCGTACCTTTGTGAATGTTTCCAAGGCTAGTGATCATGTAAAAGTCAGGTCATCTAGTTCAATTAGCTGGTCTCTCACAACTTATCTCTAACCTTGACCTGAAATAATCTGTTTCGACAAAAGTGGTTTGGTGCCTCTTACAACGTAACTCTGACCTTGACCTAGTACAGTGTTTTTTTGTTGTTTTAGCTGTTTTGACGCCTGTTACAGCTTACCTTTGACCTTCAATTGGAATATTCCACCGTAACTTGACTGATCTAGCATCTCTTACAGCCCACCTAAGAAGTTGATCTAAGATCATCTAGTTAACTAAGCTGGTTTACATCTCTTACAACTTACTTCTGACCTTGACCTGAGATTGTCTTGTTAACCTGACTGGTCTGGCATCTTTTACAGTTTACCTTTGACCTTGTGGTAACTGTTGAACAGGACCCACATCACTTATTTGCTTCAGATTAATGATCAAGGTGTGGCCAGTCTCAGTTCCAATGCCCAGTGTACCCGGAACTGGTACACTGAAGATGACCGAAAGTGAAAGTCTTGCCGCTTTGGATAGTTGAAGAGTCGACAGCCACTACCAACTCTGAAATGGCACCTATCTTGGTTGAGCATGAACATTTAATGGTGTGAGTTCGCAGATACTTCTTGCTTGCGGTGAAGTCTGGGAAAGATTAGTAGGGTGACAACTGATGCTATTAGCAGCTTCAACAGACAAAGAAATAAAACTGTTTTTCATAATTTACATCCATCTAACTAAACACTCAGTCTTGTATCTCAAACTTATTCATTTTTACTTAAAGAAATAACTTTTCACACCCTTTAGCTCTTTCATCACCAAAACCAAAATAATTTTCTTGAGTCAACTCATGTCAGCAAGATTAAAAATACTTCTCTTACTACGTTAACTGAAACTTTTAATACTTTAATCCAATAAATTTCTTTAAATTGTGACCTAACCATTTCAAAATATCTGTATTCTCATTTACTGTTCATCTTAGCCCTTCAATGGGTCAAACATTTGTAAGTTGGGGAAATTATAACGCTACTAATTCGGGTTTTGGTCACAGCACAGATCTGCTATTCTCTTGCTTTGGGATTAAACAATTTGTTTAGCTGTACGTGCGCATGTACAATAGTTAAGGATATTTACAGTGTATTTTATTTATATTAGGCAAATGTCTGCAAAGTTCTAAAAATACGTTTTTAGCTTTATTGTACCGTCTTTGTATCTGGGTATTTTGCCCTGGAGGGTCAGGTTCTCTTTGACCTCTTCCTCCTTCCTGAACTTATTTTCCCTAACTGTTTGTATGTTAACCGTCTTTGTAACTTTCCATTTATATGGTTTGTTGAATTTCGCGCCAAGCTACTCGAGGGCTACCTGCGCTAATCGATTGTCCGTAACTTAGCAGTGATATACTAAAGGGAGAGGCAGCTAGTCAACACCACCTACCGCCAACTATTGAACTATTATACCAACGAATAGACGTCACAGTATATGAAATGCGAGCATGTTCGATCCTAGACTTTAAAGTTTGTAGATGGTTTGACATTCGGTGAAAGAGACTTTGTTACAAACGCACAACCTTTCATTGTCGTTATTAAGTACCGCTCAATTAACTTCGAGTAATCTCAAGTCTGATATTGGGAACGCACTTTTCAGAAAGTTCGGAGACGAACTTAATCTTGTTCGAGTGTGATACATACTTGAGGCTTCCCCAAACTTTATTTCCCAAGAAGCGGTTTCCTATTCTTCACATTTTATTCAGCAACAGATGCACAAGTGAGTGACAGGTGGGGGAATTAATAATCCTTTTGTGTAGAAGGTGGAAAAGTGAACGGAAAGTTGAACTGAAAGTATGCGTTAGGTGAAGAGAGAGTGAGAAACTGACCGACTGTTGTGAGGAGGGGGTTGAAGGAGGAGGCTGAAGAATCATTGAGTGAGGATCAAATGAGGAAAATAAAGTTTAGATAGAAAACTAATGTTAGTTTCGTGTGAGTGTTCATATGACGGTTGTGACTTAACGTGTATAATTTACTTAAAAACAAGTGTTAGTTTTGTAATGTGAGTGTTCGTATGTTGGTTGTGACTTAACGTGTATAGTTCACTTAAAAACGGGTGTTAGTTTTGTAATGTGAGTGTTCGTATGTTGGTTGTGACTTAACGTGTAAAGTTTACTTAAAAACAGGTGTTAGTTTTGTAATGTGAGTGTTCGTATGTTGGTTGTGACTTAACATATTTTGCAATCAGGTGAAAGAGTTTATCGTTACATTTTTTTTCTGATGTTAAGTTGATATTTATGTTAGCTAAAGCTGGAATAGGAGTAATATAATGGAAGGAAACAAGGGAGGTTGAAGTTAACATGTACATGGTGTATAAAGTGAATGTGAGGAGTGTGTACATGATGTACAAAGTGAATGTGAGGAGTGTGTACATGATGTACAAACTGAATGTGAGCAGTATGTAATGTATAAAGTTAATGTGGGGAGTGTATACCTGATGTATAAAGTGAATGTGGAGAGCATGTACCTGATGTGGAAAGTGAATAGCGTGGTGGAAATTAGTGTTAAAATGAGCAGAAGGTGCTCTAGAGGGCTACAAAGCAAAAAAAAAAAAAAAAAAAAGGTTAGAATCTCGATAAATATGTTCACGTTTGATGAAAGATTTTATAGTGAAACCTGAGTGTAAAATATTGTTAAATCGGGAAATAGGGGCGGAGGAATAGGCGTGAATAAAACGTGTTTTCTTTCAAGTCAAGCATGCTTGAATATCTGTAGAGAAAAGATGTTTGGACAAAAGGTGTATTTTTTTTTTTTTAAAGTCATGCATGCAAAATGCAAAGTTCTTTCTTTTCACTTGGAAGCTCACAATAACCGTAATACAGATAATTAAGCAATAACAGCGCCAACGTTTGTCCTGCAACAAACGGCAAGTTTTTAATAGAGCAAAACTTTAGCAGCAGGGGTTCGGTATTGTTTCCAGAGAAAACTGTATTATCTCAGAGGAACAACAAGGGTGTGGCAGATTCTGTCGCCACCAGCCAAAGTTTCTTTTCCCCGTTTTTTCTTGTTCTTCTTTCGCCTGCCGTTTGTCCTGGCTCACTGACCTGACCGTCGGGTTAATCACCTGTTCGTGCAGAGACCAGTTGTCGATCTTGTAACTTCTGCCGAGCGTCCTGTCTTGTGCCTCAAAGCTTAAGGTTTGGCTGTTGTCAGGTGCTCTGAAATTAACGAAGGGTGAGTACAGACGAAAAGAACTGATACTCTGCAGTGTGTTCGCTACTAAATGTTTGTATTAACAGACTGATATTCAAGTTGTGATTACTATCCGTACTGTGTGTTTCGTATTTTTGTAAGTTTTTTTTTTAGTAAATTTATTATCGTTCAAGTTTCAAATATTAATGAAAAGACTGCAATTGTTAATAAGCTTGGGTAACAAAAAATGATAACAAAGAGTAACTATACACAAACGTTCCGCGTCTTCGAGTTTTAAAGGATGAATCATTTATGATATAAATCAGACCCCAAAATAACAAAACATTACTACTTCATAGTCATTTTCTCTGATACGCTGACCAATAACAGTTTTGGACCCTGATCTGTAAGTTTTATATATATATTTGTTATATGGTAACTTTCTCTGATTCCTATATTTTATATACACATTTGTTACATGGTAACTTTGATTCATATACTCTATATACACATTTGTTACATGGTAACTTTGATTTATATACTCTATATACACATTTGTTACGCGGTAACTTTCTTTAATTCGTTTATTTTATTTACACATTTGTTACCTGGTAACTTTCTCTGATTCGTATATTTTATACACACATTTGTTTCATGGTAACTTTCTCTTACACACTGACTGATAACAGTCACGAAAACCGAACGTTCTCTCTAAAGTTATAACTAAGTTTTGGCAAAGTCTTAGATACTTTTTCCATGAAACTTTATATTCGTTGAGTTGTTTATACTGTAAACTTTCATTTTACAAGCGTGTCGCTGAATACTGTGGCATGAAAAATTAGAAATGTTGAATACACTATTAGTAGATATGAAAGTTACTAGGTTACGTATAAGTTTGGTAACTTTTAACCAGCGTACTTTTAAATACGTAAGTTACATTTGTTGTTATTTAGTGGATATTTGTTTTTGTTTTGTTTTTATTTTGAACTGGTAGATCAGACGGATAAAGGCAGTCAGTCTATCCTACGTGCGGAGAGCGATTTTGTTTTCGAATTTTATATGCAAAAACGGCTCGTTTGGGTTGAGAAAATATTTCAAATAGAGGAGTGAACAACGTTTCGACCTTCTTCGGTCATCGTCAGGTTCACAAAGAAAGAGGTAACTGATCGGAAGCTGACCACATGTTTGGAAGGGGTTATGTAACTGAGTGTCGTAATGTAGAGGGCGGGGTTAGATGTTTGAATATATAATTTTATCTATAATATTAATATAGGTATAATGGCGTTCCTTTATATTGGTTTATATTATATTTCGTATTTTTGTAAGTTTTTTTTTTAGTAAATTTATTATCGTTCAAGTTTCAAATATTAATGAAAAGACTGCAATTGTTAATAAGCTTGGGTAATTGTTGTTCGCTCTTCTATTTGAAATATTTTATCAACCCAAACGAGTCGTTTTTGCATATAAAATTCTCAACAAGTGGGTTTCTCGACATCACTGATTTTGTTTTCCGTAATGGGACGCGAACGTAGGCCTTAGGATACAAAGTCAGGCAAGCTAAACATACGGCCGCACCTGGCCAATAGTTTCATTGAGTGGAAAACAAAACTTTAGAGTTTATTTGTATAAAGCTAGTTATAGCTTGATATGTAAATTATACATGTTAACGAGATTATTTAAATACTACGTTAAACTAGAATTGAATCGTTTAGAAAAACGTGTTTTTGATTGGATTTTTTTTTTAATTTGTTGTCTTAAAATGTTGAAAATGTGATGAAAAGTAGATAATTTGTTCTTGCTTTACCATTGGCTCCTCAACACTAATAGTGTTGCCTTAAAAGTTAGGATGAGTTTGGAAATATAGATCTTCATGTGTTGAATTACAACATGAAACAAGCGTGTATTAAAGAGCTAGTGGAACTCATTAAACATTTTTGAGAAACCAGCGCTTTGATTAAACGTTAGACTGTGATACAACAGTTAGATAGGATGTTTTATCAGTTATCAAAATTATTGCTTGTTAGTGTTAATTATGGTGCACGAAGTGAGGAGTTTCTTCAATGATAATCATATTGTATTTGCATGTGGGGCTTTGGGGCGGCCACTTCATTCAGGCTTTGAAGGGGACCCAAAATGGCAGTTTCTGTGAGACATTTGAGTTATGCAAATTACACCTTAGCGTACAGTCCACAGTTGAAGTGGGGGGGAGCATGTGAGATCTGTCTTCTTCCCCCTTCCCTAATCCGTCTGATGGGAATTTTTCATAAAATGAAAAGTAGTCCCATGGGTCAGCGATAAATTTACGGAACTCCAACACTTAAATTCTGTATTCAATCCCCCACGTTGTTTTGTAATAAAACAAGCAGAAAGAAGCACAAAAGAGATTTTTGTTTGCTTTTTTTTTATAAGCTATTTCTTTTCTTTCAACAAACAAAATTTGCAGGTTTTGTTATTATTAATCTAGTACCAAGTGGATTATTTTAAAATATCCTTGGGGTGGTGGGGAGCAAAATGAGAATTATTTAAATGCCATGTTTACTAATAATGTTGTTGTTTTTTTTGTCGTTGACAAATTATCAGTACAATTGAATACTGCTAACCCTGCACTTTATAAACGTAAATAACATCCAACCAGTTTATTCCAAAAAACAGTTTTCAGTTTCCGAATGTGGTGAAAGTTACTTCACCTAGCAAACTGTTTAAGGTATTTACTGGGTTTGACAAAGCTAAAGTCCTTGATTTAAGGTTCTCTCTAAGAATATTTTCGGTAGGTTAGAGACGTTGGCAAGGTATTTTTTGACTCTTAACCTAACAAACTACCGACAGACCATCACTATACAACACAGTTAGACACACCTGTCAGGGGTGACGTCACCCTGCTGCGCTGGAATGAAATATGAACAAATAAAACGTAAGTCAGACAGCTTTCCTTTGAAGAAGTATAAAATATTTTGTTATAAACTTATTAACTTATAACCTCTTCTTGTACACGGAGAGTGTTTCTATTATTTTACCCTTTTAGTATAAGGTTTACTGTTTTTCCTTATGTTTTGTTAGAGTTGAGACTGCATTAACTAACTTTTTTCCTATTGAATATATGTCATTTATGGAATTGTTGTGTCTTTCTTTATGTTTTCTCATTCCTGGACGTCTAATGATATTTTCGGAACTTCTGTGAAGGTTTATTTTCCTTACAATTAAATATCTTGAAAGGTATTTGTTTGAAATAATTCTAGTAATGCAGAGAACCATTAGAAAAGAAATATGAAAATAAATGACAGTGTAATGTTATAAAGATTATCATGTCGATAGCGGATGCCAATTTCAAAAATCACTTGATTTATTTAGATAGTGGTAATTTGACGTACCCTTTCGACATAATGGGAATGAAATCTGTTGTTGTTATGATTGTTACTTAGACACCTAATAATATCTGACATCTAGTATTGTTAGGACTGTTAATAGACACCTAACAGTACCTGATATTTGGTATTGTAACGGTTGTTAATAGACGTCTAACAATACCTGACATCTGGTATTGTAACGACTGTGAATAGACACCGAGCAATATCTGACATCTGATACTATCACGACTGTTAATAAACACCTAAAAATACCTGACATCTGGTACTCTAACAACTGTTAATAGACACCTGTCTTTAAAACGTGTTCCTTAGATAAACGAATTTTTATTATTTAGTATAATGTTGCCCAATGAAAGCTTGCTATTAAACGAAGATTTCGTTTAAAGTAGAGAAAGAACTAACTGAGTGTATTGTTTTTACATCTTGGACTTGTTGTTGTTGTTGTTTTGAATTAAGCACAAAGCTACATAATGGGCTATCTGTGCTCTGCCCACCACAGGTATCGGAACCCGATTTTCAGCATTGTAAGTCCACAGACATGCCGCTGAGCCACTGGGGGGCTGGACTTATAGGACCATCTATTTATAATTTTGTTTTACTATATATATAGTATATTATTAATCAGAGAAGTATATTAGGTTTATCATCAGAAATTGCTCCGTAAATTATAAATATTACTTTAATTAAAACAGCATATTTTAATGCTTATTTAATCTTTTTTTATTATTTAAACGCTAGCGTGTTCATCTTTCCAGTCGCTAAGTAATCAGTTTAATAAATACTTCTAACGTAGCAAATGTTACGCTTCCATAATGAATACAAAGCGTTACCAAGCCTTGATTCATCGTAGGGTTAACGATACTCACGTTTACTCATTAGCTAGCTTTTAATATTTGTTGTGTACCACCCCGAATAAACTAGGAGTGGTTGTGATAATATACTAAGGTATTATAAGAGGCTTGAACCTTTTCATGTTACCCAATAGCAGTGAACAAACAGAGAGCAGCACGCGACTCATGTTTATGCTACTGTTTTACACAGTCACGTTCTTTCTTAGATCGTGAGCTTACAATTGACGTAATGGGTGTGTTTAGGACTTCATAGTTAGATATCTTGTAAGCACGTGATTTTTATAATAACACTAGATACGAGTGTTTTTTTGATAGTTTGTGCTTTCTGATTATTTTAGAAGCTAAACAGAAACAAACCACTGTAAAAATTCAACCCACATATACATATTTACCTGTGTTAATAGGGTCGCCAACAACAGGCACTGTGTACAGAGGGCGGGGTTAATGTTTGGTTTCATACATTTTGTATAATTTTAATTCATAAGTCACCTGAGTGGGCAGTAATTCCTGCCCTCTCAGTGTTATATACAGCAAGGAATAGATATTTTGGTAATATATTTTCTTTACTTTTATCTCCATTAATTTAACATTTGCTGTAAGAATTCCATCATACCAACGACAACTAGTACACTTTTCTTACATGTAAGAGAGATCATATCGGGTTAGGTTTCAGCTAAATTATAGTGAGACACTTTAGGTTTGAAATGTTTGTCTTTTATAGCCGTGGTTCGCAATTTATGAGGCGCGATTGGGGCCATAGAAACATATTAGCTATATTTAAAAGTATACAGAAAACTTTTTAAAACTACCATGTAAATATTAATACTACTAAGTGATATGGGAACAACTGACATTGGGAAGAGACAGGTGTAGTATATGTATGAGATGCGGGGGGGCAAAAAGATTGCGCATTACTGCCCTTAAGAAACGGTTTTTAAGTCTTGTTAAGTGTGTGTTTTGAGTGCCTTATGCAGAAAATTATGGAAAATATTTTTACGCGCATTTCTTTCGGTTAGCAACGAAATCTCCCCAAATTTTTGTTAATTATTTTTACAATGATATAATAATCTCCGTGTACTATATTTATATATTTGCTCACTTTAAAAACAATAAAAGGCTATTCTGTGGCTCAAGAGTAAATTTTAGGTTTTATAATGCTGTAATTCAGGACTCGATCCCTGAAGTGAGACTGCGCAGATACCTAGTTATCAAGTTTTGCGCTTAGCGACAAATAAACAAAAAGTCAAATAATATGATGTAAAAAGCTGGGTATTTGACCGATTTCTGATTTTGTGTTCAACAGAAAAGTTATGTGAGCGACTTACAAATTTATAGAGAATAGCTAGAGAATGTTGTGAAAGGTAGATTTTATATTAAACAGTATCGACTAGTAGGTGTCATACTAAAATAATATGGAATAGTAGATTTTATGCTAAAATAATATAGATTAGTAGACTTTATATTAAAATAACATGGACTTGTTTTAGCGAAAATACAAGTATAAATATAGTCTGTACGAACTATTTTGCAGGACCATTTTATTACGTACCGTAAGTGAGAGAGCGATATGTCTAAGGACACACAACGCTAAAATCCGTGGTTCGATTTCCTGCGAACTAGCCCAGTATGGCTTTACTCTAATACCCAAACAACTAATTGTATTCTATAGGCTATTTATGGTTTTGGTTACAACTATTACTGCTATATCTGTCGTATCCAAGTCAATTTAATGAATCCTGGACATGGCAGACCTCCTGTTATTGACGCATTATGACATATTTTTACTCGTATTCACTCATACGTTCTTAGACTTTGTTGACCACTTTTTAATGTTTCTGTACATCAGACTTTTCTACTCTTTCTTATAACACCTGCCTGAGAAGTTTTTACTCCTAGTTTTCTGTCTACAGATAATACGGTTTCTCAGAATGTTTATTGCATAATTAAAGGAATTTTCATAATCATGGCAGTAAAGCTAGAAGAGTAACAAACGACCTTTATTATACACATTAACAGGCGCGCTCCCTAGTGGTACAGCGGAATGTTTATGGGCTTACAACGTTAGAAACCGAGTTCCGATAGTAGTCATGGGCAGTTTCATTTCAGCCAACGTTTCACCACTGGATCCTCAATCAGGGCTAATAAAATAGTTCTTGTACTGATAGCCGTGATAAAGCCGCAACGGCGAAACGTTGACTTAAATTAATTTTATTATTAATAATAGTAGTAACATGTAGAGAGTAGAGGTATTTTTCCTTCTAGTTTTATTGGCAGTAATGAGGATAAATTAAGGTTCAAATATTTATTTGTACTGGATTAAAAACAAAGATTTTGTTTCCTATATAAACTAACGCACTTTTGACTTGACTCTGGAAGTCTCTTTAAACCGTGGATTTTTTCCCAATGAATATCGCTAAACAAAAATTATTTGTAGCACTGTATGCAAAAGAAAAAAAAAGGGAACAGAGAGATTTGTACTCTATAACAAAGGACGGGTTCTTTAAAATGTTTACAGTGCTAGCAATCAGTGTGGTATGATTTATCGCTTAAGATGAGCAACGTTCTTTATTTATTTAAAAAGAAACACTGATTAAATACTTCGGAAATCTAGAACACCACTTTCAACATCATAAGTAAAATACAAACAATGGAAATCAATTCGTCGGCATCAACAATATTACATTCTTACATTTAACATTGTTTTTTTTCAGATATTGTTAAGATATGATTTTAATATCCAAGAACTAATATAAATTTTTGAAACTATTCTATTGATACTGAGGATGAAATCTGTTGAATACCGAAATGTTTAATTGGCGTTCCCGTTTTAAATTGTTAAACAATTTTGCTAATCATAAACATTTCAGGCATTTTCTTTTTCTTACATAGCTGAAGAAACGTATACGAAAATAGTTATACTTAAAACTTTGTTAATTAAGTTGAGAATGTTGGGGTTGCTTTTGGTCCTTCAATGTTGGAGGTACAGCTTTTACTAACAGAAACGTTGCTTCACATATCACTGCTGAAAGTGATTCTTCTATATTCTAAATATATATTAAACTAGGTACAAGTAATTTTCCCCTACTTTTTAAGTATATATTGAACCAGGTACAAGTTGTTTCTTCTATATTTTAAGTATATATTAAACCACGTACATATAGTTTTCCCTACATTTTAAGTATATATTGAACCAGGTACGGGTAGTTTCCTCCTATACTTTAAGTATACATTGAACCAGGTACAAGTAGTTTTCTCCTACACTTTAAGTATATATTGAACCAAGTATAAGTAGTTTCCCCGAAATTTGAAGCATATATTGAATCGGGTAGAAGTACTTTCCTCTATATTTCAAGCAAATATGGAACCAGGTACTAGTAGTTTCTTTTATATCTTAAGTACAACTGAACCAGGTACAAGTAATTTTCTCTGTATTTTAAGCATATATTGAACCAGGTACAGGTAGTTTCTTCTATATTTAAGTATATATATTGAACCAGGTAGAAGTGGTTTCCTCTATATTTTAAACATATATTGAACCAGGTACAAGTTGTTTCCTCTATATTTCAAATATGTATTGAACCATGTGCAAGTAGTTTCTTCTATATTTTGAGTATATATTGAACCACGTACAAGTAGTTTTCCCATACACTTTAATTATATATTTAACCAGGTAAAATAGTTTTTTCGTATACTTTAATTATATATTGAACCAGGAAGAAGTGGTTTCCCCTATATTTTAATTATATTTTGTACCAGGCACAAGTAGTTCCCCTATATTTTAAGCATATATTGAACCAGGTACCAGTAGTTTTCCCCATATTTCAAGCATATATTTAATAAGGTACAAGCAGTTTCCTCTGTATTTCAAGTATATATTGAACCCGGAACAAGTAGTTTCTTCTATATTTAAGTATATATATTGAACCAGGTACCAGAAAATTCTTCTGTATTTTAAGTATATATTGAACCAGGTACAAGTAGTTTCCTCTTTTTTTTAAACATATATTGAACCAGGTACAAATAGTTTTTTTATATTTTAAGTGTATATATTGAACCAGGTGCAAGAAGTTCCTTCTGTGTTTTAAGTATGTATTGAGCCAGGTACAAGTAGTTTCCTCTATATTTTAAGTATATATTGAACCAGATACAAGTTGTCTCCTAAATTTGAAGTATATATTGAACAAGGTACGAGTAGTTTCCTTTATATTTTAAGCATATATCGAATCAAGTAAATGTAGTTTCCTTATATTTTATGTATGTATTGAATCAAGTACAAGTAGTTTCTCCTATACTGTAACATGTATGGAATCAGGTAGAAGTAGTTTTCCCTATATTTCAAACATATATTGAATATTGAACAAGTAGTTTTCATATATTTTAATCAGATATTGACTCAGGTACAAGTTGTTTCTTGCATATTTTAAGCATATACTGAACCAGATAAAAGTAGTTTCCTCTATATTTCAAGTATATATTGAACCGTGTACAAGTAGTTTCTTCTATATATTTAAGTATATATATATATATTGAACCAGGTACAAGAAGTTTTCTATATTTTAAGTACATATTGAGCCAGATAGAAGTAGTTTTTTTTCTATACTTTAAGTATATATTGAATTACGTAGAAGCCAAGTAGTTCCTTTTATATTTGAAACATATATTGAACCTGGTACAAATAGTTTCCTCTTGTACTTAAGTGTACATTGAACCAGGTAGAAGTGGTTTCTTATATATATCAAGTATATTTTGAACCAGGTAGAAGTGGTCTTTCCTATACTATAAGTATATTGAACCAGGTAGAAGTGGTTTCTTATATATATCAAGTGTATTTTGATCCAGTTACAAGTAGTTTCCCCTATATTTCAAGCATATATTGAATCAGGTACAAGTTGTTTCCTCTATGTTTCAAATATATATTGAACCAGGTACAAGTAGTTTCTTCTATAGTTTAAGTATATGTTGCACCACGTGCAAGTAGTTTCTTCTATAACCTATGTATATATTGAGCCAGGTACAAGTAGTTTCATCTAGAATTTATGTATATATTGAACCCGGTGCAAGAAGTTTCTTCTGTATTTTAAGTATACATTGAGCCAGGTAGAAGTGGTTTTCTCCTATACTTTATGTATATATTGAACCAGGTGGAAGTAGTTCCTCTATATTTAAGCATATGTTGTATCACATACAAGTAGTTCCCCTAAATTTTAAGCATATACTGGATCAGGTAGAAGTAGTTTCCCCTATATTTCAAGCATATATTTAATAAGGTACAAGTAGTTTACTCTGTATTTCAAGTATATATTGAATCAGGTTCAAGTAGTTTCTTTTATATTTTAAGTATATATATTGAACCAGGAACAAGAAGTTTCTTTTGTATTTTAAGTATATATTGAGCCAGATAGAAGTAGTTTTCCCTATATTTTAAACATATATTGAACCAAATGAAAGTAGTTTTCTCTAAATTTTAATTATATGTTGAATCACGTAAAGTAGTTTCCCTGTATTTTAGGTAAAAATTGAACCAGATTATGATACTTATTTCCATGTACCATGCTATTACCAAAACTGTCAACAAATATTTTGATACCCTACCAGTTAATTAGATGGCACTTCATTCTTTTGACTAGGTTCATTTTCCCCCACGTTCTCCTTAAGGAGGATACGCCATAGCCCGAGGCTATGCTGCCCGAACATCCTCGTCGTAAAGTAATGATTTATAAACGGCGGCAACTCAAGCTGTGTAGAATACGGTTGACTCCAAAGCACCTGTAGCAGCTCCCTGCACATTTCTTGCATAACCTGGAGCGTACGACGTTAGCAAGTAGCTGTCGGCGCTGGGCTCATGGGTGCATTCTGGGATAGAGTGGAGTCAGGAATCTCATGTAGGTACCTGTTGGTTGTGACTGTTCGGGGCGGCGTAATATGTCCACATCGGATCTTGGAGAACGTTTTTTTTTCTACTCGGTGTGAAACTGATGCAGCTGTCGATAGAACGAACATTATCTGACTGTCTCATCCGTAACTGTCCCAACGGAGCTAGTTAGCGAGCATCAGGAAAGTTCTGTACTTTTAAATAACTCAGTCACACGTTAAGCACTTTGTTACAAACGACCGTCTTGAGGTGGTGTGTTGTACTCTTAATAACACAACACGCTTGATAGCTGATCTCTTGTCTACTTCTGTAACACATAACAGCAAAACATCTGATACTAAACAGAGAGAGAGGAAGGGAAGTTAAGGCTATAAAAAACGAGGAATTTTGAGATACACGGACCGTTAGCCAGCCAGCCAGTGAGACAGACGACACGTGCGTTTTCACGCATTGCGGAAACTTTGGTATGACTGCTCTGTAACTCTCGGAAAATACATCAGCGTTAAATACTAGGTAAGAACAAGCTTGTGTCTTTAGGTGTTCATTTTCACTTGGTGAAAGTTTAAATATAGGACATTAGTTCACCGAGAGATACATCTTTATCAAAGGTTTAACACAAAAATTCTAGGTTTGTCATGACGCTGGTAGGTCTGCAGTAGGCGTTCCTGTCGAGATGCACGTGCGTAATATGATAATAATCGATTCTTGAAGATCAACAATCGTACTCTTGTGAATGTTTGTAAGAAATATAAAACAATATTCTACTTTTTCACTAAAGCGAAGTTTACTATTTTCATACCATTTAACACAATTAAGTTCTAAATCCTTGTGTCAGAGCAACAGTGTACTTTGTTTATTGAATTTCACTCAAAGTCAATTACTCGGGGATACCTATGTTAGCTGTTTCTGATCTAGTGGTGCTTCACTGGATAAAAGGAATCTAGTCAACTCGACCAACCGTCAGCTCTCGGGCTGCTCTTTATCAATGAATAGTGGGATTGACCGTCACGTAATAATACCCACGTTGTGTATTATGTTTCATTCCTTTTATTTTGGATCATATCAAGCCACTAGCTTTACGAATGTTTTTATAATATACCAGAGACGTACATACTTCAAGACATCTCTGTTTGTTTCTAACGTTGTTTTATCTGTTGTTGGAATCATATTTTACTTGAAATAAATGTACACCTCTTCACAATACTTTTATTGTAGAGAACTACACTTCGTGCTGATATTGCAATGATACAATGTAATACTTCAAACCGAGCGTGCTCCATAGCTTTATAATAAACCATGCATTTTATGTTAGAATATAGCAATGAACTCTCTTTCTCCCATCTTTTTGTAAATCTAACAGAATCAGACCACACTTCAGTTCACAATGTTCATCTTGTTTTTAACAGTGTAGTACTGTTGTCCATGTTACAATATAACAGTACATTTCAGTTCACAATGTTCGTCTTGTTATAAACAGTGTAGTAATGTTATCCATGTTACAATATAAAAATACACTTGAGTTCACAATATTTATGTTGTTTTATAACAATGTTGTGCTGTTGTCCATGTTCCAATGTAATAGTACATTTCAGTTCACAATGTTTGTGTTGGTTTTTTAACAGTGTACTACTGTTGTCTATGTTACAACTCAGAATATAACAACACATTTCAGTTCACAATGTTTGTGTTATTTTATAACAGCATAACACTGTTGTTGGTGTTCGTATTACAACATAACAATACGTTGTGCATTTTTGTACATTATTGTAACTGTATGCATGAAATTGGACATGACTACCTATCAAGCTATAGTCACATTCCAAACGGTGCTAGCTTACTGTTTCTGTATTATGCGAAATTAATGGTGCTATTTAGATGGATTAGGTATAAGTCCACCAGTTTCTAAACTACATGCATCATGTTCCTGAGTTCGCTATCTATACATTCCCAGTTTTTTTGCTTGTCTCATGGCTAAAAAGCTGTTTTACAGATACATGTGGGTGTTTGGCGAAAGATGTACAGACTAGCTTTATGAGTTTTTGTTTCTCTCGCTCTAAACATCTGTACAGGAGGAATACGACGTTTGATTACGTTAAAATTATACTACTGTTGTGCTAAGCCAAACGTTAAAAGATGACGGTCGTT
Organism: Carcinoscorpius rotundicauda; assembly: GCA_011833715.1. NCBI lineage: Eukaryota > Metazoa > Arthropoda > Merostomata > Xiphosura > Limulidae > Carcinoscorpius > Carcinoscorpius rotundicauda. Next base: position 50,291,050 of record CM022397.1, on the reverse strand, counting down.
TGCACATGCTGCACAGGATGGATGGTCGGTTTGTCCAGATGTAAGTATATTATTTATTTGGAAGCAGTTTAATAGTCTTTTAACAATATTTTGGGCCACTTGTAGTCAACAATTGGCTTCTATTCATCAGGTGACTAAAACATCCCCGTGCTTTCTCTGAGCTTTCGTCACATTTGATCCAGCATAACCTGATGATTACGACTCTTGAGTCGTGGGATTTAATCTACTTCTCCGATCATGCTCGCCCTTTCAGCTGTAGAGGCATTGCAAAGTTATTTTTTATTGTTAACATAGTAGACAAAGAGTTGGCGGTGGGTGTTGTTGGCTAGCTGCTCTCACTATAGCTGGTCACTGCTAAAATAGGGACGCATGTTTAGATAGCCCTCGTGTAGCTTTTTGAACAATTCAAAACCAATGAAGACTGTCGAGGATTTCAGCCATTGTGATTTCCTTTGAAAGACAAATGAGTCTAAACGGAAAGAGACCAGTATGAGTGACATAGCTGAGTAACCAGTCGTCTGCTCAAATCTCTGGTTTTATAACAATGAAATAAAGTTGAAATTATTTTATTGGAAGTGATCTTTATTTTACTATAAGTATAATAAAGGTTTGTTTACAAAAAACCGAAATAGTCAAACATTTTAAAAGATATGAAAAATTACACGAGAGGACCTTAAATTTAATGTATTGGATCTGCTTTAGTCCTACACTTAATATAGTGGACCTGATTTAGTCTTACACGTAATGTAATGGACCTGCTTTAGTCGTATACATAATACAGTAGACCTGCTTTAGTCTTACACTTAATATAGTGGACCTGTTTTAGTCGTACACTTAATAGGGTAGACTTGCTTTAGTCAGTCCTGCATTTCATATAGTAGACTTTCTTCAGCCCTACACTCAGTCGCAGAGTTTTCTTAGACTTTCTAAGCCTGCTCTGGGAAGGAGGGGGTGCATGTCTCAAGGGCCAGAAGTGATATTGATGTATATGATTCGTTTATCGTGTGGGGAAGTGTTAACATCAATGGGTGAACAAATATTTATTCAGTGGTGGACTCGTACAATATATTTATTAACATGGTATTTATTTAACCTAAGTCTACAACTTTTTATGTGTATTATCGCAGCAGTTTTTGTACAGGTTAATTCTAGAAGTAACAGAAGTTTAGGCCAGTTTTTATTCAGGTTAATTCTACAAATACTAGAAGTTTGGGCCAGTTTTTGTTCAGGTTAATTCTAGAAGAAACAGTAGTTTGGGTCAGTTTTTGTTTAAGTTAATTCTAGAAGTAACAGAAGTTTGGGCCAGTTTTTGTTTGGGTTAATTTTTGAAATAACAGAATTTTGATGAAGTACATTGGAGGAAAAGCGAAAGAGTGCATTGATTGGCTGAGAGTAAGTCCTGATCTTAAATCATATTGAACATATTCTTGCTCATGCGCATCAACACCTCAACCCATCACGTGACACACTTAGAGAGGACCTCGATACCAGGGGCTGTAAACTGTAACCTATCAATAAAGCTGATTCATTATCTGTATCCAATAACATACACACACACGTATATATGTATATATACATGCATGCTCTAATTTCATCTCTTGTTTATCAGATTGATGAATAATGTTCCTATAAACTATTCATTTTTTATTTGTTTGAAGTAGATCAAAGCTACGTTGGGCTTACCTGCTGTATAAATCGCGAGGAATGTAACCCCGAAATTTAGTGTTGCATGTTCGTAAATTTACTGCTATTCTACTGATTTACATGACTGAATATACATTACAAGTTGCTCTTATACATGCTTATTTTTGCGGTAATATCGGCCCGTTCTTAAAATTTACAGAACAAGCAGGCATCTCATGCTAGAAACAAAATTTTATTTAACTACTATTGTCTTAAAAGCAAAGTTTATTTTTGAAAATAGAGTTTAAGATATTTTCATCCAAGAGGCGGCTGTGGTCAATGCGCTGTCTTGTTGATAAGATTTGATGTTCGATTTATTTTTCAACGACATTTTCAGTAACTGAGTTTATGTTGAAGTTAGAGGACTGGGCAAAGCTCATTAGAGGTACCTGTGTACGATATTACTGCCACACGTACACATATATTTGACATACATTTTCCATTGTGCATTGATAAATGCGTGTCACGCATAAAGAAAACTAGATTTAGTGCAGCCATTTCTGTAAGTACGTGTTTCAAAGCCCGCCTCCCTGCAACACTATCATTTCGCTGTGTAATTCAGTAGCTCTTATATTTAAGGCACAACTGAGTACTTTAGTTTCACTCGCACAGGGTCACGCAATAAAAGACGTTGAATAACAAATTTTTATGCACAGCTCGTGGCCGGGACAACAGAAACAATTAATGATCTAATCCAACTTGTCTAACGGAGCCTCGTTTTCATTTTCTCAGTATCTGCAACACCAAATAGCAGTTTGGACTACAATATATTTTAGAAACTGTTGATTTTTTTCTACTTATGTTCTAATTATAAACAAACAGATATGAAAATGGACGTTCAATAACCTCCTTAATATACCCAACTATTATTGACGAACCAATAACGATGCCATTTTTGATGTTTTCATTCTATCAACTTTTAGAATGAACGTGTGTAATCAAGAGAAAGTACACTTACATTTTGACAAGAATGTTCGTTGCTGATGAGTTAGCCCCCTATTAAGGTTTGAGTTTTTTAATCGACGGGATGTCGTTTGCTTTGAGGTCTTGTTCTCTGTTGGAACTATGTGTCTACCTTCCAGATGTTTAACGAATTACTAAAACTAGGTTTTAGATACTGGTTTATATACCGTTCTAAACGACTTGTGGTTCAGATGCTAGTCTATATCCTGTTCTAAACGACTTGTGGTTCAGATGCTAGTCTATATCCTGTTCTAAACGACTTGTAGTTCATATGCTAGTCTATATCCTGTTCTAAACGACTTGTAGTTCATATGCTAGTCGTTATCCTGTTCTAAACGAATTGTAGTTCATATGCTAGTCTATATACAGTTTTAAACGACTTGTGGCTCAGGTGCTGGTCTGTAACCTGTTCTAAACAGCGTTGAATTTAGTTAAACTTGAAAAGTTCTCGGTACTAATATCTCATTAATAATATTGCATTTTTCATGTTACATTCCTACACACAAGAATATATAGATAGGCTGATTTCACTGTGTTTCTGTTAAAAATTTTCAGCACATAACTGTCTGTTTGTTTTGAATTTCGCGCAAAGCTACTCGAGGGCTATCTGCACTAGCCATCCCTAATTTAGCAGTGTAGGACTAGAGTGAAAGGCAACTAGTCATCACCACCAACCACCAACTCTTGGGCTACTCTTTTACCAACGAATAGTTGGATTGACCGTCACATTATAACGCCCACACGGCGAAAGGGCGAACATGTTTGGTGCGACGGGGATGCGAACCCGCGACCTTCGGATTACGACTCGCACGCCTTAACCCACCTGGCCATGCCGGGCCACATAACTGTCTTTACACATAAATGGAAGATTGACGTAAATAGCGTCATAACTCATTTTTTGAGGGGGGCTTTACTTTCCTTAGAAACTTTTCAAAACATAATGCAATATTAAAACCTCTACACGTTGTTTGTAATGCTAAATATGGAAAATACCAGAAGTTCTGTCTAATATGAAATTCATCTTACAAGTAAGATATATAAAAATATTTTATTTAATACATTGATTTGTGTTTCTATTTACATACTTATTATCGTTCACATCTTAAAAAGTAACTGCAAGTAGCTTTATTTACATCAGCTGTAAATTCAATACAAATAATTTGTTCATTCAGATACTCTAAGAAAACAACAACTGTTTCCCGTTTGCTGTTTCTATTTTATCTAAATATAACGAAATATTGTTAACGTAGCTACGATATTTGAAAGGTTTAAACCTGTCTGGAGATTCCTTAACCATTGTTTTTGATTATTATAGAAAAAAATTATTTTATAACTATGGGTTGTCGTTCATGCTTACCATCACCATGCTATTGAATGGGTTTATTTTCTTAGGGAAATCTGAAGTGCCTTAGAAACTGATTCAGTAAGGTCTTGTACGATTGTACTTTCTCGAAATACCTAATCTACTGACGATTGAACTGTCTTTTAAAAATGAGTGACAGAATTGACGTTACAATTCGCAGAGTGAATTTGTTTATCAAATCTCTCGGTTGTTTGTAGATTTTATGCTTACGAAACGTCCATGTGTTTATTGTCTAACTTGGTATTTTTTAAATAACCATAAAAAAATAGCTTCTACGTAGAATGTTTCTGCTACTAATAATCGTCTACGGAACGGCACTAATAAATTGAGATGCTGGTTGTCCTTTAGCACAAAGCTACGTAACAGGCTGCTAGCCGCCGGTATCAAAGCCCGATTTACAGCATCGTAAACTTGTAGAGAATTGAGAGATGTCTGTAAAAGATTATAAAATGTTAGCATCAGACAATAATGCATAACCTAAAACAGATTGACACGTAAGAAAGTTATCTGACGTGATCTACTGTGTTTAAAGTGGAAGAAAAGAACGAATTGATGTTCCATTTCAACTAACTATATCGGCGTTTTAAAGTTAAGGAGATATGTATGACCTTACTCTTACCAACAATTTTTGATTTAATTTAACTGTGAATAAAGTAATCGTTTAGCTGATATGTTCGTTTTCTAGTGATGTGATTTATATGCTGTTTGCTCCCAGTGGTTCATTCGGTAATTTAGAAAATGTATAACGCTACAAATCTGATTTCGATACCCGTGGTGAGCACAGCACGGATAGTTCAAAGCTTGGCTTGTATTTAATAACAAATAAACGTCACATATGTATATATTGTTCTTTCAGCTATAGGTAAAACCTTTCATTTATTGGAACAAATTGTGTCTAATGCTTGTGTAACGATGGAATGTTGGACAATACATGAGATCGTATAAGTACAGAAAAACCAGGGAACGTGTGATGTTTTTTGTTGTTTCTTGTGTAATGTCTTTCCATGAAACGTCGCGTGTGTTTCTCTTATAGCCAAGCCACAAAGGGCTCTCTGCTCAGCCCACCGAGGGGAATCGAATCCCTGATTTTAGCGTTGTAAATCCGGAGACATACCGCTGTACTAGCGGGGGGCGTGAAACGTCGCATAAACGACATGACTAGAATAGGTTAACAAAGGAAAATGTGTTTGTGTAACATTAATACCAATAGTTTTATTATATTTGATTAATTTCTCTCTTAGTTTCGTATATTTCTTTTTATTTTATAATAGTTTCATACAACATGCACCGAATTTCCTATAATTATTTGCATTTAATGACGTTATATTCCAGGCCTAGGATGTATCTGAATTTATTTCACCGAATGTTTTGTTAGCGTAAAACAAGATACCGTATTAAAATGTAGAAACTAAAACTTCTTTTGTCTAGATCAGAATGTTTCATTCGGTCATTAGTCCTAGCTATGTGTTATCCACTAAGAAAGTGGTTCTCAACAAGGGGTGCAAGATAACATTTGTTTTGGCCACCTTCACCTTTATTCTTAAATAAATAATTACTGTGATGGGTGCGAGAACATATTAAAATTTTTTAGGGGTACGGTTCATAAAAAAGGTTGGGAGCCACTGCACTAAGTGTTTCTTATGTCGTAAAACATATAACCATTTTGCTTCCCAAAGTTCTAATATTCTGTGTTTGTTAAGATGTTATAACACGGAGATCTGCTGTATTGAACCGTATCGATAAATTAAGGGGATGATACCAGCAGGAGAAAATCTCCACGACCGGCTACCATTTCACACCAGAGATACACAAAATTGTTACAACTTTTGAGAAACTATACAGAGCATGACGCGAAAGCTTTCTCCAAGGCGTTAACAGTAATTGAAAATTACTGCTGTATATAATAGTGAATTAAGCAATTTAATATCTTTATATATATATTATCAGATGAACCTATTTCCACACGAGGAAGGTGCTAGTACAAACTATATCTCATATTTACTATTTGCAGATATTTCTCGTGGGGTTCTGTAACTTAGGGGAACTGAAATGTGTCAATGAAAGCTGTTAATGGTTAATGGATATTGGAAAACAAGGAGGGTGACAAGGGTGAACATAGTGTAGTGCATATGGATAATGGACAACACGACGTCAGTGATAGAAGGAGTGACGTAAGAAGTATAGGTCTGTTCGTGAATCATTATCTGTATTCCGTAGATAGCTGTTGTTTAATCAGATAATCATTCAAGTGTTAACTTTCGCCTGTTTACCTATTATATGGCAGGCTACATTGTTTACAATATATGACTTCAGGAAAATAACTTTTCTATTTCCAATGTCCAATTAGAACATTTTCTGTGACCCACATCGTTAGTATCGAAACCCAAAGTTTAGTGTTATAAGATGTGAAACTTACAGCTTAACCGTTGGCGATGTAAGTATATTTACCGCTTACTGGCACAAAAAATTAGTTTGTTTTAGAGAACAGTCACGTAGGGCCATCTGCTGTGCCCACCGCGGGGAATCAAACATTGGATTTTAGCATTTCAAGTTTGTAGACTTAAAAGAGGGATGTATTGAATACACAAGTTTTCATAAGAACACATATTTACTAAGTAAAACATATACAGCTTTATGCACATAAACATAAAAAATAATATCACTATGGAACTGGAATTTTCGGAATTTTGCTTGTTTCCAAGTTACTGGTTTCATTTCAGACATTTTATTGCTATCTTATTAACCATAAAATGCACCATATTAAGTAATTTTATTATGATTACCAACAGTCAATGCAGAGAACCAGCCGAAAATTGAATTAAATTACTCGTTTCTTATGTGCGATATATATGAAATTCTACCACAGATAAATCGGATTAAACACAGCATTGGCTGTTTGTTCAATTATTAGACCGGCATGGCCAAGTGTGTTAAGGCGTTCGACTCGTAATCCGAGGGTTGCGGGTTCGAATCGCAATCGCATCAAACATGTTCGCCCTTTCAGCCGTGTGGGCGTTATAATTTGACGGGTAATCCCACTATTCGTGGGTAAAAGAGTAGTCCAAGAGTTGGCGATGAGGGGTGATGACTAGTTGCCTTCCATCTAGTCTTACACTGCTAAATTAGAGACGGCTAGCGCAGATAGCCCTCAAGCAGTTTTGCGCGAAATTCAAAACACAACAAAACTAACAACTGTTCAATTATGTCTTTGCGACTTCTCTTAATAGCGTCGTGTAGCATACAAAGGTATGTATAGAGTGTAACGAGAAATCTGGTTAGAAACATTCGTTTCCAAAAAGGATTTTGTTGTAAAGGGTTATCTGTATTCTGCCTTCCCAGTTATCAAAACTCGTTTTTAAGCCTTGGATTTACCGCTGGGCCACCAGGGATCAGGAGTAGTCTTTTATCAACTAGTACTGTTTCTAGTTGTTGTGGCACATTCATTGGCTTATGTTAATTTACGACACCCGTCCTATGACAATGTTTTTCCTCTCTGTATTTACCTTTCAAGTTTTGTCCCTAATCTTGTTTGTATAGGTTAAAGTACCTTCTTGAGAAAACAAACGAGGGGAATAAAAAAAGAAAAACGAAATTATTTTCCTGGAGTCGTTTGTTATTTTTATTTCAAGAAACTTTCTTTTCTTCACTATCCGATACACTTTGAAATATAAAATAAGTATTAGTCTATATTTAGGCTCAGCTTTATCTGTTCTGATCAAACTGTTTATTTGCTTTTATTCAAAGCGTTTCCTGATAGTTACATTTAACAATTTTGCTTTGGAAACAAGGTTTATCTATCTAGTCCACCAGTCGGTTAGCAGTAGGTTTACGGTGTCCACCATTCGGTTAGCAGTAGGTTTACGGTGTCCACCAATCGGTTAGCAGTAGCTTAATTTAAATGCTGTTAAGTTATTACTTCTTATATATTAAATGTAGTTTGAAGTTACAGTACTTCTTAACTTTTGTTTTTACTGTAGAATAAAGACTCATTGATTAGTTCCTTCCTTCCTATTAAATTCAGAACAGTTTTTAATAATTTATTTGTTTGTGTTTTCTTAAACATAAAGCTACTTAGTGAGCTATCTGCTCTGTCCACCGTAAGTATCGAAATTGGACTTTTCGCGTTATGAATCTGCAGAACGGCTGAGCCACCAGGGGCTATACTTAGCAACCTATAACCAACACAGTTAATCCTGGAATATGTTTTCGTGCGCTGTCTTTCATTTTCTGGATAGACACGTAAACCCCGAATGTTAACACTGATTTGAAAGTTAACGGTAACACATACGTGTCACAAGATCATTACCCCTTCCCCCTTTTATTGTGTTTTCTGGGTTGCTCGTGTCACTATTATTTATGGTGAGAACAATGAGCTTCCGCGAAGCACTAGACTTTTATAACATGTCGATGGCTATAAATTACACTGGAAGGAAAGAGCAACAGCGGAATTTTATTTTATCTTACATGCAATCTATTGTGTGCTCTTTAGAGGCGATGTCAAGAGACCAGTCAAAAAACGCAAAGCTAAACATATTAAAAAAAATGAAATACTTTAATTTCAAATTAGAAGTATTTAAATTATGTGATGATAATTGTAACGATTGTACTATTTTCATGAAATAATATTACAAAATCTCGGTTAAAATCACGTGTAGAAGATATATGTCGAGTGCTTTCTCAGAATATCATCTTGTCTTGTTACTTGTTACGAAGATGTAACACAAATGACCATATTTAAGTAAAAAACATTTTATAATCGGTAAAGGCCGTATTTCTCTCACATCAGTCGTTTAGAAATTACATACGTATATCGATAAATATTTTATCCCTTCTGTAGGGGCCCAGCATGGCCAGGTGGTTAAGGTACTCGACTCATAATCTAAGGGTCGCGGGTTCAAATCCCCATTACACCAAACATGCTCATCCTTTCACCCGTGAATGCGTTATAATGTGAAGGTCAATTCCACTATTCGTTGGTAAAAGAGTAACCCAAGAGTTGGCGGTGGGTGGCGATGACTAGTTGCCTTCCCTCTAGCTTTACACTGCTAAATTAGGGACGGCTAGTGCAGATAACCTTCGTGTAGCTCTGCGCGAAATTAAAAAAACAACAACAAATAAACAAACCCTTCTGTGGTTATAATTTTTATGATTCGACTACTTTTCCACCTCGTAAATTTATTGCCAGTTGGTCTGGATGTAAATTAGTGAGTTTATGTGGTTTGAACGATGGGTAGAAGTGTGTTGACTGATGTTATGTGAACGATAGTTAGAAGTGTATAAATAGCTTTGGAGGTTTAAAGCAGAATAAATATTATTTTATTTGTTATTAACATGAAACCACATAAGGGTGTGTCTGGTCTCTATCCAACACAGGTGTGTGATAGAATCCTATTATTAGTGCTATAGACCCTCAGAACTTCCGGTGAAATACCATGTATGGAAGAATATAATACACTAACTATACAAGCTTAACTCATTAAAACAGAGGATTTAATGAGGGAAGAGGATTTCGTTTTGATGATTTATTTGTATAGATTGAGGTTCCTCTTAATATAATTACGTATTAACAATAATTGTCATAATTGAGACGTTCAATAATAATCATTGCTAAGAAAATCGGTTAAGTATAATTTTAAATGTTCTACGATAAAAACTAGTTCTGCTAAGACATATTTCAACATAATCGCTACAAAAGTTACAGTATATGGTTATAATTTAGCGTTCTCTTAATATATGCAAGTAACAGTAAATGAGTTTATATGGTAGAGGGTTCTCTTAACTTTGTGACATCATATTGTTGGATCATACAGGGTAACCCAACAGGAAAACCAAAATGATTATAGAATAATACAATACACTAACGTATATAGCTGACATAGAACTTGACTGTTAATAGTGTTAGAACAAGTGGTTTGTAACGCTGCTAGTTAGAATACGTGGCTTCTAAAATCGTCAGTTGAAACACTAGCTTGTAACAAATCAGTTAGGGCACTTGATTTGTAACAATGTCAATTTTAAACTTTCACACGTCTTTCAGAAAATATAAAATGTGGTTATTTAAAGACTATATTACATTGTGTAGAAAATCGGTGGAGTGTATCTTGTAGGGTTTTTAGTTAAAAACCTTATAACACTCTCATGAAATACACTGTTTTTTATTATTGTGGGCACTTTTGGCCTTATTGTATAAGATTAATGTGGCATAAAAGGGCCTTCTTTATAGCCCTCGTGTATCTTTTCGCGAATTTCAAAACAAACCAAACCATACCTTTTAGTTTTCGTCTATAAGACAGAACAACTTCTATTGAAAACATTTTAATTTGCCAACAGTTTACAGTAATCCCAATATCTGTAGAAAAATCTCACAGTTACTGAACAAATGTGCTTAATTTCAAGAATGAGTCTTTGCTATTAATTCTGTAGAATTGTGTACGTATAAATATTAAGAATTCCACGTGCCTTATCTGCTCTGATTCTGTCCTTCGTTATTAGTTCACAGAAACATCCTGGTTAGAAAATACGTTCGTAGCTCATTTGATTTCTTGTGTACAACAGTCTGACTCAAATACAATAGATTCATGTCTTAAGTTCAAATTATAGTCAATATTCTGCAGTAGGGATCGGTCCATTGGTTTAACTTCGTGTAATTTCAGATATAGTAAATATTTATAATATATAACGTATCAGTGAAACTGCGAATTGACTCACATAATGTGTGGCAAATGAAATAACATCTTACGGAGTGTGCGAGTTAAAACTTTCCTAGTGTGGATGTTACAGTGTTGACATACTGACGTATGATGCATCTGTTTCGTTTACATCATCATGTTCTAGGGCAAGAGTTTGAGATGGGATACTTGGTTATTGTATGTGACTAAAACCAAGTGTGATATTTCTTGTCGAGTCTGCGTAAGTGATGAGTCAGAAGAAGGTGTTGAGTTGTCGTGTACGGTTTCAAACTTTCATTTAACGGTGTGGGTAAGATTTTATTAGTAAGATGGATAGCAGGGCCTGCAAAGGCATTTGAAATATCGGGTTCGGAATTAGGGCGTTTTTTAATGATTCAGAGTATATACTTTTTAACTGAGTTCGTTTTACAGAGACGTGGGGCGATAGTATATATATATAAGAGCGTTTCATAACGTTTCTAAAGCGTACACGCTCTAGAAGAGTTTTTAAAACTTTCGAAAGGAGTTTGGAATAGGCGATATGATGAGGACTCATACCAATGGCATGAATACGAGGGAATAAGAACCTTCTAATGAACACGTGGGCAGTTTTCATTTCAAATGTTGCTACTTCTTAAAGGAAGAGTGGGGTTAGTTTGTGAAATAATATAGGTGTGCAGGTTGAAAGGAATTTCGTTATTGAAGAGCGCAGAAAATGCACCCACGAGAACTGTTTACGTCATCAGTAAACAGTATATTTTACCGTCACTCGTGCTGTATATTTCAGTGCAAGTTTCCTGATGAAGATCAGTCCGTTAGTTGTTTTTTGTTTGTTTTTAGTGCTCTCACTTCTTTATTTAACCTTTTGGTTTTAACTAGACAAGCCCCTCCCCCCACAACCTCAGTAGCACAGTGGTAAGTCTACAAGCTTATAACAATAAGTATCGGTTTTCGATACCTGTGATATGCAGAGCACATGTCTACTGTGGTTTAGAGTAGCAACCAAACAAATGTGTTAATCACAACAGTAAATTTATCACCATTACAACATGGCCGTTTATCATGACGTCAGTTCTCGTCCAGGCCAACATAATTTGTTTCATAGCTTCTCATTTCTCGTGGATTTAGTGAGATGTGGGTATTATCCGTTTTTAGATATAATTATTATTTTGTAATTTTTATGTAAGCTGAAATAATAAACATCAAACCAACTGCTTCTTTTTCTGTGGCGTATGCACCTGTTAGGTTGTTCTTTTGTTCAATTACATAACTGTGTTTCAAGCACTGACCCTTACAGTGTAGGACAAGCACGAGTTTAAACTGTTTCTATGGTTTTTTGTAAATTGGAAACAAGCTCACTATGCAACTTAAGCCACTTTGTGGAAGATTAATATTTACCAATATAATATATTCAAGTCCACATACGAGTTTATTAGCAGTACCAGAACTAATGTTGATACCGTGTGGCTGTGATTTACGTCTTTTCTTAATGCTTTTTTTATATAACAGCCCATAAATCACAGTATTTAATTTTCTGAGGCGGTATTATTTACCGTTTTATTTTTATTTATGTATCTCAGGGAGTGAATGTAAGTTTGTGGACATACAACACTGAAATCCAGAGTTCGATTTTTCACGGTTGACAAAATATTTATAGTTTATTTTGTAGCTTAGCACGAAGATAATCACAGAATATCTTCTATTTATTTTGTGATTATGATAAATTCTGCAGCCCTAACTCTTTAGCATCTCAGCATCGGTGTATAAAGAAATCGTTTAGATCGTTGCGCTTTTTTTTCTATCTAAAGCAGTGATGGGTGATTGAGTATCAGCTGAAGCAAACAAAGTTAAATAGACTCCTGCTGTTTACGCTGCTGTATATAATACAATAATAAGTTTGTTTGTTTGGAAAAAAACATTGTAGCTCCAATACAGAATACATCTGGTTGATCAAGTACATATGGGATACAAAATACATAAATCTTTATAACCGTTTAGTAAAAGTGGAGGTAGAGAACATAAACTAAACATACTTCTGGAACTACCTGAACAATGGCTTGTTTCAAGTCGTTCGTTCGTGCATTGCCTATTAAAATATCGATACACACCATCAAGATCACTGTAGTTTGCCTGTCGTAGAACAATACTCACAATGTTTTTCTCAGGTCAAATATACAAAAAAAATATTATTACACTGTTTCTCTTACACTTAGTGTATTACTGGAGCATTATTGGTTTTTCTATACATTTGTCAAGCATTTCATTATTTACATTTAAGAAAGATGAGACATTTGTCAATTGTGACAATAGTCGACCAGGAAATGAAACAATATTGTAGCATTATTGGTTTTTTAGTATATTGTCAATTATTTCATTATTTACATTTAACAAAGATAAGACATTTGTTAGCTGTGACAACAGTCAATCAGGAAATAAGACAGTTTACTTGTTTTCACAATTACATATATAAAAAAATTGGGACTCCGAACTTTCTCACGTAAATCACCTAAAAACAAAGGTAGCTTTTAATTTTAAAATTAGTTACAGTGTCTTGTTCAAACGTATTTTTAGATTATCGGTTATCTAGGTCGAGATCAGCTTTAAAAGTGATTAGATGGAGAAAAAATTGGAAATAACATAAGCAGGTGGTGAATTAACATCAGTACACTTAAAGTTGGTGGAAAATTCGGAGAGAAGTTTCTAAATTACTTGTCGCAAGCAATAGATGAGAAAATCTAAAATAAATCGTAAGGTCTTGTTTTCCTGATTGACTTGTGGAAATAACGTAAGACAACATAAGTCTAATCATCTTAGAATTTCCTCTTGTTACACACGATGTTAGTAGATGAAGCTGTGTTTGCTCTTCATTCCAGATTTACGACGAAATAAAATAGAAAATATTATTTAAAATCGTAGCTGACACAACAATAATTAGAGTATCGTTATTCTAAGTATTTGATGATATCGAACGGTTGGGTTGGGTTTTTGAATTTCGCGCAGTGACATGAGGACTATCTGCGATAGTCGTCCTTAATTTAGCGACGTGAGAGTAAATTGAAACAGTTAATCATCACTACTCATCGCCAACTATTGGGCTACTCTTTTACTAACAAATATTGGGATTGGCCACACGTTATAACGGTTATATGGCTGAAAGGGCGAGTATGTTTGGTGTGACGGTGATTCGAACTTGCGACTCTCAGATTACAAGTCGAGCGTCCTAAACACCTGGCCGTGCCGGGCCTGAGATGGAAAGGAAAACAAACCTCTAGAATGAGAGGTAATTTTCCTGGAACAATATAAAGTTTGTGGGAATTTCATCAAGTCAGCTTCCCGTTGTTTCGCCATGTACTGAGTATCCGGAATAACATGGTCTACACTACACCATTACCCATTTACCAAGGCGGTTGAGATGTTGAATCTGGTTTGACTAGCTTACCTGGCTGCCCAAATTCACTGGATTGTTTATGTTATCATGTGCTCATCTTCAGGTAGTTGACCGCTGGTACTCTGACGTACTTGACTAAGGCGCAGTGACTCTATAATTTATACGTATAGTCACTTTATATATAAGGAGCTGAATGTTCTATCGCTAAGTCAACGTAATATCTTAACATCGTACATTATAAAACATCTGAGCTATAATATCGTATTAGTTTAACACCGTTCAACGAAGTAACACGTTATTTTGTAACTGACTTAACATTGTTCATCATATTAACTTAATACTTTCCGTTATTGAACACTTCAACTTTTGTATTTGTTTAACACGTCCACTGTTAAACATTCTAGCTCTTGTATTAGTTTAACGCTATCCATTATTAAACAGTTTAACCCTTGTATGAGATTTACTCTCTCTCTAGTCCAACTTAAGCGTTTATAAAGATGGTCTTCCACTGATTCCTGCTACCTGTTGCTTTTATTGTTTCTGTTCTAATCCTGGTTCCTTGACAATTACTGATGGCAGCAGCTGTCTTCATCTTTCTTGGGACTTTTCCTTTCATAATGATGTTTTCTATCCCTTCTTTTTCTCCTGTAAAACTCCGTTGTCTCTTTGCTAAGTTTTTTACGATATTATTTTTGTTTGGGCTTTCGTTAGAACTACGTTCCTTCATTGTTGGTGATATTGTCCAAGATTCGAAACCTTTAAGATAGATTGGATGAACTGTAGAACTCTCAGTCCTATTTCAGTGGTCAACTTCTTGCAGAAGTGCTTTTTTCCGGTTCATCTTTGAATTTCCTAATTACATATTTTCCCATCAGATAGTATCCAACATACAAGATATTTAAATCTCTTTACCTGCTTGGTTGTTTCATTCCCATTGACTAACTTGCATTCTCCTATTTCCTTCCTCTTCTAATCAACGTTTTTTTTTAGGGTAATGGCCAATCTTTCTCTCGTACTATCCATCCATCACAGCTTTATTACGGTTGCTTTGTAGACCTGTCGTACCATCAACACATATTTTATCATCTGAATCTCATCAGTTCTGTACATTCTTCCCACCCACCATGATCCCTTGAAGGTCGTGTTTCTGGTGTGAAAACACATCCATGTCTAACCCTTCGTAATATGTCGATATATTCACTTATCTGATATTCTGTTTGTTTCCAATAGTGGTCTCTGGTTATTTTGAGGTCTAAATTTTCTAACGTTTCGAAAAATTGCTCATCTTGTACTTGGAGTGTTTGTTCTGAGAGTGTTTTCAACGTCATGTTTCCATTTCTAGTACTTTTATCTGCAGTCACTAATTATTATTTAATTTTTTTCTCTTCTGTAAAGTCACTGAGTCACTCCTCTCTCTTTACATGGTTATAGCCAGTTCAATAATTATAATATTATATCTTTTCTTAGTCACTAAACAGTGTCATTCTCATGCCTTTGTCTCAGTGACGTCACTGACCTGTGTCATTCTAATGTCTTTATCTCAGTGACGTCATTGCATGTTTTATTTCAATGGCGTCAGTAACCTGTGTTATTCTGACGCCGTTATCATAGTATTTTAACTACACTATTTCCTCTTTACTCATCACACTTAGACGAACTGTATAACAAGAAAATATCATTGTATTTCAATCACACTGTGCCATCTCTATTTCAGCTATTTCCCAATCTTCCATATAAGCATACCAGTTATTTATCATCAGACTCTGGATATCATTGTTTTCTATTAACGCAATATACCATATCATCATAAAGCTGTCAAGTCAGTGTTTGAAGTTGGATCTTTACTGATGCAACTTCCTGTATTTGTCATCACACCGTTACTTCACTTTATATTATCATCCCAAAGTTATGTCTGTAAAGAAGGCAATTCTTATAATCAATAAATGATAAAGATTAATTTGGTTTAGGCTACACAATGGCATTTTGACATGTAATATTTCTGTCGTAATGTAAGCTTTCTGTTTTAACTACTATAATATCAAGTGTATGTTTCAGTCTGTCTATATTATTTCGGTCGATTTTTGCCGTCTTTACTACATCTCTATTGTCACTATGTGGATAACTTCTTTGTTAAAGGTTAACTATTAGTCCCTGCTGTATTTACGTAAATAGCTGTAACAGAAAGTGTTACTTTCATGTCGCTACTGGTGGCAATAGTTCCTTATTTTTGTTGAGGAGGGAGCTACGTTCATGTTTAGAAAAGTTGGGCATGGATGGTCTAATGGTTAGCGTGACGGGCTGCTGATCAGAAGTTCCAAGTTTCTGCGCCGCAATGGCGACCGATTATGTTCTGCACTGTCATCCACCAATGTGCTATGAGAATAACTGTCGTTACCGCTATTCGCTTAAAAGTTGGTCAAAGCCGTTGTGGCGGTAGGTGCTGCTGATTGGTCTTCTTTTCTTCTGATCAGTAATTGAAAAATAGGAATGACTGCCTTATCTCTAGGAAATTCTGGGAAAACGTTTTAAACCATGTGTGCGTAAGGTACTGCATTAACAGTTTTATTTGTGTTGTTGTGCAAAGTTACATAGTTTGAATGATTCAGTCTTCTGATATGCATCTCGTTAACAATTATTATATGGCCCTTTAGAAAAAAAATGTTTTAAATGATATTAAGTTGGAAAAAGCAAATAAAATAATTTAATGACATTATTGGACTTGTGTAAATATCACATATTTTTCCTTTCGTTTTATTTATGTCGCTGCTGGACTCACAGTGAGAGATTCGCCGGTTTGAATCCCCATAACATCACATATGCATATCCTTTCAGCCTTGGAGGCATTATAATGTGCGCTCAATTCCATTATTCGTTGGTAAAAGAGTAGACATCTCTGCTAAATTAGGGATGGCTAACTCGAATTGCCCTCATGTTGCAAAACTAAACCTGTCTTTTTCACATCACTCAAGTACCTTATGTATGTTTCACCGCACGTTGGTCGACAAAACGGGTTTAATAATTTTGCTAAGTTAATAGTGAAATTGACATAATTTTGAATTCATTATAAAGAAAAAAAAATCCGTGTCACCTGACCAGGGCTACTTTTTCCTTACAGACCTTTAGTATACAAAACTCCCGAATAGCGCAAGCTGATTTGTGATTAATGATTCGTGGAATAAACTCGTACAGCGCCTCGAGATATGTTCACAAGAAAGTCGAGTAAAAAAATCTTTCTCCTTGAATGACCTTGTATTATGCCTATATTACGTATATACGCAACAATCAGGTTGACTGGCGAACCTCAAAACTGTTTAACAACGGCATAATTACTTTGTAACAACACAAAAAATATATAGCAGATTTTCATAATAAGACATAAATTTTAAAACAAATATTTATTAGTTTTTTTTGCAATAAAATATGTCTCCGAGGGATACCTAAAACTGCAAATACATCATCTGTACAACTGGCAAAAATATCAAAAGGAAAGTCATTTTCTTACTCGATTAAATGAATTGAACTGCACATGCTCGAGGCTTCCTCTTTTTTTCTTTTTCTTTTTTACAGGAAAATGTAGAAAAGTAAGTTGAGTACAACAACTTATATTCTCATCAAACCAATCGATGTAGGAGTCTCCTTATAGCAAAGCCACATCGGACTATTTGCGGAGTCTACCGAGGGAAATCGAACCCCTCAATTCAGCGTTGCAGATTTGTAGACTTATCGCTGTACCATCGGGAAACCCAATCGTTGTATCTTGGAAATTAATTATTAGTTGTATTAACACTAGAAGTGTTACAATAAAGGAACCGCGTAATACAATATCTTCTTTTTAATTTGTATTTGTTTCCAAACTTGCAGGAAATTAGCGGAAGAACAGCAAATAGACTGATGTGGTTTTGCAATAAGAAATAGATTTGGCGGAAGAATCCAAAATATTACTTTGTTTTTGTGAATTTCACTCAAAGCTACGCGAGGTTTATCTACGCTAGCCGTCCATAATTTAGAAGTATAAGACTAGAGGTAAGGTAGCTGGTCATAACCACCCACCGCCAACTCTTGGGCTACTCTTTTACCAACGAATAGTAGGATTGGCCAGAACACTATAACGCTCTCACGGCTGAAAGGTCGAGCATATTTTGTGTCGAACCCCCAACCCTCAGATTACGAGTCGAGCGCCCTAACCATCTGGACATTCCAAATGATTAATCGAACTTTATAATGATCTGTTTGCACGTGCGCCAGAGCTGGAGCGGCTGACCGAGCAGCAGCCAGACCAGAAGGTTTTCACAGTAACTGTAGATCTTTTTAAACTTGAAGTTCAAAAACTGTTTGTGTGTAAATATATAAACTTATATTGTTATGTATGAATCGGTATAACAATACATAATAAATTACGTATCTAATATGTAAGTGTACATACTTGTTAGTGATTACAGCTGTGGCTAGTATAAGTATCAGTGAGTAACTATTTTCGTGAATCAACAAAACGTTCTTGTAAATGGTTAATACTGTCATTAAATTATAGTGAAAGTAACACAAAATTCAATTTCAGAACACCTATTTTAAAATTTTCTCTGCGGGACTTCTCCCGGACCTTTTTAGCACTAATGTGCTTTGCACACTCTTCTGACTTTCCTGACTAATCAAAAAGTGCTGCCTCCACCCTTATTTTGCCACAGTTGTGAGCCCTGAAGCAAGGGTTTTACAGCTAGCACAACTTTTATATTATGCTCACAACGGATTCATTAATATTCGACAGTGCAGTTCTCTCAGGGTGTATTATGTTTGAAGGATAAATGTCCTTACAGAGAAGCGATTTAGAGTCAATGAATATTTCGAGAAAAAGGAATGTTTTCAATAAATATCACAGATACGTGAACTTATATATCTACGGACTTTCAAACCTTGGAGTATTGTGACTAGCGTGATTAACTTTGAAACCAAGAGTCTGTGGTTCAAGTTTCTTTATTGAAAAATATACACCACGCACATTGGGGCCGTAATAATGTCACTCAAATCCCACTATTTGATATCATAATTCAAGAGTCAGTGGCTGAATAACTACCTTCTTTTTAGCCTATCACATCGAAATCGAAGAAGGCTAGCACAGACAAACAACCCTTGTGTAGTTTTGCACGAACAAACAAACAAATCAATCAGAATAAAGCATAGTTGTAGCTCTAAACGGCTGGTAAGGGTATTAATACTTTTATTAAATAAACTAGACAACAACGTTTCGACCTTCTTAGGTCATCTTCAGACTCAACATTGTGGGTTTCTCGTCATCACGAATTACTAAACCACAGTTGGTTCTTCGGTTTTTCCTACAATGAATCTCTCACTGACTCAGGTGAATATAACATAAACCTAACCATTTAATCAACTGTTGAGCTGGAACATAAACTAATAACTTAACTATTCAGTTGAATGGAATTCATTTACTAAGTTAAATGCAGTAAACTGGTTACTGAAACAACTGTGAATTAAACTATTTAATAAACCATTTTCCAAGACATAAATTTTATAGCAGCAAACTAGTAAATGAATCGATAATAATCTTCTAAACAACTAAGTGAGAAGTAACTAGGGAATCAATGTTACTTTCCTACGATTACATAGTAAACGAGTCAGTAATCCTTCACTACATTGTCTTGAAGTAAAATAGACAGTTATAGAGTTCGTTCTAGAGAATTAATCTACTTTCTTTTAAAAAACAAGCTACTGGAACAAGTCTGTTTCATGATTTAGGTAGCGAAAAAAAATCCATATTCAAGTAAACAGTTAATTAGCTGCCTTATGGTGGATTGTTTTAAATAAAGATGGAACTGATGAATCAGTTTCTTAGCGTTTGTCCGTTACTTAGAACAAATATGGTTCTTATTTGATTTCTTTAGCATATGCACGTAGTAACGTGAGGTTTAATGTTTGCTAAGCCTAGTGACAGTATTTTATCAGATTATGGAAAATGTTTCGTCTGACCTTAAACAAAACAGTTGTGACAGTTTGTCAGTAAGGTAATTGTGTGGGAGTGTATCAATTGTGGGGAGATTTATAAATTGAAATATCCAAAAAAGTTACTGTGTGTTCATACTCTTAATTACAGTTCCAAATATTTTGGTTTTTAGATATTGCACACAATACAAGTACTCTCAGCGTTGTAACGCCTAATATATATGCATGTGTGGAATTATATATATATATATAAATATATGTGTGTGTATTTTAGTATGGACAGTGTGGAGGTGTGAAGTTCTCAATTGCCTATATAGAAAATGTAAATATTAGAATACCATAAGATACCAAAATTTCGGGTAAGCAACAGAAATTTTGATTATTCGAAAAACTAACACATAGCTCGATATTAGTAACCACAAATTATTAAAAATGTATTGATTTTGATGTCTGTAGCATGTATCCTTGTAGCTTTCATAATGGGCGGTAACTCAGCCAGGTTAAGCTGCAATATAATTATTACCTGGAAGATATGACAGTGATATAGCTAGAATGTTCCTGTAAGTTACTCACGTGATTAGAATATCGTAATTGTTGCGCTTCAGTATGATTGGATAAACCTTTCCTGGCGTACGTAAATCACCGTGTCACTAATTTTATTTCATAGCTGACTTCTGTTTGTGTTTTAACGCATCAAGAGTTGGTTTAGTGGATGAAACATGATTTATGATGTAAGATTGAACTTCTGCGAAGTTAATTGTTGTTCTCCTGCTAATGTTTTTTGAGTTTGATTAATTAAATCATTAGTGAATATAAAATGTTTTCAGTTATTGAACGCGAGAGATAAATTGTTGCTTACGCGTTGAAAACAGTTTGACTATTTGAATTAGGAAACATAAATAGTTTATTTAGTTCTTAATAAATAAATAATTAACCAGCTAGTCCTCTGAATAATGATAAAATGAAAGATAATTAATTGTGATGGTATTTCACAGGTTATCTGAGCACCTGAAATAACTAAAGTTATAAATGATGAATATATATCTTACTCGACACAGTTTCTGATAAGCTGATGTATTTAAACGACTGAGTTTGCTATGTTTTGAATTTCGTGAAGAACTACACAAGAACTGTCTGCGTTATCTGTTTCTAATTTAGAGTCATAAATTAGAAGTAAGAAAGCTATTCAACAGCCCCTACCTACAACTCTTGGGCTACTCTTTTACCATCGAATAGTGAATTGAACGGAACTTATAGTGGTCCCCACAGCTGAAAAGATGAGCTTGTTCGCTGTTACAGGATTTCGAATCCTAGGCCCTCAGTTTGCGAGTCAAGTTCCCCCTAAACTCCAGGCCCTTAAACTAAACTCTCAGACATATTGGTTTCAGTGTTAATGACAACATTATAAGCTACTCTACAAAAAACAAGGATGAATCATCACAGAGTTTCTACCCAGTACTAGAATAAGTAAGTTTTAATATTTTTTTTCTGGGTTGTGTTAAGTGTTTGTTGCTTGTGTTAGAAAAAAAAACGGCCCTGCGATAGAGCTTTAGATTTTGGAGGTAACGAGATCGATTAGAATCTGTGTTGTACCATAAAACATTCCCACTCCCATCTTAAGCTTTAGATGTCGTATCGTGTTCATGTTTGCTTTGACATCTGCTTTTCGGGCTCTGGCCTAGCTGGCCTCTCCGGTGCTGCCTTTGTCTTGCTCACCAGTATTATGACCAACCTCGTTTCTTCATCTTAAAAAAGTCAAAATAAAATACAAGCAAAAACTCTATGGAAATCTCAATAATTTTTCACGTGAGGAGACGAAGAGGAACCACAACGTTCCTGACCACCCCAGTTGGGGAGAGAATTCTTCAGTTTCTCTCTCTCTAAACTAAATCCCTGTCATGTTCGTTTGCGTTGCGTTTTAGCTGTAGAAGCGTATTAGGAGTGACAGTATTTCCTTTAGTTGCGGTTGGTAGGTATTAGGGTAATGATGACTGGCTGCCTTACCTACTGTTTCAGCAAAGAATAGTGGGATTGACCGTCACATTATAAAGACGACACGGTTGAAAAGGCGAGTATGTTTGGTGACGGGATTCGAACCTACATTCCGCAGATTATGAGTCGAGAGACACCTAACCTTCAGGCCAGAATGAATAGGCTTTTAACTTACAAGAATTTAAATTGTTCTTCGTGATAAGTTTGATTTAACTTGTAGTTTGTTAAAAAAAGTTTTACAAGATTTATTATTTTATTTCAGACTCGTTTTCTTAATACCGAAATAGTCATCGACGAGAGCAGGAAATATGGAGTTTATGGCAGCAGATTACTTGTAACTATTTTCATCTTCTTTGTTACATTGATCTTTGTACATTAATTTGTTGATTTGGAATATAGATACTTGCTTCGATCTCTTGAGTTGTATTAAAAAATATAGGCCTAACATGGCTAGATGGTTAGGTGCGCTGGACTCGCCGTTTTAAAGTCGCAGGTTGGAATTTCTGTCACCGAACATGCCCATCCTTTCAGCCATAGAGACACTATAATGTGTTGGTATATGCTATTAAGTACAAAGCTACAGAAAGGGCTATCTGTGCTCTGCCCACCAATAATTTCTAGCATTATAAGTCCGTAGACAATTGGGAGGCAATATAATGTAACGGTCCATTCCAGTGCTGTTGTTGTTGTTGTTTTTCAATGTAACACCTGCTGTAATACTATTTTTCATCTTTTTTTTTCATGCAGCTAATATATAATTTTAAACACCGATAAACGTTACTTTCATCTTATTAACACGGTTAATAGTGCAGTTTAAGTTCACTGCTAGCTCAACGGGAAGTTTGAGGGCTTATAATGCCAATTATAAAGGGTTCGATTCTCCGCTGTAGATACAGCGCAGATAGCCAATTTTGTAGCTTGAAGTTTACTGAACAATTAACTTCAAGTACTAAGCATGCGTAGTACTTTTGAATTTTAAAGAAAATTAAACTCTGCCACGAAGTTAAGAACGTGGCAAACGACAGTTTTCAAGGAATTGTTGTTCATATCTTATGGTTAAGTATGCGTGCTTGTACTTCACACATGCTTTCTAGTCACACTTGAACTGAAACGAGTTTCTAACACGTAAGACATAGTTCAGAATTGTGTGAAAGATAACATCAGAGGGCCGAGTTAGATATGAGAAGTAAAAGTTCATAGATGAAGTTGAAACCTTTATTTTATAAAAAATATTTGATTATGTGACAAATGTGCTCCACTTTACATTGAATTCAATGAATTCGTAATTGGTGTCTCATTGCTTATTGTTGTAGTTATAGACTTTTACCGGAAAAGGACAGTATCTATTCCGCTTGTGTTACGTCATATAGTCACACTGTCCAATTATATAAAGCCATTTATGTTTTCAGTTTGACATTTATTATTAAGTTCTGAATTATATTATTCAAAAAGAAAGAGAGAGAAATGATGTAGGTTACTAGAAGGTTTCAGTAATATATAAATTCCTGAGAATTAGTAGGTCGTAACACAGGGTCATAATTGAAGTCCACTACTAATTTGACCATTGTTATTTTGCCAAACCTGATATTACTTTCAGAGAAATTACACATAACTTAGGTCTGGTTATTTCTCAAAGTTTATTGCATGTTTTGTTAGGACTCGCACAGTAACTTAACTGGCGATAAAAGATACTATTATTATGATTTAACGACAAACTAATCCATTGTCTTTCTTCTTTCTCTCTGAAGTTTGTTCCGTCAAGTGATTGATTCATGGTTGAGATATCTTTAAATTACACAGTAGTGACTCTGTCCCTCCCGTCTAAATCAATCACTAATCGCTGTAATCCAATAATTTAAGAGATTTGGTAATCTTCGGGTCTGCTTCTTTGCCCGCCAGGAACCAGGTCCTTCACCTTAAGATAGTAGCTCCCTAGTGAGCCGCGGACGGTGCTACAGCCAAACGACCTGCATCATCACGGGGCGATTGGTTGTAAGAATTATTTATGTGTCTATATAATGCAAATCACGCTTGCGGGAGATCGCATACGATAACCCAAACGAAGGTGGAGTGTGAAGCTGTAATATCCCCGATCGAGTCAGGTCAATGCGAGAGAGTAAAGGCAAGGAATATATATATATTTGGCAACAGAGGTGACAGTAGACAAACAAAGCTTTACGAACATTCTTCTTTTGAGAGTGAAACAAATTACAATCTGGTAATAAAGTTGCACCTCTATGTAAGGGCATGTCTGAGTTTAACTTCATCGGTGTTGAGTAAATTGATGAGTTACGTTTTCTCTTGGGTATTGACAACATTGAAACTGCCATCTCTAACGTCATTTTCACACGAAAAGAAAATTACGATATTCACAGATATTTTTTAAGGTTGAAGATTGTAATAAAGCTGTCGGGTCATCTGATTTCAGATAATACGTATAAGTGTATGTGTATTTAACGTAAAGTTAAGGTATTCTTATTTCATAACGAAAGAGGGAACTGGTTAAGAACATTCCCTCTGTTAATTAACTGTTAAAGTTATGTACAGTTCCCGAGTAAGAACATAAGAATAGTTACTTATAAAAGTGAAATATAAAATAGACTTAAGGATACTTTTAAAAACAGTTCGCAACTGTTGTTGTAGCTATGGAAAGAAAATAGAGTTATTATATCCTGTTTCAGAATTTGTTATACGTTAAATTGTGATATCCGATAATACAACACTGTTAAACATCTTAATAAACAACACGAGCTGAGAGCAGACATTGTTTTTAACTCGCCAGTACGACTACGGTTTCAACCGTAGACTTATACATTTAATCTAAGGTTCGATTCCCCACTGTGGACGGAGTTAAGATAGCTTCCATCAACAAACAGCAACTGCACAGTACTTCAGTAGTCTTTCGGTGACTTTACGGACTTACTCGCTGAAATCCAAAGTTCAATTCCTCGCGACTTACTGAGTTCAGATAGACCATTTTGTAGCTTTGTACTGACAAATGATGACAAAACATTACTTCAGTAGCTCCTTGATGCTTCACTAGTAGGTTTACGGACTTACACGTTAAAATCAGGGATTTGATTCCCACGGTGAACGTGATTCATATAGACCATTATGTAGCTTGGAACTAACAAAGATCAAGCATGCTTACTCACCATTGTAAACAAGTAACCATCCATCTACCACCTTACTTACCAGTGTAAGTAGCCCAAGAATTGGAGGTGGGTGGTGCTCATTAGCTGCCCTCACTTTTACGTAAAGGATGGCTGGCGCAGATAGCTCTCAAGAAACAAACCATTGCAAGGTCCAAGTCTCATACTACGAGACTATCAAACAGCAACGCAAGAAAACCACAGTCAAGTTTTTATATTTGCGTCATGTGTCTAATATAAATTAATGGACTTTACTCAAATACTCATGTTTGCTTTTTATTACTTATAATTTCGTCCATTTACTGCTATGAATGTAAACGTTATTAGCATAAACGTGAGTTAACGATAATTTAATAAACAAGACCAAAACACTTATGGACTATAAAATATTTGTTATAATTACTCTGATTGGCTAAGATTCTGTTAGAGTGAACGTTATAAAGATACTAGTTTGACTTGCCAGTGTTGTCACGTTCCACTATGTTTACCGTGTGTAGTACCAAAGTTTTGTGATTTTTTTCCCCCTGTAATACCACCTTCAGGGCATCACATAATAAATCAGACATCGATAAAAATATATTTCTTTCTTGTAAACGTGCTTGCGTATTGCTATCAAACCCAAGACATGGTTAATCAACTACCAAGCACCTGCATGAAGGTGGACAATATTAAGATGAACTACGGAGTCAACATTTTAACAAAATTCACATTTTTTGAAAAGATTATGGTACAGAAGATATCTTCGTACAAATTAACATTTTTAGTATTAAAAATGCTAATAATTATAAGCATAATGCAAAAATAGTTTATGTGTAGAACATGCTAGAAAACAGATTTGTGACTTGTTGAATTATGTGGCATGCTCGCTATATAAAATATTTTTCATTACGCTTATAAATTGTTTGTATATTTACTATTGTATTGGCATAATGTTTTTTCGTACACAAGTAAATAGCAAACTTCATTGGATAATAGTTTGTTTTTGTAGTTCTTCAGTAGGTCAGCGGTAAGTTTAGAGACTTACAATGCTAAAATCCCAAGTTCGATCCACCATGGTAGATGGAATGGAGATAGCTCGTTGTGTAACTTCTACAGTATGGAAACAATAACACTGATTCTTATATAGTGTTCCATCCTTAAACTTTAAGCCTAAGAGACGTTTATTTGTAACATGTTTTTTGTTTGATCTATAAAGCTGTCTTTAAGTGTATTTATTTTTTTCTAAGTCACAGTTTTTGGATTCTGTATTTTATCAAATATTAGACGTTATGGTGTGACAGGTAAACAGTAGCTACTTGTGAAAGCTTATCAGATAGTTCATTGGTGAAAATTTGATAACAGTTTTTGTTCAAGTGCATTTGCTTTTGCTCTCATTCTATAGTGGGACAGCGGTAAGTTTAAGGAATCACAACGTTAAAATTCGGGGTTTGTTTCCCGCGGTAGACACAGCAGTTAGCTGTTATAGCTTTGCTACAAAACAAACAAATCATCTGTCCATTCCGTAGCTTCCTTCTGATTATATCTCTGCACAAGCTGCTACTACTGTTGCACGTTTTATGAGGGCTAGGGCTAATACTGTTGTACATTTTATGAGTGCTAGGACTAGAAAATTTAGACTATTAAAGAATGGGGTTAGAAACGATTTTAAAGGAAATATTAAAAATACGGGCGCTTCAATTATTAGTTGGAAGTGTTATGTTTCATCCTCTATTTTAATTTATTTTTCATGTTATGGTGGTTAGGGCGGATTGCGAGATCGAATCCCGTCACTGAAGATGTTCGCGCTTTCAGCTTCAGAGGCATTATAATATGATGATCAATCCCACTATTTATTAGCACAAGAATAACCCAAGACTTGTCGCTAGATGATTTTTACTAGCTGCCTTTCCTCTAGTCTATCACTGTTAAATTAGGAGCCTCTAGCACAGACAAGCCACAAGTAACTTCGAGCAAAATTCAACAACAAACATTTTTTTAATTGTGTACAAACCTGTAATATTTTCTACATAGTAGCGATATGCATAGAAACTCATTCTTAAAGTTTTCTTTTTTTTTAAAGCAGCGTTTGTAGTCAGTTACGTTAACTGAAAAGATATTCCTTACATTGACTATTTTAGTAGTTGTTTCATATAGTACTATACCATTCCTGATCTTAAAGAGTACACACTTCATACTCCAGATAACAGTCGGTTTTTGTATCGAGTTCTGAGAATGGTTTTAAATCTCGATGGATATTACCTATTTCTTGTTATTGGTGGATGCGATAAAAATGTCTGCACATTGTAGATTAAATCTAGAAGGGTTAACGGTTCTACCTATAAAATCCCAGCTAGGGATTTCCCTAGTAAGGCCTTCGGATGTAGAACTAAAACAATATTGTCATTTATTTACTACAGCGCCATTACACCTTTATTAATGTTAATACATAATATCTGAAGTACGTGCATTCTTTGTTGCTCCATTAAGTGGGAAAGACCTGTAACTAGTTGAGCAACTTTGGATGTGAATTATATATAAAGTAACTTAATGACATATCGTGATAGACAAGCCACTCAGATGTTACATTTCAATAAAAACCACCTTGTGACGGCAGTAAATACACAACCTGCATGGTTTACAAATTATATTCAGAAAAAGACATTTCGCTGTAGGCTCTCAAAATAAAGATCTCTTTAACATTAAGTTTAAGAAGGATGTGTTTAATATAGATATGTCTATCATAGATGTTAAACAAAAGAAACTGTCTCATTATTCATGTTGTTATCACGATGTGTTTGTAATATGCAGAAAAAGTGAATATATAATAAAATGTCTTTGTTACTTTGTAGAATACGAAAGTTGTCCTATCTTCCAGATATTCTGAACATTATTTCTATAAAAGATCCTTCATCATAATTGTACTTGGCCGATTCGTGCCTGGCTTAAATTGTTGCTCTCCGACTAAACTCCTAAAGCAATAACAAATTGTTTTGTATCTATATAAGAAAAGCTTTTAATTTTAGCATAATTATAATTCTTAATAGATAGTGAAAACAGACAGATTGGGGTGTTGGCTAGATGGGGTGAGGTCCTCGATATCGTCACATATAAGCCACACCTGCGCCAGGGGAACTACTCCTCTAGGCCACTCACACAGAACAAATTAGACTATCAGTATTTTTTCACAATAGGTAGGTATTTATCGTCAAAAATATGAGACAACTCACCTCTTTAGAAGCAACACTGAAAAGCAATTATACTTTGGTCAATGTACTTTACATATTACTTTTTCTTCCCTAGTAGGAACAGACAAGATTGAACGACTCCATCAGTAACCTGAGCTCACAAGTTTACTCTTTTATAAAGAAGGTTGCATAGTTCGTCAAACCGTGGCATAATTTTGATTGCTGATTGTTTGTTGTTCGTTGGCTTGTTTGTTGTGTTTCTTTGCGCAAAGCTATACTGTTGGCTATCTGTGCTATATCCACCGCGGGGAATCAAAACTCGTATGTATTAGTACTGTTTGTCTGAAAACGTACCGGTGACCCATCAGAGAGTGAATGATCAGTTTTGACACTAATAGGAATCTTGAAATATATTTTACTGTTCCTCTTCTTTTAGCCACTTAACGCACAATGGAAACAGTTTGTTTGTCTGTTTGGAATTTCTTGTAAAGCTGTGAGAGGGCTATCTGTGCTATCTGTCCCTGATTTAGAAGCGGTAAACTAGAGGGAAGGCAACCAGTTAACATTAGCCACTGTTAAAATCTTGAGATATTTCTTTAAACTAATAGTAGGATTGAGTGTGACGTTATAACGCTCTCATGGTTGAAAATGCGTGGCCCTCATATTTCGAGTTGATCACCCTAACCACCATGCAATGCCTGGCCTAGACGAAAGTAGCAGTAATTAGTATAAATCAGCGATAATGTACTCAAAGTATCGTATGTAGAAATGTATTTTTTGGTTAGATTCAGGTAACAGAAATATAAATAGAAGTGTTTGGAAACTTATTCTACGTGACCTTTAATTACATTAAGCCTAAGTTTTAATTTAGTCAGTGTTACAAAATGAAATATTTATTCATGTGTTGTTAAATACGAAGCTGTGCACTGGGCTATCTAAGTTGTGTCCACTACAGGTATCGAAGCCCGATTTTTGACGTTATTGATCCACGGCCTTACCGCCAAGCTATTGGGGAGGGGAGAGGCTTAGCGGTAAGTTTAAAGACATAACGCTAAATACCTGGTTGCGATAACCACAGTGGGCACAACACAGTCAGCCCATTGTGTAGTTTTGAGCTTAACAACAAACATACTTAACGTTGAGCTCTTGCAGTGTGTTTATTTACGTATACGAAAGTTTTGGAGTCGATCAAAACATAAATATCAATACACAAGGTTTATCAGTATTTATTTACGTAATTTTGGTTTACCACTCGTGAAACACACACCACCTCCAAGTCATTTGAAATTGTGAAATACTTAGAATTTCATATAGTTTGTCAATACACTGTCTAGTACATCACCTCTGTATTCATGAGCCTTGATTCGTGTTCTTGAAGGGTGTGAACAGCGTGACTAGCAGGACATTGTTAGATTGTATAGTTGCGGGCTTTGATGGTGTGTATAATATAAGTACTGTAGCTTTTCACAATGGCTGTCATTGTTTCTTTGGGTACAGTACAAATCTTCGACACTATTTCTGGCAACTTTGTATCAACAACTGGTTTTGCAATTTAGCTAACTTTTATTTTAGAGAAGTTGAGGTTGCATATCACGCTGGAAATCTGAGTAGTTACAAGAGCAAGGGGGAGGGGGCGCTAGCTCACCTGTCAGATAATTATGTAAAAGTTATTTTGAGCCAGTGAGTCTGGCGATGAAAGTTTATGGCTGAAAAGCTTCGCTGAGGGAAAATATGTATGTACATATATATACAGCGCAAGGAACTCGTTTAGCTAGCTGGATAGAGTTTTTTTTTTCAGTTTTTGGTGTAATAAATATAAAACATTGATTATTCGACTACCGTATTAAACGTCAAAACGTACAACTGTAGAAGTTTAAACGTGGAGCTGTTTCAGAAAGACAGAAAATAGCTCCTAACATAAAAGCCCTTGAACCAATTAACGTCTGGAGTGTGGATATAGAAGTACCTACGTTCTTGTGTTCTTACGTATTGACGAAAGTTCAAGAGAACATCGAGTATGTATGGGACAAAATCACAGTTGAAACTGACATACCGGGTTCTCGGCCAACACAGAAAACTAATGTTTTATCAAATTTATTAAGTAAATCTGGTACCTGCTACCAATGCGTAACTTACACAGGTATATTGATTATCCTGTGGTGGTAGCAAGCCAGTTTCCTGGGTATTTTTTCATAATGATTCTTTATTCTTTCTCTCTACGCATGTTAAACCAGCAAAGATTCCAGTGTTTCGGTTTCAAGCGTGATGATAAGGCACGCAATGTAGGAAGGTAATACTTTATCTTTCTGTCAACGAAGTGCTTGAAATACCATTTAAAACACATATCTTCTGTAAATCCGTCTACATCATTAGAAGGTCGACCCAGTACAACCTTGTGACCTAAAGTTCATTTAAGTTATGATTTGTCATTTAATTACATGAAGTTCATTTTAGCAAGCTCCTGATTTTAACATACAGGCCAATCAATGCCCAGTCCTCAGTAGAGCCGCCAGCGGAAAATCACACTAGTCAGGACTTTCTAGCAAAGTTTTCTGGGTAATATTACCCTACAATAATGTTCAACAATAATTACAAACTATCGCCTATCCCAAATTTCGGTTTTTCCCCATCCACAAACACAGGTGCTCTGTGTAATGATAGCAAAGAATGCCACGACTAGTGCAAGTTACGTCCTTTTTTATTTGCAGAACATAAAGACTTTGGAAGCAGTTCAATCTGAATATCATGACGTTAAAGAGGTAGACTTCATAATTAAATATAGTCTTAATTATGAGATTGTCCATTTGATGGTTAATCGGAATTATTAATCATGACCATAACCGATGTTTCCAATTTGAATGATGATAAACTCACCATCGGAACAATATTATCAAGAATCAGGAAGAAATCAATTTAGTCTTAGCTTTAAAAATAATGTTGAATTACTTATCATTCTTTTCTGTGATAAATACACGGTATTAATATGCCTGTGTAGCTAGTTTGTTTGTTTGTTTTGAATTTCGCACAAAGCTACACGAGGGCTATCTGTGCTAGCCGTCCCTAATTTAGCAGAGTAAGACTAGAGGGAAGGCAGCTAGTCATCACCACCTACCACCACCTCTTGGACTTCTCTTTTACACACGAAAAGTGGGATTGACCGTTACATTATAACGCCCCCACGGTTAACAGGGCGACTATGTGTGGTGCGACCGGGATTCGAACCCGCGACCCTCGGGTTACGAACGCTTTAACACACTGGGTCATGACGTGCCAAATTACTTTTTTCCCATTTTGATAGCTAAATGGCATTAATATGTCTGTGTAGCTTATTAGTTTGTTTTCATTGGGATAATTAAATGGTATTATTATGTCTGTAGAGCTAATTACTTTGGTTTAACCGTGTTAGTTAAATGGAATTAATATTTTTATTTTTATATAGCTAAATTACTATGTTTTAACTGTATTAGTTAAATGGTATTAATATGCCTGTGTGGCCAGTTACTTTTGTTTCTATGTTGGTTTGAGACCATTACCCACATTTATTTTCCCTGTTATAACTAATTACACATCACGGACTTACCTTTCTTAGCAATTCGTCTACAATGTACGTATGAAAGTTAGTTACATATAATTTACCTGTGATAGCTAATTATACGTGTGATTAATAACCGATAATTCTTAGAACAATAGATGGTATTTATGTCTGTAATTTAACAGTTTAACAAATGGCAATTGTGGTCTTGGGCACTAAATGAAGAAACTATACTTGTTTATAATTTTTACATAGGTTTGTGATTAGTACTTATAGATAGTCTGTGGGTTCGTAACGCTAAATGTCGTGTTTCGATACCCAATATTTGTCTCAAGTTCTTGTCTTGCTGATTGTGGTTAATAATTTAAAATTAGTTACAGTTTCATCTCAGTCCTTTTGTCTCTGCTCTTCCTTTTGGATTGTATATCTCAAACATTGCCTTTGGAACTGAAGATTCAGTGAAACACCTTTAACAGCAATTGAGCCGTTTCCGTGTGTTATCTGAACGCGCAATAATACCTTAACTTCATCCTTAAAATATCGAGGTTTTTTGTAGATCCGCTCGTATTACACTACAAAATAGTTCCAAATTTGGAATACATTTTCTTGATGATGGAATGAGCTATACTGTTTCACGGAAAGACTGACTGACGGGTGAAGAGGGGGGAAAGAGGGCTGTTTATAAATGTGCATTTTGCAAGAAAAAAAATCCATCCAGGTCTCGTACCCTAGGCACTCTGTTTGCTTAGTTTGTCTAATGGGAATACGTTCCGGCCGAAACAAACCTTTTATAATATCTAACTGACAAAATACCTGCAGGTTCTAAAAAAAAACTTGTTTTATCACGTGTTTTAGCATGTCAAATAAATTGTAGCTATACGCCCTTTTTATTATTTAGTTTTTCATAGTTTTATCGGCAACGTTATATCCTTTTACTGTCTCACCCTAACCTCTGCTATTATACTTCATTTAAAAGAGTTCATTGGCTATATTAATCCAGTAGCCCTCTAGGTGATAATTATAACGACAATATCTTTTATAACCGGTTAACTATCGCTTCAATTTTCTAAGCTTAAATCCATAACGCTTAAAACCGGGTTTCGATACCATTGGTTAGCACAGCACAGAGAGCCAATTGTGTAGCTTTAGGCTTAACAACATACTCCTCAGTTTAGCTGTTTCAGACCAGTTATTTTCGAAGTGTATTTTTTTTCATTTTTTTTATACATATCTGTCTCCTCCACATTTCAACATCGGAAATATGTTTTATTCAACCAAGGTGTCTACTTCATTTTTTTCAAAATAAATTCGGATAAAGTAAAATTTATTACTTGGCAGATTTTCTCCCACATATTTCTTACCACGTTAGGTCACAGTATATATGTATAAACTTTTACATTCGAAATTGAGTTTGGTTTCTTTATAAATGCTTTCAATCTTGCGTCCTGTACAGTTAATGACCACCAAATCATACTTAATCATTGCGAAGAAGACCGAGCTAACCTTCTACCGGATATCTTAGTACCTAACTTCCGGGACTTAACTTCCGGGTTTTATATACAGCAACACTTAGTATCCTGCTGTTTGTTGATGTGGCTGGAACCATAAGGAGTGATGACTCTTTGGTTTGTGCAAAGTGTTTGATCGTTTATTTTCCGAGACTGACTTTAATCCAACAAGCAGAAATGTCTTTACGTCAGTCATTTTCAAAGAACTTTGAACAGCTTCTCGATATCACAGCTAAATGTTTGTTTGTAAAACACTAGAAATCTGTTAAGATGCAATGTTTACCTTCAAATATAAACATGCTTCTAACTTTAAGTTGTAAATAAATTGATACAATATATGAATGTGCTTCTAACTTTAAGTTGTAAATAAATTGATGCAATATATGAGCATTCTTTCATGTAGAAAAATAAATTGGCTTGTTCACAATTTTGGTTCCCTTAGCTTTTCTCACAACCATCTGAAGTTTATTTGCTGGTGTTTTTATGCCACATTAAGTTATTAATTTTCTAATTACTTTATTTTTCAATTTTTGTCTGATCATTAGTGATATTTTAGGATGACTTTGTGTGTATTTTCTTATAAAAGAGCTACATCGGGCTATCTGTTGCGTCCACCGAGGGGAATCGAAGTCCTAAGTTTAGCTTTGTAAACCAAACCAAAAGACTTACCGCTGTCTTTCTGGGGGACTAGAACAGGTTCATTTGCAAAAGCTGGAAATTAATAACGCTTGGTAATCTTTTATCTCCTCGATTCCTATTTACCTGCATAGAAGTAAGAGAAAAGTTGCAAATATATACTTTAAATAAATGTTCTCCGTGTGCTAAAAACAAACTTTAAATATATACTTATGCACGAAAGATAAATTAACAAACAATAGTTAATTTGATGTTATAATGGTAAAAATATTCAATAAAGAATTCTTGTAGTGTTTTGCATACCACGTCTTGGAACACAAGGTCACGAAAATCACAGTAGTTCGAAATTAAAGAAGGTAATATACATATTAACATTTTCGTATACATACCAGATACGTACTCTTATTCTGACACTAGTGGTGTTTAGAGGGTAAAAAAAAAACAACAAAAAGAAAAACACTTCATCTTCCTTCTGAGACCTTATACTCCTGATGTGAAGAATCTGTTACTCCACGATTTACATGAAGTGCGCACGCGCAGGTTAAAAGTTCAACTCAGCTTGTGTGTTGTTTCTACATGCAACATAAAAGTTCACGTGCAACATGTGTACTAACACACCCTACACAATACTTTGCTAAAATGTTATATGGGTTTTATGTTCGCTTTTTCTCTATAAAGTTTTTAAATAAACTCATTTTTTAAGTCTTTGGTGAATTTAAACTACATGTCATGATTGTATTTAAAAAAACAAACTGGTATCGAGCATATTGGTCATTGATTGTAATAGTAAACATGTTTAGCGATGGTATTTGAACCCACAACCAGTAATCGAAATGAGACTTTCATTGTGTTATTATTCTTTCTTTACTACATTGATGTTTTCGATTTTCTATATCAGGATTAATTAGTGTATTTAACTGTTAAAGTACACCTGAGTTCTTCCTATACACTAACTTCTAGTTGTGGAACAATGATATTAGTGAAATTATTTGGGTAACACCTGACCACGTTACTTCAGGCCCGGTACGACCAGGTGGATAAGACGCTTCGTAATATGAAGGCCGCGGATTCAAACCCTCGTCTCACCAAACATGATGGCCCTTTCAGCCGTGTGTACGTTATAATGTATCGGTCAATCCCACTGTTCATTGGTAAAAGAGTAACCCAAGAGTTGACGGTAAGTGATGAAGACTGGCTGCCTTCATTGTGGTCTTTCACGGCTAAACTAGGGATGGTGAGCGCAGATAATCTACGTGCAACCTTACGCGAAATTAAAAAACAAATAAACGGTATTTTCGTATTTTTACTATGAATTAGCCAACTTTACTCTCATCTGTGTTGCATCAATGGTAGGTTATGTTTGCCCCCCCCGCTAGTATAGCGTTATGTCTACAAATTTACAATGTTAAAAGCAGGGGTTCGATTCACCTCGGTGGGCTCAGCAGATAGCCCGATGTGGCTTTGCTATACCAAAAACACAAAACACACAAAAACACGCATCAATGGTTTATGTTTAATTATAAGACGGTGTACCAGTGTACCAGCAACCCTATATTAATTGTTTTAGTACAACCTTGTTAAGGAAAATAATCATAATCCACCTTTTATGTACTATTGTTACATTTGTTTATCGAGTGAAATAAAAAGAAGAACGCCTTAACGGGTTCAGAATCGTTAGCTTTATCTGTCGCAGATGGTATTTGGAAATATTTATAACCTGTTCCATGGACGTTTAACTCCAGTTGAGAATTAAACATTACAAGTTGAGCCACGTTCTTTCTTCTTTTCAATCATTTTGAAATAGTTTATACGTTGATTTTGTCTTGGTATATCCCGGATGTAGTGATCTTGGGGTTAACTCTATTATATAGGACTTGCTGTTGTTAAAAAAATACAATTGTCTATATCTTTATCGTTTTTTTTTTCCTTTTTTTAAAATCAGACTAAATTGTACTGGTGAAGGGATGAATCATGTATCGATTGTGATCATATAATACGATATGGTATGCTTAAAACGTTTCCATGACAATCATAATAACATTCAGTATAAATAGGACGCACAATGTTACGAAATTAATTGCATATTGGTGGTGTGTGTTTAATTAGAATCATTCCTTCCAGTTAGAATGTTTCTAGAGACACCACGTTCTACGATTTTAATGTTTAAATATATCCCTTCAGATAGCACTTGAGTTTAACATCGTTGACCCTTATGACGAAATAAGTTTAAATAGCATTATGTGATAATAACGATAGTACTTTTCTGGTGGTATCTGTAACATAATATTTAGTATTCTGTTGTAGCTTTTAATGTTGCATTTGTTGTTTTGGTGTAGCTTTTAATGTAACGTTGGTTTTCTGGTGATAACTTTTAACATAGCAATGATGACTATTTCTTTGACAGCTCTTGATGTAATGATGATTTTTTGACGATAAAATTCGGCATGGAAATGATTATTATCTAGCTGTTTGAGGTATCAGACAGTTGAACGAACATGTACAATGTGATTTTTTTTATTACGTTCCATACTGTTGCTAGCTCTTTGGCGCTTTTTCACACTTATGTTTTTGTATATGTTTCCCCGTTACAAGACACCAAACTTCGTTTAGTACGAGTATCGTACGACCTATTGCAAGTCTCCTTCTCGATGGTCCTCGTATCTCAAGTAGATCCATATTATTTTCTCTCAGTGGTATTGGTGTATTTAATATAATGGTACAATATCCCCGATATGAATATATCTTTATGATCTGAGTAAAGAGACATTTTGAGTCATAAAAAGCAGCTACGTACTATTCACAAAAATGATGGCACCACGGCACCTACAAATTCAAATTTATGCGACAGTACATCTGATACATCACGACTATGCATCGACTGTAGTTGACATGTGTCTCTTTGCTTTGTTTATTAAAATTCGCTTGAATATAAGGTTTTAACTCTTTCTGTCTTTTAGAAACAGGTATGACGTCAGATAGACTTATCACAGTATTCATAGCTGTATTAAGGGAACACTGTATTGTTTGTTGTTGTTTTTTGAAGGTCTTATCCCTTTTCTTCTCAACCATAAACATTAAACGTCGTCAACAAACGGCCTGGCATGACCAGGTGGTTAAAGCACTCGACTTGTAATTTGAGGGTCACGGTTTCGAATCCCCATCATACCAAACATGCTTGCCCTTTCAGCCATGGGGGTGATATAATGTCACGGTCAATCTTATTATTCGTTGGAAAAAGAGTAGTCCAAGAGTTGGCGGTGGGTGGTGATGACTAGTTGCCTTCCCTCTAGTCTTAAACTGCTAAATTAGGGACGGCTAGCGCAGATAGCTCTTAACTAAATTTGCTCGAAATTAAAAGAAAAACAATAGTCAACAAACGTTTGATAATCGGAAGTTCTCGACACCCGACTTTAACCGATTCTTTATTTATTTTTTTTACATTTGTCAACACTCGATTCGTTGCGTGTGAAAATAAGTTTCTCGTCTTCCTCATTAAGTTTGGTTTTTCTTACGTATGGGAATGTGAACTACGTCGCCTTGTTTCCATCTTGAAGTGTTAATGCACTATGAAAGCTGAAGAAGGGAGTCACTGACAATTCATCCTGATAACTCACAACTCTTACTTTCTTTCCCTGTTTCAATCCTTTTGGATGAGCTACGACTTAGGCCCAAAATAGCACAAACACGAGAAGGTTATGTGTCTTAGTAAGCACAGAGAAAGGAAGCTGTCTTAGTGAGAGCCAGGCCATACTAATAGTCCTTTAACATTAGAAGACGGGCTGATCTTGTAAAAACTTGGCTCAGGTTACCAGTACACATAGGGGCCCGAATTCTTTACTCAAATAGTTTGTGTGTGTATATATATATATATGTGTATTTTTTTCTTCTTTTTATCAGTTGGATAGGTGTCGGAAGAAATAAAACACCTTTCAGCTTAGAGCAACATTTTACAGTTTGGGCAAAGTAACTAGTTTATTACAGTTCACACGTGTTTTTATATTTACAGATACTTGTTGTTTTGAATTAAGCACAAAGCTACACAATGGGCTATCTGTGTTCTGCCCACCACGGGTATCGAAACCCGGTTTTTAGCGTTGTAAGTCTGCAGGCATACCGCTGAGCCACTGGGGGGCTTTACAGATTTTACATGACCATGTATCAGTTAAATCAGTAAATGTGAAATAAATTTAAAGGGTTATTTTTTTGCTGTGTTTAAAGGGATTATTTTGAAAATTTCCACCAGGCAAGTAAGTTTCGTATTTTGAAAACCCTTTTACTTCATTTACTTCAAGTGGCGAAACGATGTCTCGGGGCTTACGATGCCAACAGCAACGAATGATCGAAAACGGAGTATTTTAAAACTACTTTGAAACCCGCTAAATTTAATAATTTTAAATACACTGAAAGTGGTCATAAAATTATTCATTTTTTTTCAAAAGTATTAAATACTTTTGGTGTACTTGTTTTAACGTGAAAGCATAAAATTTTCCCAACTTTTATATGTCGTTTTACAGATAAAAATGCCCCCCCAGTGGCTCAGCAGTATGTCTGCGGACTTACACGCTAAAATCCGGGTTTCGATACCCGTGGTGGGCAGAGCACAGATAGCCCATTGTGTAGCTTTGTGCTTAATTCAAAACAACAACTACAGATAAAAACTTAATACATAGGGCCCGGCATGGCCAGATGGTTAAAGTACTCGACTCGTAATCCGAAGGTCGAGGTTTCGAATCCCCGTCACACCAAACACACTCGCCCTTTCAGCCATGGGAACGTTATAATGTGACAGTCAATCCCACTATTCGTTGGTAAGAGAGTAGCCCAAAAGTTGACGGTAGGTGGTGTTGACTAGCTGTCCTCCCTCAAGTTTTATACTGCCAATTTAGGGACGGCTAGCGCAGATAGCCCTCGTGCAGTTTTGCGCGAAATTAGAAAAACAAACAAACAACTTAGTATATAATACTTATAACGAAGGTCATTCCTTTTCCATTTTCTACTTCTGTATACATTTTTGTTTCCAAAACAACGTCAGTAAAACGCTTAATATGATAGTTTTGCCTACGAGTACGTTCGTAAGAACGTTCGCGACTCTAATCTCTGTAAAAAATATGTTTTAAAAAATCATAAAACGAGAAAATGTAAAAAAAGTTTATGTTTTGTTCTATGAATATCGCGCAGAGCTACACGAAGGCTGTTTGCGCTAGCTACTCCTAATTTTGAAATGATAGATAAAAATAAACGTAAACATTTGTAGTATAGTGTGATTTTTATTACAAACTCTAGCTAGGCCTATTAGTTACTAATTTCGCTTTTTTTTTACCTACTAAACTGTCTCTGGTTTCATTGTCTAACATATTTCCTCCCTACTCAATTATTATTAAATTGCTCCCGCTTAGGGACTTACAATGCTAAAATCGAGATTAAACTTCCTGTGACAGGCTGATAGCTCGTTGTGTATCTTTGCATTAAAACAAACAAATCCATTAATTCACTGATCTTCTGGTTTTATGTATTTCTTATCTACTAAATTATACCTCTGGTTTTCTGGTTTCACGTATTACTTACTTACTAAATCTCTGATCTTCTGGTTCATTATAATTACATCTGTGGTTTTCGGGTTTTTTACATTACTTATTTACTAAATTATCATTTTATTTTGTATTTCTAGCCAATTATTTACCTAATAAACTATTATTCTTTTTGTCAGTCTTAACGTATTTTTATCAACTTTATTATCGTTCTGTTCTAGTTTATGCCATATATTTTATCCTAGTTCCATATTTCTTCCACTTTAGCTCCGCCCACCAATGGTTCAGCAGTGATTCTGAAGGCCTATAACACTAAAAACCGGGTTCTTATGCCCATAGTGGGCACAGCACAAATATCCCGTTGTGTAGCTTAACATGAAACGGATAGTACCTCTGAAAGATTTGCCGTTTTTTTATGTCCTTAAAATCGGTGAATGTGTTACAAAATTCTGCAATCCAGTGCAAGTCAGTAAACGTTTAGGCTTAACGAACTTCACTTTTGGACCACTTTAAATGTTTTACACTTCAACGATATTAAATCTCTCTTACTGCTGAGTTTATTATAAAGTTGTATAAACCATTAATAATATATATTCAACTTAAAGAAAACTAACACATAACAAAGCTTAATATGACCTTTCCTAAGCTAAGCTCATTATAATCCATTCACAAACGTTATTATTTAACTAGATGTTAAACTTCTTGCACTGTTTACTGACAAAACTGGAAAGCTGTTTCTTCAACAGTTATCCATATATTCAAATTATCAGTTAATTTCTCTTTCAACACTTATGGTCAAAATAATCTTCCCTCATTTTCACAATTCGTATATTTAATAATGCACTGATACTATGAACTTAACTTCATGGTTTCCCAGTTTCAAACATTGCCCGATAATGTGTGTTAGATTACATACGTTCAACATATATGTATTGTATCTTTATTATTTATTGATTTATAATCTATAAAAAACGACTCAGTCACCTTACTGTTCTATCACTTAAGGCTGGCTATATCACCGTGCTGGTATATTTTCGACGTAAACCTTTAAAGTGTGTGTTCCTTGTGTATATAATATACCCTAAAATTCTTCCGTTAACTTGCTCTTGTAAGATTGCCAATCTGATAAAGTAAAGCTTTAGATGTTACCCCTGTCTTCCTCTCGAGAAAAGCCCTACCTTGTCGAGAGTTATAGAAGGCCTGCTTAGTAAAGATTTTCTTTCTTTTTTCCAGTTACGACAAGTTCTACACCTGGAAAACTGCATTCCAAGTTCTGAAGATGTAAAGGTAGGAACATCTGTTTCATTTTGTTTTTACTCACTCTGGTAATAAAATATTTTAATTTTGTGATATCAGGAACTACAAAACAATTAAGTCATTGAAAACAAACATATATGTATTAAAAAAAACGTGATAATAAACTCATAGACTTTACATGAATTAATACTGAGCTAAAGCACCGTCATTAGTACTAAACGTGTTAACTGTACGGAAATGTCAGTTAAACTCTTTCCACCGTTAGCTGTAATATAATACTGTCACAAATTTATATCTTTTACAATAAAATAAATCACAGAAATACAAGAAGATAAAATCACCTTCGTACGTTTTAAACATGTCAAGTACCATACACTCTGTTACATAGTATTTGCATACCCGGCAAAGAATATCTACTGCCACTTGTACAATTCACAAATAATATATACGATAATATTACACCCAACACAGATTATAAAATAATGTATACCCATCATAGACTATATAATGGTATTTTGGTATTTCACACGAATTAAACAATAACACTTGTAAAGCCAAGTGATATCAGGGTATAATATTGTTGTGTTTCACAGGGAAATACTACAAAATAACATTTGTATATTATATTATTGTAACATCATAGCTCAAGGACTACAACATAACATTTGTATATTGTATTAGTATAACGCCATAGCTCAAGGACTACAACATAACTTTATATCGTTTTAGTATAACATCATAACTCAAGGATTACAACATTATATGGTTTAGGATGATATCATAGCCGAAGGACTACAACGTAACTCGCATGGATAACAAGCACTATTTGACATCATAGAACTTTTTGTTCATTTAAATACAAGAGCTTTTCAAGGTGAACTTTCAAGAATGTATTCTTTATAATACGTAACTTATAAAACAGAAGTAAGAAGAAGAATATTTTATAATATTTTCTCACATTCATTGGTTATTAATTTAATTTCAGAGAAAAAATGTTTATTCTGTACTAATAAATATATAGTTCAGACACGCTTTACGTATATGATATAAATGTTTTATTCACATTTCATTATAGAAATAAGATGAGATCACGTTCGTATACCGCACGAAATCATAAATAACAAACATTTACCACAGATAAAATAGTAGTTTTATAATTCATTTATATTTCAAGCTCTATAAAATCATATACAAGATTTTCCAGTACAACGGAAATAAAATAAAAGAGGTATTTTTTCAGGAAAATGTTTTAACATTATCATGAATAAGTTAACATAGAGACCTAAACGTCGCCAGACAGATGTAACCTATGGCAACTTGAAGTGCATTACGTCATACGCATCTTTTTATGCTTAGGGTTTCATTAGCTTTAGCCTAGATTGAAGGCTTTGTTACTCTCCTTTCTATAAGAAATGATATCTGTATTAGTCCCTTTCAAAGAACAGTCTGTTGTTTGTTAAATGAAGTAGAACTATTTTACTTCGTACTGACGAGCTGTGAAACGAGTTTCAGCAAAGGATAACAAACGTTAGCTAATGAGCAGCTAAGCCGACCCTGTACCTACACACGTACATACATGATATGAAGAGAGGGCGCTCTGATAACCCAAGGACCATAATCAAGGATCTATTACGCATTTAGTGGAATGTGAAGGACGCTTTAGAGATAACAAAACCGTTTGATTGAGAAGTCGGGGTCACCAAGTCATTATGTGTCTCACGTCTCTGCACTTCGATAGCTCGCTGCAAATACACTTGTTAGTATTGTTACGTTGTTGTGGTATATTTGTGACAAACGTTCTTCTAAAAATTTTCTTTCATTTTTCTGCCACAAGGAGGAAACTTTATTGTCGTTAATTTTAACTGTACAACAATAATAATAATATGCAATTTTGTTTGTTTGTTGTAGCTCTATAACAACAAGAATTATAACATACAAGATTGTTTGTAATAAGTGTACAACAAGATTAATAATAACATACAAATTTGTTTTTGTTATATCTGTAAAACAACAACAGTGATAACACAAGTTTGTTTCTTTGTTATAACTTTGCAACAACAATAATAATCACAAAGATTTTGTTTCTTTTTGTAACTGCACAACAACAAAAATAATGACATACAAGTTTGTTTGTTATAATTTTAGAACAACAACAATAATAACATAAAGTTTGTTTCTTTGTGATAACTGTAGAACAATATTAATAATAAA
Source organism: Carcinoscorpius rotundicauda (assembly GCA_011833715.1). Taxonomy (NCBI): domain Eukaryota; kingdom Metazoa; phylum Arthropoda; class Merostomata; order Xiphosura; family Limulidae; genus Carcinoscorpius; species Carcinoscorpius rotundicauda. The sequence continues at coordinate 50,248,050 of CM022397.1, read as the reverse complement.
ATAGAAGTTTCTTTGCTTGTTGTAACTGTACAACAATAACAGTAGTAACATCCAAATTTGTTTGTTATAGCTCAAAAACAACAAAAATTATAACATTAAGTTTGTTTTTGTAACTATACAACAATAATAATAATAACATACAACTTTATATCTTATAACTGTTCAACAACAATTAAAACATAGATGTTTGTTTGGTTGTTGTCCCTGTACAACAACAACAATAATAAGGTACAACTTTGTTTGTTATACCTGATCAACAACAACAACAATAATTTACAAGTTTCTTTGTTTGTTTGTTTCTTTGTTATAACTGTACAACAAATATAATAATAAAATAGAATTTTGGTTTTTATTAAAATTAATTTTGTTTTAATAATAACATACAGATTTGTTTCTCTGTTGCAACTGTACAACAACAATAACAATATACAAGTTTGTTTGTTATAACTGTACAACACCAACTAATATCAGATTCAAATTTGTTTCTTTGTTGTAACTCTACAACAGCAACAATAATAACATACAAGTTTATTTCTTATAACTGTACAACAACAACAATAATAATATATAAGTCTGTTTGTTTGTTAAAACAGGACAACAACAATAATAATATACACGTTTGTTTGATATAACAGTACAAGAACATTAATAATAACATACAACTTTCTTTTTTGTCCTAACTGTACCACAACAACAATAACAACACAAATTTGTTTATTTTAGTTTGTTTGTTATAACTTAACAACAATAATAACATAAGCTGTTAGTTTGTTCTAACTGTTCAAGAACAACAATAGTAACAAAATTTTGTTATGATTGTAAAACAACAATAATAACGCAAATTTCTTTGTTATAACTGTACAAGAACAACATACATGTTTGTTTGTTTGTTGTTACGGTACAGCATCAACACACATGCTTGTTTGTTTGTTATAACTGTACGCCTACAACAATAATAACACAAAAGTTTGTCTGTTTGTTATAACTGTACATGAACGACAACACTAACATTTAGGTTTGTTTGTTATGACTGTACAATAAGACTAATAATAACCTACAAGTTTGTTTTTCTATTACAACTGTACAACAACAAAAGTATAAACACAATTTTGTGTTTATTATATCTGTACAACAACAATAAAAACACAAGGTTGTTTATTGTTTATAACAGTACAAACAATAAAAACATAAGTTTCTTTCTTTCTTATAACTGTACAACAAATATAATAATAAAATAAAATTTTGTTTTTGTTATAACTGTACAGCAGCAACAATAATGATAACATACGGATTTGTTTGTTTGATTTCACTGTGCAAGAACAGTAAGAGCATACCAGTTTGTTTGTTATAACTGTACAACAACAATGATAACATACAAGTTTGTTTGTAATAACTGTACAACAACAATAATAATATACAAGTTTGTTTGTAATAACTGTAAAACAACAATAATAATAACATACAAGATTGTTTTTAATAATTGTACAACAACAATAAGAATAACACACAAGTTTGTTTATTTGTTATAACAGTACAACAACAGTAATAATAAGATACAAGTTTGTTTTAACTATAGAACAACAACAATAATAATAACTTACAAGTTTATTCGTTGTAGCTGTACAACAACAATAATAACATAGAACTTTATATTTTTGTTGTTAATGTAAAAGAACAACAATAATAACACAAGTTCGTTTGTTATAACTGTTTAAGAACAACAATCGTAACATACAAGTTTCTTTGTATACAGTTACAACAACAATAAGAATAACACACAAGTTTTTTTTATTTGTTATAACAGTACAACAACAGTAATTATAAGATACGCATTTGTTTTAACTACAGAAGAACAACATTTCATCATTTGTTATCCCCATCACCATCTCTGTGGCTCTGCCGTAATTCTGAGGGCGTGAAATACTAACAATTTGTCGTGGTGAGCACAGAAGAGATAGCCTCTTGTTTACCTTTGTGGTTAAAAACAAACAAGGAAACTTTATCCCTTCTTTATGCAACATTCATTATAGCTGTTGGCTTTTGTTCCTGTTGCTTAGTTATTTCCAAACAGAATATTCTCTGTAAAAAAGTGTCAAATTTTTTCGATTTACTAATGAAAAAATACCGAATATAATTATAATAATGAAAATAGTAATATTTTATTATTCTTCTAAATTATTAATATATTAACACGAGCTACTGACAAATTATTATAGTGCTAGAAAGAAAAACAAATAGATTTTTATTTTTAAACATATGTAGAATCCAAGAACACCCTTTATTTATTCCATATTATAAGATTGTTAGTGAAAAAAGCAACAAATTTTTACGTACAATCATAGTAGAATTCCACGACGATACACCGTAGTTTCGTTTACTGTGAGTTTGGGTTTAAACATAAACAAATATGTTTAATATAAGTGCATAATAAGAAATTATGTTTTTTAGTGATCTAATGACGTTGGTTATTAGTTTGATAATACAGTTTTTTTATTAAAGTAATAGCTTCATAATACTGGTTATTTTTCTAAAGTCTCGGCTATCACCGTCTATATCATTTTGTTTTCTAAACTACTAAGCTGAAACACTAGTTAAAGAAGAAGAAAAATATATGTTTGTGGTGACAATACTAGATATTCTTAAAGCGCAAGAGTGACGTCGCACGGAATCTTAACGAACTAATTGTTTTTAAGAGAAAAAAACTTTATCGAAGGTTCAAATACTGAATATAATTTTAAAGTAGCAACGTAAAAACTGTAGATGTTTGTGAATCAACACTTGATAATACTAGCTATATGTTATGGTACTAGTAGCCTAGTCATACTATTTTTACAGTAAAGTTATATTAAAATGATTTTGGAACTTGTCCACGCCATTACAGTCTTTGTCATCACGCACATTTATACTCTATCTGATAATCGTGCATCTTGACAGCGTAGTTTTCATTGCAGAAGGCTCATAATAAAATTGACATTTTCAAAGCACACATCTTCCTCTCTGAATGCTTTCCATAATCCACAAAGATTACGAGGACAACGATTTTGTAGGTAGGGACTCTTTCAACAGTCCAATTGCACAGAAATTCGTTAGCAACTTGACTGATTTGTCTTACTTTGGAATATAATGGAAAACAGTTTCATTCTCTAGCCGCATAAGATTTACCACGATCGAACGGATATTTATGCAAGTAGCTTGTGGTGCTTTTCCAGATAGAAATTCTCTTGGATTGTGTTGCGTATTGTTGCCTGAAGCACGTATATAGGTTTTATATACCTTGTTAACCCTTGTGTTTTTTTTATTCTTATCTATTATAAAACGACGCACTTTGATACCATGGCTGAGGCACGAATGGTTGCACGTCTCTTTCTGGATGGTTATGGTACCCTAGACTCATCCACATTCTTTTGTGTTCCAATGTCTCTTACATATCTTTCATAAAAGCGATCACTTTGCGATGGTCTCGCACTACATCGTGACATGTCATTTTGTCAATGAGTTTATTTGCATTACAAGATACTTTTCTTTATGAAAATATTTTCCTTAACATTAAACAAATTCGCTGAACGCTTCGTCACAAAACAACTTTAAAGTGTCTGTTAATTTCGAATACAAGAAAACTAATTTTGTTTTGTTGTTTTAAAGCACTTTATTTTTATAAAAGTCGACTTCAGAGGTTCACTCTAAACATAAAAAAACATCTTAGTAAAATAATCGTAAACAGTTGTCTTAATTTTATGAAACTGTTAAGATGTAAGCAAGATTGGATGCTAGGAGGCTCAGTGGTGTTTATAATGCATTAATATGTATATAATTATATACGTGTGTGTTTACCGTAGCAACGGATTTATTTTTACTGTTTACTATTGTGTTTTCTTGCTTTTTTAAAAAAAAATCTTATTCTTTCCCTTTCTTCTCTTGAAACGAAAAACAAGTACTGTTGAATCAACCATATAATTATAAATTTTATTCATATGCAAAAACGAATATCTTGTCTGGACGACTGGACAAAGAGTGTCTTCGTTTCCGGTTTTGTCAAGTGACACAAAAACACTGATCGTAAAGTTGGCGGAATTGTTGGGCCATTGAAGCTTCGTCATAAAAGGGAAGGGGGGTGTTATCCAAATCCAACCACGATAATATGCCCGCCTTCACTTTACAAACCATCACCGTTCCATAACCCAGCGAACCGTGATGTTTGCTGTCGCCAAAGCTTCGGAGTGGGAAGTCATTTGTATGATAATAGTCTTTGGGCTGCACGTGGTATGCGCGCCCTATTAGGTTCAAAATTCCAGTGGCGATACAGTCTGGTATTTCTTTAAATATAATAAAAAAATTTAAAATGAAAAAAAACAACAATCATGGCCTAGAGACGTGGTTTCAGTTTGTTATCTAAACTTAAATTTATGTTGATTGGAACTTAAAAAGTTATCCAGTCATTAGCTTTAAAAATATATATATATACAAGTTCGTTACTCACGACATTGTATTGGTTGTAGATTAATCATACTGTCTTTGTTTACCTTCCCTCCCCTTTTGTAAGTAAAGGACTGAACATATGGTACTGGAATTTTTGACGAATGGATCGTTCTTACTATTATGGTAAAGATATCAACTGCGAATTGTAACGTAAGCAACTAGGCTGCCAGTAAGTCCCTGATTTGTTAAACATCCTTACGTATCATTCTGTACCATTAGCCGTGTAGTATTCAACTAAAAACTGTCGATACTTGTGGTCATCTTTTTTCAGGATGAAATTGGCACAATTTTTATTATGTTTTAAGGAGACAATAGTTCACTTATATACCACTAGGATAATTACTTACCTAGAATTCTTCTTCTGAAAATGGATAAAAAGACGGAGAAAGAAAGGCTCAGTGGAAAAAGCTAATTAATTATCTTAAGGTCAACGCTCTCTACTTCAGTTACTTGGCATTTTTGACTTCTTGGAATATTCTACAGATTATTATCCCAGTATTATTCCTTCCATAGATTTATTAAATATATAGTTGTCGTAACAGTTTTATTCGTCGACGACGAAGTTTATCATTGTTTAAGAATTTATTTTCCTGCTTGCAAATTACACTTTAGAATTATTTAATTACACGGATTTTTATTAATATGAATACAATTAGAATGTTTGTCCTTTCAATTGTACGTAATAATATGTAACGGTCAGTTTCACTTTTCGTTGATAAAGAGTAGCCCAAGAGTTGTCAGTGGGTGATGGCGACCAACTCTTTTTCTTTCGCCTATCTTTTCTAAATTAGGAACGACTGTGCACCAATATCCTGGTGTAACTTTATGAAATTGTGAAAGGATCAAACAAAACATTTGGGCCCGGCATGGCCAGCTGGTTATAGCACTCGACTCGCAATCTAAGGATCGCGGGTCACACCAAACATGTTCGTCCTTTCAGCGTTATAGGGGGCGTTATATGTTACAGTTAATCCCATTATTTGTTGGTAAAAGAGTAGCTCAAGAGTTGGCGGATGGTGGTGATGACTAGCTGCCTTCTCTCTTGTCTTACACTGCTAAATTAGGGACGGCTAGCTCAGACAGACCTCGTGCAGCTTTGGCCGAAATTTAAAAATAAACTTTTAAATAATATCAACAATGCTATAAGTTCAGATGTTTACGTATATAATATAACTGACATACCCAACAGCAAAACTGAGTTTTAAAAAGAAATAGAAGTTTTGGTCCTACACGCTGTTTTGTAAACAATCTGTATAAGCCTTTGTCGAAAACCTTTCGAAGATACATCCTAAAAGAAACACGACAGTGAAAGTATCTTCTAGCTTTGGGATAATTACTTTTTTTATTGCAGTAAACTATAAACCAAACTAAATTATTTCAAGAACTTGTCACCAAAGACCGTGACGTTCGATAATATACACCTATTAAACATTATGTCTTTCAAATTATTGTACAACTGCCAAGATGAACATATCGCTTGGTATTTGTCTTCCCTTAATTTGCCACTAGTTTGTTTTTTCCTCCCTCCTACTCGATTTACATTGGTGTACCATTAATTTTCATAGGGTCATCCATCATCCTGGCTCGTTCCTTGTTCTCAAGATAATAAAAAGAGTGTGATGGATTAGAGTTTGTTTATCTATGTATGCAGTTAAAGAGAATACATTTTATAGAACTAAACGTTTTTGTTTGTAGCAGAATCTATAGGACGAAATCTGTTAAACAATCCTTTGTTGTGGCTGGTTTGTAAAATTTGTTAAAAAGACGCCATTTACTCGTGAATGGCAAAACACGAATGGCGTGCAAAAGAGAAATGCAGAACTGAGCTATTACGAAAAAAAGAAGACATTTGAAATTAAAAGTGTAATGTTCAATCACTTGATTTAGTTATTACATATAAACGGCCCACCAGTGACTCAGCGACAAATCTGTGTGTCTACGACGTTAAAAATCGGACTTCGATACCCGTCATGTAGCTATACTTAACAACAAAAATAAATCATTCTTGAGTACAACTGTGCTCAATAATAAAAATTAATATTAATTTAACAATTCAGCAATCTAGTGGGAAAGCAGAATTTAAACCTAACTCTTTAGCGCCTTCTAGGATAATAAACAATCTAAGTTTAATATCAGGTTTAGGTTTCAGACCATTAATGTACACCACAACTGACTCATTTACGGATGCATAACCATTTGTATTTATATTGATCTTGAGCTTTTTAAGTGAAATAATTAAAACAAATATCCAGGTATATTGTAATGTGAGTTACAGATTCCTGGTTTCCTATGATTCTACATTTAAGTGTCACGTTTGGCGTCCTTAGTCTTTCCATCGTCGCACTAAAGTTCATTTCAAATTTGTATTTTTGGCACATCTTCCAGAGGTGGCTGCTGCCACTTTTGACAAGGGAGAGAAAGCATCGGTCCATCTGTACACTGTCTCCCACCATCATCAACGCTGAATTATTAACTGTCATTTTTGTAATGCACCTCCATCTTATAATACCGCGAATTTCCAGTGGCACCTCATGGATTTAGACCCGGAACACTAACTCTCAAACTCTAAGCTTTCCTACGGGGGCAATCCCTTCCCCCTGTACTAGAGTAAAGAAACAAACTGTTTAGTTTACACAGTATATTCCTAATCGTGTAGCTTTGTGCTTAACAAGGACAAAAACAAAACTGAATGCACACGAAGTTTAGATAGAGATATAAAGGTCATGAAGTAGTTGAAGGTGCCATATGTGTTTTCACCGTCATGAAAGAACACCAATAATACACTTAAACAGTTTGTGTTTAATGAATTTATAACTGTGGGAAAAGTAGAGTTAACCTAAAGAAAGCGAAGAGAGAGAGAATCAAAAGTTGTAGTTTGTTCAAGTAACAGAAGGTCTTGTTGGAACCCCAAATTCATATTTATTCATTTTCCAATTATTTTTTTCTTGTTTCATCTTAGCCCAACTCGTGGGCTTTCAGTATATGTAAGAGAAATGAATTATTTTGAAAATATTTTGTGATAAAAATAATCCGTTTATTTCTACTAGGAAGAAGGACTTTGTAAATTAGGTGATGGGAAAATCTTACATTTATAGATGGAAACAATGACTGAAAGTAAATTATCCATGAAGAAAATCTGTTATCTGAGAAGAATGTGTAACAGATTCAGTATGATATGAATGTTTACTTGGATATTTTTGCCGTGTCAACCAGTTTTTTTTTTTAGTTTTTTTATGACAATGAACTGATATAGAAACTCTCAGAACATTGGTTGTACCGTCTTAGTGTATCTTTTAGTTCATTCACTCAACATGTCCAGACAGCCTTCTCTTTCGTCCTCTCAACTGGATTTAGGTCTTAATCTTTTAATTTTTTCCTTCACACTTTCCTTCTAAGACGGTGTGTTCCAAGCTACAATTTCTTCTGGCAAAGTGCCTAAAGTATCTCAGCGTTCTTTGATATGTATTTTCTCAGGTCTTATAATCCACTAAATTCACCTACAAGACATAAGAAAGGATCAGGTGGTGTTAAACGAGTAATTGGTTAAAACTCAATAACTCTAATAATAACTATTCAGAGCAGAAATAAACAGTTTCGATAAATCAACCAATGATCATTCTTTGCTGTATGTAAGATGCTTCCTGTTACGTGGACAGATGGCAGCCCAATCGCTACTTACTCTACAAGAGAATTGTTTTGCTTTCCTAATCTTACTATGCTATGTTTCCTTAAATCGTATTGTTATAATAAAGTAGAATCAAGTATCTAATGTTATTTTAAAGCTCTGTGGTTATGGAGCAGTTGAAATTATTCAGATATATATTCGACATTTTTATTTTAAAACATAAACATTAAGTTGTAAATGCTAGCACTATTTGGAAAAGAGCAGTAATTTTAAACCTCGTCTGTAGTGAGTATCGTTCAACACTCATTTCAGATGAACAATCTAAAAGCAAAGTAGTAGTTTGTGGTATAGCCTTGTGGTATGATTAATTGTCAAGAGTTTATAATGGAGTGGTGTGTATTTCCACACCACTTCATCTTTCTTTGTTGATCTAGAAATATTAGGAAAGTATGTATTTCCACGTCACTTCCTCATTCTTTATTGTCTATTAATATTAGGGAAGTGTGTATTTCCACATCACTTCCTCATTCTTTATTGGTCTATTAGTATTTGGGAAGTATGTACTTCCACATGACTTCCTCTTTCTCTAATTTGCTCCACTTTTTTCGTCACCTTTCAGTGCAGATCGTTTTTCTTGTTGTAGTTTTCTTTTTCTGTTAATAACCCCTGCTCGAGCATTCCTCAAATCATACGTTACTGTGTTGTTACTCAAGTACTGCATGTTTACTCTTCTCCAGACTGTACGTTACTTTGTTGTTGTTGTAACTCAAGTACTACAGGTTTACTCTCTCCCAGGCGGTACGTTACTGTGTTGTTGTTGTTACTCAAGTACTACAGGTGTACCCTTTACCAGACTGTACGTTACTTTGTTGTTGTTGTAACTCAAGTACTACAGGTTTACTCTCTCCCAGGCGGTACGTTACTGTGTTGTTACTCAAGTACTACATGTTTACTCTTTACCAGACGGTACGTTACTTTGTTGTTGTTGTTACTCAAGTACTACAGGTTTACTCTTTACCAGGCGGTACGTTACTTTGTTGTTGTTGTTAATCAAGTTCTACAAGTTTGCTATTCCTCAGACTGTACGTTACTGTGTTGTTGCTTTTGTTTGCAATGGTGAAGATTTACTGTTTCTCTGACTGTGTATGTTTATTTTCTGTGTTATAACTTTGTTTCTGTGTTTTTTGGTTTTCTCGTCACCATCATTACCAGAAGTTAGACTGTTTGTCGATGGTTTTCCGATAATGTCTTAACCTGAATATTCTTTCTTCAGAAAAAAGACTCTTTCAGCAGCAGCAGTGATCTGTTTCCCATTTAATCTGTGACAGTTCGACAATGGAATTATCAGTTGGAGAGCGAGGGTGGCACGCAGTTGTTCAGGAGTGTCAAAGCGAGACAGAACAGCACAGATGTCATAGCGAAAGTGATCATTTGGGAGCTGTCTGGAGAGGTCTCTGTTGATAAGACCCAAGTTTCTCTTCCAGGACATTTTATCATGTTTATTCTCAGCCAGAAACGTCTGGCTTGATATTTCTCTTTGTAAGTTTTGTTTTATTGTCAACCGTCCTATACCGTATCAACAATAATAACGTTAATTCAAATGCCTCTTTTCTGCCCCATCATTTCAAAGTGTAAAATTAGCGTCAGAGTTATGTAAGCAAATGTTTGGAGTGTCACGTCTTCTGCAACGTTATTTTTTTTTTCAACGCAGTTAAACGAGCACCAAGTGGACCAGAGTATTACAATAAATTGTTGGTTTAAACTTTCACATGCTTCAAGAGGTTAGAAACATTATCACTTTAAGAGACACTGTCAGGTGGCAAAACGTTACGATTAGTTACAGTTACAAAAAATAATATTGTTGATATTAATCGAATAATTTAATATTACTCACAATAATGCGTACAAATTAATATTACTAATTTTGCTTTGTGGCCATCTGAAAACGTTTTGAAATAAACTAAACGTCTTGTATTAGGGTTATTTTTTATCTTAATTATCAAACGTGTAAAGGTGAATTAATTAAGAAACCGTAATATAGAAGAAAACGAATTATATTATCTGCCGTTTGTTAACTTCAACAAGTAAACTGTACGTTCTCAGCATCTTAAACCCAGAATCTAGAAACTTCATCTTCTCTTCATACACATTTTAAAAACTGTTTATACATGAAACAGTGTGCAGGTATGTGACATTATTTTATACACAATAACGTATGTGATAAAGCGAGAAAAGCAAAAACACATCAACATCACAATAATCTTACGAATTACTACTACTCACCACTCTCTCATATGGTGGATTTTTAGTAAATTTGACGATTTCAAACGTCAAAAGTCGGCTTTCAATGCTCAAAATTATTGGACCATAGACCAATGTTTTACAACCAGGTTTGCCAGAAGACCCATGCGACCATCTTTTTGTCGTCATGACCCCACCTCTCCATTATCTATAGAAAAATTTTTAACACTTCGTTATATTTCTTTTCGCAGTTCGTCATAGTTCGTAATAAAGTTGATATGCGCACCTCCTAGATACCTCGTGGATTCCATCGCCAGAAGTAGTGGTGACGAGCTGCCTTTCCTGTAGACTCTCACTTAAAAATCAGGGACAGTTACCGCATATAGGCCTCTACGAGCTTTGGACTCTTTTGGTATTGTTACAACGTTGGTTGTATTTATTGAGAAGTGACTTGTGCGAGACAAAGTGAACTGAAGGTGGTGTCTTTCCATATTGTTACAACTTTGGATGTATTTGTTATGAAATGATTTGTATGAGATAAAGTGAACTTAAGGAGATCTCTTTTGGTATTGTTATAACTATAGATGTATTTGTCGAGAAAGGATTTGTGCGATACAAAGTGAACTGAAGGTGATCTCTTTTGGTATTGTTTCAACGATGGATTATTTATTGAGAAGTAATTTGTAAGAGGCAAAGTGAACTGAAGGTGGTCTCTTTTGGTATTATTATAACGATGGATATATTTGTCGAGAAATGTTTTGTGAAAGATTAAGTATACCGAAGGTGTTTTCTTTTGATATTGTTATAATGATAGCTGTATTTGTTGAGAAATGATTTGAAAGAGATAAAGTGAACTGAAGATGATCTCTTTTGGTATTGTTCACAACGATGGGTGTATTTGTTGAGAAATTATTTGTACGAGACAAACTGAACTGAAGGTGATCTCTTTTCTTATTTTGAAACATCATTTTAAACCTTATAACAATACGTGTTATCTAGAAGATAGATATTAGTTTATAACATCATATGTGATGATTCAGAAGTATGTGTTTAATTTATTAGATTAGTAATAGTTTGTTTCTCCATGGTTAAGTATAGAGCCATACAGTAGTATCTGTGCTCTGTTCTTTACTGCTATCGAAGCTTATATTATATACCTAAGAGGAAACTTACAGCTATATTACTTGAGAAGGGAGTGATAGATGAAAGAGTTAGACATACACACACACAAACTTAATTATATATAAAGTCATGTGAAAAAGTGAGGACATCCTATGAAAGCCTGTGTATTTTTGTAACATTTTTGAATATATAGATGTTTAATCACAATTTCAACAATACTGAGAGATTATAGGAATATAACTAAACAAATAAAACTGAAGAAAAGACTTTATAAGATATTCTGTAAATGTAATTCTACAAAAATTCATATTCGAACTGAGGAAAAGTTAGGACACCCTACTCCCTAATAGCTAGTGTTACTCCCTTTGGCTGAAATAACTGCAGAGAGACGCTTCTTGTAGACATCTACCAGTCTTTGACATCGGTCTGAAGAAAGTTTTCCCCACTCATCAATGCAGAATTATTTCAGCTCTGAGATGTTTGAGGGGTTTCTTGCATGTACAGCCCGTTTCAAGTCACCCCACAGCATATCAATGGAATTAAGATCTGGGCTTTGACTCGGCCATTCCAGGAATCTCCATTTCTTAGTTTTCTGCCAGTTCTTATTGGATTTACTGGTATGTTTTGGGTATTGTCGTGTTGCAGGGTCTAGGTCCGTTTCAGTTTTACTTTTCTTACAAACGGTCTCACATGATTCTCAAGCACCCTCTGATACTCGGTATAATTCGTGGTGGATTCTATGATTGTGAGCTGCCCAGGTCCTGCTACAGCAAAGCAGTCCCAAACCATGACATTTCCACCTCCATGCTTCACAGTTGGTATGAGGTTCTTTTCCTAGAATGCTGTATTTGGTTTACGACAAGCATGTTCTCTGTTCTGGTGCCCAAACAATTCAAATTTGGACTCATCTGTCCAAAGAAAATTATTCCAGAAATCCTGATCTTTGTCTACATTCTCTCTGGCAAATTTCAGTCTGGCCTTGATGTTTCTCTTAGAGAGCAAAGGTTTCCTCCTTGCACACCTCCCATGCAAGTTAAACTGGTGCAGCCTCTTTCTGATTGCATGCACTTTCACATCAATAGTAGCCATAGCCTGCTGTATGTCCCATGATGACATGTTAGGATGTTTGGAGACCTCTTTTAGCATGTTTCGGTTTGCTCTTGGAGTGAACTTGTTTGGACAACCAGATCTGGGAATGTTGACAGTTGATTTGAAAGCTCTCCACTTGTTGACTGTTTTCCAGACAATGGAATGGCTGATTTTAAAATCTTTTGGGATCTTCTTAAATCCCTTACCAGACTCATAAGCTGCTACAATTTTCTTTCTGAAGGCCTCAGACAGCTCTTTTGCTCTCACCATGGTGATCACTCTCACTTCAACAGTGAAGAGCACGCCAAATTAAATGTCTGAGGTTTAAATAGGGCAAGCCTCATTCAAAATGCTGAGCAGCGATCTTCTGATCATGTGCACGTGGTGTGATACACCTGTGTGTGAGTTGAGCCATTTTAAGTGGGAATAAATTTGTGGGTGTCCTAACTTTTCCCTCAGTTAGAATATGCATTTTTGTAGAATTTCATTTACAGAAGATCTTGAAAAGTCTTTTCTTCAGTTTTAATTGTTTAATTATATTCCTATAATATCTCAGTATTTTAAATATTCTGGCCCGGCATTGCCAAGCGCGTTAAGGCGTGCGGCTCGCACTGAGGGTCGCGGGTTCACATCCCCGTCGCGTCAAACATGCTCGCCATTTCAGCCGTGGGGGCGTTATAATGTGACGGTCAATCCCACTATTCGTTGATAAAAGAGTAGCCCAAGAGTTGGCGGTGGGTGGTGATGACTAGCTGCCTTCCCTCTTGTCTTACACTGCTAAATTAGGGACGGCTAGCACAGATAGCCCTCGAGTAGCTTTGTGCGAAATTAAAAAAAACAAACAAACAAATTTTAAATATTGAGATTAAATATCTATATATCCAAAAATGTTAAAAACTACACAGGCTTTCATGACTGTATGTATTTAACATCTTGTAAGGTTTTATTTTGCTCTGTAAACGAGAAGAATAAAAACAATTTATTAATAAACTCAAGTGATACTGTCTTCCACGAACTTGATGATTCTAGTTTCATGTAAAACTAAATTTTGAACATTTGCTGTTGATCACAAGTCATATGATTCTGTTATAACGACAACATTAACAACCTCGTTCGTCTGTTTTGAAATTCGCGTAAAGCTACACGAGGGATATCTGCACTAACCATCCCTAATTTAGCAGCTTAAGACTAGAGGGAAGATAGCTAGGCATCACCACTCACCAGCATCTCTTATGTTGCTTTTTGATTAAGAAAAATCAGGTGTACCGTCACATTTTGACGTCCATACAGCTAATACAACGAGTATATTTGCTGGCGGTATTCAAACTCACGACCGTCAGATTTCGAGTCAAGCGCCCTAACCACCAGACCACGCTAGGTCTAAACCACAAGCACCTGCCATGCCCTAACCACCAGGCCATACCAGATCATAACCACCAGTGCATACTAGGCCCTAACTACCAGACCATGCTTATGCCCTCCCGTAGCCACCTGGCCATGCCAGATTCTGACCACTAGTTCAAGCCAGGCACTCAAATGTTTTCATAAAATTAAACTAAACGAAGACATAATGAGAATAATAACAAGTATAAATATATATCTTAAATTATGTGATCGAATCGCTGACCACATATTTCTATTTCCTTTATTGCAAGCAATGTTACCCGTTAATTTGTTGATAGATAATTACGAAAGACGCAGTATCAGAAATGGTGGAAAGCCCCTGTATCTGTGTTTTACTCGTCTTATCAAGCTGTACTGCAAAGAAACTGGGATTGTTGGAGCTTTTAACAAGCAATCAATTACAATATTGTATTCTAATATAATCAACTCAAATCAAGATTTAATTTCTTATCAACAGCGAAGAGGTTGTTTAATACTTGCTTTGCAAGAAAGTAGATTGCGTAACGCATTATAACAGCTCACTTTAGACAGATGCCTTGGCAACAGGCCCACTTTTAATGCTAATATTAGGTACCGAGATTCTATATATATGTGTAGAATTCATGTGATAAATTTTTATGAATTTTATTAATATACTTTATCGGTGCCTTTTGTAATAATATTTTAATAAAGAAATTTATAAAACATGTTTTGAGAATATACGTAAATACGCCTTTTTCTCTTGATATCTAATTTTTAACGTTTAACTTATGATTATAACTAACTGTGATTATGTTATGTTTGGGTAAGCATAAATGGCGCACGAATTCGTCTATGTTGTGGTTGTTTGAAGAACACATATTTTAAATATTATTAACCAAGTGGGTGAAATGTAACAGCAGCTTTTCCTGCTGCCAAGTTTTTGTCGGCGTCAAAGCTATGGCGTATCATAGGTCACTTAAAGCCTGTCCATAAGCAACGAACACGAGCTACGAGAAACTGAAGCGAGTCACGTGACGCGGAGAGAACGTCATGCTGAGTTGTTACACCAGCGGCTAAAGCCAACACTGAAGTTTTGCGAGCACGAGCCATACAGGAGTCGCCACGGCGTGCTATCCCTGAAAGAACGTAAACCACGCTACAAGCACTGGTACGTCCGTCAAAGGCAAGCTTTCCAATGTGAATCAATTGCGAGCCCATCAGAACAGTACCTGTTAGTTACTGTTGTTGGAGTCACCGAAACAACGACAGCCTATCAGATAGCTCCACCCTTCCAGCGTTCGTTCCCATTAGCTGATATACGTTTCTTGTGTCGTCATTGGACGCACCATTTTATTGTAGTCACTCAGTAGCGAAAACAAAGTAAAAGCTCGTGAAACGCCCTCTCGTTCTCGGCGGCTCAGCAACTCGCCCTGTAGAAGAGTTAAACAACACACTGTATGCCGGACGTGCGGCGCTAGGCCCCCCCCCCCCACAACCACCAAGTAAGAAACTGACATATTAAAGATTGTCTGACACTAATCAGCCCGACCGTAGGGGCACTGTGCACACACACACACCTCGAGACAACAGCAACAAGCGACCGGCTTCATGGTGGTAATGTAAGTTCCGTCTCCTTATATTGCGAAAAAGTGGTCTTTAACTTGTTACTTTCATCCGGTGTTGGTTTGTGAAGTTAAGGAACTTATTTGTTTTCAAGTAAGAAAAAACACTCTCTAAAAAGACTTAGTTTATTATTTGTTTTGGCTTTTCTTTCTGATATAGATTGACTTCGTATAATGCCATTTATCATTATTAACATGGCCCAACTCCTTTGTTCTCTTTAAAGTACTATATTGTTATACGTAACCGGTAAGATATTCTAGAAACTGATCTGTCGCAAACGGAATACAGAGAAACTGTATTTTTTGTTTTTCTGCTCTTTGTGATGTAGAAATTATGTGTTATGGCCAGACAGGAATTTATGTTTTTCAAGCAAACAGTGTAATCACCAATTGGTTTATTACTGTCATTAAAACTTTAAGTAAAAGAAAACTTTCCCCTCTTCTTTTGACCTTCAAGTCATCTAAATTAACTAAAAAATTCAATCCATACACTACATATATATGTTTTAGGAAAGAGGCATTAAGAAAGTAATAAGCTTCATGGATTTTATCAGAAGCGGTTATTAAATTCTTGATCTTGCATGTAATACGCGATCTAGGTTGCTTTAAATTCATGTATTAAGTTATTATTTTTTACACGTGTAAGTAAGAGTTACATGTTATTGTCAGCTTTAATTAAGAAAAAGTTAATAGATACTCACAATTGTTTGTTAGCACTTACTGGAGATTTTTACGCTGTACTAAGGCTTAACTTCGCCAGTTATTCTAATATCTGTTATTTTGTAAAACAAACCACGTAGTACAAAACAAAACGGTTAATTGTGTGTAACTGTTTCGCATTTAGAAACAACCACTGAAGAAAAGAATAAACATAGTAGTTGTAAAAAAACAGAAATTGTCCGTATATTTTATATTAAATACGTTGTTAAAGCGAGGTATTTCGTTTGCGAATGCACAAACTATTTTTTCTTACAAAGTTTTGCTGTTTTAAAGTTGGAATGTAGAAGTGAGCTGTTATGAGTAAATAAAACTTGTAAGAAACTTTTCTGTTTTTTTACAAACATAGTTTTTTATTGTTAGTTAATGTAGTAATTATGAAAGCGCAGCAGCTAAATCTCGACAATCATTGTGTAACTAAGAGGAGATAATAAAAAAACACGTTTGTTTCTACGAAACTGTTTATCTTATATAGGGAGAACTTGTGCGATGACACGTATAATTGATATCCGGGAAAGTTTGGACCTGATACAAATCTTTTAATATCTCTTGTTTTCAGTTATTCTAAATCAGCGCATTGAGTCTAATCTAAATAAAGCTACTGCAAATATTATTTGTTATGGAAAGAGTTCATTTCTCTTCACAACACCGACTAGTTAGCGGTCGGTTTATGAATTTGTACCTCATGTCCGTAGCTCAATTACTCGCGGTGGGCAGATCACATATATCCTACTGAGTAGGTTTGGTCTAAAACAAATAAACAAAAAAATGTATTCACAGTTTTACGTATACTAACTTTCATTTGATTCTATCTCAGATTAGGAGTGAAGGAAGAGAAGTAAAACTACTCTAGTTTACAAACACCTGTACCGTATTGCAACTTTCATGATTTACGCCTATAAACTGATTTATTTTGAAGTACTGTTTCTTGAGGTCAAGAAGTCATATGCAACTCTAGCACTTTGTTCCGTAGTTTTTTTATTTCTCACGTCTGCCACCGGTGGCTCAGTGATAATCCTGAAGGTGAAAACGGTAAAAAAATAGATTTCGATACCAGTAGTAAGCACAACAAAGACAGACCATTGTGTAGCTTTGTGTTTAACAACAAACAAACCACATTTCATCGTCTATCACAACAGTATAAGTTTCCAATATGTCATGTAGGTCATAAGGGTTTAACGAGTCTTCCCTGACCACAAAGACTTCACCTTAACACGTTGGGTTCCAAGCACATTTTGCTGATACATTCTAGGGCCTCTTTTTTTAGAGAGGTTATGTGTAGCCTTGTTGTCCCAGCCAATAAGTGGCCCTTTAAAATGGAAATACAGCACGACTCGTCGATGGGTCGTGTGGGAGCCAACGTGTTAACGAGACAACTAGTAAATGTGTAACTCGTTTATCAGTTTTACCTTTCCTGGTCTTATGATACACAATACCGGTATTTTCCAATATTTAGTGCAAATCGCTACAGACTTAACATATTTTTGTATAGAAATGCGAATCTTATCTTTCCCTATCTTGTGATATGGAATAAACGCTCGCAATATCCGTATTTTTCCAGTATTTAGTGCAATGACGTTAAGGTATCTACATTCATTCATGTACATTGTAGTAGACGTAAAAACATATTGGTGAATACAGAAAGTAACAAAGAGTTTTGGTAATCACCTTGTCAGTCACATACTGTTCATTCTCATTATTAAAAACGCCAAGTTCTCCAAATGTTTAAGTCATACATGGATTAGCTCTCGGAGCAGGAGTTAATCAAAGCTGTTGAAGAGTACAGCACTGTGCTTTACTAATATATGCATGGGTGATGTACAAAGGGAACAATTCGGAGGACTTACTTAAATATAAGGCTGGAGAAATTCGATCAGAAAAGACTGATACGTCCATAAGGCGAGACTTGTAAGTAACACTATTTTGAATGCACGTAGCATCACGTGAGATCGTAAATTCCAGAATGACCAACATTTTTTATCCAGTTGTACTGCTTCATAATTAATTCGATCTATGCCATTTTTCTTTTTACTTTTCTTCAGAAAATATGCTTGTTTTGTTCTTTTCAGCCATGTCTGTCGTGCAGTTAAATAGCTCTGTATATCGTGCTTTCACGACCACATGTTTTCTAAAACACATAAGCAACCGTAACGTGAGACTTAATATTTTTAGAGAAGCCGTGATTGGCTCATGCAGTGTGTGTTCTGTACCCTCAAGAGACTTGACCAGTGATGGCCTTGACTCTCTTCACAGTTGTTGAGAGCACCCCTGTCGTCTGGTTAGTGTCCTGGGAACGAGGTTTTCATGGCGGACTTTCATTAATGTTCCTGTTAGCAGCTTTTGCTTAGAGTGATTATGGTCTGCGTAAACTTAAACTCTGGCTCCATGGTGTTTGGTGTGATCGAGTGTTTTGTTTTGTAATGGATGTTTCCTTCCCTCTTATACAAACTACACTTACATTACATTGCTGTATTGCCAAGCTCACAGAAGATGCGCGTCATAGATTCTTATTCAAACTTCTTTTTTTTTTTTTTTTTACAAACTACACTGCATTTGTTGTCAATACGACAACCGTAACTCATTTTTTCAAAATAATTTATCACTTGTATAACAAAAAAAAGCACTAAATAATATTTAGTTAATCCACTGTTACAATGATACACGTGTTGAACACATATAACAGTTGATATTGTCTTTAGCAACCAATAAAAAGAATATGAAAACCTCAACCGCGTTAGATTATTGTCGTATATAAACAATATAAACTAGGCTTAAAGCAAAAAATTGTTTCATTTAAAGGAGAAACAAATACGATTTAGTCTCGGATAATACTTTAAGGACGCGCTTCAATAACAGAGATATCTGTAATGAAGTGACCTGCACACGTCAATGTATGTGTATTAAAACTATGATGATCTGATGTTATTCGGCATGTGTATATAACAAGATAAAGGGGTACACGTTGAACATCAAATTTTTATTTTAGTATAGAAAACTAGAAAAATATTCAACCTAGCTACACACATATATAAAACAACCTAAGATTACGGTGTAAGCGTTGAAAGCTAGCGAAGCACGATAAACCATTTGATCTACGAATAATGTTTTGATTTGTTTATTATATTTCACCGCCCGTCCCCCCAGTGACCATGAATTGGGTTCGATACTCGCAAGACTTATAGCGTAGATAGCTCATTGTGTAATGTTGTGGCTAAACAATAACTGTACTCTCTCCAACTAGTCTAATTGATGAGTTATGGTGTCATCGAAGTGCCTCTTGGGAAGTGACTTTTGTGAAACAAAAAATAGATCTGAAATTCCATTTATACACGTCCGGCATGGTCAGGTGGTTAGGGCGCCAGACTTGTAATCTGAGGTTCGCGAGTTCGAATCGCCTCACACCAGACATGCTCGCCCTTTCAGCCGTGGGGGTGTTTTATGTGACGGTCAATCCTACTTTTCGTTGGTAAAAGAGTAGCCCAAGAGATGACAGTGAGAGGTGATTACTAGCTGCTTTCCCTTTAGTTTTATACTGCTAAGTTATGGACGGCTAGCGCAGATAGCCTTCGTGTAACTTTGCGCGAAATTCAAAAATAAACAAACTATTTGTACACACTTCTGATTTTGAAATCACAATGGACAAATTTAAAAAAGTCTTTTTTTTAAATTGTATTTAACGTGACCTTTATAGGCCTAATGATTTTTAAAGCATGACAATGTGTACGTGTTTTGAGAATCATAGATTCTCTCAACTTAACTCGCATCCTAACACTTACAAAAGTAGCTGTTAAGTGCCACGATCAAGCCACTCAAGACACTGGCTGTCCTTCAAAACCAAACTGTTACTGGGTCGTCATTACCACATCATGACTAAGTTATTGACTAAGTAATTACCATATCAGGGTTTACGTTTAATAATATGATTTGAGTGTCATGAAACCGACCAACCAAAAAAGCTGTCGAAAAAATCTGTGAGAAGGAAAGAAAAATTTAAAGACATTATCTCCTGTTATAGAAGTGGATGGGTGGCTTTCTGTGAGTTTTTTTAGTGTTAGCTGTAGAGGACAAACACGTTGTTTTTTGTTTGTATCTGAATTAGTTAGTACCTGGATCAAATACATTTAGAGCTTTAAAATCCGACATTTTAATATATAGGGCCGAAGCGATTCATATTTTTAAGCAAAGTACGTTTTGGTCAGCTCTTATTGTATTTAATATTATCCGTATAACCCCCAAATCCCCCACTGGTACAGCGGTAAGTCTATGGATTTACAACGTTAAAATCAGAGGTTCGATTCCCCTCGGTTGACTCAGCAGATGGCCCGATTGCTATAAGAAAAACACACACACACGTACCTCCAAATACAGATCTCGAAGTGGTTTAGTGGTAACCTTCAAGAATTATAACGTCAAAACTCTGAGCTCGATTTCCGCAGTTGACCTGGTGCTCAATTGGTATCTTTGGGCTAAGAATAAAGAAATGAAAACACAGAAAGAATGTTTCATCGTGCTATTGTATTGAGATTTTAATTCTCCACGATTTATCTGTTCATTTGATGTCTTTCTTTATCTTCTTATACGTCTCATACTTATAATCCGTTGACAAAACTGCCGGAAAGAGGAAGTACTTCTTCAACCGGATGGTAAATTCCTTCTCGTTGAGATGTAATTGGAAGTCCTAGCTTCCAAGGAAAGCGGGAAACATCTTTGTCACGGCTCGCGGGTGGGGTTCTCGTCCCGGTCTACAGCTAGGCCGGAGTTCCCTCACACCGGAAGTAAACGCGAGTTTTTGCCATCTGGATTTTTACTCCGAATGCTTTGCTAATGCTCTAATTTTAAAGCAGCACCTGACATTTTCCTATAATAACAGGAGTATAACATGCTGGGAGAGCATTGTGCCAGGAAAACCAACGTGCTTACTATAACTGTATATGTGAATATCGGTGAAGAAATACTACCTTAACTTGTGATGGGTATGCCTGCATTTCTCGTAACATGACAGTCCAAGTTTGAAGTGTAAAATAGCTACTGACGTTGTTGTATTCGTGAGTTTTGTGTATATGTTACAATAATATGTATGTTTTGTTTATAAAATGCGTAATAAATTTTACCCCTTTTAAAAATATAGTTAGGAAATTACGTATGTATATATATATATGTACACACAAATAATTAAAAACAAAATTCTTGTTGTTCTTTTAGTTTGAGTCGTGATTGACTGAAAATTGAAGTATTTCGAACGTACAAAAATAACGATATCCTACAATGTTGGAGTTTTAATGATGTTGTCCGTGTGGTTCCACAAGTGGAAGATTAGGGTTAACATTCGATTATTTTATAATTAGTGTAGCTTCGTACATTTCATACATGAGATAAAATCAGATTCTAGAAACTAAACAACACTTTGAGTGATTACCAAGTCCAATTATTTATTTTCCCCCAACGACCAAACGAGTCATTGACAAAAGATGTTTTGTGAACTGTTTATCTGCAGAAAACCGGCATGTATTGAACTTTCATTTGGTTTTTACATCATTTGGTTAGCTAAATAATTTCAACCTGTACTTTTATTTCTTGTAACTGATATATCCAGTGGTGAGTTCAATTTCTGGTACAGTTTACTACTTCTATACGTTCAATATGTTCAGTGACTTCCTCTGACTTTCTGTTCAGTTTACTGATATATTCAACATGTTTCTTTTCTGTGTACTAATGTATCCAACGTATTTCTATACTGTTTACTGATATATCCAACATGTTTCTATACTGTTTACTGACATATTCAGCATATTTCTGTTCTGTTTACTATTTAATAATATATCCGACAAGTTCTTTTCTGTTTACATAGATATCCAACATGTTTCTGTTAACTGACATATCCAACATAAGTTCACATCATATTTATTTACTATTTACTAATACATCCGACACGTTTCTTCTCTGTTTACTGATATATCCAACATGTGTATTTACTGTTTACTAATATATCTGACATATATCTTCTCTGTTTACTGACATATCCAACTTAATTTCACACCAATTTTATTTTCTGTTTATCAAAGTATCAACCATAGAATCTAATCGACGTATCGTCATTGTTAACGAGAAAATTCTATACTAGCTCAGATAATTAGACTATCACTTTTGTATATTAATACATCAAACGTGACGTAATATCACATACACTTGATTTCTTTCTAGTCCAGTGTTTAGTGATAGCACATTGATGGCGCCTACGTTTCTTAAAATATTTGGATATTTGTTTTTCTTTTGTTCAGACCATAAATGAAAATGTTCGTTGTTTTTACATAATTCTTTCATGGACGTCTTAACGGCTACAAGAGATCAACATTTCCTGGAACCTTGTTTGTTTTGTCTGAAGATACTCAGAAAAACTTATAAATTTCCTGATTTGGGTTTCGTTTCTTTTCTGTCTGGCGCGAGACCGACCTTAAAAGAAAGAACTGAAACCATTGTATATATTTCTGTGGTTTCACACGCGTACTACCAAATAAATGGGCGATTTTTGTTTTCAACGTTGCAGCTTCATATTACATACCCATCTCATCACTGACTGTCTCCCACTCACTTCTTAGAATCAAACAAACCAGCTGCGATTTTTAAAACATTTACATTATGACGTTTAATGTGAAGTCACAACCAGACCGAAAGGAAAAAAAAAGAAACAAAAACCGATCTTTCTGAGAATGTATTATGATACCATGAAAGCAACAGAACAACGGACTGTTGTGCAAGAATATACAGAAAATGATGAAAATAATATATGAAAGGTACATAAGGTTGAATTTTTTTAACCGCGCTCTTTGGTGTTAAGACATTTCCAGGTGAAAATTTTCCCATTCTAGAGAAACGTTTTTTTCAAGAAAAACATTGAGAAAGAGAATCAATACAATATTTTTTAAATGAAGAACAGTATTCTTCACCATTAATGGTTTTGTGGTCAACACCAACAAATATTATAAATCGAGAGCTATAATTCATGAACTAAACCGTTAAATACAACAGTGTCAAATTAAGTACACACCGTAGGTAAGAACGAACAAACTGCAAAGAGTGAATGTTGTATACATGTAGAAGAAACCATATGTGAACAGTGTTACCAGTTCCACTTGTTTGTTTCTATTTTAACAGATGCCACAAAAGCTGAATTTGGCTACTTTTGTTTCGGGTTTGTGGTATGCACGAGCCGTTTAAAAAGGAAAATGTGGTGCGTCGCACTATGGGAAGTCAGAACACTAGAAAATATCAACCAATTAGAACTCACCATCCGGTAGCCGTATAGTACCGTGAGAACAATTATTCTATGATAGATCTCGTTGCTTGAAATGGAAATTTTTGGTTTCTGTGTTTCTTGTTGTTGTCAAACAACAACATATTAACATGCTAGGAGCAACTTTTTAAATTGTTTCTTTTCAAATGAAAATAATTGAACGCTTTAACGAAATATTGGAATAATTTAGTGGTTACATGTTATACCTGAAATACGTAAAAGAAGTTTCTTTGATCCAGTTTTTTAACCGTTTTACACTTGACAAAGTGTAATGATACTTAGAGCAATCGACTTGTAATTAGCAGGTCACAACTTCGAATCCCATTACCCAAAATACGCATCCCTTTTAGGCGTACAGTCGCTACAATTTTACGATCAATCCCATTATGCTGTGGTAAAAACTAGCCCAAGAGTTAATGGTGGGCTGCTGATTAGCTGTTTTCCTTTTAGTCTGTTACTTCTAAATTAGAGACGGTTAGCGCTGAAAGCCCATTAACAGTTTTCAGAATTCGAAAATTATTAAGTCTTCTAATAACTGAAACGTTTTGAAGGTATCTTTGACCATTCACTTGGTTTCGATGAAACTGTTAACGAACAAATGTATAGATTTATACCTGAGCCAAAGCTAATTCCTACATTAGTTTTGCTAACAGAAGTACATTGAGATACGATATGTAAGAAACAACTTGTTTTTATTGGCTGTAACTTCTTAAATACTGTCATCTGTGGAAAAGAATTCAAAACAGGAAGTTGTGACAGAAACGTTCTATGTTTGAATGTGCACACGAGAAGTGTGTGTAAAACATCATCTCTGGGTATTTCTTTGAATGAACAGCTGGGAAAATACTGCAAAGGTTTCGTTATCATAAACACCACAGAGGGAGCTGTTAATCGCGACAGCCTTACTGTAAATGGATGCCTGAAATTTACTTTGAAATATTGTTGTATTTAAGGCGAACTGGGGTTCAACAGTCTTTTAGCGCACGTGAAAATATGTTCCTCGAGTCGTTGGATTCACGTGGCAAAAAACGGACCGCAAACAACGAGAGTTTTGTATCGTAAGAAATAATTGCTAACACTGCACGCTGTAGTGACAGGAAACAACTGTACTAACACCCCATGGTGTACTGACAAGAAAGAACTTTGATAATACGACATCTCGTAGTGAAAAAGTTTCAGTGAGAATGAGTATCGAACTTACTTCAAAAGATTGTTGTACCTCAGACGCAGGTTGTGTTGTTACAGAGTCTAGTACAACATAAACATCGGATCATGAATGTTTCATACAAATAAGTTATTTAACGATGCATACCATAACCGATTTATTACAGCCCAGAATATTCAGGTGACGTCACGCACACATTATCTTGGTCATATGAACATAAATATTATACAGATGTTCCATAAACATGGGCTATTCGGAAAGAGCCAAAAAACTAGCACAATGATATTTTGAGAAACAACAAACATAAAAAATAAATGTTAAGTGATGTTTATGTTAAAGCAACAATAGAAACCTTAAAAGTCTTCGAACAATCGAAAAAAGATTGATAAAGAAAAAATACGATGTTAGGCCTAACTCGTTTTAACGATTTTAAAACACTAGAGTTGTATCTATCCGTGTGTAGAACATCAATTGTTTATTTGGTGTGTGTGTTTTTTGTTTTTTTTTCAGATTTAGAGCTTTCCATACCAAATGTAAATTTATATCTAACATGTGATCCATAGATTTTCTTTAGAAAAGAAAAAAAAAGGCAAATCTGTAAAATGATGATTTTGTGTAATAAGGACGCCGGTAGAAATTAAATTTTAAACAGTTTATAGTTTTTAAGAATAAAGAATTGTTATTAAGATTTATAAGTTGTAACGAAGCATTCCTTGCTGTTTAAGACTCATAATGTAATAAATTAATATGTATAATTATACACGAACTTTTTTCTACGCTAAATACTTTTAGTTGCGAGTTTTCGACCATCTTACCCGAGCTACTACAATGTTGCCCGACAAGGCTCGTGTAAGAACTGAAAACTCGGAAGTACAAGTTATGAGTGAAGATAAATGTTCATATATGATTAATTCTACATTTTACGTTTTTCTTAAACAGCGGCTTATTACAAAGATAAACGAATACGTACTCTCTGAGATTTGTGTGTCACTAAAGGTCGCTTCTGATGAAGGATTTAGAAAAAAGAAAGGGAAGCACTTATTTCTTTGATATTAAAATAATAATGATATTTGAATGCGTTTTTAAAGAATTGTATGTTATATTTAGAGTTGTAAAAACGTGTTGAATTTACCGATAGGTCAATTTCAAGCAATTCACTTTTGTTATATTTTTCTAGTTATTCGATGGATGGTGATTCGAGAAAACCTTGATAATCAGACATGATCATTTCTGTTGCCACTGATAAATATAAGCTAAATTATGATTTCTATTTTAATTTAGAATGAATTTTGTCTCACACACGAGCTTCCAGTTTTTTGTGTTATGTAATTTACCTCAGACGAGTCTCCAGTTTATTATGTTACGTATTACGATTTCAAATAGCCAAAACTGAGTAAAATTGTAATTTGGATTTAGAAGTTAATTCAATCTTGACATCTATCAAATTTATTATATTTACCGACAAGATTGATACACGTAGTTTTTTTTATTACAAATATATTTTAATACACAAACAACAATATTATTTATAATAACATTTATTGCAAGTAACGATTTATATAAAAATGTTTTTGAAACAACCTTTTCTGAGTCTGCTATCTTATCTGAAACTGAATATTTTATCGCCGGTTCACGATGAGTGAATTAATTTTATGTTGATATACAAGTACATTTCACTTGATGGGAAGCTAACTAGCTTCTTCACACTTGAACTATTCCGCTGAAGATATATGATGTCTTCGTAGAAATACTAATGTCGAATTCAATTCACTTTCATAATTTCCCCATTGTCACAGCGGCATGTCTGCGGACTCACACCGCTATAAATCGAGTTTCGATACTTGATGTGGGCAGACCAAATAATTTACTGAAGTTAAGCGATTTGAAGTGCTTGAAATCTGTAAATGTTCCTGTTCAAATATCTGTAGTTTTCCCATTAATAAGCGTTTATCACAGTTATAGTTTCTAAGGTTTATAGTCCACTGACTGCAGCGCCAAAAAATATTAAAATATCTATTGACGTGTCAGTTTATAAACTTTTTAGGTGAAGTTCTGGAAGTTCACTTGTCAACAATATTTGTAAAACTTTGTTGATTCTTACACTCGTGAATCTTCTACGAATTAAGAGAACAGGTGGGACTTTGACAATACACATTTAACAATAAAAGTTACACACATTTCTGAATATATACTCTTCAAAAAAGGAAACGCAAAAGGTAAAATCTGAGACATATTGTTAATAAGTTTATTCCGGGTAGTTCTGTGTGACATGTGTGAAACTTTGCTGAACATCCAAATTCTGCAAAGGCGAAGTCCGCTCTCACAAGTTGAAGTTTAATGTCCCTCAACGTCAATAACGAGTATGCCCCCCGTGGAAGCGATGAGATGACGAATCACATCCTGTGGAATGGCTGTCCACTTAGCCTGCAAAGCTGCTGCAAGCTGAGGTAGAGTCTGCGGTTGAGGTTGTCGCCGTCGCAGACGTCGGTCCAACTCGTCGCAAAGATGTTCGATGGGGTTTAAATCTGGTGATCTGGAGGGCCAGGGAAGAACGTTGATGTTGTGGTGTCTCAAAGATACAGTGGTGAGTTGGGCTGTGTGATGATGGGCGTTGTCATGTTGAAAAACGTCGTTGACGTTCACCATGATGGGTTGCACATGGGGCCTAAGAATCTCGTCGATGGTTGCGTACGGTCTGATCGGAAATCCTACGCAGCCCTGCTATTGTTGAGGCAGTAGACGTCGCAGTGGTGGTCCTATCCCGAAGGTGACGTAACCGGATGTAGCGATTTTGTGCGGGCATGGCCACACGAGGTTTGCCAGATCGTGGACGGTCACAAGTTGATCCATGTTGTTGGTGACGATTCCATAGCCCTGTGATGGTGCTTGGGTGGACATTCACAGTACTGGCAATATCTGATCAAGATTCGCCTGCTTCTAATCGACCAATGGCGTTGTTGCGTTGTGCTTCAGTCAGTCTTGGCGTAACTGTATTGCGTGTCGGTGGCTTAACACTGAGTTATGGAAATCGAGAATCCGTCACTTTTATAGAGATTTTGCACATGTTGCACTTGCAGAACATGCAGATCTCAAACAAATTTATTGGACACGAATGCGTTTTGGCGCAAAATCCGATGTTTTCCTCCGTTTTCAAAGTGCACAACTTTTATTGTTATTTTGGCCTGACAATCAGTGCCTTAACACGTGTAACATCACATACTCTGAGCTTGTAACGTTATTACATATATTTTTCTTTAAAATAACAGAAATATCCCTTTTGCTTTTCTTTTTTGAAGAGTATATATTAAACTGAAACAAACACGAATATTAAAATCAATATAAAATAGTAAATTTGTTACAATACATGGATATCATTTACGAAATTGTACGCTAGTTCAACAATGTTTGTTCTTACAGTACTGAATTCATATCATCATTCACACAAATAATTAAAAACATGTAACACAGACATCGATACCGGTCTTTAGAACTACTTGCTATATGCTACTTTGCATTTTATTAATGAGCTATTTAATATTTATATGTGGAACCTGTACGTGATAGATAAGTTTAGAGTCGTTATTTGTCTACTGTTGTATCTAAAAGTCGATACATTAACGAAACTACACCTGAGAGAATATAGTTTGTTTGTTTGTTTTGGAATTTCGCACAAAGCTATTTGAGGGCTATCTGTGCTAGCCGTTCCTAATTTAGCAGTGTAAGACTAGAGAGAAGGCAGCTAGTCATCACCACCCACCGCCAACTCTTGGGCTACTCTTTTACCAACGAATAGTGGGATTGACCGTCACATTATACACCCCCACGGCTGGGAGGGCGAGCATGTTTAGCGCGACGCGGGCGCGAACCCGCGACCCTCGGATTACGAGTGCACGCCTTAACGCGCTCGGCCATGCCAGGCCCGAGAGAATATAGAAAAGTATTGATAGTATAACAGTTTAAAGAGTAATTTACGTTATGAATATTTCAACTTAAATCACGCTGCGGTTTCGTGAACAGGTAGGTTTTTAAGTGAGTTGGTTGTTAGCCTACTGCACATCCTTCAATCAGGAGGACAATTTCTCAGCCCATCGAAGAGATCGAACCCCTGATATTAGCGTTGTAAATCCGGAGACATACCTCTGTACTAGCGGGGGGCGTTGTGTATTAAGGTAGTTTGTAATACGTCTTGTATACTAGGGTAGATGATGTTACATGTTGTGTTTTAAGGTAGTGTATATTATATGTTGTGTTTAAGGTGGAGCATATTACCTGTTGTGTTTTAAGGTAGAGTGTATTACATGTTGTGTTTTCAGGTAGTGTATATTACATGTTGTGTTTTAAGGTTGTGTATATCACATGTTGTGTTTTAAGGTAGTATATATTAGATGTTGTGTTTTAAGGTAGAATATATTACCTGTTGTGTTTAAAATAGAGTATAGTACATATTGTGTTTTAAGGTAGAGTGTGTTGCATGTTGTGTTTTCCGTTAGTGTGTATTTCATGTTGTGTTTTATTGTAGTATATGTTACATGTTGTTTATGTTAGCTGTTGTGTTTTTAGGTAGTGTATATCACGTGTTTTAAAGTAGTATGTATTACATGGATTTTAAGGTAGAGTATATTATTTTTTGTTTTTAAGTAGTTTATATTACATGCCGTATTTTAAGGTAGAGTGTGTTACATGTTGTATTTTAAGGTACTAGATATTAGATGTTATGTTTCAAGGTTGTGTGTATTACATGTTGTGTTTTAAAGTAGTGTATATTACATCTTGTATTTTAAGGCAGAGTATATTATCTGTTCTGTTTTAAGGTAGAGTATATTATGTGGTGTGTTTTAAGATAGAGTGTGTTACATGTTATGTATTAAGGTAAAGTACATTACATGTTAGTTTTAAGGTAGAGTATATTAACTGCTGTGTTTTAAGGTAGAGTAGATTACCTGTTGTGTTTTTAGGTAGACTGTATTGCATGTTATGTTTTAAGATAGTATATTTCACATGTTGTGTTTTAAAATGGTATATATTATATGCTGTGTTTTAAGGTAGAGTATATTACATGTTGTGTTTTAAGGTAGCGTACATTACATGCTAGTTTTGAGGAATAATATATTATCTGTTCTGTTTTAAGGTAGGGTGTATTACATGTTGTGTTTTGAGGTAGTGTATATTACCTTTTGTGTTTTAAGGTAGAACGTATTATATGTTGTGTATATTACATGTTGTATATGTTAGCTGTTGTGTTTTAAGGTAGTGTGTATCACATGTGTTTGAAAATAGTATGTATTACATGGATTTTAAGGTAGAGTATTTGCATGTTGTATTTTAAGGTGGAGTAAATTATTTTGGTGTTTTAAGGTGGAGTATATTATTTTGTGTGTTTTTAAGTAGTATATATTACATGTTGTGTTTTTAAGTAATATATATTACATGTTGTATTTTTGAATAATATATATTACATGTTGTATTTTTAAATAATATATATTACATGTTGTATTTTTAAATAATATATATTACATGTAGTATTTTAAGGTAGAGTGTATTACACGTTGTGTTTTAAAAGAGTGTATATTACATGCTGTGTTTTAAGGTAGTGTATGTTACACGTTTTTTAAGGTCGTGTATATTACGTGTTGTGTTTTAAGGTAGAGTACATTATATGTTAGTTTTAAGGAATAATATATTATCTGTTCTGTTTTAAGTTAGAGTATAT
Source organism: Carcinoscorpius rotundicauda (assembly GCA_011833715.1). NCBI lineage: Eukaryota > Metazoa > Arthropoda > Merostomata > Xiphosura > Limulidae > Carcinoscorpius > Carcinoscorpius rotundicauda. The sequence goes on along the minus strand of CM022397.1, from coordinate 50,217,627 downwards.
TACGTAAATGAGGTGGTTTAAGGTAGAGTATATTTCGTGTTGTGTATTAGGGTAATGTGTATTACATCTTTATTTTAGGGTAGAGTATATTATTTGTTCTGTTTTAAGGTAGAGTATATTATTTGTTGTGTTTTAAGGTAGAGTGTATTACATGTTGTGTTTGACGGTAGTGTATATTACATGTTGGATTTTAAGGTACACTATATATTACATGTGTTTTGAGATAGAATGTATTACACGTTGTATTTTAAGGTGGTGTGTGATACGTGTTGTCTTTTAAGGTAGTGTATATTACATGCTGTGCTTTAAGGTAGAATATATTCCATATTGTATTTTAAGTTAGTATATATTACATGTTGTGATTTAACGTCGTGTTGTATATTATATTTTGTGTTTTACAGTTGTGTATATTACATTATGTATTTTAAAGTGTTGTATATTATTTTTACTATCGGGTCGTAATCCATGTTGGAATAGAAACTTGTAAGGTGTAATTTCGTGTTTATTATTCATTTATCACATAAAAAAGTGTATTACACTATCTTTCCTGTTGTTATGGCTACCCGACTGTTTTGCAGATTAAACACGATTCGTATTTTCTTTGCGCCGAAGACAAAATTTTGTTTTTTGTTGCTATTATAAATGTTGCCCAGGAACTACAGGAAACATGGTCTTTTTTTATGGTAACTGCTTATCACTAAGGAAGGGCTAAAACCTGGATATAAGCAAAATCTAACCGCGTATGAGTTTGTTATCACACCTGGAGGTAAGGTAAAAAAACAATAAAGCATCGAAAAGAACTGTTGTTATTTCCACATACAGAACCCTGTAATGGCAGTTTAACAGAGTTACCCTGTGTAATCTCGACGTAATGTACTTTAGCTTCTGTACTCTAACTATCTCAGGTCTGAAACTGGCTGACTCCCTACCGAACTCCGCGCCTCTGGGGGGCCATAATTCCCACGTGCCCTCGTGATGTTGCCGTTATGCGGACACAATAGAGCCTCCATATCGGTTCGTTTCCTCAACATATACCACCGGGAAATGGATTTGTCACAGGGCTGTCTTAGGCCGCTGCTACTGGGATCGTCCCGCTCCGTGCTTGTTCGATAGTGACGCGAAGCTGTCGATTATGAGCTTGGTCACAGTGCCTATTATAACCCATATTATACGTTTGACGTCTACATTAGGGCAGAAGGGAATTGAGTGATGAATAGCTGCGGTCCGTGATGTGGTTGTGTATACAAGTAGGATGGCTTTGTGGCCTTTGTGTAGAGTGTGAATCATGATGTTCGAAGCCCCACGATCACAACCTGAGGGTCGTCTGTTTGCATCTCTTCTTCTTACCCCAGTCTGATAATTTGCCGTTCTTTTCTCTAGGTTTTCTCATTTGTTATCGTTGACTTCGTTTGTTCTGTATGACACTGCGACTCTTTGTAATAAAATACATTGTGTGTATTTGTTTTCATTTGTAATGTTTTTTGTTTTGTTTTTTACTTTCTTGAAACGTTTAGATTATGTGGTATCAAATTAAAGAATGTTTATATTTGTCTTCCTTCCGTTTTATTATTATTTCAGAACACAATGTTGTTGTTTTTTAAGTGTTAAAATAGTTGCCTACAACTAGTAATTGTTCCAGTAGTTAAGCATAATTCCTAGTTGATTTTTTATCTTGTTTTTAAGAACAATAATGACAAGTTTTAAATTACTAATAAAACTTCTGCTCTGACATTTCGATGTTTATTCGAAGCCCCCTTCCTCTGCCAAACCGGCAGTGGAGCCTTTATATTCTTAGCAGCGCCTTATTCTCCAAGTTTCCGGCGATCTTCAGTATGCTTAGAGACACCAACACAATACTTTATGTCAGTAACTGAAGATATTTTAAAATCATGACAAGTGTTCTTGCATAAGATACTTCCAAAATTAGTAAGTGTCTCTTTCTTCTCTTTTTACTGATGCCAGAAATGTGACGTTCTTATATGTTCTTTTTTTAAATGCTGTAGTGAAGTTTATTTTGTTACGGTTTCAGTTACGGATGACACCAACAATGCTACAGCTTTTATTTCTTTGATGACACCAACAATGCTACAGCTTTTATTTCTTTGATGACACCAACAATGCTACAGCTTTTATCTCTTTGATGACACCAACAGTGCTACAGTTTTAACTGTTTAATAACAACAACAATGCCACAGTTTTTAACTTTTTGATGACACCAATAAAATACAGTTTTTATACAGTTTGATAACATGAAAAATGCAACAGTTTTAACTGTTTAATAACAGCAACAATGCTAGAGTTTTTAACTATTTAATAACAACAACAACGCTACAGTTTTTAGCTGGTTCATAACACCAACAATGCTATAGTTTTTATCTGTTTAATAACACCAACAATGCTACATATCTTAACTATTTGATGACACCAACAATGCTACAGTTTTAAGGGTTTTTAAACGTTTTCGTGACGTTCCTCCTGCCATTTAGCTATTAAACAAAACATCACCAAGCCAGATGTTTCCTAATCTAATGTTTATTTGAACTGTTGTTATGTTGGATAGTGTTTTTGTAAAGAATTGCTGTTATTATCAGTAAAGCTTGAAAATAATCACGGGATTCTTGCCTGTATTTACCTGTACACTGAATGGAATATTATTTAGAACCGTTATTTGCATAGTTCAAATAAACAAGACAAATAAGAGATAAATATCGATATATTAATTTCCTTCCGTTTTCAGGGATTTGGCAAAATGAAAAGTTTTTAGAAAGCGCGTATAATTAATAAAATATTTTTCTGTTCTTTTTTTGTAATTTTTTTTCGTATTTAAGGTTTGATTAGCCATGGCAACTAAGCAAATTACAGTCACAAGTTTATACACATCTAATACTCTTATTAAAAAAAGCAGAGTTGTGTTTATAGTTATCCATTACTAGATACTTAGTGTTCTTCTAAGTCACAGCAGATGCTCTCAAGATTGCTTGCTGAGTTATTGTAACTTTTTGCAAACCTGATATAAGTGAGAGATTTATGACATCGACCTGAAGACTTATGTCACGGTGAACCCAGTGAGGTCTATACCATCGGCCAAAAGACCGTACCATCTGGTAAGATTCTGTGTGGCTCTGAGAATGTTGGAGTCTAAGATACGAGATCATTTTTGCTTTGTTGGACAGACTGACTATAAGAGATAGGGAGCAGGCCAAAGTTCGTATTTACTAACCGTGGTCTTTACAGCAGATAGAGTTTGGCCAAGTGGTGGCATTTCTTGAAACCGTATCCCCTGCACTTCTGGATAAAATGTGAGACAAAACCAAAACATGTCCAGTACTGATGACGTAGTCACACTATTCGGGTTGGATATTGGATGAATGGTATACTTTGTAGATGTAGCTACAAAGAAAATCCAACAACATGTACAGATGTCCTGCATTATGTATATGGTAAAGTATACGTGGGAACAGCTGTTATAGCTCCAAGGGAAACATCGATTTTATGTTTATCGAGAGGATATTTAGTGAACCCATTAAATATCTTCTGTAACTCCTAGGATCACAGCTATCTCACAGAAGTCGTACAGTAATATTGAGGTTATTAACTTAATGTGGGATGATGTAGACGAGAAGACTATTGATGTAAGGAATAACGGCATGTGCGAATGACTGAAGTATTCACAAGGTAAAAGACCCCGTGATAGTAGTAGCAGGTTGCATGAATAACATGGTTAATACTTTTATCATGAGTCAGTAGTAGCAGGTTGGGAAGATACCTTGGTTAATAGCTTTATTAAGAGTAGGTAGAAGCAGGTTGGGAGGATATCTTGGTTAATACCTTACACAATAGTCAGTAATAGCAGGTTGAGAGGATATCCTGGTTAATAACTTTACCAAGAGTTAGTAATGGCAGTTTAGGAGGATATCCTGGTTAATAACTTTATCAAGAGTCAGAAATAGCAGGTTGGGAAAATATCTTGATTAATACCTTGTACAAGAGTCAGTAGTAGCAAGCTGGGAGGATATTCTGGTTAATATCCTTTATAAAGTGTCAGAAGTAACAAGATGGAAGAATATTCTGGTTAATAACTTTACCAAGGGTCATTAGTAGCAGGTTGGGAGGATATCATGGTTAATACCTTTATCGAGATCAGTCTAAAGAGTTAGTAAGTTATCATTTAGACATCTGGGACTTATCTCGCACATGCTGTGTTTATCCTACCTCTAACTGGAGAAGAGAGAAGTTAAGAATGGAGGTGTCTCTGCAGAGACCAGGTTATAATGGTTGTGAAATATCTTCACATTTGAAGTACTTATAACCATGATTCTCGGCAATTCAGTTTTCACCACTAAAATATTGGATAATTATTTTTAAAACTTTCATAATTTATCGCGCTATAACTTAAAAACATAGCATAGGAAAATATCCCATCACAGGTAAGTAACAAGGATATGCAAAAGATACAGTCATATCTTGCCACTTGAGACATCATTGTCTAATCATTCACAACAACAATTCAAAATTTGCTCTTTTGTATTCCAGAATGTGTGACAACGAAAACTACAACAACTCGCATCTCATCTGTATGCTGGCCACATCACAGCCGGTTGCATTCTTGATAACTGTAACTGTGAAAGTATCTCATGGTACAGATGTGACATAATTCAGCTGGCTTTAGACCCGATGAAAGAAGTGGCTTTTGGCAAGGAAAGTGTTTCCTGAAAGTACTCTCGCAAAATGTGTTTCATCTGGTAAACATGATGTGTTTCACCTGGTTATCAATATGTGAAGAGGCATTATATTGCATGATGTGCTACACCTGGTTACCAATATGTAAAGAGGCAACTCCCACTAGATGTGTTTCATTTGCCTTTCTATATGCGAAGAGATGTTATCACACATGAAGACCACAGTTTCCATCACATTTCGTTCCTGCTGTGTAGGGTTCCCATTGGTTGTGAGAACTACATGGTACCGTATAGTTTAGGCTGTACTGGTTTGTAGTCCATGTGCTTATGGTTCTTGAAGACCATATGATACAAGACCAAAGTCAACAATGAAACCTCACCACTCCTTTACTGTAGCGTCACGTAAATATATAGGAAATATTACATGTGGATTAGTTTCCGACGAGATAATGCAACTGCATGTGTAGAACCTCTAGAAATAATGAGGTGTATCAGATTTTCTATATGTACGGGCTGTATTCTTTACAGAAGGTATCCGTAACTTCTTGTCGATAGATTTCAACAATAAACAAACAGCGTACAGTCCACTTTTTAAAATAATATATTAAAACAATTCAAATGTATATACAAATATTTGTTTGGCTGTTGGTCATCACAGCTGATTCAAGAGCTATAAATAATTCTATCTTTTTCAGCAATGTCCACACAGCCTGCTTTAGTTACTTTACTACACAGTTTTACAACATGAACTATTCTTTCTACTGTGTTGTTAAAATACAATCTGTGATACTTTCACTTTAAAAAATTGCCACTATATGCTCTGATAGATAAACTCACAATCAGGCACTCTAGATCGATCTACGGAATTAAATGTTTGACGTGTATTTATATTACGAGAGAGGTGAAGAATGTTTCACGTGGTACTAGGTATTATGATACAATAATACTCAAGTAAAACAACGAGAAAAACTCAAAATTCTCCAGTACAATGACACAATTGTATAACAATCATTAATTTATCACTATGGAATTTCACAACGCATTATTCATAATATAGCTACCTAAACAAACCTGCAATGAGTTATCACTATAAAAATAATTAAATTTATCTCTTGGACTGTCTAAACTATAACTCCAGCATTAAATTTAAACAAAAACAGTGTATTTAAATCACCAGGTGTTTACAGGATATCGGTAGACTATTGATTATTTAACTTCTGGTACAACCAGAGGTTACCCGTGCTAAATTTTCCCTACCTGACATGTAAATAGCTGTGATTACAAAAGTGTAGGTAGTCATACGTTGTACACAGATAGGTCAGACTTGACTGTCGATAAGCTGCACAATGGCCTTTCTCTGCTTTGCCAACAACTGGTACTGAAATACAAATTTTAACGTACCAAGCCAGCAGACCTTCCGATGAGTCACTCGAAGCACAAATTAGGGATTTATGGTACCAAACACGCTGATGTTACAGTATACACAGACTAAAAAACTACAGTAATCGCACCATACTAGCACCAAAGTATATAGATACTAGAATATCAAGGTAATCAAGCCACACTAGAACTAGATAATATAAAAACTAGAACTCCACGGTAATCATAACACACCAGTATTAGAGTATATGGATAATAGAACACCAGGGTAATCGTACCACACTAGGGCTAGAGTATATAGATACTAAAACACCACATTAAGACTAATGTACATAGATTCTAGAACATCACAGTAATAGTAACACACCAGAACTAGAGTATATAGATACTAAAACACTGCGATAATCGTACCACACTAGGATTAGAGTATATAGACACTAGAACACCACAGCAATCATACCACACTAGAACTAGAGTATATAGAAAACAGAACACCACAGTCATAATACCACACTACGATAAGAGTATACACCATGCTAAACGTAACACACTAGTGTTAGAGTATATAGAAACAAGAACACAACGGCAATCATAACACACTAATGCAAGAGCATATAGATATTAGAACACCACGGCAATTGTACCACACTAGGATTACAGTAATACAGACACTAGAACATCACAGCAATCATACCACACTAGGGCTAGAGTATACACGTAATAGAACACCGCAGTTATAATAAAACACTAGGGCTAAGTATATAGGTACTATAACACCACGACACTCCTATCACACTGGGACTAGAGTTATATACATACCAAAACACAACAGTGATCATACCACACGAGGGTTAGAATATGTAGATACAAGAAAGCCGCGGTAATCGTACAACAATTGGACAATTGTATATACATCCTGAAACATTACAGTAATAAAAATACATTAGTGCTGGAGTATATAGGTACTAGAACACTACAATAATCCTACCACACTAGGACTAGAATATATACATACTAGAACACCACAGTGCTATAGTATATATGTACAAGAACACCACATTAATTGTACTACACCAGGACTACAGTGTATATGAATTATAACACCACAGTAATGATACCACAGAGTATATAGATACTAGAATACCACGGCAATCGAACCACACTAGGGCGAGAGTTATACAGATAAGAAATCATCACAGTAACAACAACACACTAGTGCAACAGTATATAGTGATTAGAACACCACGGCAATCATACTACAGTAGGACTAGAGTTATTTAGATACTAAAGCACCACAGTAACTAGGACACCATAGTAATCGTAGCACACTAGGAATAGAGCATATAGATACTAGAACACCACGGAAATTATACCACACTAGGACTTGGGTATTTAGATAGTAGAACACCTCAGTAATCGTACCACACTACGACTAGGGTATGTAGATACTAGAACACCACGGAAATTATACTACACTAGGACTTGGGTATTTAGATAGTAGAACACCTCAGTAATCGTACCACACTACGACTAGGGTATGTAGATACTAGAACACCACGATAATAATAACACACTAGTGCTAGAGTATAAAGGTATTAGGGCACCACGACACTCGTATTACACTAGGACTAGAGTTATATACATACTAGAACACCACAGTAATCATGCCACACTAGGACTAGAGTATACAAATACCAGAAAACAACAGTGATCGTACTACATTAGAACTAAAGTATCTAGATACTAGAACACTAGAATAATCTTACCACACGATGGCTAGAGTAAATAGATAATAGAACACTCCAGTTCTTATACCACACTAGGACTAGAGTATATAGATATTAGAACACAACAGTGATAATAACACATTAGTGCAACAGTATATAGGTACCAGAACACCACAGCAATCGTATCACACTATGACTAAAGAATATTGATACCAGAAAATTACAGTAATTATAACAAACTAGTGCTCGATTATATACATATTAGAACACCTCAGTAATCACACCACTTTACGACTAGAATATACAGATACTAAAACACCACAGGATTCACAGAGATGCCAACCATTACGATTTGAGCGTGAGAATTACAATTTTGGTGTATACATTACGAATATACGCTCATACAAACAAATACTACGACTTGTTGCAACTCCCAAATTATTATATATTATATAGGCCTATACAATAAAGTGATAAATTGTTTCCCCAGGGCTTGAAAGGGGTGAAAAGAAAAATTTTTAGTGATATACAAATAAATTTTGATAATAAATAAAAGACATAGTCTAAATGGCTACTTGCGATAATCATGTTTGTGTTTGAAACAGTAAAAAATATTTGTGTCTCCGACATTTACCAATAGTTTAAGTGCGGTGCTTCTCCATACTGGGTACGTGAGGGAATCCATATTTACGTTATCAGTGCTTGTCAGCCAATCAGTGCTTGCATAGTGGGTATTTCTCGTTTTCTAAGCGGCACAGAAACATCAATGCGATTATTCACAATTTAGTAAAAAGAGGCCTCGTTCACCAGATTGTCTTATTTCTGGCAAATCTAAAAGGACTAAAACTGTGAATCAAAAAGTTAGGAAAGAGTATAGTGCAAAATATCCGGTCATTGCATCGAAAGTCAGTGACAGTCATGCGTTTTGTACAGTTTGTCACATCGATTTTTCTGCGGCGCATGGCGGGATAAACGATTGTTCCAGACATACAAAATCGGCATCTCACCAACAAAAGGCTGAGGCGAAGACGAAAACGATGCAGATAACGACATTTTTAAGTGAGAACTCAGAATATGAAATCATAAATGCAGAAGTGATGTTTACGCAATTTGTCATCGCTCATAATTTACCCCTAGCTGTCGCCGATCATGCATGACATCTATTCAGAAAAATGTTCCCAGACTTTGATATACTGAAAAAATATGGCTGTGCTAGAACCAAAACTACAGCCATTGTACAAATGTTGGGTTGTAAAGATGACAAAATTATTTCAAGCATACTTGCTAACAGTGTTTACAGTTTAGCCACAGATGGATCCACAGACATGGATGACTCAAAGCTGTATCCAGTGGTTGTACGATATCTGTACGGACTCTGTCTATAATCATTACGCTCAGTCATTTGAAATAGTTGACATCTCTGGATTCATACCACATTGGGACTACAGTATACAGATACTAGAACACCATTGCAATCGTACCACACTAGGGCTAGACTATGTAGATACTAGATCATTACTCTAATCATACCACACTAGGACTAAAGTACATGGATACTAGAACACCACAGTAATTATACCACAATGGGACTAGAGTGTATAGATACCAGAACAGCAGAGTAATCATACCACACTATGACTAAACTGTTTAGGTACTAGAACATAACTGTAACAATAACTCACTAGTGCCAGAGTATATTGATATTAGAACACCACGGAAATCGTACCACACTAGGGCTAGAGTTATTTTGATACAAGAACACAACAGTTATCGTACCACACTAGGGCTAGAGTTTGTAGATACGAGAACACAACAGTTATCATACCACACTAGGGCTAGAGTTTGTAGATACTAGAATACCACTGTAATCGTACCACACTAGGACTAAAGTGTATGGATAATAGAACACCATAGTAGTCATACCACACTAGGACTACAGTATATAGATACTAGAACACTTGAGTAATTATACCACACTAGGACTAAAGTATTTAGATACTAGAACACCACAGTAACAATAACACACTCGTGCTTGAGTATATAGGCTCTAGAACACCCAGGCAGTCCTACCACACTAGGACTAGAGTTATATGCTTACTGGAAAACCACAGTAATCATAGCACACTAAGACTAGAGTATATAGGTTCTAGAATACCACGGAACTCACAGAACGCTTCGAGTAGAGTATATAGTTACTAGAACACCTCAGTAATCGCAACACCCTAGTGCTAGATTATATAGATAGTAGAAGACCACAATATTCATTACGCAATATGACTAGAATATATAGATACTAAAACACCACGGTAATCATACCACACTAGGATTATAGTATATAAATGCTAGAGAACCTCGGTAATCATGTCACACTTGTGCCAGAGAATAATTATAGATATTAGAGCTCCGCGGCAATTGTACCACACTCTACGATTAGACTTAATTTGATACTAGAACATAACAGTCATCATATGACACCAGGGCTAGAGTTTGTAAATACTAGAATACATCAGTAATCATAACACAATAGTGGTAGAGTATATAAATACTAGAACACTACAGTAATAATAAAACACTAGTACTAGGATATACAGATTCAAAAATACCACAGTAATCCTACCACGCTAGGACTCGAGTATATAGGTACTAGAACACCACGGTAATCATAACACACTATTGCTAGAGTATATAGATACTAAAACATCGCGTTAATCATACCCTGCTATTACTAGAGTGTATCGATATTATAACACCACAGTAATAGTTAAACACTGAAACTAGAGTGTATAGATATTATAACACCACTGTTATAGTTAAACACTGAAACTAGAGTGTGTAGATATTATAACACCACAGTTATAGTTAAACACTGAAACTAGAGTGTATAGATATTATAACACCACAGTTATAGTTAAACACTGAAACTAGAGTGTATAGATATTAGAACACCACAGTAATAGTTACACAATGAAACTAGAGTATAAAGATACTCAAACACCGCGTTAATCCTACCCCACTGTTACCAGAGTGTATAGATATTAGATTACCACAGCAGTTATAACACTTTAATGATAAAATATATAGATACTAGAACACCACGGCAATCGTAACACACTAGGACTAGAGCATATAGATACAAGAACACTACGGTAATCGTACCTCACCAGGAATAGTGTTTATTGATACTAGAGCCCCGAAGTAATTATACCACAACGTGGCTGGAGTATATAGGTACTAGAACACCACGATATTTCGCTTCTCAAACGCTTTGTACATGAAGCCTGTCCCCACTCAAGCACTTACAACTGTAAAAGCTGGAAACTTAACAGAAGTTCATTTTTCATTCAAATACTTCAGTTTAGAAACTGTTTTTTTGATGATCATATTCAGGTAGTACATGAATATACGAACGTGAGGAAGACTCTTAACATTGTGGGTTATCTTAGTGTATAAACAACTCATTTTACAGAGGGTACCGTCACGTGTACAAACAATAATTACACGTTTTTCGATAATTAAATTAAATATCCGTCAGTTACGTCATGAATTAAGACATTATTGGTCCTGCCAACGGAACCTTGGTAATGCGTGAAACTTATAAGAGAAAGTGACGGATGTATTACGTCACGATAACCTAACGACCTTTTATAGTGTTTTGTCATTGTCTTAGTATAATTTATCTGATGTTTCATATCTTTAAAGTTTTATCTTTTTAATTTATTCGCTATAACGTTAAAAGTTTTCCAAGTGTATAACATACTGATAACGTATTTGTTTAACTTATGAGTATGTTTTACTTTTGTTGAACAATGTTTTAAGAGATAACATCTTGGTGATGTTAAGGTTATTCGCAGATAGGTTTTCTGATGTGTGTGAAACGATACATCTGTAAAACGTTTATATTTACACGTATTTATTAGCATAATATTACACATTTAGGTTTACCGAATACAGTTGTTTCCTACGGAGATAGTTGGATAATATTATCAGCTTACATCCGTTCATAGTGTAGATAATGTTATCAGCTTACATCTGTTGATAGTGTAGATAATTTTCTCAGCTTACATCCATTGATGGTGTGGATAATGTTATCAGCTTACATGCATTAACAACGAAGATAATGTTATCAGCTTACATCCATTGATGGTGTGGATAATGTTATCAGTTTACATGCATTAACAGCGAATATAATGTTGTCAGCTTACATGCATTAACAGTGAAGATAATGTTATCAGCTTACATCCATTGATAATGTAAATAATGTTATCGGCTTACATGCATTGATAGCGTAGATAATGTTATCAGCTCACCCCCAGATCAACAGTTTCTTAGTCAGAGGTAAATCACTTATTTTCCTAATATTGTGACTAAGCCACAGTCTTCTACATCAGTTTGTTTGTTTTTTTTTGTTTTTTTTTTGGAATTTCGCACAATGCTACTCGAGGGCTATCTGTGCTAGCCGTCTCTAATTTAGCAGTGTAGACTAGAGGGAAGGCAGCTAGTTATCACCACCCTTTTACTCTTTTACCAACGAATAGTGGAATTGACCGTAATATTATAACACTCCCACGGCTGGGAGGGCGAGCATGTTTGGCGCGACTCGGGCGCGAACCCGTGACCCTCAGATTACGAAGCACACACCTTAACGCGCTAGGCCATGCCAGGCCTCTTCTACATCAGAAAGATCAGTCTGTTCCTGATGCTTGTTTTTAATTTAAGTAATTATGTAACAGGTTATCACTAGTCAAAAACTCCTTATAATTTTGAAATAGACCCGTCATAATTACTTCGTCGTGCCATTAATCTTTGATCTTTTGTCCATGACTGATCACGATACGAGTTAAAGTTGCTTCCATAAGTAGACGTCATCAGGTAGTTGGCAAGAAGTTAGCCAACTGTGAAAAAGCCGCCGATCTTGGTGAAAAATATGTTCAAAAATCAATTTAGCGACAGTAAAAGTTCTTGCTACGATAATCAGGGCTACGAGCCCAAGCATGCTATTGGTTCAGAAGACGGTACGTGTTTTTCTCGGCTCGCGTTCCTCTCTGGGTTTGAGAATATAAGAATCAAGTAAACCGCCAGTAATGTAGACGTTAGACGTTGAAAAATGGTACGGAAGTTGCTGTATATGTTTTGGTTATTTACCTGGTCTGTGCACTGATGTTCTAAGAAAATAAACGAGGGTGCTGTTCTGGTGATTCATGTTAATGTTCAGAAGAGAAATCCAGAAATAAAGTTACAAAAAAGAAAAGAAACAACAATAACTACGGCTGTTGAATTTCAATAGCTTTTCTTTATCAAAATGCATGCTATTTTCAAAAGTTACTTTTAATTCTATTGCTGCATATATACACACACACACATAACGTCTACCTTGTGAGCACATGGGCTTTACTGTTGTGGTTGAATGATGTGGCATGTATTTATTATTCAATGAGTGTTGGTACCTGCTGATTTTTTTTTTTTTCATCTGAGGACATGATTTTCAAGAGTTCCATTTATCTTTTATGTCATGACCAAAATGGTGAACTCATACTTTGGCTACGTGAAGAAATTTCTCACCGATAAATGGCAAGGGATAATAAAAAATAACACGCACCGCAGACACAGCATTAGTGAGATATAATTAATTAAAGTAACACCCGTCGGCTTCTTCTCCTCTATGAGAAAACACCTTAGAGACACCTTTTATCATTAATAAACTTGAAGATTCCTCACCTCTCGGTCTTGACGTTCGCTTCTTTACTTCTTGATGGCTCTTGATCTTCTGGGGTTCAAAGCGAAGACGCACATGGTTTTCTCGACCATGTTTGATTTTTTTACACCGGTTTCTCTACGAATACATTTTAACGAAGAGAGACAATCTTGACTAATTTGAGAGACATCCAAATGACAATTTCAGAAGTTCCAGTTGTACATAACGAACTAATTGTTAATTTAAGAAGTTGAACTACAGTTATGAAAGTGTTCAATAAAACATATGACTTGGAAGTTACAAGAAAACAGCTTTTATGTTTGTTTGTTGTTAATCACAGAGCTACACAATGTGCTATCTGCGCGGTACCCGCCACGAGTATCGAAAGCCAGGTTTTTAATGATGTGAGTCATTACGCTTACCGATGAATCACGTGTGTGTTTGTGGTGATCCGTATTCACATTGAGCTTAGCGTCAGTAATAAATGTTATTGTTTCTCTAATACCAATACTTAAAGACTATGTATTTCACATAATACTACGCTAGATGCCGCTTTAAATCGCAGCCATTCTCATATAGCTTCCCGATGACTCAGTCGTAATTAAGAGACTTATAACAGTAAAGTCTGAGGTTCGATTTCCTTGGATAGCAGAGCACAGTTGCGCCAGTATGTGTATGTGACTTTTCGATAAAATTAACGAACATACATCTTCGTGTAAGGTGGCTCAGCTGTAAGTTTAAGAACTTACGACGCTTAAATCCGAGGTTCGATTCTGGTGACAAAACGTACAACATTATCATACAAAATATTTAAATACATAGATAGGTGGCTTTTATTTATATAGGGAAGAATTACGGATAATATTATCATTACAAATGTTCTTACTGCACTAGAATCGATAGGCAATTGATCTCCATGAATGGCATTTTTTTAACAATCTTCTAAAGTGTATAAAATATAATTAATAGAAATCAGGAAACAATATTTTTAAAATAACATTATATAATATCATAAAACACAAGATTAGTTGTGTGTGGAACATAAATATAAATCATTATTAAACAATATTTCCTTTATTATAACTTTTATGTAACATAAACCTAACTCATTCTCCAGTAGCTCAGGAAACTTACAACGCTAGAAACCGAGTTTCGATACCCGTTGTGTGGAGAGCACAAATGGGTTATTGTATAGCTTTGTGCTTTATTATAAACAAACATATTTTTTAATTCATGGTTTGTTTTTATTTTAAGCATAAACTATAAATAGAGTTTTTAGTTTCTCTATATGAATTATCCCTTTATTTAATACTGACATAAGATTTATACACAAACAGTAACTTAATTTCTAATACTTGTAAAATATTTGTGTTTGGTATGAATAACTTTTCTAAACCATTTAATTTACATGCTGTATTTCACATTGGTTAGAGTCATGTGACACTTAACAGTTAGCCACACCTGATTGGTTACAATGTTTTATGTTAAACCACGTGAAAATAATTTCAGTGTGAAGAATTAAGATTCATATTTAGTAGAATGCGTAATTATAACTGTTATAGAAGACGTTTAATGACGAAAACGGTTTTTGGTGTTTTCACATCTTTCTTCGAGGGTTGTGTACCCTGTCGGTTTGTACTGTCACTCATGATAAATCGCTTTTTGCCCACTTAGTTACCCACCGTACAGCCTGCACGTGATTGATTGTACTCGTCATCACAGTATTAATACCATTTAAATACATCCCTCTATACAACCCCAACTTTTTAGTAGAAAAAATCTGATCTTAATTAATGAGTCAAGCTAACACTACAACACATGCTTATGTCGCGTTAATGAAATATATTTAGACTTCGAACTATAATGATATTGTTCGAGCAGCTAAAGTAAAACTACGCCAGTGAAAATATCTAACTTGTCTCGTAGATTTTACATGTTTCGTATCAATTGAACTGAATCATTGACTATGAATACTTGGAGTGGAAAACCAAAGCCAAGCACCGCAATATTTCTTTGCAACTAAGGTATATATTTTTTATTACAGAAGTTAACAATATAGAGTTTTCGTATCTTAAGACAATGCATTTCTGTCGAAACTAAAACTTTATGAACAAAGAAGGTAAACAACTGCTTCTTTTCTTTTTCTTTTTTTGAAGACGTAGTAACTGATTTATACATATATTTAGTTTACTCAACGTTCTAAGGTATAATTACACCAGTTTCCTTGAGGTATTGATTTGATATAATGACATTAGACATATGTTCACTAACAGATTTGAAATCTACTAGATGGAGTATGTTAAACATTTTAACATTTAAACGTTTTAACATCTGGCGAAATTTAACTCTCTCAGCTTAAGTGAAAAATATCTCAAAATACAATCATTTTAGAAAGGATAGTTCTCTGTATATTCAAGCACAAAAGCCTTTTGTATTACTTGTTCTGTTCTGACTTAAGTGATGTGAATACTGGTATTATATTGACTTTAGTGATGTGAATACTTCTATTGTAATTCAGTGGTGCGAATACTTGTATTGTATTTCGATGATGTGAATATTACTATTGTAATGAATTTTTTATCTGAATACTGATATTGCATAAACCTTGTTGATGTGATTACTGGTATTGTACTGACTTTAGTGGTGTGAATACTATTATTGTACTCACCTTAATGATGTGAATACTGATATTGCACTGACTTTATTGATGTGAATACTAGTATTGTACTGACTTTAATGATGTGAATACTGGTATTGTACTGACTTTAATGATGTGAATACTGGTATTGTACTGACTTTAGTGATGTGTGTACTGGCATTGTAGTAACTTTATTAACGTGAATACTGGTATTGTGCTGATTTTAGTGGTGTGTATACTGGTATTGTACTGACTTTTTTGATGTGAATACTGGTATTATACTCACTGTATTGGTGTGAATACTGGTATTGTAGTCACTTTTTGGTGTGAATACTGCTATTGTAATGACTTTTTGATGTGAATACTGGTATTTTATTGATTTTAGTGATGTGAATACTGGTGTTGTACTGACTTTAGTGGTGTGAATACTAGTATTGTACTGACTCTATTGAAGCGAATACTGCTACTGTAATGACTTTTTTGATGTGAATACTGGTATTGTATTGAGTTTAGTGATGCGAATACTGGTGTTGTACTGACTTTAGTGGTGTATATGCTAGTATTATACTGACTTTATTGATGTGAATACTAGTATTGTACTGACTTGAGTGGTGTGTATACTGGTATTGTACTGACTTTTTGATGTGTGTACTAGTATTGTAATAACTTTATTGATGTGAATACTGATATTGTGCTGACGTTTTTGATGTGTATACTGGTACTGTACTGACTTTACTGATGTGAATACTTGTATTGTACTGACTTTAGTGGTGTGAATACCAGTATTGTACTGACTCTATTGAAGCGAATACTGCTACTGTAATGACTTTTTTGATGTGAATACTGGTATTGTATTGAGTTTAGTGATGCGAATACTGGTGTTGTACTGACTTTAGTGGTGTATATGCTAGTATTGTAATGACTTTATTGATGTGAATATTGATATTGTGCTGACGTTTTTGATGTGAATACTTGTATTGTACTGACTTTAGTGGTATTAGTACTGGTGTTGTACTGATTTTATTGATGTGAATACTAGTATTGTACTGACTTTAGTCATGTGAATACTGGTATTGTGCTAACTTTATTGAAGTGAATACTTATATTGTGCTGACTTTAGTGGTGTGAATATTGGTATTGTACTGACTTTATTGATGCAAATACTGGTATTGTGCTAACTTTAGTGATATGAATATTGGTATTGCACCGACAATTCAGGATTAGAAATAACCGATCCAATTTTCAGATTTCACTTTTACTGTTATATGTCTCAGAAATAAGAAATCAAACTACAAGGAATCCTATTGCTTGATACCTGTAAGAGTATTCCAATCTGGAATAATTTCTCCTACCGTGGGTTTCAAAACATAAAAAAATTCAATTAAGAAAACCCCTCTTGGTAAGATTTTGTATCCACCCCCAACCCCCACAAAGTATATAATTCTACAAAGCTCTTGTCTCATGTGTTTCAGGAGCATCTAACTGTATACCAACAATAGTCCAGGTTTTCTCATCTTCCAAAGAAATTTAAACTTCAATAACAAGCGTTGTTCAAACCAAGGCTCTTTCTGTGTCATCTTTCAGTAAATAATATTATGAGGTTTTAATATCATTTCGGAGATCTCTTATTATCATTTCGTTTTTAATGTGTCATAGTTTTGATCGAATAATCAGTAAAGTTTCGATCTTTGTACCTTCGTATTACCGTTCGATACTGTATGTGATTTGCACATTTATATTTTTTTCTTGGTATTTAAATTTCTTTTTCTTATGCATATGTTACTAACATTGTTTTTTAGATACCATTAACTCCATGTATTTAAACTGACAGAAAAGAAGGATAATTATTATTACTAGAAACTGTTTCTAAATGTTAATGTTTTACCATAAACTTGGTTTTGTATTCTGAATTAAACGTTCTTTAGATGTTTAGAATTTAGAAAGTTTTATCGCCTAACTTTGTACTTTATTTTATCTGTCTCTGTACTCTATTCAGTCTAACTCTGTGCCCTGTTTATCAGTCTCTGTACTCTATTCTATCTCTATCTTTGATGGTGATAAAACATTAAAACAAAATATTTGAGAACTTAAAAGATGAAAGAATTAATGAATCTTTGTAAATATATATTTGTGTGAATGTCTTTGGAACTGAAAGACAAGTCGAACAGGTGTTTCTTTCCTAATTTATTATTCAGCTGAATCATGTTATATACATACAACAGTAGCCATTTCTGCTCATTCTATTTCTATGAATGTGTATAAACATGCCTGTTTCTGTAAGTGTCAGAACTGTAAATCTCAACGTCTTGTGGTAGACACAGCACTTATAGCCTATTATGCAGTTTTGTGCGTACCGATAAATAAACAAAATACTTCTATAAAAGTTTACGAAAACATAATTTTAGACGCCCCCTGGTTTTTACGCCATTTAACATTCTAAATGCTCCAGGGAAAACACCAGATTTTGGGGGCGTGAGAAGAGTAAGGATATTCCAACCTGCTGCTTGTCAGTACTAGTTCTTTTCTGGAGATAAGAGCCAGATAACAGAGGTGCGCACTACCTTTGTTGGAGAAACAAAACAGAAGTAAAGGTGGGCCGCCCCATGTGAGATGTTTCACCCACTAGCTAGAGAATGTTAACCATGATGATTTAGGGTTAACAACCAAACAGTATACGTTTAAAACAATTAGCATTTTTAGTCAGCGAAATTTTCTTTTAAAAAATACTGTATCTTAAAATAAATAGCCGTAAATGTACTTAAAAACCGGAGATAAATTAATGTCCACCCCCAGTTGTACAGCGGAATGTCTGCAGACTCACCGCTGGAGATCGGGTTTTTGGTGGGCAGAGCACACATAGCCCATCGTACAGCTTTATGCTTAACTTCAAAAAACATATAAATTAAGTTCCTAAACAGCGGTTAATAGTTAGAAACCGCCTTCGTATATAATATTTCGGTATTCAAGTCTTTTTAAGAAGAGCGAGTTGAACGAGTTTTAAGAGGTGTTTACCATTGTTTCTTCAGCCAGTCCTGGGCAGTGTGGTCTGGAGCAGTAGAGGAAAAAAATCTTATATTGTAATTAACAAGTAATGTTCTATACTACATAAATGCATTTCAATTATATTCCAGAAATGAAAACCTTAGTGTTAAGAACGAGAAAGCCATCTGTACTGTAATAGATCTGTGTAATTATGTATGCCACCTAATATGTGATTACGACAGATCAACGAATAAACCGTGGATCAATACGAGATTTACAAACGACTAACTGTATATTTAACTGTTTTTATTCGACTACGTATACAACAAAATAATAAGTGGGAGGGTACTCTAAGCCTATTCTTGAGTATATTTGGCAGAATTTAGTGAATAATTGATTTTACTTTACCAAACTGGTTAATAACAAATAAAGAATGGATCACGTCTTGACGTTTTTAAACTCTTGATGTGATCAAGTTTTTATTCAGAGTGCTCAGCAGGTTTTTGAAACACTGACTATCATCCCTTTCCATTGTAAAAGGGGTGCCATGCGTTTTTGTTTATGCGAGAACTTTGCCTGTCCCAGCTGAATGGAATGATTAGAAGTAGAATATTTCTAACGCAACATCTGTCTACCAGGCATAATATGGAATTCCCGATCTTTCTAATTATTACCAATACGTATTTAAAATACCTTAACTTTAGGATTTAACGTCGTGCAACTGACTTTAATCTCTCGATAATTTAAGTCTTATAATGTGTATTATAATACGAAAGTAAAACGTGCTTTAGTTATGGCCTCCCCTTAAAGAGGCCGTATCGTGAGCGTCATCTACCAGTCCGTATAGTTAACCCTATATTGATGCCTGATATACCATTAACGGCTAACCTGACTAGCAGCATCAGCCTTGGGGAACGAACCAACTGTGATTAGTATATATTTAAGTATGTACTTTGATTAACCATATTTCTGTCCTTCGAGGGTTGGCATAAAACTAATTATTTTTATAATAATAATGCCGTCAATACCTCCTTCTAGCCTGGTGTGGTCTACTATTTTGATATGTTTGGACTGTGAATCCGAGAGTTCATGGCTTGCGTTCTCTTGCTGCAAAAATAATTTCCTTACTGTGGGGTTGAGGGTTGTATTGAATTTCGCACAAAGCTACTCAAGGGCTATCAGCGCTAGCCGTCCCTAATTTAACAGTGTAAGACTAGAGGGAAGGCAGCTAGTCACCACCACCCACCGCCAACTCTTAGGATACTCTTTTACCAACGAATAGTGGGATCGACCCTCACGTTATAACGCTCCCACGACTGAAAGAGCAAGCATGTTTGGTGGAACGGGGATTCGAACCTGCGACCCTCTGATTACAAGTCGAGTGCCTTAATCACCTGCCCATGTCGGGCCTGGTTTGAGAGGAAAGTTGTTATAAAACGAACTGTTAAATCCCGCTATTCTGTCGGAAAAGATTTGGGAAGGGGGCTTTACAAGAGAGACTATTAAATTAACTATTCTATCAGGTGAGTGTAACGAAATGGAGTTTTTTTTATTATTGGTGGAAAGGGAGTGTGTAAGAGAAAATCAATCAAAATTATCTTTGTCAGTCATGATTACAGAACATGATTTAAACCTAGTTCGAAATGAAAGTGTTTTCCGTTTTATTGCTAGCTCTTTTCTAAAATTTCAACCAAAGTACGACTAATTGGATAATTTAGTTGTATGTTTGTCTGTTTTGTTTTTATGTACAACTGAAGTTTTATAAAATTAATTGATATTTTTATGCAAACTTGATTTTTTTTTAAATAATGGGTATTTTTACGTACAAATTTTAATTACGTACAGTCTTTTAATTAATTAATAATATAACAATAATGCCACTAAATTCCTTAAAGAACATAAGGCCGCATACACTGCGGTTTCTTGAACAGGTTGGTTTTTAAGTGAGTTGGTTGTTAGCCTACTGCACAACCCACAATCTGGAGGACAATTTCTCAGCCCACCGAGGGGAATCGAGTCCCTGAGTTTAGCGTTGTAAATCCGGAGATATACCGCTGTACTAGTAAGGGGCAGTATTTTAATTAATTGGTATTTGTTATGTACAAACTGAATTTTATATTATACATTTAAATTTGTTTAAAATAGCTCTGAATGAATAGTTCAAAAGATGGATATCTATGCGATGTTCACCCTTGGTTAACGAAGATTTTAAAGAAATAGTATTTTCCTAGAGGGAAAACAAATTCACGCAGCATTAGAGCTAATAACGTAAGAAGTATTGTTTATTTCATCGTGAAGTTCCACAACAGGTCAACTATGCTTGGGGAATCGAACCCGGATTTTAGGTCGTTGACTAACTGCTGACCTACGGGAGGAACGTATCTTTAAATAAACTCGACTAGCAACAAACCTAACTATTTATATAAAGTAAGCACCTTCATATCCTCTTTAGATAAATTTAGAAAAGCCCCCCCTCCCAGTGGTTCAGCGGAAAGTCTGAAGGCGTATAACGCTAAAAACAAATAAACAGGTTTCTATACACCGTGGTGGGCACAGCAAATATGGTACTTTTTGAAGGTTTGCACTGAACGACAAACTTAGAAAAAAATCATTATTAAATCTTAAATTAACATTGTAGTTTAAAAACAATTAATACCACTCTAAACGGAGCGCCCCCAGTGTAACAGCGTCATCTCTGAAGAGTCGCATTGCTAGAAACCGGGTTTCGATTCCCGTAATGAGCAGAGCACAAATAATCCATTGTGTAGCTTTGCGCTCAATTACAAACAAACAAACTTAACGGAGAGTCTCTGCTGTTCTAGATCTAACAGTAAAACAAAGAAATGATTTAGTTAAACAGAACTGTTTTTGCCTTGTTATTCAATATTACAACTTAAATGTCTACGTAAAAACATTTTTATATTTGAACGTTGTTTACTGGAGATGTTTTAATACTCTATTTTTACTATTATTATTTTTTATTATTATTGCATTCTTATTCATCCACTGGCTCGGTATTGGCACGTGGCGTGGAGTAGTTCACTTATCACTACACAGATAAGCATGTGTTCTCTATCCAGAAACGGTGTAATGAACGCGGATGTTTTATGCCTGTCCCATCGTGCTCACTGGCCCTGGGGTTCAGCAGCTCTCGACCGTATCTACCAGAGTGATCGATTGATACAGTGTATTACTATAGTCAGTTCTGTAATATAATGGCCCTAATGGTCCGTAACTTACCGTACATCTTGTACTTTATGAATCGAAGCTTCCAACCGTAAACCTTCGGAAAGTCCAAACAGTCGTGGCTGTTTCCAATAAGCTAGATTAGTGAATATAAATGTTAACACACATGTATTTTTTCTGTGAGTCTTACGTTACAAAATACACGTTTGCCATAAAATATTGTTTGTATCTGAACTTGTTTGTTTGTAATTAAACACAAAACTATACAATGGGATATCTGTGCTTTGCCCACCACGGGTATCGAAATCTGGTTTCTAATATTGTAAGTCCGCAGACATACTGCTGTGCCACTTGGGGGGAGGCTATATGTGAGATAAGAGAGACAAATTTTTATTATTGCCTAAATACGAAGGAGATTACAACATTAAAAAACAAGACTCGATACCCGTTTAGAACACAGATAACCAACTATATACATAGTTATGTACTTAATAGCAATCAAACGGAACTCATTAAATAGAACACGGAGGTCAAATTAATTTTTTTTCGGAACTACTAGACCATCATCCATCAAAATTTTCGATTGATTAAACTAATTTACTGCACCCAGTGGATCAATGGCAGGTCTTCAGGCTTATGTCGCTTAAATTCGGACTTCGATACCTACAGTGGGCACAGCTCAGTTAGTTCCGTGTTCTTTTGTTTTTGAATTTCACGCATAGCTACATGAGGGCTATCTGCGCTAGCTGTCCTTAAATTAGCAGTGTAAGACTAGAGGGAAGGCAGATAGTCATCACCAACCACCGCCAACTCTTAGGCTACTCTTTTACCAACGAATAGTGGGATTGACCGTAACTTATAACACCCCCACGGCTGAAAGGGCGAGCATGTTTGATTTTGAGCGTGAATTTCTGATTCGAACCCACCATAGTCCCTTGTTAAGCTTCTTGCTAACAGCAAACAAAACATTTCAAGCTAATCCTTGAGCACATGGAAAAGCTTTACGTTTTATAAATAGATTTATGTGTAGTGACATAATGGCAATAATATCTATATCAGAGATATTCGTTCATTTAATTTAACGAAAATACATATTATTTTTTTGTCGGTAAGCACAAAGCGATGTAATGGGCTGACATTGCTGTGCTCATCATAGATATCGAAACGGGAATTTAAGGATTATAAGCTCTCAGAATTACCGCTAAACCATCGGGGCTAATACAAGTGAAAGGTCTTAAATATTTTATTTCCGATTACTCTTTTCCATATATAACTGGAACTTAGATAATGTTTTAAGACCGTATGCTTAGTGACCATTAAAAATTTAAGGTTAGAAACAACATTTAATAGACATTTTTGGTCAACAAACTCGATTGTATTTACTTAGCTACTGTTAGCCAGTTGGCTTTGTGGTACTATTTAACTATTTTGTAAAAAACATGAATGAATGAAATGGAAAATTTATAAAAAATCAAAAAATAGTCAAAGTTACCACTAACTACTGCTATTTTTACTTGGACTGTGATGTTATACTAACGCAATATAAACTTATGTTGTAGTTGTTATACTAATATAATATAAAGTTATGTTGCAGTCCTTGAGATATGATGTTATACTGACACAATGTAAAGTAATATTGTAGTCTTCAGGATATGATGTTGTAGTAATACAATGTGAAGTTACGTTGTACTTCTTGGACTGTGATATTACACTAACACAATATTATGTTGTAGACCTTGAGCTATAATGTTATACTAAAAATATAAAGTTGTATTGTTATCCTTGGGATATTATGTTATATTGCCCGCGATGGTCAGAGCGCGTGTAACCCATTGTATAGCTTTGCACTTTACACAAACAGAATGGGTCTTACCTAAAAATGTTTTAACTTCCATCTATGATACTAATTAACCATTTGTAAAATCTTTTTTTAATAATGATAGTAAAACAATATTATCCGAAACGGACTCCTCATATACTGGATATCTTTTTTTTTCCTCATGTACAATCCGTGAACCAGATACATTTTTCCTAAGTTATAACCCATTGACAAAATACATTTATATCAAGGTACAACCCGTTGACCAGATACCTTCTGCTGACTAACTGTGATTTGACAGTTTCCAGTATTTTAAGAATAATGTCCTGTCATTATTTTCTCTAGATTCTGCTGTGTTACAATGATGCGTTCACTGCAAAGGACTTTTAGGCCTAAGCAAAACAAAATAAGAGTGCATCATAGTTGTAATTGTAACCGGTACACTTTTGCAAATAAAGGGTGATCATGACGATGCTAAAAAAACTAAATCTGGTTCCGTACGCTGAGTTTACCCCTTTTGTGCTGTAACCACCAAGTTGAACGCTGCTTATCCAGGGTTCGAAATCAGGTAGAGGAAATATATATTTTTACTATGTGTTGTTCATTGCGACTTGAACCAATATTTGCTCAGCCAGTCTTTTAAAATTATTTATTTCTATAATCATTGTGCCTATAGGTTTTGTGTAGCATAACTAGACTTCAGATGAAACAGAACGTGTTCTTTACTACATACAGGGTGGCCCGTAATTCCTTACCCATCCGTATATTTTATGTATCCAGTGTATCTGTGTGCTGTCCCTCATTTTCGCTGCATAATATACCCACGTACTTGTCACAATATGCTCTTCAAGTGTAAATGGGCTTACATCGGCCATATTTCTCTGAAAAAAAGAAACAAATTCATAATGCATGCGTAATTGAATATAACATAATAACATATGAATGAGTTGGGACTTACGGACCACCCTGTATGTACCTGGTGATACGTCACATGCAGTGTTTTTATCAACTGTACTGCCGGTCCAAATATCGAGAATTTTTGAGGATTAGAATTTTTAAAATTTCAAAGTGACCCTTTTAGCCATTTATTTACAACAGTTTGAGACTGAATATCAGTTTCTATCATTCGTGTTCTGTTGTTGTTGATATTTTATTCGCCTCATTTCTAAATTTTATTTAGAAAAAAATAGAAAAAGTCTCTTTAAGTATTTCAGAAAGTAAGATTCCAATTATAAAAATTGGGATTCGTTGTTTGAAAATATTACTCTATGGTCAGGTGGTATTGGTGAAATTGTATTGTTTATCATATATTTTTGAAGCAATAAAATATTAAGGAATTACACATCATTACTCTAGCCGTAACATTTCTAGCTCGATCGGAGAGCATACGAGAAAAATGCATTTTAAGTATAATTCTGTAATTTGGTTTATTATATAGCTTGATAAAGTCATATGTACAAACGAAAATCCCCAGATCCGTTGGGAAGGGGGGGACACAGAAAGGACAAAAAAAAAGTCAAGTTAGAGTTTGTTTAATATTTTACTGTAATGTGCTGAACACCTCCTCTGAGTCGTCTTGTGAACTATGTTTATTGTCGGCATAACACTACTTTCCGTGTGAGTTTGATTCCAGGGCATTTCAGGATCCACAGGCGGCAAGCGGTGTATCCATTTGGGAATGCCAAATTGCAGCGTAGGAAAGAGATGGGGTTAAAGGGGGGGAGATTAATTCTCTAGACAGTTAGAGTGAGAGAAATTTCAATTTCGGTCCTTCCTGAAAGTTAAAAATGTTTTTAATGTACATACAATTTATGTTTTTGCAGCATACGTGAGAGTAAGTAATTTTCTCAACAGAAATGAAATATTATATTTAGGTCGTAATATTCAGGAATGTATTAACATTTCAGTCCAACGTCTTTTATAATCTTCAATCATAATAAAGACATTTGTCTTTATTTTCATGCTTAATGTAACTTCAAATTTTTGTAATATGCTTCTTTTAAATCGCAGTTCGTGCTGTCTCTTATGGTATAAGTTAACACTGTGCATGGTGAAAGACATTACAGTCTATGCTGTCTTTTATTAACTGACATTGCATTTGTTGACCACACATATAGAAAGTTTTCCTAACAGCATAATATATATATATATACTAGGGGGGAAAGTGGACAAAATGTGAGAACACATTACTTGAGAAAATATGTAAAACACACACTGAATTAGGCTTACGTTCAATTTACATCACGGTGTGTAAAGTATAGTGTGAAAGTTTAAAATATATATATTGTGTAGTAGTTATCTTTTAAGAATTGTAGTAAAATCAGAAGTACACTGTTCCTCTGCCTTCTGCTAAATTAACAAATCGGATGAAGTCAGATTGATTCTAGTCGTAAAATGTTAACGGGTATCTATCTAACTGATATATTTGGTAGGACAAACATTATAGCATTCGGGCTTAATTTTTTTATTATCCGTTGCGGTTGAAAGTATTGGATAGTCAAACATTTAGGCTTATTTTTAGTGTTTGAACAGTTGCTACTGAAAGTCATTGTATAGTCAAACATTTAGGCTTGGTCCAAATTTCTTAACACTTGTTGAAAATATTGTTTAGTCAAAGATTTTAGCTTAATTTTAGTTTCTTAACAGCTACAGTTGGAAGTCGTCGTATAATTAAACAATTAGACTTAACTCTAATGACTTAACAGTTACGGTTGTAATTCGTTGTAAAATAAAATATTTAGGCTCAGTTTTAGTTTTTTATTAGTGACGGTTAAAAGTTAGTCAATAATTTAGTCTTAGTTCTAGATCTTTAACAAACTGTTCTGGTTGAGAGACATTGTATAGTCAAATATTTAGGCCTAATTAAAGTTTCTTAACAAAACATCATTAGTTTGCGATAAGCCTTATAAATCTTGGATTTTAATTGTAGTGTCTTAACAATTGGATAGTTACTGTATTGTCGAACACCTTTAGTAACAGAAGTTGTATTATTGTCCACTATCTTGTGACCTACTGAATTTAAAATGATAAACACTGTGATCTAAATGTAAAATTGTGAATTGAATACCATTAAAAACTGGTGCATCTACCACCAGATGCATCTACTTAGAATGGAAGTTGTTTTTAATTTACATGGTTTCTTGAAACATTTTAATAAACACAAAAATTTTCTTTACAGAAATAAAATACTTTCTAAACAAAACAATCTTATCTCTTTGTAGTAGTCAACAAAAAACAAAGAGTTTTATATCTGGAATTCAAGGTTATTTCATTTATCTACAATTTGATAATACAGCCTTTAGATCATTACTTTAAATAAACTATAACATTGCTGAAATCTGAAGCTTGATTCATCACGGTATACCTTGCACATGATCTCATGATTGGATTACTCTAACATTTACCATTTTACTACCCGAGTCTTGATCGTTTTGTGTAATGACGTACTGTTACAACACCGTTTTTACATGTTGATTATGTATACGATGATTGGCCTGAAGTGAGAGGTGTCATATCGTACTCCTATAGGCTATGGCAGATGAGGCATTTTCCTCATTAACTTGTTATGTATCGACTTGAATAATATTTATTGAGTTGGATGGATTTACGTGAGAGTTTTGTCTTCTCATAATTGTTATTGTCTCGCTAAGAGTGAAAAATTGCATCCAGCATCTGCAGGTTGAATGCGACGCCATATTGGATTCAATACTTCTCATTTATATTATTAAATAATGTAGAACAACACTTTTAATAACGTTTTCCTTTTAACCTAATCGGCTAACTTATTAGAGATTTTTTTGTTTTTAATTTTCTCCCTATATGAAAAGGCCCAACTAGTTCGTTTTTTATTGGCTGCTAAACAACAACCAATCTAATGTATTGTTATTTGTGCTAATCGAACAAAAGTTCAACAAAAAATAGGACCCGAAACGTTTAATTTTCTGTAGTTATGTTAAGCCTACTTTACAGCCGATATGAGCATTACTTGTCCAACTAACACTCTCGGGAGTTTTGTTACAATTTGTAATGCTAAGTTTCTTTACCTTTCGCTATGTGTGTCCACTGACGAGTTAATCATTTGGACTTAGCATTAACTGGTAGTTACTGTATGAGTTTAAACATTACTGTCTTGATAACTGTTTATTTAGTTTCCGCCAAGTACCTTTTCTTATTCGGTTTTTAAAGTTGTTAAGGGGAGTATCGTTCCTGTAAGACGTACCCAGTTTCACGTGCAATACGTGCCCCACTCGTGTCGGTAACTAAGCGAGCTGATTAACATGATAACGGCAAGGCAAAGTATCGCCGCAAGGGGGAAGTTAATGAATTATAAGTGGCACTTGACGGCCGGTCGGTCTGCCCAGTGAATCAGTCAACTGTACAGATCATAGGCTGGGTCAAGAATTTCTTTCTGTCTTCGAAAGTAACATAGAAGCGTGACATCCTAATCGCTTCTTTACACATTGTCAGGATATGCGATTGTTTACGGTCCGTGCGTCCCCATGTCGTTTGTAAAACTAAGTAGCTAAATTATTCCACAAATTGAACTGCACAGTATGCGATGATAAATGACATATAGGCTGCTAAAAAATATAGACCTGTTTCAAAAATGAACAAGAAAACATTGTTTATAGATTTTGTACAAAATAAATTTACTGCTCGTAGAATGACCCGCTGGACAATACAAGCAATCTTAATGACAATGATTTACATTTTTGACACGTAATTATATATATTTTGGCCTAATATAATCCAATAAGAGTGAATGCGTTAGTTAACAAAGAGAAAGGAATATAGGAACTGAGATGGTTCATAGCAGAAAAATTGTGAAAAGTTTATAGTGACAACAAATTTGTAAGTGGAAATATAACAAATGATTTTGATAACATCGCTTTACAGTAGATTTGTGAATGAATAGTTGATAGCTTACCTTTCGTGTCAGTTGGTTTGTGAATTACTAGTAGGAACCTAAGCTTTCGTGTCTATTGGTTTTGAATGACTAGTTGAAAGCTTACTTTTCGTGTCAGTTGGTTTGTGAATTACTAGTAGAAACCTTAGTTTTCGCGTGAGCTGGTTTGTGAATGGCTAGTTGAAACAGTAATGTAAACATCTTTCACCGATACAGAAATAATAATGTATACATCATTCACCACACAGAAACACTAATATATATATACATCTTTCATTGTACAAGAAACAGTGATGTAAATACCATTACAAGAAACAGTAATGTAAACATCATTCACCAATACAGAAACTGTATATGTATTTTAACACTAATAACAATAAATACCGCATCATCACTGGTTTGAAACTGTATTGTTAAATTTTATTTTCTCATTGATAATGTAAAACACATAAATTCGTGCATTTATCAAGCATTTTTATCAAGAAAATATGATAAGAAAGTTTTTAAACATTGCATAACTATCAAGTGTGATTTTGTCTTCTATGTTCAACAGATTCATCGATTCCCTTGCCATATATATTAATCTTTTCTGGGGGGAGGGACACGTTTCTCATACAGTTATAAATGTAAATGGGTGAACGTATGGGATATTGTATTAATCTCAGCCTTCTCTCTGCAGGAGAATGTCCTCCAAGCGGAAGAGCCCCCCGACGAAGCTCTCGACTGACCAGCTGAACCAAAACAGCATAGACGTTCCTTTACACGTTATGAACGACAATGAATTAGACTACGAGAGTAAAGACCCTGAAGAAGAGGACTCAATTATGAAGTCAGCTGATCGGGCGAAATTAGAGCAGCGAAAAGGAGACATTTATCGTAGACTAAGTCCCATTGATGAGATGTTATTGTCTGAGAACTACATGGAAGAGGTTCCACGACACAAGGATGAAGCTGACTCTAGCGATAGCTTGGTCAGTGATTCTGGCATTAAAACTGTGACCGCGCTTCTCCATAGCCGGAAACAAAGACTGTTACAGAGTGTATCATCCACTCGTTCCGAATCCACAACGGACTCGGAATACGAGTCAGAGGGCTGCTACACCGGAACTGATACAGGTGATTATGCAGCTTTGGCCGATAACAGACAGTCATCTGAAATACTGAATAACGTACATGTCAGCGAAACCAGTAAACCCACTGGTGTCCACACCGGAAAAAGGAGGATGGATGACGTTTTGAAGAGGCTTACATCCAAGATGAGTACTAGTGCATCGCTAAATGATCAAACTCTGACAAGGGGAATCGGAGAGAACATATTAGAACAACAGTCAAGCACTTTCCCGGGAGGAAAACACGAGAAAAGGTACAGTTAAAACTGGTATTAATATTAATTGTTTTTGCTGTCTTGTAAAATAAGCCACATGTTAGCACAGACAGTATGGCCTTATGTAACATTAATCTATGCGGTTAGTTAGCAACACAACCGTGCCTCAGAAATTAATTAATACACGAAATCAAAAGATATGACAGATCGCATATGAAATAATCACTTGTTGCCAGGCATACTTGTTCTGTTTCTTATACACTAATTGAAGACATGAATCACTAGAAAAGACGCTCTTATAAAAATATATAAAAATGGATATGTATCAGATAAATCATCAGTAAAGACAGTCGAATGTCAAAGTGAACATGAATTACATTAATCATCAGTAAAGACAGTAATGTATAAAACTGAACTTGAATTATATTAATCTATAGTAAAGACAGTAATGTATAAAAGTTAGCACGAATTACATTAATCTGTAGTAAAGACAATCATGTATACAAGTCAACTACTTATCATCGAGTCTACATGACTTAAATTAATGTCCAGGCAGCATTTTTTCATAGTTAGGCCTATTTTATCAGTTGTACGTGGTTATGGTTTAAGGTTTTCAGTATATTGAATTTGGACGGCACCTTATACGAAACGTGGATTAAGCAGTCAGGCTAGAGATTGCAAGACATAGCCGTTCTTAATTTAGAACTGTTGACCAAGCGAAGGCAATCACACCCTTGTGCTCGTCGTCTACATTGCTGCTGTTAACCTAATAGAAGGATTAGCTGTAGTTTTTTTTTTAACAGCTAAAAGTACAGCGCATATTCAGTGGCATAACATATCTTAAGTCACCTTTCTTATCCACCTGTGCCATTGAAACCGGAAGTTTGAAAGCACCAGCTGCATATTTAACTTTTAGATCACAGATTTGACTGAGCTATATAAGTTATCTAATTACATCGAACTGTACTATGGGATATAAAAACGACTACAGGATGATTGTTATAACAGTCAGGTCTGCATCTAAGCGTTGTGTTCAAACTGTAAAATAGTTGTTTTGTTGTTGTTTTTTCAGAACTTGGATTTAACTACTTCTGTGTTTTTGCATACTCGGACAAAGAAATTTTCTTCTACAAATATACGAGGAACTGAATGTATGAGAATGTTTTGTTTCTATAGTTTTATTGTCTGACAAATATCGTTATGATGTTCTACCAACACTGAATCTCAGTAGAAACATTCCAAATTTAGCCATGATCTTATATTATTATGTCTGAAAAAAGTAATGTTCTGGAGGCTTGTCATAGGTAGAAGGAAAATATCCAGTTTAAGACTTTTCTAGTTTCTAGGATTCTTGAGTTAAATGTTTTCATTTGTTTTGAATTATGAAACTATAATGTAGTAGATATTCGAGAGGGGACAGCGGTGCGTTTACGGACATACAACGCTAGAATTCAGGAGTCGATCTCTCGCAGTGAACACAGCAGGTAGCCCAATATGGCGCTACTCTTAAACATTTTTATATACATTGTAGCTGCGTAGACGAAAAGGACTGCTATCGGTTACCCTCCTTCTAGACAGTAATTCTAAGTTAAGGATGGCTATGCCTAAATCATGGGAGTCTCTGAGTTAGTGGTTTAACATAAAGTTTCCATTCAAAGTGGAAATACGAAATAAATTATATGTGCATTTAACGGAGTAACAGTTTCATCAAGCATTTGACTGTGAGAATTAATCATGTGTGTAAATAAATACTACGGCCCGGCATGGCCAAGCGCGTTAAGGCGTGCGACTCGTAATCCGAGGGTCGCCGGTTCGCGCCTGCGTCTCGCCAAACATGCTTGCCCTCCCAGCCGTGGGGGCGTTATAATTTGACGGTCAATCCCACTATTCATTGGTAAAAAAGTAGCCTAAGAGTTGGCGGTGGGTGGTGATGACTAGCTGCCTTCCCTCTAGTCGTACCTTGCTAAATTAGGGACGGCTAGCACAGATAACCCTCGAGTAGCTTTGTGCGAAATTCCAAAACAAACAAACAAAACAAATAAATACTAAAACTTTGCTTTTATTTCTTTTAGTTTATCCAATTCAATAAACATCGACGAACAGAAATATTACCTGCTGGCAAATACTGAAAATATTCACAATGTTTTACCTGGTGACAGCCTAAATGAGAAAGAGCGTCGTCTAACGGAGATGATTCAACAACTACAAGAACTTCGGGATGAGTTGGTAGCCCAGCAACGACACCAAAGTCGGGTAAGGGTATTTTCTTAGTAAACTTAGATAATAATAAAACATCTTCGTTATTTGTTTAGGTAGTTATATTTATGTCTGAGAAATAAAACGGTGTATTTGAGGACTTCAAATACAAATTCTTTTTATAATTTAAATTTAATGGATACTATTTGACCTTATTAAAGAAGTTTAACAACAGAAACTGGCGTACCGAACTGTTGATCTTAGGCCTCAAGGCCCGCGTATCACTGATGCAGAAAATGCTCTTATTATTTTGGGACTACCATTTGATAACAGTAGCTCAAAAGTTACTGGTTGACTCTGTTGACTTTTTTGTTTATTCGTTTTTTACTTTCGTGTAAAGCTACACGAGTGCTATCTTCGCTAACCGTCCGTAATTTGGCAGTGAAAGACTAGAGGAAAGGCATTTAGTCATCACCACCCACCGTCAACTCTTGGGATATTCGTTTCCTAACGTATATTGTAATTGACATTTACATTTTAACGCCCTCATGGTTGAAAGGAAGAGCATGTGGAATAGAGTTTCGAACCCGCGACCCTCGGGTTGCGAGTTAAGCGCTTTAAGATAAATACCTAAGGTAAATCAACCGCATATAACAGGTTTTGTTCTTTGTTCACTGCTCAGTGTAGGTCATGCCTACAAAAGAAAACAAAATAAAAACGCACTTCACATTTTAGGGCCGTGGTTCATAATAATGTTCCAGCAAATTCCACTATTCGTTAACATAAACTGACCCAAAAGTTGACGATGGATGGTATTGCCTAGCTCTCTTTCGTCTGGTCTGTCACTTCAAAATTGCGCGAAATTAAAGATACTAACAGACAAATAAAATACTTCGTATATGTGGAGTCCTATTTTATAGAAGATCGCATGTTATTGGACCAATCAAAATACGTATGTTATTTTCTCCTTGCTTAAAGCCAGTTCATACATAGTACAATGTTTTCGTTTCTAAAGAAATGTGTATATTTTTAACATTTTGTACCACAAATAGAGAAAATTTGATTATCGTGTGTTTTAATATCGAATAATAGATCTCAACTTGCTTGTCAGTCAACGTTTTCGTTTTACTGAAATTTTTAGGTCATCGGGTTCAATAACCCTAAGTGAAAGAGTAACGTTAATACAGCTAGCTGTGAATCAGTTCTGACATCTATTTATTTTTTTTACTGTTCTTTGTTTTTTAATCCAGTTCGCTAAAAACGAAGCGTTAAATACACTTCCTAGATTAGCAGACACGTGCTGGACCATTTATCGCCATTGTTTTTACGTACGTATCTACAGCCCTTACAAACTGTCACTTTAGTGACTGCATAATTCAACAGAGAGTATTCTTTATTGCTTCAATAGAAATATATATATATATGTATAGTTGGTTATCCAATCATTTTATTTTGTAGATTCTTGAATAATTTACAAATGGAAATATCATAGTAATTGATGTGTTTTCTGTGGGACTATTGTGGTTCCCTATAAAATCTAGGTCACGTGCTGCCGTCGGACCAAGTTCCTTTGTCTATCATGTCACTACTGCCAGAAACTTTAATGGTCGTTGTAAGAAGCAGCTATAAAATTCTGCGAGATCAATCCTTCACTGAATTTCTGAATAAAATTTCTACATACCTAGAATTCTCTGGTTTAGAAGAAGGTTCCATAAAAGAATTAGGCTTACTTGCCACTCAACATCTAGTTAGATATCATGAGGTCTTTGTTTGTTTTGAATTACACATAAAGCTACACGAGGGGTATCTGCGCTCGCCGTCCCAAATTTAACACTGTAAGATTTGAGAGAAAGCAGTTAATCATCAACATCCACCGCCAATTGTTGGGCTACTCTTTTACCAACGAATTGTTGGATTGAATGTAAAATTATAACGCCCCTCGACTGAAAGGGCGAACATGTTTGATGTGACGGTGATTCGAACCTACGACCCTGGAATTATGATTCTAGCACCGTAACCACCTGACTGTGCTGGGCGCAACAGCATTGCTATGGCGCATGCACACACTTCCCATTCTCTATCTTATTGTTACATGTTCTCTTTAGACATTTAATTTTTATCTGTGTATTATTCATAATGTTACAATAAGGTTTGCTGTACCGTAAGTTATTTGTCTTCGCAGATGTTGAACACAATCATTTTTTTCTCCCTAATTGAGATCGGTAACTCGATGTCTTGCTGATTTAGTCTTGTAATGTAAAACAAGCTGCAGGAAAGAAATCCAGATCATGAGATGAACTCGAACTAAACGCCAAAAAGTCTTAGTTTTTATAAGTTATCATCGGAAGAGTGGAGAGACACTGTAATAATTTATACAACCAGTATCTAGCCTAAGATACTGTTACAATTGGCACAACCAGCACCTAGTGTAGCATATTGTTAAACTTGACGCAGCCAGCATCTAGCTTAGCCGCTACAACAGTATTCCAGTATTTTTAATTACCGTGAAAAAATTTACGACTCTTAGTCTTAAAGGTGAAGTAAGACATTTAAACACAAAAGTCGGACCAGCCGCATGTTTGATGGGGTAAATTCACTGACTTACAGATGCTTGCTGCTTTCTCTTTCTTTATGAGCTTGCTTGTGAGATCCTGGATGGTGTAGCTTCGTTAACTAATCCTTCCTTTATTTATCCCATTCCATAAATAAATGGTCCACAAGCTGACAGATCTATGAACGTCTGAGAAGACTAGTCCTAAGAACGGGAAGTGGTTCTGACATGTTATACCGTCAACGCATGATGTGTTTAGTTCTCTTTAGTGAAGTTGTATTTACTAGTGGCAAGTGTTTTACAAATATCTGTATTATGTATCTTGTTATAAACCACGAATGTGTGTGCGTTTTAGTTATCTTAGGGCACCTTTCTTGACATTGGCAAAATTCGTAGTCACGTGATGAGGTGTAACCCAATACAAAAATTATCTTTCCTTACATAACATTGGTTCATATATTTAGTTCATTCCGCTGTTTACCATATTTAAACCTATTATTCATATAAATTCTTTTGATTACGAGAAGTAGTTCTCATTTTTTATTTGTGTATTTAACTTTAGGCTTTAAGTTGTGGATCAAATATCAACCAGTAGAAATTATATTGAGTAAAAATAAGCTAACTATGTCAGAATTAGAATGCCAGTTGGTTTAATATTCTATGCTTTTAAACTTATGACATCAACATAGCTTTTCAGAGTTTCTAATCAATAAGTGTAAATGAATAATCGTATGGATAAGTGATGGATTGAAACATGGATAAGTATAGGATTAAAACGTGTAGATAAAAGATTAAAACGTTGTATATACATAAAGGATTCAAACTTGTAAATAAGTAATGAATTAAACCTTTCACATAAATAAAGAATTAAAACGTGTGGGTAAGTAAATTATTAAATTGTAAAGATAAATAAGGGAATAAAACTTGTAGATAAATAAATGATTAAAATCTAAAGATAAATAAGGGATTTAAATGTGTTGATAAATAAATAAATGATTAAAATGTAAAGATAAATAAGGTATTAAAATGTGTCGATAAATAAATAAATGATTAAAATGTAAGATAAATAAGGGAATAAAACTTGTAGATAAATAAATAAATAAAACGTGCCTATAAATTTCTTCAAATGTTTCTGTTGGATTCTTACCAGGATTTGAACAAACACATTGCAAAATCCGTTCTTTTTTCATTAAAAGTTAAATATTGTATTACGTTTGAAATATTCTTGTTTTTACTTTGTCCTGAGCAGTTAGAAGTATTTATAACATATCTGATTCTATGTAACTCATTGTTTAAATAGAGTTTTGTATTCATGTTGACTCACTGTTATCTGGTTACATGACAGAAAATATTTAATATCTATTTTCGGTAAATTCGAAACCTATTATCAATGTATCTCAGAACGGCTGGTATAGGCATTAACAGTTTTATTGATGAGGTGAGAAGAACGTTTTAACCTTCCCAGATACATTTTTATTTCAAGTGGGTTTCTTATCATCAAGAAACATCGTATTAAGCTCATCTATATAAATATACTAGCACTGACTGTTGTATCTGTATAATTATAATAGTACTGTTTGTTGTGTGTATATAAATATAGGAGTAATGCTCTGTTGTATGTTGTATCTATATAAATATAATAGTGCTGTATGTTGTATCTTTATAAATATAATAGTACTGTCTGTTGTATCTATATGAATATAATAGTACTGTATATTGTATCTGTATAAGTATAATAATGCTGTCGTGTTTTGTATCTGTATTAATATAATAGTACTATCTGTTGTATCTATATAAATATAATAGTACTATCTGTTGTATTTATTTAAATATAATAGTACTGTCTGTTGTATCTATATAAATATAATAGTACTATCTGTTGTATGTTCACCTAACTACTTCGCAGAGTGTGGATGTATCTTCACTCACATTAATATAAAGATGTATTAGGGCCATGCATGATTACAAATGTTTAGTTTTGCATGTTGCTCTTTACAACTACGCAAAATAAACACATTTTTCATGTCTCAACATAATCTTTAATCATTCATGAATTTACATAACTTCAGTCCAGGGGTCAGTACTCCAGCTAAGTTTTTATTTATTTATTATTCAGAATTAAGCACAAAGCTACATAATGGGCTATTTGTGCTCTTCCTACCACGGGTATTGAAATCCATTTTCTAGAAATATGAGTCCGCAGACATATCACACTGCTATTGGGGTGCAGCGGCTATTTAGTTAATAATATATCTACATCTTGTCGTCCAACATAATATATCATATGTGTTATTCATTTTATACTTCCGGTTAGCTTGTGACGTATTATGCAAATTTGGATAACTATTTCTGGTTAAAATATCAAGTTATATATATATAACAACTTACATATGCATCTGATCACCTGATTACTACTCTCAAAACATTTCATATGTGTTTTCGATTATCTAATGGCTTAACACAATTTTCCACACAAATTAAAGCAACATGACATACAATATTTCACACAAATTAAACTTATGTGTAATAATGGATAACTTATAACTGACATCTTGCGTTTATTATTATTGTTGATATTAAATATTTCAAGGTTTGCCATTTTTTTATTTGACTAAAAATATTAAATATACAAGGGTCAATGCCAGTATTTTATTTGTAACAGATTTAATATAAAAATTGTAAAGTAATACTTGGAGGCCAGATTATTACTAAATTAAATACAAATGTTGCTTTTTTATATGAAATCATATGGTACTTATTCTACATGTATTATATATAACGGTACTGACACTACTTGACAAACAAGTTGTTTATATGGTGTTCCATTGGTCTATATTAAAGTAATGTTCCTGACTTTACTTGACAAACAAGTTGTTTATATGGTGTTCCATTGATTTATAATTACACAACTAATCAATCATTCCTCAAAAATAGTTCACGTGAGTAACATACTCTCGAAACCAGTCCTAATCTTCATTTCCAGGGGAGGTGCCATTACAGCAACCCTCCCACTGTCACCTCGTCTAACAAAAGTCGTATCAGTCGTATTTTATTAATTATTAACGTAGAGTATCCTAAAATTTTAATTATATAACTTGGTACTTTATTTATAAACACGCGCGAGCACTTACGTTCTCTGTAGCGAAGTGCATGTGGACTGTGGGTAGTATGAAGGTGTCGTCTTGTTATAACTTCACGTCATCAAATTATAAATGTTATCTTTATTCAACGTACAAATTGATGCATTCGGTAATCTTAGCACCTTACATGTAAACAGTTAGAGAAGTGTAATAGTGGGACCTTTATATAAACTGTCGGGGAAGTGTAATAATGGGTTTCTTTTATATAAACAGTTACAGAAGTGTAACAGTGAGTCCTTTAT
The DNA here is from genome assembly GCA_011833715.1 of Carcinoscorpius rotundicauda. Lineage (NCBI taxonomy): Eukaryota > Metazoa > Arthropoda > Merostomata > Xiphosura > Limulidae > Carcinoscorpius > Carcinoscorpius rotundicauda. The sequence continues at coordinate 50,179,165 of CM022397.1, read as the reverse complement.
ATAAACTGTCGGGGAAGTGTAATAGTGAGTCCTTTATATAAAGTGTAGGGGAAGTGTAATAGCGGATGTCTTTTATATAAACAGTCAGAAAAGTGTGATAATGGGTGTCTTTTATATAAACAGTCAGAAATGTGTAACAGTGGGCCTTTTACATAAACAGCCAGAGAAGTGTAATAGTCAGTCCTTTATATAAACAGTCACAGAAGTATGATAGTTGGTCCTTTATATAAACAGTCAAAGTAGTGTAATAATGATCTTTTATACAAACAATCAGGGAAGCGTAATAGTGAGTTTTTATGTGAGAAAATGTTATTTATTCATTCGATACTTACCCAAAAAATAACGTCTAACTTTCCTTATTAAATAAGAATTCCGAATAAAATAAGCAGGATTTATGATTAAATTTATTAATTGTTATACCAGGTGTTATAAGAAATTCATATTAGGTTTCTAATTTATTAAAACGTTACCTCAGGTCTCTATTTAATTACTTTGTGGCCTTCAAAACGTTACTCCATGTCTCTAATTAATTACTTTCCGGCTCCCAAAACATTATTTCAAGTGTCCAACTAATTACTTTGTGGCCCCCAAAACGTTACTGTTTTCATGAGTAAAGTGAAGCAACCTCTGTTTCAAATAACAAACAGTTAAAGTCTGAAAGGGGCTAAATCTTTCCTTGTAAATGGTTACACTTGCTGATTCACGCTTGAGAAAAGAAACTTGTCCATGTTTGCTGTTCTGCTGTCTTTTCTCGTCTTTCGTCAGCTTCTTTCAACATCCTTGATCAAAACATTCCTTTCAAATCTGGGACTCTGCCAAATCGACATGCCCTTCCAACAGACAGGCAGACGAGCTGAAGTTCCCTGGCCATTGTAGTTGTTTTTTGGTTTAGATTTTTCTAACTACTATATTTCCAACAAATCATAACTTGCAGCTGTCTGATTCACTAAGATTGCTTCTATATGTTGCAGGATGAACTTTCCACTCAGAGCAAGGGTTTATAGTTTCGACATTTATACAGTGTCATAAAAGTACGAATTTCTGTTATTTTTGTTTCAAAAACATTGTACTTCAGGAATTTGATGCTGCCAAGATGGCGTAGGGTGTTCTCTTGTTTCGGAATTGGCCACAAGGGTTTGAACTCGTGCGACACCGCAAAATATTGATCGTACTCTAAACTGTGGGCGCGTTATAAGAGTGACAGTCAATCCATTCACGCGGATGGCGGAAAGAAGGTCACTGCCGAATAACAGATTTCCTTCTTGTCCTTAGTCTAAAATTAGGAATATCGGCAGACAGTCTAGGAACCTTTTCTTTACATCCAAAGTTACAAATACACTATTATGAAAATTGACATGTTTATCGATAGTTTTAACTATTACAGTTTTGTTGACGTGTAGGTTATATTCTAGTCTATTTATTTGTTATTTTTCCTCTTATTCTTGTTGACTGTGTTTGTTTGTTAAAGTTTGCACAAACGTCCACTCCTGGACTATCTTCGCTAGCCATTCCAAATTTTGAAGTGATTGACAAGAAGGAAGGCACCTTTTGAACACCACCTGCCGTCAACAGTTAAGCTATTCTTTATCAATAAAATGTTAGGCTAACGACAACATTCTAACATCTCCACAGATGATAGGGTGAACATGTCTGATAAAGGGATTCGAACCCGCGATCTTCAGATTGCGAGTTGGTAGCTCTAAATAACCACCGAGCTGTGCTAGACCTTACGACTGCTGAGTTAGATTATATTTATGACTTATTTCACTGGTACTGCTTCACAGAAAATAATGTTTGTTTTAACAAACAGTTTTCTTTTATTGCTGTCACAAATATTTCATTCTGCAATTTCCTTTACGTTGTAGCAAATTAACAATTACAGAACCTGAGTTTGTTGTCAGGGTTCCTTGTCCATAGAAACAACTTTTAAGTGAAAAACCTGTAATAGATATGAACAACTTCCGGGGATAAATGAAACTGTAATTCTCAAATAAAAATAACTGGTGGTTAAGTGGTAAGTTTGATGGCTTATAAAACTAAAAATGGGGTTTCACTGCCCGTAATGATCTAATATGTAATTTTACACTTAGCAACAAACAAATGATTAACTTAATTACAATTATAAATTATTTTATAGGCCGTTTTCCATATATGTATATATTAAAATCTCAGAACATATTGCACAAATATTCAGAAAGGCCTAGGAACTACAATCATAACCATAAGAAATATTCAAGTACGTACTTGTAGTTTTAAAATAGTACTGTTTAAAAATGATCTGACATACTTCTCCGTCTTAGTATCTTATTAATAACAAGGTGAAATATTTCTTTTTATATAAAAATATTTTGCAGTAACAATGATAAGTATATGTTTTGCTTGGAATTTTGTTTTAAACTTTTGTCAGATCTGAAAAGTGGAATCATTAAGGTTAATTAATAATAATTTTTATCAAAAGCAAGTAAATTATAGATATAAGAGCCTAGAAGTAGCTTATAAATTATGAAACGGTTCGATAATAAACGGACTAGAAGTACATATTGTCGATGATCAATAAACCAGATACTAAAAGTTACGCTCTTAATGATCGAGTACCATCATTGTTAACAGAACTTTATCTGTGTAACCTCAGATTCGGAAATATCGTCAGAATGGATTTTTTTAAAGTATGACAATGAATGCTGATAGCATCCTTATTTTTGATAGGACACTCAAAAACACTAAAATAACGTCAAATAACACTATAATAACATCAAATAATGCTGTAATAACACTTACTAACACCCAATAATATTGTAGTAACACTTAATAACATCCAGTAGCTATAATAACACGCAGTACCATCCAATAACACTTGATAACATCAAATAACACTTATTAGCATCCAATAACATTATAATAACACTTAATAGCATCCAATTACATTATAATAACACTTAATAGCATCCAATAACATTATAATAACATTTAATAATATTCAATGAAGAAATGCGAAATGTTTTTAATTTGTGGGCGAAGTTTTTTTCCAAAGCTCCTTTGTTTAACTCCATTTATCTAGTAAGTTTACTAGACCGCTGTGTGTATGTATGTGTGCAGTCTGTGTGTTATCGGTCACCGTTAATTTTCACGTTTAACATATTTCTAGTACGTCTTGATTCTGAAATGAATGGTATAACTGGACTAAGCTATTCTGTTTTTATTATTGGTTTATTTTAAACTGTTTTAATTATGTATTTTGAGAAAGACCGACCTCGGAATTAGATAACCAAACAATGAAAACGTTCATGTTTTCGATATTTTCATAATTGGTTTAACTGGACTAAGCTATTTTGTTTTTAGTATTGGTTTATTTTAAACTGTTCTAATTATGTATTTTGAGAAAGACCAACCTCGGAATTAGATAACCAAACAATTAAAACTTTCATGTTTTTGATATTTTCATAGTTGCGAACGGGTTAGAAAACTGGGTCATTAAAATATGCTCATACATGATGACGTTTCAGTGGAGTCCCCTCCCCTAGTTTATTCATGTGTCTAGAATATCAGAGTTATCAGTATGATAACGTTTTTGTTTAATAACCAAAGGCTATCTGATTTACTTCCCACGTTCTAACAAGATGGTTCTTTGTCCAAACATGGCGTCTGTCTTCCAAACTTTAAGACAAAATCTGTTGAGTATTGAACCGTTAAATATTACAAACACGTTTTGATAAAAACATCTAACTAGCCAAGGGCTTATCACTGTTTTGTTTTTCGTCTTTAGGAGTAATTGAACGATCAGATTGCGATCCAAAACCAGTCTTTAATTATACACTTTTCTTACTTTTGAAAAGTTTTGTTTGTTTGTTGAATTTCGCTTGCAAAGCCATTCCATAAATATCTGTTGTGCCTGCAATGGGTATCGAAACCCTGTTAACGCTAAAAGCCTTCTGGGGACTGGAATGCTAGCACTAAGGTAGTCTCAAATAATTAGTTGTACATATATTTTCTTTTCTTTATTTAAAAGAGTTATATTTATAAATGTTTGGTTTATGCTGACTCTTGTACAAAACTATTCGCGAGCTATCTGCGCTAACTGCCCTCTCATTTTGAACTGAGAGACTAGAGAGAAGGCTGTCAGTTAACACCGCCAACTGTTGGGTTGTTCTCTTATCGACCCGGCCAAGCGCGTGAAGGCGTGCGACTCGTAATCCAAGGGTTACGGGTTCGCATCCCCGTCACGCCAAACATGCTCGCCCTTTCAGCCGTGAGGGAACGTTAGAATATTACGGTCAATCCCACTATTCGTTGGTAAAAGAGTAGCTCAAGTGTTGGCGGTGTGTGGTGATGACTAGCTGCCTTCACTTTAGTCTTATACTGCTAAATTAGGGACGGCTAGCACAGATAGCTCTTGAGTATCTTTGTGCGAAATTCAAAAAACAAACAAACAAACTATTCTTTTGTCAACGAAAAATGGGATTGATCACTACATTATATCGCTCACACGGCTGAGAGGGTGAACATGTTTGGTGATGGTATCTGAACTCGCAAGTCGATCCTCCTAACCACTGGACCATTTTTGAAAGTATTCCTGAAGTTAGGGGTTGTATATGTACTGCAATGGGTAAGCAATATTTCGTAATTTATCCTAAATCTCACTTCACACTGTTAAAGTGTATGATAGGTAAACAATTTCCAATCACTCACTTGCGACTTGTTCCCCAATGGAACAGCGGTTAGTCTTTGGATTTACAACGCTAAAATCAGGGGTTTGATTCTCCACGTTGGATACAGCAGATAGCCCGATGTAGCTTTGCTACAAGAGAAATATACACACACACACTTATGACTTAATTAGCCATGCCCCATTTTATATTTTATGGGCAGTGTGTCAGCTATGCAATAATGTTTCTGTATAGTAGAATTTATACAATACTATCGGATGACACACAGTCGCAGTAGAAGGTTTTACAATTTTATAGGAATATTCCTACAGTGGAATCAGTTTATAATGTGACGCTCCGCCCTAATGGGGGACTTCATCTCAGTAGCTTCTAGTCGTGTCAGTCTTCTGTCGAATAAAGAACCCGAAAACACATTAACGGACAAGATTTTAGAACGCTTTCACTTTGATAAGAAACTATTCAAAATCTCACAATCATGTGTACTTTCGAGCTTTACCAGAACTCGAGTAACGGACATCGACGTGAATTGTCACGATGTTTTGTATGGAAGAAAAACGTCACAGAAACATTTGCTTCACCAGTGTCTCGTTTTTCGTCAGCTCATCCCAGTAGAATAAGTTAGGTTAGGTGAAAAAGAAAGTGTTTCCCGTAACAGTGAAATAGTACACTTTACTCGTGTCATGAACTACTGGTTTATTGAGTGATATCTCACTTGAGGGTTAATTTCCACCAATCAGAGTGAAGGGTCAATGTTTGTCGTCTGCCTTGGCTACAGTGAAACCAATCACAACACAAAAAAGGTGGCGTAAAAATGCAAGCAGCATAATATGAAATATTATTTAATAATCTTTATTGTATATTCGTTTCAGAGCAAAGCTACGCTGAACTTTCTGTTTTATCCACCTTGAGGAATTGAAACCCAAATTTTATCGTTGTAAGTCTGTAGACGTTTGTTACGAGAAGCTTCTTATGGTCTGATTCAACCGATATAATTATAATTGCAACGTTAGAGTTAGTTTTTAAGTCCTCGTGAAGCCTTAATTATAGTCTGACTGACCAGATAGTACTAAATGTAATTGTAATGGCGATAGAGTTAGTTTCTAAGCCCTTGTGAAAACTAGATTAGTCTGACTGAACCAGATCGTACTAAATATAATTGTAATGACAAACAAGAGCGGCCCAACGATCGGCTGTGGGTGCTGTTGAGAAGATCTCTTCTCTCTACTAGGTTCAGTCTTTTAGTTTAGACAGACAACTATTAACTAACAAACTATCAGATATTGTTCCTAACCGACTTGAATAACATGTGAGACTAAAGTTAAAAGACATTTGCGTCAATATCAGCGAAAACAACTCATTTCGATATCTTACGGATAACACCTTGTTGACTAAAATATAGCAACTTTAAACTCTATGGCTCTGGTGCCATCTAGATAGCTGACGTAAATCACTTTATGTTACTTTTAGATAACTGACGTAAATTAGTTCATGTTACTTATGGAAAGCTGATGTAAACGAGTTTATGTTACTTTTAGATAACTGATGCAAATTAGTTTATGTTACTTTTAGATAACCAACGTAAATTAGTTTATGTTACTTCTGGATAGCTGATGCAAATGAGTTTGTGTTACTTTTGGTTAACTAATGTAAATAAGATTATTTTACTTTTAGATTACTAACGTAAATTAGTTTATATTACTTTTAGTTAACTGATGTAACTTAGTTTACGTTACGTCTGGATAGCTGATGTAAATTAGTTTGTTACTTTTATATAACTGACGTAAATTAGTTTATACTATTCCAAAATTACTTAATTTGTGATTGAAACGTGTTCTAAACTCAGCCTAATGTTTTTATTCTCGACTAACTGTGGTGACGAGCTAGTTGTGTGTTTTCGATGGGCTAATGTGTTTCTGGGTGATCCTTAACTTAAAATTCATAATAATGTATTTTATTTCTTTACATGTGTGAAATGTAAAATGTATGATAATAGTAGTCATTATGTAGTTAAGACCTTATACCAGTCATAATTATCCAGCATAATTATCATTTCTTCAAATCTCATCTCGAAACAATGCAACCTTTCATGTCATAGCACTTTATAGTTTTAAATGTTTTAGGGAAAGTAAACAGAAATGGCCCACTGTGAGTGTCTTTCTTGACCAGCAGTCAAGGGTCAAATATATCAATAAAACGGTCAAAACATTGGAGGAAACAGACTTGTAGTGTCCAGTAGTTAAAACGTTTAGGTTTTCTTTCTTGCCGTCAGCATCTAGTGGTCGTATTACGGGGTAGGACATCTGATCAAGTAATCAAACACATTTAAAACTCGTCTTCGGGAGGTTACGTATTTTTTTTTTATGTCTGATTTCACATATTGAACAGAACATGTATAATCTGTTTAGTGAGAATATAAGCGAAGCTATTTACGAAAATTGTGGTTTCTTTACTGTATGCAAAATAAGTACAATAAATAGTATTAAAGAGTAGTGACAGTTATGAAAATGCTGAATTAAAGAAGTAATAACAGTCATGAAACTGGTTATTTAAAGTAGTAGTGACAGCCACGAAACTGCATAAGGAAGTAGTGACATTTATGAAAATAGTTAATTAAAAAGTAGTGACATTTATGAAACTGGTTGATTAAAAAGTAGTGACAGTTATGACACTGGATACAGTAGTGACAGTTACGAAACTGGTTCATTAAAGAAATAGTGACGGTTATGAAACTAGTTAATTAAAGAAAGAGTGACAATTATGGAACTGGTTAATTAAAGAAGTAGTGACAGCAACGCAACTGATTAATTAAATAATTAGTCATAGCTACGAAACTGGTCAATTAAAGAAGTAGTGACAGTCATGAAACTGGTTAATTAAAGAAATAGTGACAGTTATGAAACTGGTTAATTAAAGAAATAGTGACAATTATGGAACTGGCTAGTTAAAGAAGTAGTGAAGCAACGCAACTGATTAATTAAATAAATAGTGATAGCGAAGAAACCAGTTAATTAAAGAAGTAGTGGCAGTTATAAAACTGGTTAGTTAAAGAAATAGTGACAATTATGGAACTGATTAATTAAGGAAGTAGTGGCAATTATGACACTGCTTAATTTAAACTGTAGTGACAGCTATGAAACTGCATAATTAAAAAAGTAGTGACAGTTATAAAACTAGTTAATTAAAAAGTAGTGACAGTTATGACACTGGTTAATTAAAGCAGCAGCGATAGCTATGAAACTAGTTAATTAAAGAAGTAGTGACAGTCACGAAACTGGTTCATTAAAGAAAAAGTGGAAGTTATGAAACTGGTTAAGTAAAGACATAGTGACAGCGAAGAAACAAGTTAATTAAAGAAGTAGTGACAGTCACGAAACTGGTTAATTAAAGAAATAGTGACAATTATGGAACTGGTTAATTAAGGAAGTAGTGACAGTTATGAAACTTGATATTAAGGAAGTAGTGACAGTTATGAAACTGGTTAATTAAAGAATTTGACAGTTATGAAACTAGTTAATTAAAGAAGTAGTGACAGTTAATTAAAGCAGAAGTGACAGTTATGAATTTGGTTAGTTAAAGAAGTAGTGACGGTTAAGAAACTTGTAAATTAAAGAAATCGTGACAGTTATGAATCTGGTTAATTAAGGAAGTAGTGACAGTTATTAAACTGGTTAATCAAAGAAGTAGTGACAGTTATTAAACTGGTTAATCAAAGAAGTAGTGACAGTTATGAAATTTGTTAGTTAAAGAAATAGTGACAGTTATGAAACTGGATAATTAAGGAAGTAGTGACAGTTATGAAACTGGTTAATTAAATAATTTGACAGTTATGAAACTAGTTAATTAAAGAAGTAGTGAGAATTATGAAACTGTTAATTAGAAAGTAGTGACAGTTAATTAAAGCAGAAGTGACAGTTATGAATTTGGTTAATTAAAGAAGTAGTGACGGTTAAGAAACATGTAAATTAAAGAAATCGTGACAGTTATGAATCTGGTTAATCAATGAACTTGTGACAGTTATGAAACTAGTTAATGAAAGAAGTGGTGACAGCTATGAAACTGGTTAATTAAGGAAGTAGTGACAGTTATTAAACTGGTTAATCAAAGAAGTAGTGACAGTTATGAAATTTGTTAGTTAAAGAAATAGTGACAGTTGTGAGAGTGGTTAATTAAGAAAGTAGTGACAGCTACGAAACTGGTTAATTAAAGCAGTACTGACAGCATCGAAACTGGTTAATTGAAGCAGTAGTGACAGCTACGAAACTGGCTAAATAAAACAGTAGTGACAGTTATGAAACTGGTTAATTAAGAAAGTAGTGACAGTTATTAAATTGGTTAATTAAAGAAGTAGTGACAGTTATGAAACTGGTTAATTAAAGCAGTACTGACAGCATCGAAACTGGTTAATTAAAGCAGTAGTGACAGCTACGAAACTGGCTAAATAAAGCAGTAGTGACGGTTATGAAACTGGTTAATCAAAGAAGTAGTGACAGTTATTAAATTGGTTAATTAAAGAAGTAGTGACAGTCACGAAACTGGTTCATTAAAGAAAAAGTGGCAGTTATGAAACTGGTTAATGAAAGAAGTAGTGAAAGTTATGAAACTGGTTAATTAAATAATAGTGACAGTTGTGAAACTGGTTAATTAAAGCAATATTGATACATGCGAAACTGGTTGATTAAAGAAGTAGTGACTACTACGAAACTGATTAATTAGTTGCAGTGACAGCGACGAAACCAGTTAATTAAAGAAGTAGTGACAATCACGACACTGGTTAAATAAAGACATAGTGAAAGTTATGAAAGTGGTTAATTAGTGAAGTAATGACAGCTTCGAAACTGGTTAATTAAAACAGTAGTGACGGTTATGAAACTGGTTAATTAAAGCAGTAGTGACGGTTATGAAACTGGTTAATTAAAGCAGCAGTGACAGCTACGAAACTTGTTAATTAAAGAAGTAGCGATAGTTATGAAACTGCCTAATTAAAGCAGTAGCGAGAGCGATGAAACTGGTTTAGTGAAGAACAAATTAAATGAACATAAAATTTGACAGAAGGAGTAAAGTAAGTTATTGCTTGAAATGCAATATGTAGAGGAAGTGAATATTTAGATTTCAAATTTATATTATTATATGTACATAAAGGTTGATCCAACAAGAAACATCTCATTGATTTGTTATGGGGAAAATCTAAGACGTAAACGGTCTTAAATCTTTGAAATATAATGCTTGGCTTGTGACAATGCCAGTCAGGATACTTAACTAGTAATAGTGCCAATTAGATCACTTGGCTTTTAGTGGTGTTAGTTAGAGAGCTAGAGTACATGACTTATAGTGGTGTTAGTTTTAAAATTCGACATGGAAACTGTGAAATATGGCTATCGAAACCTTCTATTTTTTTGTTTTTTCCTTACTTAACCAGTTTTACAACTGTTTTCTTACCAGTCTACGTTAGACTATCAAATATTGTTTCCAGACGTTTTAGGAAATTAAAACATTTTGTAAGCATCACAAAATATTATTTAAATATGAGCCATTGATATGTAAATCTAAACACAAGGAAATGTGACCTGTCGCCGAAACAACTTGCTGTAGAACAAATTGTGTGATTGTTCGAATTTCACCGTCTCTATCTTAGACTGTGGTACTCTAAACTATCACATATTATCACTGAATGTGCTCTGCTAGACCATTACTTCACATTACCAGATTTCAAGGCAATCCGTTAAGAAATACCCGGGATATAGGATCTCCAGTTTTGGTTAAGTTTCTTCCTGTTTTCTTCTTCTCACCAAAGGTACAGAAACTTTGTTTGATAGAAAAACATACTTAAATTATACAAATTTTTTTCCAAGTTTGGTTTACTGATAGATCTTTACAACTTACAATTGGTGAAAATATAAGCCGCACGTGCAAAGTTATTCGACAGAAACCGCTCATATTTGACGACAGTTTCTGCGCATGCCTACGTCAAAAGAGCTAGCGGTCGTACGTTTTTCTCCAGCTTCTTCTAAGAGTAAATGGGTTTGTTTTGGAATTTCGCACAAAGCTACTCGAGGGCTATCTGTGCTAGCCGTCCCTAATTTAGCAGTGTAAGACTAGAGGGAAGGCAGCTAGTCATCACCACCCACCGCCAACTCTTGGACTGCTCTTTTACCAACGAAAAGTGGGATTGACCGTCACATTATAACGCCCCACGGCTGGGAGGGCGAGCATGTTTGGCGCGACTCGGGCGCGAACCCGCGACCCTCAGATTACGAAGTGCACGCCTTAACGCGCTAGGCCATGTCAGGCCTTCTAAGAGTAAAAGTGGACCGATTTTAGTTTTTTGTTATTCGGATTAGAGACGGCTGCTCTATAGCAGCCAATGTATAAGGTGAGAGAAAGTGCAGATACAAGAGTATTGGTGAGGCCAGAAAATTAGATTTAGCAGTTTCTAGCTCAAATTTTCGAAAGAATCATACGGGTGGACAGTTACTATTGATTATTCATTGCCAACTTTTCAGCACGAATTTACTAAATTTTATGTAATTATTCTAAATAAAAATGTGTTTAGCGTCACGTGACGTGAGTTTAAACAATTAGCATAAATAATGATGCTTCATACGGCTGTACTGATTACATGGGATGATGAAAAGAAACTGTTAATCTAGATTCCATAGCGTTACTTTAAAGAAAGCTATTAACACTGTTTTAGTGAGAAAATACTATCAACCATATATTTTGAACATTCTGGCTGGTTCTATAAATTACAGGTCTGTTCCGAATGATAGAGTTGCTATTCTATAGCAAAATTTGGTTATTATCAAGTGCCGCTTTCTTACTTGCTGTGGTTTGTTGCTGTGTATTAACAAAAAGTTAAGATAGCTAATCAAAAATACGTCAAGAGTGAAAAAATTGCGGCCAAAAAAAGAAAAAGGGAGGGGAATGTGGGACTTAAAGGAATGAAATAAAAGTTGCAGCCCAACTGGTAAAAAAATGAAAAATGTCCACCTGGCATTTTTTAACAGTAATAATAGGATATACAGATTCCTCAAGAGGTGACAGTAGCAACTTGTAAGCCACGTTAGCACCCACTACAAATGTCACTGTTGTTTCTTAGTGCACATTGGATATATTTACGTAACTAAATGAAAGTCAAGTTGGTTTATTCGTCAGTTACTTCTTAAGTTGTTCACTGTTTTATCTCGTATGATATACGAGAACCATCTGAAAAGACGTGGAGTATGGACATGAAATATTTAGAGTTTTACCGACAGATCCGCATCACGAGAGAATCACGTTAACCAGCTTTACTGGCCGTCAACTGATGCTGACGTTAACCACAAAGTATGCCCCACGTGCCTGTGGGGACCCATAAAAAAAAACCAAACTTGTTCAGGCACAATGTATTCTCATTGGGGGTTTGAGGGGGGGTGAATTAAGAGACTGGAGTGGGCGGGGATAATGGGGAGTTACACCGCAGTAAGCATATCATACAGATGAAACTATACATCAATTCTGACAATCGGTAAGAATAAATTTTGACATTTTTTAGGCTTACAGCCGTGTACTCGAACACTAATGTTCCTAAGGAAGTGAATATTTGATGTAGGAAGGAGATAATGCTGTAACTACAGTGACTTCATGATCTCGGTAGAGTTATCTCGGGAAGGTAATGTAAACAAGTGTCCAATCATGACAGAACCATTGAACACTTAGATATACAATTTATATTAATCAATGTATAAGGATATTTAAGCTTAGCAGCTGTTAACCGTATGTAGTTTCCTATAGTATCTAAGATGTGTACAATATCTTACATGTATCGATTATTCTCGAATCTGTACGTCACAACGGTGGGGTCAGTAATGTGTTTCAAGATTTACAATACAAAATTCCGGGAGTCGATCCACGCGGTGGACAAAGTGCAAATAGCCAATTGTGCCTTTTTGCGGTACAACAAAAACACCGGTATCTTACCCCAGAAATACTTAGATTAAAGAGTTACCGGAAGCTGAGCTCATGTAATTAATACAACATAAAATAGATATTTTTTTACAAGTATTAAACAAACAGTGGATTTTCCCTTCATATCTCCATATGATTTATAGCTGACCAATTTAGACTGACATACACTACACGCGCATTAATTGTCTAAGAATTTACTCCTTCCTTCAAGGACTCAGGCTTTCGATAAATACGGTGGGCAAAGCACACGCAGCCCGTCGGGTAGCTTTGTGCTTAACAACGAGCAAATCACGAAAAAGTTATTTGCCCCACTTTCAAATAATTTTCGATAAAAAGTTATCTTTAGTTACGGCAAACCACTTAGTTTTATGAAGTAGGCGACAGAATTGTAAATGTAGGGATGGCTTATTACTTATTCTTCTTTTCTCTGTTTCTTTTTTATTACATAAGAAATCAAAAAAGAAATCAATGATGTCACACAGTTTCCCTGAAGTGGCACAGTTTTAAACGGAGTGTCCTTTTTATAAATATTATTAATACCTAGTGGTAACATTTAAAAAAAAATCATAATTCCAGTGCACACGATGTTATCATTACCCCTTAAATCTAGTTTTCTTACAGAACTGTGGTGTTCCTTTAAAAAGCTTAAGCACAGGGTGAAACAGGAGTTACCATCCAACAGTAGATAAACAATAAATATTACAGTTGGAATCTATTTGTATTTAGAACTTGGTTATAAATACAACCTTTCTATATCTACTAAAACACTGCTTTAAAACACAAGCAAGTATGTAAAGAAAAAACTTCTCGAAAAGGAAAGTAAAAGTAGGGATGACTAATAACAGTCCTTCATGATCAATGTAAACAAAAAAGCAGGAATGGCACTTTTACCACGCCTACGTAATAACACATGCAAGAAATAACACATAACTACATATATAACTATTCAATCACAATTGAGTTTGATTCATCCTGTCTTTGTGGGTTGATATTGTACTACACTGTGTGTCTGTGGTATTATGCAGGAATGTGATATAAATGTCATCCCTACTTTCATGTTTGCACTGTTTTTGAAGGATTTATATTATCCATCTATGTATTTATATTGATTTTGAATAAAATGTTTTCTTTACTTCTATTTTCTATAATGCTCCGTATTTGATTTTTGAATTTACTTTTTTCTAGAAATAGAGAAGTATTTTGAACATGTTGGTCACGAGTTTCGAGATAGAAAAAATAAAAACTTAGGACTAATACACGTAAAGGGTACGACTTGTATAAGACAAATTTTCTCCAAAAAAATTTTTGTTTAACCCCCGTGTTCTCGATGTTCTTCTCCATGACGACGAATTTTTAGATTTTGTATACAGAACAAAATAAAGCAATCTTCATCAAAGTTTTAGTGTCACAAATTGAAGCAACACTGATGTATATTAGGCTACATAGTTTATCGCAAAGAAAGTGAAGTGTCACAGCCACTCGTCTGTAATCTGACACAAACCATATGTGACGTGCAGGGGAATAAGGGGAAAACTTTTGTACGTGCCATGGCGCCTGTGATAGCAGAAGATGAAAATGAAATATATGAAGTGGAATGATGGATACCTTTGATTGTTGTCGGTGAACTTAACTTTAAAAAGTGGACCTTTTATATGTGCGAAATAACTAAGTGGGCCTTGAGGTACAAATGGTTCAAACGACAATCATGTATACCATTAATAAACATCAACAACTGTAAGCCAAGGGGTTTATTATGTTAACTTACACGTCTCGACATCCGTTGTGCGGGTTTACTACTCCCTAAAACAATTTTTTTATAATAAAACCGAACGTTTTTAGACTGAAATTTAAAAAAAGTCTGATAGTAAAGCAGCCTACAAAAACACTGTTAGGCTACTATTTGCTGTTATTAGACAAGTATAAGCCTTAAGGGCAATTAGGCTAAAGCGCCCCCTTATGTAAGATACAAATATTCTTAACAAACTATTATGCCAGTGTACACTTTTATTACAGACTTTACGAATTATTCTACTGAAGTACACATTTAGATAATAAATAAATTTAATAATCATTGTAGGCTACGAGTTTAATGTTATAGTATAATAGCCTTATATAGAACAGTAAATTATTATTTTAGCTCTAATTAATTATTATTAACATCCACTGGAAGAGAGATTTAATTTTGTCATATTCTTGGGTACCTAACAATATTAAAGTAGTTAAGAGCTTTACTATTTCGTTATTATTGGTGCATCCTTTCTTCAATGTTACAAAATACTGTTATTGGTTCATCTTTTCTGGTAATATTACGAACTGCTGGTAATGTCTTGGTCCTGTTCTGTCTTCACAGATTTGGAAACAATGTCATATTTCTTTCAAGCGAGAGCGTGGGAACGCTTCTTTATTTCGAAGTGAACTGCGAGTAAAAAAGGCCCTTAAAAATATTTATAAAAATAGAAGCGACAAGCTGCTTCATAGCTACTTTCCCCGAGTAAAAAAAAAAAGAAAACAAACAGTCTTCCGGCGAAAGGAAGTACTAAATATCAACAAGAAATGTGAACACTGCACTTTGTCTAATCACATTTTTTATCCTAAACATTTCACTATCACAAACAAGGAAGAAGGAGAGAACGTTATTCTTGGACTTAAGGCCTGGCTCGAATCCTCGTCACACCAAACATGCTCGCTCTTTCAGAAGAGAGGGCGTTATAATGTGGCGGTCAACCCAAATATTCGTTGGTAAAAGAGTAGCCCAAGAGTTGGCGGTGGGTGGTGATGAGTAGCTGTCTTCCCTTTAGTCTGACACTATTAAATTAGGGACGGCTATCACAGATAGCCCTCTCGTGGCTTTGCGCGAAATTCAAAACAAACAAACCTAGATTTAAAGAAAACTAAAATGACACTTGATAATTTTCAGACATGAATCAGTTATTTAAAACATTTCATTTGTGTTTTTGTTCTAACTTACAGTAAAAGAATTGAAGGATCTGGTCCAAGTTTCTGGTAAATAAACAAGAAAGGTGGTGTAAACATTATACAGATGATTAAGTTTTTAATTTAAAAATCAACAGGTAAAATATTTGTTCATAACCAGTAGAAGGACAATATCTTATAACATCCATAAATTCTACATTATTAGTCCTGCAGTAGTCGTTGTTTAACAATGATCTACATTATTAGTCCTACAGTAGTTGTTTAACAATTATTTACATTATTAGTTCTACAGTACTTGTTGTTTAGTAATGATCTACATTATTAGTCTTACAGTAGTTTGTATTTAACAACGATCTACATTATTAGTTCTACAGTAGTAGGTATTTAACAATGATCTGCATTATTAGTTCTACAGTAGTAGGTATTTAACAATGATCTGCATTATTAGTCTTACAGTAGTTTGTATTTAACAACGATCTACATTATTAGTTCTACAGTAGTAGGTATTTAACAATGATCTGCATTATTAGTTCTACAGTAGTAGGTATTTAACAATGATCTGCATTATTAGTTCTACAGTTGTAGGTATTTAACAATGATCTGCATTATTAGTTCTACAGTAGTAGGTATTTGACAATGATCTTCATTATTAGTTCTATAATAGTTGGTGTTTAACAATGATCTACATCTAGTTGAAGTTTAAGAATGATTTACATTATTAGTCCTACAGTAGTTGGTTGGTGTTTTACAATGATCTACATTATTAGTCCTGCAGTTTTGTATTTTTAATAATTGTTTACTTTTGTAATTTTGTGTCTTGCGTGTTTTAAATATGTTAAATAGATGTTTTTATTTTGTCAGATGTCAGGATTTATATAGTAAGTAGTATTTGATTGAGCTATTTAGTTTTCACTAAGTGTGTTTTTTGTTCAAAAACATTATCAGTAGAATATCTGAATAATTCAAAACATTGTTTGTATTTGAATATATCAAGTATTTGTAGATCTGCGTAATTGGAAATGGGATTGTCTCGGTTTTCTTGAACTTTCCTATATATGTGTGTGTGTGTGTTAATTAATTACATTTTATTTCGAATGTTAATTTAAATGTATTTGTAGGAAAGGTTCTCTGTATTCCTCTTAACCAGTCTGGTGGGTTTAGGTGGTAAATTCTCGTCTTTGAATGCTAGCAGTTTGATCATTGTTGAGAGAGAATACTATCTGTGACGTAGCTGTGTGATAGCAATGGAGTCGACTAGTTTGTCTACATGAATTTGCAATCGAAGCAGTCTTAAAATGAATACAATATTTTCTCCATTAAATTTTAAAGCAAAGCAATCCAAAACAATTTCCGGATGTCTTATCCGGAGAGATCCGGTAGAAGTAATTTGTATAAAGCTCTTCAATATGTGGACATGTGTTTCTAGACCTGTGACAAAATGGAATCCGCCCCATCCAGTGTAACCTTTAAATTGACCACAACGTAAGTTTAAAGGTGTGTTAGAGCTTCATTTTCAACATCACTTCTCGATCAAATGTTTTCCCAACAGTAGTTTATTTTGTAGTATCCGGCTAAGTTTCACAGAAACCTTTTACTGTTCCGGCATCCTTCAATCACGAAAGGAAACGTGTGATTAACGTCATTCATAAAGTAAACAAGTTGGGTAAAAATGACATATTTAAACTATGTTGTTGTCTTATTTAGGGTATTGAAAAAACAGGTCACTAGAGAACAAAAGATGGGTATGTAAGCTTCGTGGACGTAATATAGAAAACTGTTGATTAAAACGTAGCTTGTCACGTTGTATACATTTGAAGAATTTTCATGGGAACGTCATCAAACGGAAGTGTTGCTTAAATTTTGTTGAACAGTTAATATCTCTCCTATTCTGACAATGTATTTGAATTTAATATTTGCCTCCGAAGAAAAAAGTTTATTTTACGAAAAAGCTCGGGTTGTGGATTTTGTATCGTTCAACAATCGGTAAAGATGATAAACAGAGGAACTCGTATTAAATAAAACTATTAACCGACATTCGTGTTTGTTCATGCAAGGTAATATTTACCATATGAGTCATTATAAAATATGCAGATTATATGGCCACAATATATGGATACTTATACGGCACAGTTCAGTTGGTCAAATCATGTGGAGAACCATACAATATACAAATTCACCTCTGTGTGTGTGTGTCGATATACATACACAAGGAATGCGTTACTTATATTACTAAATAGTATGACATATGAAGAAAGTTTGTTTGATATAAAGCACAAATTTACACAATGGGCTATCTGTGCTCTGTCCACCATGGGTATCGAAATCAAGTTTCTATCGGTAAGTCCGCAGACATATTTTATAAGTACTCATATGGTAGATATTATCTTGCCCGAACATACACAAATATTGGTTAATAGTTTTATTTCACATGAGTTAATGTGTTTATCATCTTTACCGATTGTTAAACGATACAGAATCCACAACCCGAGCGTTTTCGACAAATGAACTTTTTTGTTCTGGGACAAATACTGCTGCTTACTGGAAGACAGTTCCTTCACTAAACGACATGTGACTTGCTTGGTTAAGTGATCAGTGGTTGAAATTTAGTACTTCCTCTGTACTGGTTACAAGTAGCTTGCTGCTGGTGTTCACAGGGTTAGCTGGTGCTGGCGATAAAACCATGCATTATCTGTATCCCATCTGGTCATGGTTCACTTTCATAACAGGGAGTTAACCCTTTGAATCATCTGTGTTCTTAGAAATATTTGATCGTTCTGTCTGAAAGACGTGTGTACTCTATTTGGACTAGCTGTGTGAGGGATTGTAAAGACAGTCACAAATATTTTACGTCTTGTCAGATGGAATTGTCATCACAACTACGTAACAGACGTTGATAGGAATATTTGTGCTCATATTTCTATAGGTAACAGTTTGTACGGAAAATATCAGTATTAGCCTCTGTCATGGTGTAGAGCGTATGACACAATGCGTGTTAAAAAGCTTGGAAAATATGTTTTAGGTGAATCACACTAGAGGTTTGATAGAACGGAACTGGTTTTTATGTTGTGTTTTGTAAGTGAAACTCATTCCTATCTTTATGATGAATCTCTTCAAAGGTCAAGGTTATATAGGTCGAGTAGCAATGACCTACTGCTAATTTATTTAGCATTTTCTGATTGTATTTTATATGAATCCCAGTATTATCGCTATAATCCCAATTCCCATTGGGCTGTACTAATATAGGGAAATTCCAATTTTCGTCAGAATTCCTGGACGTGGACGGAAGTTAAGACTTCCAGTGATTGATGTCTATTGTATGAATCTATATTCTATAAGTGAAATTTTAACTGTTTTTCACTATACGTACACAGAATTCGAACAGCAGATTTTATTGATATTATTTTATTCTTCATGAGACAAGATATAGAAAATGTGAATCCATGAAATTATCAATAAATATAAGTTTACTGTGCTGAAAGAAAGACAACTAAAATTACATTCGTATAATACACAGTTCATCTCTACATATTACACATACAGTATACAGTTCACCTCTACATATTACAAGTACAGTGTACAGCTCACTTCTACATATTACACATACAGTATACAGTTCACCTCTACATATTACACATACAGTATACAGTTCACCTCTACATATTACATATATAGTATACAGTTCACAACTATATGAAGCGTAGCCTTGGTTTTTCAGCATAATCTTGTCCTGAGTTACTGACAAAGGGTGGAATTCCCCGAACTCAGTATAATTCAGTGACAACTAGTGAATCGAATGATCGATTTGGCTTCATACGTTTAGTATCTTGTCTACCAGATATTTCAGAAATATGAGCTGGAAGCATCAGTGTTCTTCAAATGTTATGCAAATAAAGGCTCACTTTGGTCAGTAATAGACAGCAAAGAAACACATGAAGATCTTACTGTTTTTATCACTGTAGATTTGAAAAGTAGGCCGAACCTAGATGTTGCCTTTACGTCTCTCCCAGAGTTGTTAAAGTTCCCACTCATGCAGTAAAGTCAGGCTGGGGTAAATAGGTGAACACGACAGGAATGTGCAGTTATAGTTGTTTTTCAATGTTCTGTATATCCTCCACCCATTATCAATAAACACTCACAGCGTATTCAGTCACACAAGTTTTAAGAATATAGAAACTCATTATTTCAATGGAACGGTTGTTAGATCTGCAACCCAGGATGGGTAGGGGCTATGTTTTAAGCCCTGTGTGTGTGTGTTGTCACTAAGATTTCTCGCAAACGGATGAATGGATTTGTATGAAACATGGTAAACATTTTGATTATGATACATCTTAGTGGTCATTAGTTTTGGGAGAGTTAAAGCTACAATATTTTCTCTCAAATCTAAAAATTTCCTATCTGTTAACATAGTGATCGATTTTGCATACTATGTTTTGCTCCATATCTCAATCAGAAACGATCATATTTTGTTGAGACATGATGGACACATCTAGAATATCATTTCTCGTTGTCATCTCAAAGTGGAGCGTGTCAGTTAACGACGGACATGCAGACAGAATTTTGTATTTTTAAGAGCCGTGTGTGATGAACGTTGCTTGGCGGAGGTGTGCATGCTATTTATAGAGTGACCTTCTTGTTACAAATTGAGTGTCCTCTGTTTATGATTAAAGATTGAGAATCATACACTTTTAGAGAAGCGGATGAGATGTAATTTCTGATATCTAAATATAGACAGTGATTTTGATATAGTTCGGTGTTTACTGTACGTTTTCCTAAGAAACATAGTAGTACTATTTCTCTTATCTCTGTTGTCAAGTGGTTTACGATGATTAAAATAAATAATGGGAACACATATGTCCAAATACTTTGTATTAAGTATGAACATATTTATCATTTGTGTTTAAGGTGTGGTTTTAAATAAATTTTGTGTATTTTAATATGTTTTAATAAAATGAATTCATTATGCGCTATTAAGTTTTCGAGCTCCCTGAGTGGCACAGCCTTACGCCTACAGACTTACAATTGTAGAAACCTGGTTTCGATACCCGTGATGGGCAGAGCACAGATAGCTCATTGTGCAGCTTTATGCTTAACTACAAACAAACATAAGTTTTCGAAATGCCTAGGATGTTCACGTTGTTGTTCTTTTTGTTTTGTTTTTCCACCAACAGCTAAGCTATATTCTGGTGTCTTTGTGCACGAGCAAACCAAAAATAGCCGTCTAGACCGTACAAAATGTAAAATGTGAAACATTTTAAAAATGACGTATATCTATTTGTGTGTCTGTTATAATACACTGACGTCACTCCAAGCAAAAAATACGAATTTTGAGGGTTCGCTTATACAACACGTGTGATAGAGATACGAAAAGAAATATTTTTCTTAACAGCTGCTAATGCTAAACTTTTAACAGCATGAAGAACAATAATTGGAGCTTGTTGGGCTCGTTCTTTCACCTCGATGTCAAGATGAGGAACGTGAAACACTGATAACAGTCTCCCACTCACCAGACTCTCTTAATCTCAAGGCTCATGAAGTAAAGAACTTATTGTCGACATTATTTATCATTATTAAACCAACGAAACACCCCTTAAAAACAAAATCACGCAACAAAAACTATAACCCCGCTATATAAGCTGTTATGAATTTGTTTAAGAAGATAAGTGTTTTGTTCTTCTAGACCGATATGTCGTTCAAAGGAAGTTTGGGAAACTGCATTCACAAAAGAACGTACTTTAAGTGTGTTTATTTTCACCCACATCAAAGTAATGAAATGATTTCACGATAAATGCATTGCAGAATTATTTTTAAACGCCTTCCATTCATTACGTTTTCACCAAACTCCACATTGGAAGTAATCAAACACTCAATCGAAAGACTTACTCTAGTTAATTTATTAAAGCACTGAAACCTCACCAGCATTAACATGGAAAATCCAAGAGCAGTTCGGGTGTAGCCCATAGTAGTTAACATGTTGAGCCTCAATTCTGAAAGTCCAAGATTCAAACCGTGATAAGCCACAGAATAAGCTTGGCACTTGCAACTTAAGAAGTGTTATAAATGTGACGGTTAGTCCTTAATAAACTTGCCATCATATAAAACCTTCTCAAACCTCGATCTGTCTTCCACAAGTTTGTTTAGAGAAACTGAAGTTTCCTGGTAAGTAGTTTCTTGGGAACATCAGTTTATCCCAGGAACAGATAAATCTTATTAAACTAAGCGACTTTACGTTCATCCCTTTATTTTACATATCTTCAAGTTAGCGATTGTTTATGATATAAGACAATCGTAAGTTAATATTAAATGTAACTTGTTTAGCTGTTTTGTTAGTTTGTTTATTCTAATTTGTTGGTTATTACCATATCGTGTGTACAAAATATTTCTACTTAATTTATAATAGTTATAATTACCGCCTCAGTGCTGATAAAACTCAGATTCGTCACACGGGTAGAAGAAAATGGATTATTTCTCTATTCGGGCCGTTTATCTTGATTTTAAGAATAATAAACACAAACTTGATTAATTGGCTTTCTAATGAAGAGATAGGAGATACTGGTTACAGAAAGAGCACATCAGCAAACCGTTGTTTTTTTTTTCTTCTATAAATGGGGGGAACAGCCCGCTTTTGCTTCTTATTTTCGAAAAATCAAAACTTAATTTGCCATAGAAATGGTAAGAAGTTAACGTGTAAGCATGAAAAAAAAAAAACAACGCCTGCCCTACCGTTGAAGTACCTGTATAAGTTAGTTTGTACTGCTTTTAAATTCGTTATAATGAATCAAATTAGCTGTCATGTTTTAATAAGGTTATTAAGAAAATAATTTTCTTACTTAATACGATGTAACGTGTTATGAAAATTTTGAAAAATATTTAGGCGTAGCTGCTTCTGATTTTAAGTATTGCTTTATCGGGATTTGTTTGAAACGTTCTTCGATAATTTGTGCAAGCTCACTTGTATTGCTTAGTTTACATTAGTTGGCACAAAAAATTAAACTTTTATCATCACCATCTGTGGGAGAAATAAAGCTGTGTTTGTGAAAGCAGTACGTGAAATACAAACAAGTTAGGTGTCATCTTTTATTCATATACGCATTTCAATGCGCGATTGAATTTTATGTTTGAAATTATTGACTTGTAACGATTGATCAAGATAAGATTTTCTTGTGTTCAAGTTTGAATTCTATGTTTAAAAATACTCGAATTGTGTTTTCAAAAGTGTTAAAGTGGATTTAATTAGATTACGTGTTGTGGATTATGAACAAATTAGACTGTACTAATGCCTACTTTTAAGTTACCTAAACGGGACAGATTATATTTGGAAATACCTTCTTTGGTTGTTGCTAAAATGTATCCTACACAAGTAATTAAATCATTCGGGTATCGAATCAAAAGCAATATAACTCTTCACAACTCTTTTTACGGTGTTGTATTGATGTATGTTACTATGGTTAAACCACGTAAATATATATATATATATATATATATCCAGATTAAAGTAGGAAATTTAATCTGAAATTTCTCCGCTTGGTGTCTTTCATCGTCACTAGGATCGTTATAAATCTTAAGGTCTTTATGTACAGTGGACATCTGGATGGAAGGGGATGTTACTAATGAGACAATTTCTTAGTAATGGGTCCATGATCACCGTCTCACAAACCCCCCGTGTACAGCATCAAAACTAGACACTAAATCAACTTTGACAGGGAAACGTTTATCCTCTGAAGACGCAGCCATGTTTCCGGTCATTTTAGTTTTCATTCGAATTGCATTAGTTTGGACGATTCTTTTTATTCGAGGGCCTTTCGGGCGTGCCAGCTAGCTTTATCGCCCCCTATTGGGCTTGTTAAACCCTGAAAACCCGAACGATCGTCTAAAATATAGGGTTCGTCTTTGGGAACTAAAATGTCATCAAGTTAAAATATTTGTAAAGTGTAACAGAAATAAGTGTTACTCCGCCGATGACAGAGACAACCTGGGTTAAGTTTCCACTATCGACTGTCGTGAATTAGAAATGAACTGAACCCGTGGGTTACTAGAGCGTTGAAACTGGCGGAATCTTATTATCGTACTATTTAAAACTATTAGAACTAATAACTTCATCTTATTTTCGTACTATTTCTAAACTAAGAGATTTGCTTTATTATCGTACTATTTCTAAACTGTTAGAATTAACAGCTTCGCTCGAAAAGTATTCTGAATGCTTTATATGTATTTCAATATACTTATCTGGTAATTCAGAAAAGTATTTGTATAAAATACACAGTGTGTTTGAGAGCAAAAACCATACTGGACTACCTGCTGTTTCCCACATGAGGGATAGAACCTCTAATTGTAGTGTTGTAAGTCCACAGTCTTACCGCTGTTCTCTACCTAATGACTTGGCATGTAGTATCGATGTAGAAAAATATATAATAACACATTACCAGACGAATCAGTCCTATTAACTACAGTATGTATGTGTGTGTGTTTTAAACTTACGAATAAAACCTTCAACAAGGAAAAATATTCTGTTTCCTCAGCATTTATGATTTTATTTAAGTTTGTTATCGTTACTAGTTTCTGTTTTTTACTATCCAGTCTGTTGTATTACGTTTTCTTTATTTTCTTTCAAACACTGGTAATTTTCTTCAACTGTCATTTGTTTGCCCATTTTTAGGGCTACAGTGTCATGTGGTAACTATAAGAACAACCTGAAGCTAATTGTATTATTTTTCTCAGAAATTTACCATTTCGATTATGAAAGAGAAATAAAAAACTATGTTAACTTATACATCTTGTGTGCTGATGAAATGATAAAATATAAGCAGTGCTACATATTTTTGAGATATTTATATATAGAACTTTGGGTTTCTTGCAAGGAGTACAGGACAACTAGAAAATCAAACTAAAAAAATCCAGGTCTTTCTTTGACTTTTGTTTTTACTGAGGTTACCAATGGGGGATAGAGTTTTTCGAAATCAGAGTAACTCAGTGACAGTGCCAAAACTATGTTTCGATGGCTATCGATATTTTAACATGCTTTCGTAGCCAAATGATACTGTAGAAACCGGTATATCTAACTGTTACAAAAAATGAAAGAAAACAGAGACCCAAAAGATTCAATATTGTAGGTGTTTGTGCATTAGTGATTGTTTATTGTTTAATATCTCTAAAGAGACAATTGTTGGTTCAATAAATAAGCTTGAAAACCAAAAGAAAATTGAGTCTCTCTGAAAACAAACGAAGTTATTCAAACACTGCAGAGATGTTAAGTCAATAAGGAAAGCACGTAGCAGAAATCAACAAAGTATTATCTGTAAGTTTTTTGTGTTTTTTACTGTATTACTTCAGATAAGGTTTTGATTGTTTTGTAATATTTGTTGGGAGTTTTTTTTTAGCTTGAAATCCTGAACAAGAGAATGCGTTTGTATATTGCAATCGGTACAATCTTTTAAATAATGGCTCGAGATGGCAAACTACAAGTAAAAAACCTGATACTGATCAAACTGACGATGATACAAACTTAACAGAAAAGATGAGTCGACCAATGATGTTCTTTGGTATCACTCATCTCTGTACGTCCCTCTTGAAAGACAGTACAAAGTTCTTCTTCCCAGATGAAAGGTCTCTGAGAACCTATTCACCTCCGTGACCTACAATGTATGTCATTGAAGTTTCTATAATAACCAATAACAACGAATCCATTCAAACCTCTTCTCTTTCACAACGAACGAGACCTGAGGAAGACGAAAAGACACGGGCTCAAGCCACGTTCACCCACGCTTACAGTGGGTCTCTGTTATCGTGGATATATCGGCTATCAGGTTTTTACACAAACCAACAAAACGTTTAGCAGAGCACGTACTGCATGCCTAATGAGGCATATCCGAATTTCTCGCATGAACACTGCCAGAATATTTCCGTTAGGTTAAGAGTTGTGTATTAATTATTTTTTACTTCCATCCTTTTTGATGTAGTCAATTTCTTCGTTTTACTCACAGTTCAGGGCTCGTAATTGGGCATGATTAAATATAAATGAAATTGACAAACGCATAATGAGAACTAAATCTTGGGCTAGTTAGCCGACTTAAGTATGGAAAGGAAAAAAAAGTGTACTTCACTTAACGTAGTTAGTGCCTAGATAACGTAATGAGCGTGCATTTTAAAGTCACATTTCTCAGAAATTATGTATTTTTAAATATTGTGCATTTTTTAGCGGAAAAATAATGAAAATTAGACCACTAACGAAAGTGATGAGAACAAAATATTGAAATAAACCATATGATAAGTTTAAAAATACAGTTACCTCACTGGCTCAGCGGTAATCTGCCAGCTTAAAACAGGAGTTCGAGACTTAATAACAATCAAACAAATCATAAGGAAAATAAAAAAGTCAATCAGCAGAAACAGCTCAGTTTCTACTCTACCGCTCCTTTGTTATATATATATTTGTGAAATAAACATAAAATCACGGTTCATATGTTTTACATCATAAGAACGTCTGACGGAAAGCATCATTGTTTAAGTATAACCAAAAACTAACATATTTTGTATTTAATGTTGCATAAGAAAGACAGCTTACCCTGAAAATCTCGTTTGCTTGTTTTTTGTTCCAAGGGGATCTTGAATACAAGCGGCACCTGAAAATACTTTAGGCAAGATTAAAAAAAATTACTCTGTGATACATTTCTCCCAGTTATTATTAGCTGTATTTTTCCTTGCTTACACCCGATATAATTTTGATTACTCATCAGGACTTCTTACAGCCTACCCTCAAATTGAAATTATTTTAAGCTGGATTACAGTGAATTAATCTGTGAGATCTTGAGCGTGGTCAAATACGTCAGTCTTAAAGGTTTGACCTACTGATTTCAAAACTGTAATTAGACCTGATATCGGTCAAGAAGATGTGACGCAGCTGTGAGGTAAATGTTTTTACTTGGAAAAAAAAAAGTCTAAAGAAGTATAAAACAACATATCTTGTTGAATGTATAAGGAAGACTGATTGTATTGTACACAACTTTATGGTATGTGACAAATTTGGTTCATAAGAAACTAACATTTTCTTGCCAATTATATGAACACTTGTATTTAGCCAGTTCACTGCCACGCTAAAATACGGGGTTTGAATCTACACAACGGAAAGAGCGCTAAAACACACACAAACATATTACTTAGCTACGGGGCCCGGCATGGCGAGGTGGTTAAGGCGGTCGACTCCTAATCTGAGAGTCACAGGTTAGAATCCCTGTCACGTCAAGCATGCTCGCCCTTTCAGCCATGGGGGCGATATAATGTTACAGTCAATCCCACTATTTGTTGGTAAAAGAGTAGCCCAAAAGTTTACGGTGGGTAGTGATGACTAGAACTGCCTTTCCTCTTGTCTACTAACCCTGCTAAATTAGGGACAGCTAGCGCAGATAGTTCTCGTGTAGCTTTGCGCGAAATTAAAAACAAAAGCCACCACCAAACTAGACTTCCTACTGATAGGGAAAATCATATCGATAAATGTACGAAAATAGGACATGGACATTGCACTGACCCTAAAGTAGTACCTATAACTACTCACACTGCACGACCATGAAAGTGAGGGAGGGAGGAAGAGGACAAAGTGTACCTGACCCTGCAGGGTACATAAGATCACCCAACTTCCGAGTGAGAGAGAGCGAACTTATCCAAGAAAATTATTTTTTTTTGCAACACGCGAGAGATATTTCATGTGCACACTAATGTGAACATTTAATGACTAGAAAAGTCGAACTAATACAGTAACTTCACTTGTCCTCTAATTTATTACTGTATTTTGGTGAGACTCGTAAAATATTATTCGTAAATCGCACATGTTAAGTTTGTTTGCTGCTATTTAAGAAGCTGGAAGATGAGCTATTTGCGCTATGCCAACCCCATATATGAAAACTCGAATTTTCGAGAATTGTACGTTCTCATTACTGAACCACGTATGGAAGAGTATGCATTCACTAAAGGATTAAAGTGTTTAAAGGTATTATAAGTTATACTTCTAGAATTGTGGGGGTGTCGTATGAGAGGGCGGCGTTACCTAACCCATTCTAGCCCATTATTGAATGTCAGAGTAGAAAAGCAACTTGCACCGGTGTTCTTGGTTTGACAATAACCCTTTGTAAAATATTTTCCAAAACCTTTGTAATTGTTTTTACAATATTGTTATTTGGTTTGGTTTGAATTTCGCGAAAAGCTACACGAGGGCTGTTTGCGCTAGCTGTCTCTTATTTATCAGTTTAAGACTAAAAAGAAGGCAGCTAGTCATCACCACCCACTGCTAACTCTTGGGCTACTCTTTTACCAACGAATAGTGGGATTGACCGTAACATTATAATGCCCCCACGCCTGAAAGGACGATCATGTTTGGTGTGACGAGGATTCGAATCAGCGACTCTCAGATTAAAAGTCAAGTGCCTTCACCACCTGGCCATGCCGAAACATATTGTTGTTTGAAACCTATTTATGTTGTCATTGTTTAATTTCTTGTCCCTTTGTTGCGAGTCGGGCATGGCCAAATGGTCGGTGTGCCTGACTCTATCTGTGTACACTGTGAGAGAGAATGATAAATTCCATTATTGGAACATATAAGAGTAGCCCAAAAGATGGCGGTGTGTGCTGTTGACCATCTGCCATCCCTCTAGTCTATCAGTTCAAACTCAGGGGTCGACAATGTGCAAGTATCTCGTTGTGTAACTTTTTTATGAAAACGGTTGGTAATAATAAAGTCTTAAGCGTTTTCACCTTCAGGTTAATAATTGTGATCACGCGACTCCTGTCTAGACATATAACAAGTCATTGTGTGTTTATCAAAGAGTTGACCCTCAAATCACCCACTTATTTTTATACCGTTCGCTGCCAGTGACGTCCACATATTGCACCATTTTCACATCTAGTCTTTTACAATACCTAGCCCCTTCCCCAGTAGCACAGCGACATGTCTGTGGACTTACAGCACTCTAAACCAATTCTCGATATTTATTGAGGGCAGAACACAGATAGCTTACTGTGTAGCCTCTAACTAGAAACAAAATAAACAGATAAAAAACACAATACTCGTTTTAAGGAACTGAGCAAATATATGGGTAATATCACTGACTGTATAAAGTACATGGGGACCCAACCAATAATTAGTAGGTCCAGATGTAATATCGTTAGTATATGTTTTTAATATTTGCTTTGTGTGACTCGTGTATGTTGTTAAGAACACCGTAGTTAACAGAACCCGCAACCCACAGAATGTATATAAATAGTTTCGATTTTTTTTTACAAAAAACTGATGAGATTGTATCAATTCCCATCTGTAATTCTAGGGTTAAGACGCATCATCAACGAACGTACTCAGTTTTCACTCGCTATCATTTAGTTTCCTCTTTACGTAAGACACCGACGGTAAAGAAAATGCTCAAAGGGAAGAGACACCACACGTCTGGAGACAGCTTCTCCCCCGTATTCCCGTTTTGTTGTTGCTGCTTTTTAAATTATCCACCTTGAGGTTTTTCTTGGAAATAAAGAATATGGAAGAATTCCAAATTTTACTCCATTGAGACCTTAGTTATATTATAAGCCAAAAGTGAGCGATTTCATTTCAGACGGCCACCTTTCTAGAAAGCACCAGAAGGCCCATAAAGTCTCGTCCCTTGGAGAATAAAAGATAAATTATAAGGTTCTACAGAAAAACATCGAACCGACAAGAACTACAAACGTTCCTGTTTCTCCACAGAGACTTGTGAAGATAACTTTGTGAACGACTCTGCTTGAGGTGCACGTGTCTCGCGCGTTCAGGGATGCAATCGCGTGGCACATGACTATATACGTCGAGCTACAGAACTTAATGGATGTCGGCAACTTCAAGGTTGTTATAACGATTGTTCTGATCTTTTATCATTGTTTGAAGTAATATTAGGTTCCGTAACACTAAATCTCTGCCGCCCTTGAGACATGATGAACGTTTCGTCCCTAGTGACTTAGATTCAGAATTCTCCTGCTGTTTTTAAAGAGTTTGGATGTGGCCTGGGGAGTACATTAATTGGATAGTGTTTCTTCCATCATGGCGATGTAGTGATTGTTTTGTGTTTTCTTCTCGATAGATGATCGTTACGATATTCTTCTCACCATTACAAAGATCTCAGTGATGCGACAACTGATATTATGACGTGAAAGACTGCTAATGACACTCAAGTGTAAAGAAATAGACGGATACACCAGGGGGCAGGCAGATCACAAGCTTTCATGGGACTCTGCATCAGGTTTACACAAGCTTACACGACAGATGACGCTTTAAAAAATCTTATTTTATTAATTCACCTACACTATGACAACGTGGAAGTGCAAAATTTTAAAGAAAGCCAATTTTAATGTAGCCACTCACTAACGTTTATTTTTTTTTTAATAAGGCACTAGTATTTATAAAATTAAAGAAGAGACGTGGTTTGAACCGCAGTGTATTCAAAATTAAGCGAAACCAAAGGTTCCTTTCTGTGAATATCGTTCATCACACACACTCATAACATAGAGTTAGATATGGAAGGGGATAGACTTTAATCTGGGATAATCCCTCCTTCTTTTACTAGTTCAGTATAAGCGTTCCCTCCACACTCATCAGTTCACCCTTGCTCTCCGCATTGCACAGACCACAAAGGAACAGGAAGTGACGTAGAAACACCATGATTTACTTCGTTATCCATTTGTTATCGAACCGATCATGTTTTTCTCGCAGTTTTCGCGATGGCCGCGTCTTTGACCTCTGACCTCCACTTTCTTTCGTGACACTAATGACGCAGAAGAATGAAAGAGATCAATGAAGTATACGTCGGTACGTCCGGATGGATTAGAGATCCATATGTATAAAGTCACTAATCCTTTTGCCGACTGGACAAGGATTAACTTTAGGGAAAACGATCTATATATCAGTTCGTATAAATATATCATGTGTAGTCTATCTACTGTCTGGCTTCTACGACACCCATGACACATTATTTGAAAGCAAAGTATAGCTGTCCCTATCAACAACAAACAACACTGGTCGTATGGTCTGTGTAACTAATGCTCTACGCCTTGCTATGCACGACTATGTTATCGACTTCTTGTAGTTTGTTTTAGTTGAACTAAGCCTCGTTTAACTACAAACAACTTTGGGAGCGCTGTAATTAGTTTTGTACTTTTGCTTCAAAAAATTTATCATTCGGTGGAAATTCGTGGACTCTGAACATTGATATTGCAGTTTCGATTTCTCACTATAGACAGAAAGTAATGAACGCATTGTTTGTTTGGTTAAAATTAACCACAAGGCTACATAACGGGCTGTTTGGTTTTATATATGGTTCACCAGTTATAAACAGTTTAATTTAATTTGCAGTTCTTAGCGTTTACTAATGCTATAAAACAAGATGGATTAACAATTGTATCCACTAATATTAATACATTTGTAAACTATAAAGCCGTAAAGTCTAATTTGTGTATGTTCCCTGTGTTTTATCTATTACAGATGCATATTAAACATGTCCGTAGGAAGCGATAGGGCCTGTCAGGTATTTTGCCGAACCACTTTTGCATGGCATATATATGTACAACTGATGTATTTATTCTTAAAACTGCTCAAGACTCAATCTTATAAAATAAAGTTTTCAATAATTTCCTGAGAGATTATCCAAAACTGCTACTTACGGCAATGTTAAAAACAATAAAGTTGAGTAACCAATTGAAATAATATATGGATAAATTGTCGCAATGTATTTGTTGGGAAATCGAATCCCGAATTTTAGTGTTTGTAATTTCACGAACTCGTTCCTGACTCACCGGGAGGAATTGCGCGTCGCAGAGTCGAATCTTATCATGCTCACCCTTTTAGCCTTGGGGCCTTATAATTAACTCGTGACTGATCCCACTATTTGTTTGTAACGAGTAATCAGCTCTAATCTACTACTTTAAAATTAGGGACAGATACCCATCGAGTGACGATTTTCGAAATTTCAACAAAGAAACAAACTAATTGGAGGGAAAGGAAACAACATGTTTTACATCACAGGAAGTTTGTTTTGGCGTATAGCTACGTAATAGGTTTTAAGCCATCAGTCAACCACAAGGAATGGAACCATGGATTCAGAAAAGTAACTCTGTAAACTTATGCTGACCAACTGAGGGACTTCGATGTAGAATTTCAAATTAAGTTTGTGTTTGTTTTCCTTGTAATAAGAATATTCGTAAATGTATGTATTTTAGAAATTTCCCGAAAGGCTACCAAAGAGTAGCCGTCCCTAATTTTGAAAGGGCTGCCCAGTTGGGGGGAACAGCTGGGCCATCTTTTCTCTGGTCTCCAATTTAAATGGGTTGTATTGTGAAAGGGCCTTGTCATATTAAGATTGCTCTTGTCTAGACCCATCCTCCCTACTAACTTCTGTGCGGCCTTTAATTTGAAGTGACAAGTTAGAGGGAAAACAGAGTTAGCAGCACCTACCGCCAACTTTTAAACTAATCTTGTCTGACCGAATAGTATAATTTGACCGCGAGTTCCTACGTTAACGAGACGCAAACCATGATTCCTCAGATGTACGGGACTGGTACGGTTGTTACTAGGCCACGCCGAAATCACATAAAAGAGAGAAGTGAGTCAGAAAAAAACGACATTTGATCATCTGGTATCTTGTGCACTGTTGAAAAATGATAAAATCTGAGGTTTTGTGTATATGTATTTCATATTGGCAGGAATATTACGTTTTTTAAGCAAATTCGAAATACAAAACTATCTTTCTGCTATTTATTTTATGAAAATAAACAAATATCCGCGAGAGTTGGGAGTTTTAGTTATATTTTGATACAAAAAAACAATCCAACTCCGACTATCTGATCATTCGTGATCACAGTCATTTATATCTGATGTAATTTGCTTTCAAGCTAAATACATGCTAAAACCATGGATAAGCAAAATAGCTGTGATCCATAATGTTAGCTGTTTTCTTTCCCTTTGACTGGTTCGTAAGAAAGTTGTTATTTGTAATTTGTTTTATTGTTAAGGGGGAGGATCATGAAAGAAAAAATCTCCGAAGCTATGTAAACAAGCATATTCTTGTGTTTTTAAATTAAGGTAGAGTTTGTTCTAGCGGATTGTGTTTCTGGTCCCATTGGTGAAAAAAAGGGGGTCGGCATGACCAAGTGGTTAGGACGCTTGATTTGTAATCCAAGAGTCGCGGATTCGAATCACTGTCACACTAAACATGCTCGACCTTTGAACAGTTGGGACGTTAAAATGTCTCAGTCTGTCCCACTTGGTAAAAGAGTAGCCCAAGAAACAATCAAAAAATGAGAAAAAAATTTAGCCCTTTGGGCGTGAAAATTCTATTACATGATAAAAGTAGCCCAATTGTTGGCGATAGGTGTTGTGAAAAGGTACCTTAACTTTATTAGGGACGACTACCACTGATAGACTTTTGTATCTTTACACAAGTTTTCAAGGGAAATTAGCTTATTAAATCCAATAATATTTGTTTCTTTTGTTGTTAAGCCTAAAGATACTCAATGAAATATATTTTCTGTGGGCTCGACATGGCCAGGTGGTTAGGGCGCTTGATTCGCAATCGTAGGATCGCAAATTCAAATCCCTCGTTCTACCAAATATACTCGTTCTACCAAATATACTCGTTCTTCCAGTCGTTAGAGGCGTTAATGTTTCGGTCGATGGTGATGACTACGTACTTTCTCTCTAGTTCTTCACTGTTAAACTAGGGACGGCTAGCGCAGATAGCCCTCATGTAGCTTTGCGCGAAATTCAAAAACCGAAACAAATTAGCACTTAAGACCAGACACTGAGGTTTCTGTGTGCATCGAAGAAATCAGATTCACTTATTGATTACGCGTGAAAAACAGAAAATGCAAACATTACCACGCTTTAACAACTGGATAGTTTTATCTGCATACAAACTGGAATTTAATAAATTCTAATTCTCCAGAACAGTTCCAAAACTGAACATGTTGTGATATCCAGCAAAATAAATGAGTGTATTAAGTTACTTAACCTTCGTAACCTAGGTGACGAGTGATACTTCTGTTTATCGTGTTCATTATTTTGGAACCACATAGAACCTATCGAAGCGGCACGATTAAATGAACATATGTTTGATTACTTGTAAATCAGATATGCGCGCTATGAATATAATCTCACTATAAAGGTACACACAATAGACTTGACAGTATAATAATAGTTTGCATGGATAAAGAAACTGTGAAACAGTTAATTACACTACAGGTGATGTGGTGGTTGCTGTTTTGAATTAAGCACAAAGCTACACAATGGGCTATCTGTGCTCTGCCCACCACTGGTATCGAAACCCGGATTTTAGCGTGTAAGTCCGCAGACATACCGCTGAGCCACTGGGGGGCGATGTAGTGGTCAATTTCAACATGATCAAAGTACAGTCGTTGCGAATTGGAAAACATTGTAGGTCCTTTTACTTGTCAACCTTAAAAACGGAAAGAGGTTTTCGGTTTCAGACAGTCTTGGTACTCAAAATTAATAATATAAAAAACAACTGAAAACAACAAAGTTGTATCAAATATGACTCATAATGGTGTTCACTTGTTTTTTGTTTGAGTATTCTGGCAGTTCAGTGTCAATGTTACAAAATTTCGTACAATGTGTCATGTGAAAAATAACGCGTATATATACAGTTTCTGTATTTTAAGATAACACAACAAAAATGGCCACGTATATTATCTTTTTTTTTTCAGATTGTTTTTTGTTTGTTTGTTTCAAACTTTACACAAAGATACACGAGGACTATCTACGCTAGCCGTCTCTAATTTAGGAGTGTAAGACTAGAGGGAAGGTAGCTCTTGGACTACTCTTTTACCAACGAATAGTTGGACTGACGATAACATTATAACGCCCCCCATAGTTGAAAGGACGAGTATGTTTTGTGTGACGGGTTTTTAGATAGAGACGTTAGATTGAATCTATATTTATTTATTATTATTTTTATTTGAAAAAGAAATGGATTTTACAAAATCGCGAAGGTTAGTGACAGGGACAGTATTTGTTTGAACATAAAATATATGCTTTTATTTTATGAAACTTTTAGTACTAAAGCACCAGGTGTTTTTTGTCACCAGTTTAAAAACCCGTATACATATATATATGTATTCTTCAACCATATTTTTCCACAGCTAGTATTTGATTCTTGGTTGAATTTAGCTGCAATGTCGCCACCGTAAGATTTATAGCTGGAAAACACTTTTTTTCACTGTAGTGTCGCCACTGTTAGAATTATAAATGGAGGGCTTTATTCCACAGATGAATATCGCCACTGTAAAACCGATAGTTGGAAGGCTTCATTCTGCAGTACAGTGTCGCCATTTTTAGAAGAGACATGCTAATTTGAAAAACAGATATCGACGATACAGTGAATAGAATCAGCACGATATTGATATAAAACTCGCTAATACAGCTCCGTGCGTCTGCACGACAGACTCCCAAAGTTCGCTGTTTAAAATCAATTTTCGGTACCTCGGTTGGCATAGCACAGATAACCAGTTATGCATGTTTGTGCTTAATAGCCATTTCAAGGACATTTAAGGTAGAAATTTTGCAGAGTAGTGTTATAAAGAAAATAAACTGTTTTTAGCTCAAAGATACACAAAGAGCTAACTGTACTTTTTCTACTTGTAGTTTGCGGGGAATCGAGCTCTAAATTTTTGCGTTCTAAGTCAGTTAACAAGGGAATAAACGGCCTTAAGGAACAATATTTTATTAATGGGATCATTAAATATCGAGTATACTAACAGAAGACCGATTGGATCGGTTTTACCGTTCCTGAAGATCAGGTGTGGCCTAGTAGTTAGCATTCCCAGATAGTGAAATTAAAGCTTCGTGATTTATAATCCGTTCCTGTAAAAACGGACTTCGTAGTTTAGGACCATGGGAGCTATGGAAGAGTGACCGTAAATCACAATTTTCTTTGGCAAAGAGTAGTCCAAGAGTAGGCGGTTGGTTGATGTTGACTGTCTGATTTTCCTCTAGCCTTCTGGCTCATATTTAGAGCCGCTGTGAGCTGATAGCCCTCGTGTAGCGAGCGCGAAAATATTGTTAGGTTTAGAAAACTTAACTAATAGGTAAATAAACTGAATAAGTCGCGTAAACTCTCGTGAGAAGCAAAATAAATCTACATATTCTAGATATTTTAGCTACTATTAAACACTTGTAATTATCTTTGGTCAAATTCCTGTAAAATGTTTCATCGGAACCTTCAAAGCC
The DNA here is from genome assembly GCA_011833715.1 of Carcinoscorpius rotundicauda. Lineage (NCBI taxonomy): Eukaryota > Metazoa > Arthropoda > Merostomata > Xiphosura > Limulidae > Carcinoscorpius > Carcinoscorpius rotundicauda. The sequence goes on along the minus strand of CM022397.1, from coordinate 50,143,384 downwards.
TAAAACATTTAAAATGTTTCATCTCTCACATACACTAAAATGTTGCATAATCAATAATATAATGAATTTTAATATATAATAATTATGAATGATACATTAGATATTTAAATTTGTATAAATGTTAATGCATCATAACCACGAGTGCATAAGTTTATTAGAGCGCTCTGAGGGTCGCGGGTTTAAATCCAGTGACACTAAATTTGCTTGTCCTGTAACCCGAGGGAGCGTTACAATATGAAAATCAATTCCATTATTCGTTGGTGAAAGAGTAGCTCAAGAGGCGGCATTGGGTAGTGATAACTAGTTAGCTGCCTTTCCTCTGGTCTTACACTGCTAAATTAGGGACGTATAGCGCAGATAGTCCTGGTGTAGCTTAACGCAAAATTAAAAAAAAAAAGAATAACAGTAAACTCCAGTTTATTCTAGTGTTTTGTAGAAAAGGTACAACATTTGGAACGTTTGGCTATATTTATAGAAAGAACGATTTGGTATACCATAAAATAAAATCGAAAGGCTATGTTCTTAGCCTTGACTGAGAGGGTCCAGATATTATGGTGACATGTTGAATCACGGAATAAGGTTTATAAAAACACTTGTTTTTCTTCAACACGCTAACATATTCTAAGTATCTATTTCATAAAGATAAATTTGTGCTAGCGAGGTTAGAATTTAGGCTCTATTCTCCCATTTGTCCTTATTAATTTGCACATCTTGCATGTTGTAATCTCTGAGGCTTTTGAACTTTGTTGAACTTAATAGAGGGCGCTTCACGTGACCAGCGACGACAGGAAGTGGATTGGGTTACATGCAGAGACGAGAGAAGTTTGATTGCTCTCAAAATGTGTGTTTTGTGGGCTTGTTTTTATGTGTAATTTGAGTATTGTTGCGTTCATTATAGTCTGATTTCATATTTATGTTTTAAACTTTTCATAATTCCCTTTGAGAAGTTTTCACTTTCTGTACTATGGGAATTGTATAAGAAGTCATAGTTTCGTATTATGTACTATCGAATCTTTTTTGTTTCGTTTTATTAAGAATTAAGGGACAAAAAAGTATGATTTTAAAGGTTATGTAACTTCACGGAGTTTTGTTAAGAATAAATGTACCTGGTATACTGACGTAATAATAAACATTATGAGGTCAGAATAAAAATAATATTTTGATATAAATAAATAATAAACCTAATTTTGATGAATAATAACTTAAATAAAAATTAACATTCAACAACTTAATTTATTTCACACCAAAATTATTTTTCATCCAGCTAAAGATATCGAAGACCTATCGACCACATCTTCTTTACTTTTAAATACACTGATGTATTAGATATACACTGATATTATATAGTCTATGGATTCTAGATGCACAAGTGATATAGAAACTCATCCATTACTGTAGTATACTAAAATGATACAGAAACTCACCCACTAGTGTTGTTTACTAGAATGCTACAGAAACTCGCCTACTACTGTAGTCTACTAGAGTGATATTGAAACTCTCCAACTACTGTTCTATACTAGAATGATATAGAAAGTCACCAACTACTGTAGTCTACCAGAGTGATATTGAAACTCTCCAACTACTGTTCTATACTAGAATGATATAGAAAGTCACCCACTACTGTAGTGTACTAGAGTGATATTGAAACTCTCCAACCACTGTTTTGTACTAGAATGATATAGAAAGTCACCCACTACTGTAGTCTACTAGAGTGATATTGAAACTCTCCAACTACTGTTCTATACTGGAATGATATAGAAAGTCACCCCCTACTGTAGTTTACTAGAGTGATATAGAAAAGAAACTCTCACACTAGTGTTGTCTACTAGAATGATAAATGATATAGAAACTCATCCTGTACTGTAGTCAAGTACAATGAAAAACAAACTCACCCACTATTGTAGTCTGCTTTGGGATATAGAAACTCACCCACTTCTGTTGTCTACGAGAGTGGTATAAAAAGTCACCCACTACTATAGTCTATCATAGTGATACAGAAACTCTCCCACTACTGTAGTCTAATAAAGTCATATAGAAACTCTCCAACTACCGTTGTATACTAGAATGATATAGAAATTCACCCACTAGTCTAGTCTATCATAGTGATACAGAAACTCTCCCACTACTGTAGTCTAATAGAGTCATATAGAAACTCTCCAACTACTGTTGTATACCAGAATGATATAGAAACTCACCCTCTAGTGTAGTTTACGAGAGTCATACAGAAACTCTCCAACTGCTATTGTGTACTAGAATGATACAGAAACTCTCCAACTGCTATTGTGTACTAGAATGATACAGAAACTCACCCACTGCTGTAGTCTTCTTGAGTGATATAGAAACTCACCCACTACTGTAGTCTACTATAGTGATATAGAAACTCACCCACTACTGTAGTGTACTGAAGTGATATAGAAACTCACCCACTAGTGTTGTCTACTAGAATAATATAGAAAGTCACTCACAACTATCGAAGCATTTCAAGTAGGTTTTGTTAGTGGATAAAATAAAAACGTATTTAGACACAAACTGAATATATTTAACTGACTAGCAAATATCTGATCTGTTTTTACTTCCGGTAATAAAATCCCTTGGTAGAGAAGAGACTTCGTGTGATCCAGTCATAGTTAGAGATATTCAACTTTTGTGGTTTATTAATCTTTTCCTCTGTCATGAAAGGCCTGTCATGTAGAGAATTAGTTACATGGTAACTGTGTTTCAACACATCTTCTATTATTTCTTCATCTTCGAATATTTGTTCCGGTTTTTCTTTTTCGTCTTTCCACAATCCTTGTGTCTGTCCTCACAGGCCGGAAGTTTGGGAGAACAATAGGACACTTTCTTTCCACGGCTGAATGGTATGATAGCAGGTTTGTGTTATAATAACCAATTAGCGGAGGTGCCAGGAATAGTTGAACAGACAAACAAGCTTACTTGACCTGACTGTTACTTGTCTGTCCATCGCTTTAACCTTATGGGCAAGTAATATGGGATGTTTGTGATGTTCTTCTCCCCTCTAGCTTTTTGGGGAAGTGTTTCATAACTTCACTAGTATAAAATCACAAAACTCCAATTCAATGCGTTGTCAACATCTGCATATAACACGTGGCTTTCTATCTCCACGTCATAGATAGAACCCCCTTTCTTTAGAGAGGGCTGTTGTTTACTTTCCGAGGCTGAAGGACTGGCATTTCTTCCCTCACTCGAAGAGAAAGGATCTTTGTCAGTTACAACCCTGGAAAGAAACGAAGTGATACTTCTCACAGAGATTTGTAATCTGTGGGATATTAAATCATTTAAAAATGGGAAAACGCATCGAGATAAAAGTTATGAAATATAAACTTAATTTATCGTTCCACTACCTGAGTGATTTCGCTGAACTGTTCTACAATATGTTCTGAGTTATAAGAGTAACAAACAGTAGAATAAAGTACAGAATAGTACAATGAGTGATACCTGAAGAAGGACATTGTCCGAAACGTTATATCGACAATACTATATATATTAAAATCTATATCAGTAGTTGTTAACTTCTTAAAAAGTACAGAACAAGTTAACCTCTTCATAACAAAATATAAAATGACTTTTTTAATAAATTTAAAATTATATCGTAAATAACTGACAGCTGCTGAAATAAATATAAAACTACTTTTATTTACATATAACTGTTATACTTAATAAAGGTCTAGAACTGATGTATGGACTTGTTAACTGGTGCACTTTATAAAGTTCTAGAGCTGATGTACGGACATTTAACTGTTGTATTTTGAGTTAAGTGAATTTTTTGTTCTTCAGTTACTTTATGTTCAAATAAGTAACAAACTTTCTAAAGTTCTAAGGTGTAGAACCACTTAAGATATATACTGTATATGTATATTTAGATATATGTTCTAGATTAGACCAACTTTATATTTATACTCATGTTCTAGATCTAGATCTACTTTAGATTTATACACATGTTTCAGTTCACGTAAATTATTACTTTTGTCAAATGTGTTAACATCATATTAAAATTCACACAAGTAACATACTTTGAAGACTTCTTAAGATGACTTGCTTTTCAGAAATGCATTGTTCTGACAATATCTATATTCTTACCGTTCGGACACTTCTAAAAATTGTTGATGCGTTCAGGTTGACGACTCATTTTTGGATTATCCAAAGTTAATTTCAAATTAGGCGCTGCACGCTGTGAAAATTTAGAGTTGTATCTAGAATGAATTTTTCAAACCTTTATATTGCTGATATTTTTCACAAGATGACTCATCTTTCTGTTTTGAAAATTTTACTGGGAGTTACAGATAGGAAATAATTCTAAGCGTGTTTATATATTGTTTATGTTTTATTTAGCTACATGCTGAAGGTAGTAGATACAGCGACGATATACGACGACAACAGCAGGAACAGATCAGACGACAGCAAGATCAACTGTCGGAACAGCAACAAAAAATTCAAGAGTTACAGGTTAGAAAACTGTTAAATATTAGGGACCATTCTGCACTTAACGAATTGATTAGAAGTAATTATGTCACCATTAAATTGGTAATGTTAATTTGTATAAGAAGGTTGCCTATGTATATGTATATTAAAACGAAAAATAAGAGTTATATACCTGTTTAACTAGAAATCAAAAACCAAAATTTAGAATGATCACATTGCGTTGATTCCCTCGTTTTTGTCGATACTTTCGGCCATAATCCTAATAATACCTCATATCATTCGGTCAGATTTTTAGACTTAGATTAGCGCTAATAACCATACAAAAGATCTGTTCTAAGTTACATATATCAAATTTATTTTAACAAATAGTGGTAATTAAACTAGATGAACGGGATATAACTGAATTGCAAGACACATAAAAAATAGTTTTTTTACTTGCTATTGATTACTTATTTCTCTTCCCTCGTAGTTCAGAAGTAATTTTGAGGTCTTATGACGCTAGAAATCTGGCTTAGATACCTGTGATAGGCATATCAAACATAATATATTTTTTAACTTTGTGCTTGACAACGAGAAAACAAAAACAACCTTACAATAAATCATTACATTTTTATTGTAACATACTAGAGCTAATAGACATCTCTGACGATTTACAAGTTAAACGTAATTGTTGCCGTTAACAATAGCCGTGTCAACAGGCACAATAGAGATTACTGATGTACAAAAAAGTAACAATTATTGCTGAGATAATACAATCATATTTGTCTCACGTAACAATAACACTATATAACACAAATTTTGTTCCTGGATAATACGGGTTATTTCTTAATTGATGTTGTAAAAGTACAGAAAATGACCATTATTCCCTTCAAACTTTACTTTTGTGACCTGGATAGTGAAATTTAGAAATTAACCTATTTTCTATGTAAAAACGGGAAAATTTGCACATTTTCATTTACATAAAGTCTGAATAAAACAATATACGAATGAAGATCTACACGTATTTATACTAAAGTTATACAAAAATGAAAAATAATGTTTAGAAGTGAGTAGTTTTTCGAGATTTGCTACCGTAATGTAAGTCACTTTCACGTATACAGCCCCCAGATATAGTCTCCCATCATGTTTTCGTTATATGCTCCCAGGTCACAAAAGCAAAGTTTGAAGAGAAAAATAGGTCTTTTCCGTTCACTTTAGACACAAGCAATTGGGAAATAACACTTTCTGTCCAGAAATAAGAAAAAGTAAAAATTTTGTTACATAGTGTAATTATTATGGTAACGCAGTCATATTCATGTTACGTAAGAGTGGTTGCTATGGTAGCACAGTCATATTTATATCATAATAAGTGAATACATAGAACGTACAGTTCTTGTAGATAAAATATTGTAATGAACAATGATTGCTATGGTATCGCAGTCATGTAACGTCATGTAGCAATGATCGCTACAGCAGTGCCATTATATTTATCTGAAGTAACAATATTCTTTATTGTAGTATAGTGATACTTATCTTTACTATGGTAATATAAACTTGTCCGTCTGTCTCTTACTGTATGCTCCTGCTTTATTATGTAATTTCTGAATGTTTAGACAGCCAGTAAACTTTTCACCAAGTCACCGACATCGGAGAAGCCAGTGAAACAATTCACTACTGTTCGAATCTAATTATAAAAAAAATATTTGTCACGGAGGGCATGGCTCTATCTTTAACTCACACACTCTTTCAAACATATTTTCACGAGAATAACAATTTGTGATAGTTAGAAGTAACTTAATAACCTTGTTCGAGTTAATAAACAAACTGAAAGTTCAGTTGTGTTTTCCAAGACGAAGTTTAGAGTACTTATTGTTTGTACGTTTTATGCGTAAAGACATAATGCTATGGCTTCCTCTTAAGATACGATCGAAATATATTCGCAGTAAAACTTGTAAGTTTTTATACACACGAAAGCACAAATGGCGAAAGTCTGAGAGAAACATATAAACAACGTATTTCCTGTAGTAGTTATTTTAATAGACTTTATTGAAAGACCGAAATCACGCTCAGTTTTTGAATTTCAAGCACGTCGCATATAATCAAAATGTATTTTTTGTCAGCACAAACCTATTTTCGTTGTTTTCTCATCCAGAAGAAAACTGGTTACTAAAGTCATTAACGAACAGAGTTAGGATTTGTTTGAGTTGTAAACTGTATAAAAACACGCAGAAAGGTTAATGAATAAAGATACCTGGTACCTTCATTCGTTTTGAAACTTAAGAAAAACGTCAATATTACGTTCTTAAACACATTTAGCCGAACAAGCGAACTTTGATACGTTGGTCCAACAATTGTAAGAAAATTATTGAAAAGGTGTATGTGTTTTGCTAACGTTTTGTAATGCCGTTTCTGATTGGTTACTTCCTGTTGTTTTATTTATGTGTTGTACCAACATTCTGTAATGCCGTTTTTGATTGGTTACTTGCTGTTGTTTACTTTTAGTGAAGTGATACATATTGCTTCTTCTTTGTTAATGTAAACCTTTATAATGTTAGGTTAATGAAACGTGCTACCTCAATAAACTCATTTGTGTTTTTGTTTAGTAACCGTAATCATGAAGTGTATTTCCTAATTAGTTGTTTGTGTCTTTCATTTTATGTTTTGGTTATGTACGTCATTCTAGAAGTTTTTTCTTTTTATAGATTCGACTTAATGGTCAGTATCTGTCTGCTGCTGCTACCGCCAAATCCTTACCAGGTATGCCTGGACTTCCCACAGGGGTTACACCTCAGGGGCTGATGTTCCTTCCAGTGTTTGAAGGAAGTTTTGGTAGTGGGTCTAGTTTGCCCCATTCTGGTGCTCCAGATCCCGATATTGAGGGTTTGGTTACTTCTTCCACAGGAATCTCCTCCATGTCTCTGTCATTCAGCTCCACCTCTCGGCAGCTGTCACCAAACATAACAACAACTATTGCATCAACAGGATTGGGAGATGCTCCAACTTCGGTACGTTGCAGGTCAACGTTTTTCCCACATATAAAATTTAAATATGTGTTTCCCAGACAGCATGAAAACTTCAGTAACTGGATGAAAGAAAATATCTAATAGTTCTTCCATGTCTCAACACTCAGTGTTTATTTGTGTTAGGGCAAAGTTTACGCAATAGGCTTTCTGCCCTCCATTCACCACACGGAATAATCCTGGATTTTTACGTTGTAAGTATGACCCGACTGGGAGTAGGAGCTCAACAGAGTTGTATGCCTTAATTCATCTTCACGCCCCTATTATAAATTCTTAACAAAACAGCTGAATTACTCACAATCTAGAACTGAATACTGAGGTAGCAATTAACACCATTACGCCATTGCTTATTCTTTGTTTTGGCTCAGAGGTAAGTTAAATTGTAACGCTAAGAATCGAAGTTCGATCCCTGTTAGACATAGCGCAAATAGTCCATTGTATAGATTTGTACTTAAAAACGAAGGAAACGTGATGTTTGATCCAAATTCAGATTAACAAGAAAACCTAACTAAGGATAAACTTTAAAATAAATAAGTACACTCCAACAAACTTCTAATAAATTATCAAATGAACTGTGTATAAGAATGTGGTTGTGTACTACGAATGTGTTGTGAAGAAGTACTTTTAAAACGTCACTAGCAAGCCCGGGGTAGCCGGGTAGTTAAATAATAAACTTCGAAAAATGATTTTGACCTAAAATTTTTTGTAGTCAAATAAAAAAAATGAACTTTAAAAGGTTAAAGTCCAGTTGAACAAATAAACACTAACAGTAGCGGAACGTTGATCACTTTGTTGTTGTTTTTAAATCTAATTTTAGCTGCTTCCCAAATTGTATAAACATGTACTGAAGTAAATATATTTATACATATTATTAGAAAACTAATGGAATTGGATTACGCAAGAAACGGTAGTAACAATTTTTATCTAGTTGTAGTTTTTTATCACGTACTCAAAGTTTATAAGTACAATTACATATGAGTTTAATATTTTCTCATTGTAACCCAAATTCGATAAATAGGTAGTGTAATTTTGTTTATTTTTTTGATTAAATTACTTGCAGAGACGAGGTAAAAGTTGAATATTTTTATGTTTAGACCAATAACATTAAGCCCACTTATCACGCGCGTCTACGTTCTACGGTAACCTCTGACAGGCAGTGTGCTGCCCTGGAATCTCCAGAAGACATTCACTTAATGCTCTAAATGGAGACGAGAAACACTACTCAAATAATTGCAGTGCATCCAATGATCTTACCATAAACCCGAGCGAAATTAAATCAGAGCTAGGCACTCGGATAGAAAGCGGCGCTTCAATCTTTGATCTTCCTTCGTGAAGAAGGAAACAAAAGCGAAAGCAATTTTATGAAATATTAAGAACAGTGATATCCTGTTTGTGTTATAAATGTCCATTATTCAATTGGCTTGCATTAAGACATGAAATATTCATGCTGATAAAGCACACCTCAACAATGGAGGATAGAAGGAAAGACAAATTATTCTTGTAATGGAGCCAACATGCATCCTTTGATTTCTTGGACTTAATATTTGGGAATCTCTCTCTGTATATATATACAATTCTTTAGGGTTTCCCGGTAAATTGATTTTCGGGCTCCTTTTCAGTAAATATCTGGGGCGAGAACATAATCATTGAAAAGAGGAACGTTGCAACACAGTTGCCCACACACACAACGGCTTCATATGAGACTGAAGTCTGTATATAATAGTAGTGTAGAACCCATTATTTCCTACTAGGTTTCAAGCGTGGGTCTTACTCATTCTTCGACTAAGGTCATACAAAGTGGTTTATTTCTTATGCAGGCTGTGTGGAAGTCAAAAAATAGCTAAGTCAATATTCTTCTTTCGAAGAAGCAAAAATGGCTTTTAATGCATTGAGAAAGGTATTCTAAGTATTGTGTAATATGACTTTCAGTATATTATGTATTCCTTCAGTATTATATTTCTAGTCAAAAATCTGGAAACATATGCACGACCTTTCTACCGCATTAAAACATTATTCGACTTTGAAAGTTTCTGGTATGTCGTATTGAAATCAAGATGTGGACTATTTCACAATCATAAGTGCGAAGAGGAAAATAAGATAATCAGTTAGTGTATGTTGTTTCTGATTATGATGTATCCCTTTTGTTGTTACAGTCAGTTAATCAAGTGGTGTATTGGTACTCTTTGTATTTTTCCTGTAATTGTTACAGTTTATAAATTAATTACAGTGTATTTATGTGCTGTTATTGTTGCATTGCTGAATTAATCATAGTATATTCATGTTCTTGTTGCATTTGGCAAATTAATTACATTATATTCGTGTTATTATTGAAATACATAAATTAATCACATTGTATTTCTGTGCTGTTACTATCACAATTGGTAAGTTAAAGACAAGTATTTATGAAAATTAATATTTAATATTTGATTACAGTTATATTCATAATCATTTATTCAATATATTTTATTATTTCTTAGCCATTTCTGTCTTCCCTTCAACCCTGGATGTCAGGAGCTCCACCTATTGTTCCAGTATATAGTTCTCCTAACGGCAGCTCCACTCATCCAACCCTTGGAGCCTCAGAGCCAGCCCCAGATAACGACGGTCCATTGAACCTTAGTAAACCTAAGTCCTGTGACAGTAACACTAGCAGGTAGGCAAATATTTCGTTATGGGAAATGTTGCAATCTACTTCAGTTAATATCAAACTGTTTATGTTTGATTGACGATGTTACTGGCTTCTGCTCAATGTATATTATCACATATTCCATTCTAACAAAAATAAATCTATATTTTGAATACAGTTTTTGGAATCTCGTTTTTTATACAACATGTTTGGTATAGATTGTTGAAAAAAATTCGATTTAATTTTATTTATTTAAATATATTTTTATTACACATCATATATTAACTTTTAACAGAAAAATACAATTATTTTGTCATTTCACGTCTACTTTCCCCAGATAAGCTGTTTTTTTCTTTCACCTAAAATACAAATGTTATAAAAAAATCTAATATATGAACGTCCATTTTCTAGTGCTAGCTGTAGTCCATCTCCACAAGCTAATATTAAGCAAGAAGGGAAGGACAGAGGGCGATCTCCGAACCACGTCAACAGCTCCGTACCATCTGCATCATTTAACCAACCTTTGTCTGCCAATACCAGTATATCCAGTGTTGGAAGTCTGTTAGGAGCCGGAGTTCCTGAACCCCTGTCGGTGAGAACACGAAACTAGAACAATACTCTTTACAATGTGTGTTAAAAATGAAATAAGTCAAATGAATATTTATTAAACCGTTTGGTAGAAACAGAAAATATAAAACAACTGTTGTTTATGTTCTGTACGAATAATTATTTTAAACAATAAAAACAAGTGTTCTGAGGAATTCCTTTAAGCTCCAAAAAAAAGTAAAATGAATTTTAGCCGCAGCACAATGGCTCGTAGATTGACTCTGCGGTATTTTTGCTTTTTTTTTCAAGTACAAACCTTTAGGGCCTGGCATGGCCGAGCGCGTTAAGGCATGCGGTCGTAATCTGAGGGTCGCGGGTTCGCATCCGAGTTGCGCTAAACATGCTCGCCCTCCCAGCCGTGGGGGCGTTATAATGTAACGGTCAATTCCACTTTTAGTTGGTAAAAGAATAGCCCAAGAGTTGGCCGTGGGTGGTGATGACTAGCTGCCTTCCCTCTAGTCTTACACTGCTAAATTATGGACGGCTAGCACAGATAGCCCTCGAGTAGCTTTGTGCGAAATTCCAAAACAAACCTTTAGCTCATAGCTCTGTATCTCTTAACCGATCTCCCAGTGGCACAACAACATATTTGCGGACTCGCTAGAAACTGGGTTTCGATACTCCTAGTGGGTAGAGCGCAAATAACTAATTGTGTTTGTTTGTTTGTTTGTTTGAATTCTGCACAAAGCTACTCGAGGGCTATCTGTGCTACCTGTCCCTAATTTAGCAATGTAAGACGAGAGGGAAGGCAGCTAGTCATTACCACCCACCGCCAAATCTTGGGCTACAATTTACTCACGAATCGTGGGATTGCCCATTATATTATAACGCCCCCACGCCTGGGAAGGCGACCATGTTTGGCGCGACCCTCAGATTACGAGTCGCACGCCTTAACACGCTTGGCCATGCAGGGCCATAGCTTTGTGTTTAATCTATCAACACTTCTTATGCCAAACCTACAAGGTCTGATTTCACGAAATTCAAAATTAGACCGGCATAGTCGGAGGGTTAGGACACTAAACTCGTAAGCTGAGGGTCACGAGCTCGAATCTCCGTCACAACGAATATGCTCGTCCTTTGAGCCGTGAGAGTGCTATAATGTGCAGTCAATCCCACTTTTAGTTGGTGGTGGGTGGTAATGGCTAGTTGCCTTCCCTCCAGTTTTACCCTGCAAAACTAGGGTCGGCTAACGCAACTAGCCCTCTAGTAGCTTTGCACGACATAAAAAAAAAGAAACTCATGACCAGTTTCAAACTAATTACAGTTTTGGACTCAGCTGGGCAAATTCTTTCGATTGATATACTTGACTGTGCTCAAGGTCTCATAGATAAATGTATTATAATTTTGCTTAAATTAATTTCAATTTGAGGGCAGGCTGGTAGAGATCTTGATGAGTGATAAAATATAATTGGGTGTACGCGCACCCCTCATTAAACATTACTGGGACACAAAAATATAGCTAATAAAAATGAAAAAAAGTCTCGTAGATTAATTTATTCTAGTCCAATTTAAAATAATTCCAATTGACGCGGCTATTGAAGATTCCTTTTTGGTTTTATAAGAATGTTTAAATTTTTTTTTTTATTGTCATGCTATCGTGAGATTGTTTAAAAATCACATTAAATATTAAAAAAGTTACATGTCATTTTAAACTCTCATGGTTCCTAGCAATAAACTCTGACATCTTAACGATGATAGAACATGTATTATTTGTGTAACCAGTGGTAACTAATTTGATTATATTTGAAATACTTGCTACTGAAATTATATGACCTCAAGGGGAAATAGGCGCAACACACCTCAGGATCAAACAGTATATTTTATTTTAATATTTCCGTATGCTCAGCAGTACAAGATTAACTGTAACAATTGGTTAGCAACTGTGTGCTTTTCCCTTTAAACTAAATTGGTCGCTAGAAGGAGAAAAAAAAAGTACGTGATTTCTCTTTTTGTTCATTATTTGTAGGTTGCAGCATCTTCCTTTTTACACGGAACGAGCCCTTATAACATGCTTTCCCCAAACATGAGAAGTGCAGCACACATGCCGCTAGGTGGCGTCATTGGTCATCCTGGTAAGATATGTTTCTCTCTGTGTCTTTGTTTTGTTCGTTTTAAAGAAAACCTACACAATCTGCTCTGCCATCTACTTGGTATCGAACCCCTTATATTACTATTATTACTTAGTTAACTTACCGCTGACCTACCAAGGTGCTTATATATATATAATTTATTTTGATTAGGTCATTTCCACATTTTTTTGTTTTGCTTCCGTGTGATATTATTTATTGTATGTTCAATTTTAATTAGTTCTAACTGGACTGGATGTAATCCAGTGGACAGAATTTCGGACCATGGACATAAAATGATACAAGTTTCGTTTTCCGCTACCGAAAATTGCACACTTCATTTTGGAGCCTTTGTTGATAATTAAATCCTACAATTTTTCTTATAATATCCTAAAACGTGTTAGGGAGTACTGTTAGGTCTAGCTGTGTTCTTTCCAATCTGTCAATTTCAAATTAGGGATGGCTTGTGCAGCTCGCCCTGATACAGCTTTTGTGCAAATAACTGCAACAAACAAAGAAACTGTCCTGGGACTGAGTGTCCCCTGGTGGTACAACGGTAAGGTTAAGGATTTAAAATGTTAAAATCTCAAATTCGATTCCTCTCGGTGGATACAATAGATGTCCCAACGTGAAGTTTTGTTCACGATAATATATTTGGTGCACCAATATGAACAGTCTAACAGGCAGAATTTCTTATAAAATAAAATATTTCACATTTCTATTGTTTGTTTGTTTGTTTTTTGAAATTTCGCACAAAGCTACTCGAGGGCTATCTGTGCTATCCGTCCCTAATTTAGCAGTGTGAAACCAGAGAGAAGGCAAGCTAGTCATCACCAACCACCGCCAACTCTTGGGCTACTCTTTTACCAACGAACAGTGGGGATTGACCGTCACATTATAACGCCTCCACAGCTGAAAGGGCGAGCATGTTTATTGTGACGGTTTGTGTGTTTTTTAAAATTCACACAAAGCTATTCGAGGGCTATCTGTGCTAGCCATTCCTAATTTAGCAGTGTGAGACTAGAGGGAGGGCAGCTAGTCATCACCACCCACCGCCAACTCTTGGGCTTCTCTTTTATCAACGAATAGTGGGATTGACCGTCACATTATGTGCCCCCACGACTGGGAGGGCGAGCATGTTTAGCGCGACTTGTGTGTTAACCAACAACAATCAGTACAAACTCGACGGACATTCTAATCGAATAGTTGGAACTGACTGTCACTCTCATAATGCGTCCATAGTCTCAACGTTTGGGGCGCGATTTTTTTTATTGTATAGCTTTGTGCTTAAATACAACAAAACCAATAGTTTATTATTTTAAAACAAAATAATTTATGCAAATAGTCATAAACTGGCTCAGGTACAATTATACGTACAACTATAATAATTAACACATTGGAAACAGAATTATTTAAACGATAGCCTCTTTTGTTAATGGTCATTCAGGGTAAAGACTGGTGCCTCTTCTTTCACTCAAGATAAGGATTAGCAAATCTTTCGCGTTTTATTAAAGTACAACCAAAGAATAAAGTCAAATTCATAATATATAAGCCACCTTCCTTCCAGTGAATGGCACACCGGTAAGTCTGCAGGCTCACAACAATAAAAGAAGAAAGAAAGAGGAAGAAATCGAGTTTATATAGTTGTTGTGTAGCTTTGTGCTTGACACTAACCAGACCAGTATCGTATGAGTTGAAAAATATTCTAAATACGGAACCGGTCATCTTATCACATGCTGTCTTGTAGTAGTGTTTCCCAAGGAGTGCGTTTACATCAATCTTACCTTAGGGTTGACATCCATGATATCAATCTTCCATAGCCTTGACGTTGACGATGTCAATCTTACCTCAGGGTTGACATCTATGATATCAGTGTTTCTTTATGGTTGACACCTATGATATCAATCTTACCTTAGGGTTCACATCAAAGCTATCATTCTTACCATAGAGTTGGCATCCATGATATCAATCTTACCTTAGCGTTGACATCTATTATATCAATCTTACCATAGAATTGACATCGATGATATCATTCTTACCATAGCGTTGACAATGATAATGTCATTTTTACTATACAGTTGGCATCGATGATATTATTCTTACCATAGTGTTGACAACAATGATATCATTCTTACCGTAGAGTTGACATTCATGATACGAATCTTACCATAGGTTTGTCATTGAGTATATTAACATACCATAAAGATGGCATCAATGATATCAATATCCCTTACCAAATGAGTAAAAAAATGAACAGAACCGACTCATCAAGAGACTTAACGTTTTCTCTGTTCCAAATAGCTCGTGTTCAGTATAGATGGGTACTTAAAACAAACCCCCTGTTTTCAGATGGTAGGGAGTTACATATATGTTTGTGTTATTTATCAAATAAAGATCAGATACAAATTTATTACGGTTCCTAAGTTTCCGGGTGTTTATATGATGTTTTTAATATATATCAAATTTTCTGAATTTTAACGAAACTAGATGTAACATTTAAACTTTTCTCGTCAAACAGGTAGCCTGATTGGTGGAGGAATGTTGAGAAAAGATGGAATACCTCCCTCCCTCACAGTCACACCCCTTAACATGGGTCAACCTTCCTCTACCAGGTTAGCCCTCGGGGCTAATGACAAACACTTTCCTCTTCATATGTACCTTTCATCTCAGAACACTGGCATCCTGTCTTCGACATCGGGCGCATCCAGAAAGGACACCAACGAAGAAGACAAAAAAGGCGAGTGTTTGTTTTTAAATAATTGTCAGAATATAGAGATATATTGAAACCGTAATACTCTTAGTTGAAACGAACGTATGAAAACAATTTACCTGTCAAAATTACACCTTACTTGGTCTTAATTTGAGGTTTAAAAACTCTACTTTTCCAGCTCAGATATATATTGGGTTCCTTTAGAAGAGTATTTGTAAAAAGATATCGAAGCTAGCAGTGAAGGGATTTTCTAATGGGAGTTGACTGATTTAGACTGGTTGGCTTAGATTACCTGTAAAATTGGGGTTACTGTACTCGTTAGTGGAGTGTGATCATTATATCATTAGAGGTCTTCCTCACGCTGGATTGTAGGAAATGAAGGGTCACTGTCCAAGATTTTAAGTTTAGTAGTGTTGCTGAAAATAGCCGACATTTTACTGAAATGGTCACTTTCGTCTATTATAACAATTGTGCTGTCTTTGTTGAGCCGGGTAACACGTTTTATTTGGTGACAGTTCTGTTAAAACTGAAAATTCTGAGAAGCTTACTCCCAATGTTTCATGTGGTCTTCTTAATATTCATAAAGCAAATACTTACCTCCGACTCTACATTTGGTACGTATAACCACAAACTTACCACACTACCTGTACCATTACTACAGTTATTTACTACCAATACATCTATCATTACAAATATATCTCCAAACAAAACTATTGTATGTCTGTGCTTTCACCTAATGATATTTTTTTGAAACTCAACTAGGGGATGCAAATATAGATTTAGACAAGGTAGAAGCCGTCTTCAGTTAAGGCAAATTAGGATGGATTGGTTGCATTCTTATGTTGTGGAGGCAATAAATTTGAGTGAGTTTAAAAGAAAACTTGATAGATATATTAATGTTAAGGGCTGATTAATTTTTTTAAATGACTTTAGTTTGTTTTAGAGGATGGGACAGCTGAGATGGACCAACAGACCCTAAAGTATCATGTTATGTTATGCTGTGTTAAAACTATGTTCAACCTTACATCCAGGAATATAGCTTGCATGTTCACTAAAACAACCGTAATTAAACAAAGTAATAGGAAATAAATTATGATGATGAAACTAATTAACAAATATCCCCGTCAATGGCACAGCGGTATTTCTGCGGATTTTGAGAGCTACAAACGGTTTTCCGACAGAGCACAGATAGCCCATTGTGTTGCTTTCTTCTTAATGTCATCACCAGACGTTTCTCTCACTAAGAAAACAAACTGGGCCCGGCATGGCCAAGTGTGTTAAGGCGTTCGACTCGTAATTCAGGGTCGCGGGTTCGAATCCCGGTCGCGCCAAACATGCTCGCCATTTCAACCGTGGGGACGTCATAATGTGACGGTCAGTCTCACTATTCGTTGATGAAAGAGTAGCCGAAGAGTTGGCGGTGGGTGGTGATGACTAGCTGCCTTCCCTCTAGTCTAACGCTGCTAAATTAGTGACGGCTAGCACAGATAGCCCTCGTGTAGCTTAGCGCGAAATTCAAAACAAACTAAGAAAACAAATTACCTTCACAAGATACGAATATAAACGATTCTCTACAGTTAGCTAATTCCATGTTTAACCGATATGTTAGCTAAAATTTATACCTCGATTCAGTGATTTTGAAATGAAAAGCAGAAATATTAGTCAAAGTACAGTGCTTACGTTCAACACAGCTCTACGTGTATTTAGTATAAAATATTAAATAGAGCCGGTTGTGCGGCAGGGGCAGGGGACTAGTACACTTGATTCGCGATCGCGGGTTCGAATCCCCTCTCATAAAACTTGCTCACTTGGGTGAAATTCAAAACAAACCAGGTTTCAGTTCATTGGATTTTACCAAGAGATGTGTCGCCACGTTTGTGTACAACTTTCGCTTTGACAATGTTATATCAGTAAGGTTTGTAAGACTTTATGATTGACATAAAACCTAATGACAATTTTCCAAACTTTAATAAATTAAAAGAGGTAAATAGGTAAGTGAATTCCCTCATGGTAACGATAATAACCTAACGTAGAGACGTTTTTATTAAATCTTGTCTTCGCTTGATATGGAGACATTTGTTTTATAGACAGACTGTCAAAATTGTAGAATAATCTTGAGCTATCAGTTTACTATTTTATAAACACAGATTGTTATTTATGGTGTTGAAATTATTATGTTTCTGAGTAGAAAAATAAAGACCGTCCGAATACACCTGTTGTCAGGAACTTGCTGCAACTGAAGTGAATATATTGAGAAAAAACATACAACAGAGAGTGTAATTAAATATCACACGTTAGCGATAATGAATAGTTCATTTATTTAATTTTCTCAATATATTTAAACTGGTAAAAGCAAAATAAACTTTATCATAAAAAGAGCTGTTAGCTTTTTTTTAAATATAATCAATCATTAGGTCCTTTTATTTTTTATTTCACAAATTGTATTGATGCTAGCGTCATCTAGTGGACAAAAACAACAGCGCCTTTTGAGGTTGACAAAATTTGTTCTTTCTTTAGGTAAATTACTGGGGGCAAAAATTATTCGTCAGACTAAAAAGGACTCTGAAGGAAAACCTCACATCAAGCGCCCCATGAACGCCTTTATGGTGTGGGCTAAAGATGAAAGAAAAAAAATCCTAAAAGCGTGCCCAGACATGCACAATTCTAACATCTCCAAAATACTTGGTAAGTTGTTGTTTTTCAGTCCAACATACGAGTACCTCAGTAATGCCTATTCAACAGAATCAGTTCAAAATGTATACATATGGACGACATTGGTTTGTAGACGATCCGTAATAATCTTCTAATTACATCTCATATACGAGATATTTTCTGTTAAATAGGAGCGAGATGGAAAGCCATGTCTAACACAGAGAAACAACCATTCTATGAGGAACAGTCTCGATTAAGTAAACTGCATATGGAGAAGCATCCAAACTACCGCTATAGGCCACGCCCTAAACGGACATGTATTGTCGATGGAAAGAAGCTCCGAATTTCCGAGTACAAACAAATAATGAGACAACGTCGCCAAGAAATGCGAAATTTGTGGTGAGTAGATGAAATTATATATATATATTTGTGTTTAATTTCTAGAGGCCTAGGAGGACTAAAATCACCATTGTATATCCCTGTAACTAAGTCCAACTAACTAATTTTGTACATTTTAATAACGAAGTCAGTCCTAGTAACAGAACTTTGACAATTACTTTTTCTGTATGGGTCACATCATCTCAGTAAAAGTTCCTTTGGAAAAAATTCAACTAGTTAATTTTAACACGACTGATACTTGTAGAGTGTAGGTTGAATAAGGTTACCTGGCTCGTGCGTCTTAATCCGATACTTTAAGCCCGAGGTTTCTATCCCACATACTACTATAAGTTCTGCTGTTTAGTTCATCGAATATCAATACTTTATATTTGTATGTATTGATACGTATTGTACTTTAATTGTAAAACCTTTTTTGTATTAGTAGCTTAAAATCTAGACTTAGGACGAAGCTGAATCTACTAAGCTGGTTTGAACTTCGTGAGATATTGTTGGGACTACGGCCACAAACATTACTAATAGTCGTGGTACCCAACTGATGAAACTATACATTCTA
The DNA here is from genome assembly GCA_011833715.1 of Carcinoscorpius rotundicauda. Lineage (NCBI taxonomy): Eukaryota > Metazoa > Arthropoda > Merostomata > Xiphosura > Limulidae > Carcinoscorpius > Carcinoscorpius rotundicauda. Next base: position 50,124,333 of record CM022397.1, on the reverse strand, counting down.
ATATTTATAAGTAGAAGTGTAAAATTAATATACTTAATGAGCTTCACAAATGTCTAAGTAGATTTTTAGTTTCACTATACGCACATAGTTAATATAAACTGTTGAATCTGCCCAATGTGACGTTACTGTGTTACACCTTAAATATTTTCTGCTACACAAATGGTAGTTATATTTTACGGCACATTAGAAAATTTTTAAATTGCTTTTGTACATTTTAGTGAGTGCAGGTACATTTCGTTTGAATATTACACAAAGCTACACGATGCTCTAGCCGTCCTTAATTTAGCAGTGATAGACTAGAAGGAAGACACTTAGTCAATACCACCCACCGCTAACTCTGGGGCTACTGTTTACCAACGAAAAGTGGGATTGATCACAACATTATTATGTCACCACGACAGAAAAGAAGAGTATCAACGCTTACGAGTCGAACACGCTTATGCAATTAATCTACTCTTAACAAGGTACAACTCACGCCATTTTTGTTAGGCTTAATTCTATTACACTATACTTGTAGCAGTTTCACTAGATGTGGAAACGCTGCCTTGGTATACCTATATTAGGCACACCTGCCAGTTCTGTGGCAATTTTGAATTTAACTTTCCCTGTAAGTACGGTCGTAAGGCTAAAATTATTTTCATCAAAACCAGCTGTAACATACACTTGTCACATTAAGATTTACATCTAGAATTATTGCTGCACACCGCCATGTAAGTTCTGATAAACCAGAAATGCTCTATATCTAAATCTACTCTAATGGTTTTGTTAGACTTGAATACAATGCTGTGCAAAACCATCCACATTTTCCACGTCTTGTTACCATGATTTATTTTTAACGGACAATCCCCTTCGTAATGTCTTCGTTTCGGTCATATTGTTTCTCTGTCCATTAAACTAACTATATATGAGCCACAAGTTGATAGTTGCATTTCTACAACTTCTACTAGGACTGAAACCACGTTACTAATAAATTCTTTCAATATTGACAAAAGAGCGGTGAGATTGTTACATGAAGTATACAACTACATAAGGTTATGTGGTCTTTAGCAATATTAAGTTTTAAATAATAGAAAACTAAAGCATTGTTTTGATGACAATGAGTGAAAACGTTAACTTAAATAAACATCGTTTCAACACTTAAAGCACTATATAAATATATATTCCTGTACTGTACCTAGGTACAGAGATGGACACATAGGCCTTCTTGATTCTCCTACCCTGGTTCATCCAACGACCATGACTTCCCTACTCAGTAACCCTTCTGTAAACACAACCAGCTCAACCGATGAACTACAACCCTTCGTAACCACGTTATCTGGGGCTACGAATGGTCTGCATGACGTCACTATTGCCGCCGCAGTCTGTACTAGTACTTCTTCTAGCTCTCCTTCCATGAAAAAAGAGAACTCAATCTCAGCTGATTCTGTTATGGCCGCCATGGAGACTTCGACATGAGACCTGCTCACTTTCCTCTGCACAGAGACTTAAAAACTGGGAGAACCGAAACTGGTGATCCATGGGACGGTGGGGCACGCTTGTGTCTTGAACATTATACAGTAAAACTGGAGCCTGCTGGTTTAAAGTGGGGCACACTTTGAATTTGTTTTGGGTCGTACAAGAATTGCTTGTGAGTGCAATGACAAACCAGGACGTAGTTCAAAGTACACTCTGAGTACGTTCAGTACAGTTCTATTATAACTCAGGAGAGAATTCTTTGTGCTCAAAGAAGCGCACACGATGTATCTTGTCAGATGTCAGACAAATAAACGAACTAAGTCTTGATTCCCGTCAAGGGTGTGGCCGAACATCAAATATGAGCCCTAAAAAAAAGATATTTCGATTTATTGAATATTAACTAAGATCGTCCTTTTTTTGTTTTTTCGTGGGTGTTATGTTTCAATAATGGAATTAATCGTACATGTTTCCGTAATAGAATTAATTGTGTTTAATGTATCAACGTAATTTTGACAAGTTCGAGTTATTAAAGATACAAGCCACGACTAACAGTTCTTTTAAAGTTCAGAAGTTGTATTTAGGAGAGTATGGTTTATTTCACGTGCTCAAGATTTATTTACCCATTCTCTAGTCTGTGATTGTGTCTTATTGGAGACACCTGGTGTGCTGTTTTGGTAACAGTATTTGAAATCCTGGACAAAACTGTCAGTGGCTAAGGCTAACGCTGTGTTGTTATACTGTGACATTTGGTTATATATTGTATGAGAATTCTGTATTGAGGCCAGAGGGTAGCTAATATCAATAGTATATGTAGATTTTTAATGAATATTCTATATGTCCAATCACCAAAAGCTACCACAAACGTAACCACTTTTTTGTCACGTGACAAACTGGTAGTTCGTTTGTTTTCCCTTTGCGCTCCTTACATTTTAAGTGTTCGACATAAGTTCACAAATGAAGTGGCTGCGTGTATTGGTATTGTGAAAGTTTATTCTCTGACTTAGTTTCCTTTTCATGGAAATGTTAAACCTTTAGAGGAAAAGTTGTGGTCAGTGTACCAAAAACCTCATCCTGGTACAATTTTTACTAGGGCATTGAATAACTGTGTTAATTTGTGTTAATTACCTTGTACTGTAATGTTTTGTAATTTTCTTAGATTAGAATAACACTTGTTGCATGTACAGATGCTGACGTGTTTCATACAAGCTATGATTATAGTAGAATGATGTACATATTTTTGGACTGATGGCGGCAGGCTCTTTATACCAGAATTCTTAGGCGTTTCCATCAGGAACCTGATTGAAATGAGTCCACGTGCACTAATTAGTGCATCTTTATTGATCAAAAATCGCCAGGCATATATACTTCCTTTGGAAAACCGCCAGTTGTAAGGAGTTTAAGAACCGACTGCAGGTAGCACTCAATCAAGAAAGGTGGATGGAAGTGCCATATTCGTTATATCTTTTTTACTTCGGTTCCTAAGAAAGGGGGGCTTTACCCATTGACAAGGGAGCTAGGTATGGGAAACATTTCAAGTAGTCGGCCAGACAATGTGACCTTTAGACGTCTACACCATTTTATGTTGCTTATTTTACAATACAATAATAATACCAATATCAAATTTATATTGTTTTATACAAATTGTATCTTTAAAGACAGATCACGCCTACAGTGATAAATTCACAAACAAATTATCGAGAAGTTTTTGAAATTATTCTGCAGCGCATAATTTAGAGTTTATTCAGGTTTTCAAATATAAAATAAAATTTAAAAAAATTACCTTTAACCTTTACTTGAAACGACCTTAAGTTTTATACTGTGGTCAGTAAAAGAGGACAAAGTTCGTACATCATAACGGGAAACTGGATCACCCATCTTTCATGAGTCAGTGTTTTTATTGATGTAAAGAAATCTTGTATCTCTTCTCATATTATTCTTCTGGATGTTTTTCTTCTTCAGTCTGTACACTGAAGGAAAGAACACCCGGTGAAATTTACCCATTGCTCAATTAGTTTAGTTTTTCTCGTTGATTAACAGTTGTGGCATAGCCTTAAAATTTTGTTTGTTTTTGTTTATTTACGCATTTTTATGTTCCAACAAAAAAATTAATAATTTTGAGTACTTTCTGACAGTTTTCTAATCATTTCTTAGCGAGGCACAACACCCGCCATTTTTGTTAAGCTTACAGTTGTAAGCAGTTTCACTAGGTGTTGAAACATCGTTCTTTATAAATACATTCTCTGGTACACTTGTATTAGAGACGTGATAACTTTCGGCATTTTTTTTTCATTCCACTTAAATGTTCAGTATTTTGGCCAATGTTTTGGATTATTACAACTCATTTCTTTATTTCGTAAAAAAGAAAAAAGCGCGAGGAAAGTGAAAGAAATTATCGCAAAAAGATTTCGACTTCAAACAGCCACGAGCACACCAAAAAGGGAAACTCCTTGTGTATAAAAAATTGTTGTTTTTTACGTTGTCTTTACGAGTAAGTTTGGGTCTTGCATTAATAGATGGAGTATTTTTTATTTCTTATTGGGCATTGGTTCATAGTTAACTGCAGTCCAGAGGCCAGTTTCATATTGGTAGAGTGTGTGTGTGTGTGTGTGTGTGTGTGTAGTAGTCATTATTATGTTCCATCTTTCTTGTCTGAGGTGGTTGTGATGGTGGGGGGGGAAGAAAATATAAGCATTAGAAACCTGATTGTTGGGAAAGTGAAACCAGTTTTATGTGTACGAAAGGAAAGATATGTTAAGATTCTTCATCGAGTATTTCTTTTCTAACATAATTTTGGCTTCTTTATTCGCTCTAATTATCCTTAAGCCTTTTTTATTTTTATTTTGCCCAAACGTTAACATAATTAATTTCTTTCTCACCACACAAGAGTTGTCGCTCTAAATGTTATTTCTGGGAGAACTTACCATTAACTATTTGTAAATTGTAGTAACTACTATTAAAGTATATTGTTGAGTCATGTAGTTTTCTTGGTTCTTTCATGAGCTCGAAAATCTCACTCACACACTCAGCACTCATGATAATTATGAAGATATTCTGATGGAGCTGAGATTGTATCTTTGAACACAAGACTCTGCCTACGCTGATAGTTTCACAAACAAATTATCGAGAAAAGTATTGAAATTATTCTTCAATACTTAATTTAGTTTATATTTACAAACATTTAACAAACCTGTAATGGCAGTACATTAAAAGAAGCAATTAATTTAATTAATATTTAATATTTTGAATACATTTTTAAATATCCATAGAAACATTAAAAATGTTACTGCAAACAATTCACAATACGAATAAATACCGTAATATTTAAAGTATATTACCAGAGAAAATACTGTGGACTTAAGCAACGACCGATGAAAACAGAATTTAAGATTAAAACAAAAAATGAATGCGGTCAAATAAAGATGAATATGCCATCTCTGAAAGATTTTTTGCAACCGTATCGGAATGAAATGTTCCACCTTTGGGATTTACAGTATACACAATGTAAACACGCATTACGTATTTATTACCGTGGTAAATATTTAATATAAAGTTCCATTACACACTTATTACATTGGTAAATCTTTATCAATATGTAAATCTTTATTACATACTTATTACCGTGGTAAATTTTTACTCCAATCTAAGAGCACGATCTACATTTGCATTTCAGATAGGTGTAAAGAATCATGACGGTAAGTCAGATTCTGATCGAATGTGCATCAGGATGGAAAGAAGCATTGTGAACATGCTGTCCTTTGCAGAGTGTAATTGGAGATAGACGAATTCTAAATGACAGTTGTTACAGGTCAATTTAAACCACAGTCTGGTGTTTCACTTTTCAACCCTGTCATATAATTTTGTCCAACGGCTTGTCAACATACCTAGACTTTTCCTATGACAGATTTGCCATTGTTGAAAGATCTTGATAACAAAAGCCTTCGAAAAGTCGGTTAGGAAAACGATCTTTGATAACTGCGCCCTTTCCAAACAAACATCTACAAAATGGTCTTAAGTGATAAATTTTTGCTTTGCTCTTATCCATTATTTTACAAAGTAACCACGATATAACTCCTATTTTCATCTAACAAATAATATGACCAAGCTGTTAAAATAAGCCAATAAATAAAATAATTCACTTATATGTAATTTGATGGTTATGGTCAACTCGAAAGCAAGCAGTGTAATTACCAGTAGTGTAGCAAAAATTTATCCAACTCTCTAAAGGCCATTTAGTGGATGTCCATTTGAAAAGAGCATCGCTATTCAAGACCGTTTTTCTAATCAGCTGTTCAAAGGCTTTTGTTATTATAATTTTTCAAGAATGGCAAAACTGGTGGCACTAAAGTGTAAATGTTACAAAAATATCCACTCAACTATTAGAACAAACATAGGCGGTGAACAAACTTGAAATGGGAAGGGGTCTTGACACTGACGATTGTGGTTACATTATTTCCTACTCGTGACTATTGAAATAAAACTGAAACAAGGAGCAATTTCCTTTATAATTATTCACAACTTTCTATTCTTCACTGAGAGGGGCACTTCGCTACTGGCTCAAAAATGGGGGTATGTTCCCTCAATGCCCTCCCCACCCTCTCGGTTTCGCTGCTTATGAGTGCAAAAGTCAATAGATATATGAAAAACAAGCTGTATATTGGGATTTGTGATTCCGTAAGTTTGCAGCAGAAAACAAACACTGTTGAATTTTGTGGGAAAACCAACAATAACAGATATTTCTCTGCAAAGGCAACAAAATATGTTGTTAAAGTGAAAACTAGGATCGGACAAAATTCTCTGATTCTTATCATTCCAGAGTAAACAGATTTTTGATTTCATAATTTTATTTCATTAACTTTGGAATTTTTTTTATCTCTAAGCGAATATTTTTTTGCAACCCATCAGTGCTATCAACCGATTTTAGTATTAAAAAATTAGTTCAAACTCCTTTCTTCTGTCAGTCTTAGATTTGTTTTTATTTTAGCTTGTGCACGAAACTTCCCGACTTCACAAGATGACAGGGCGCATGTATGCTGTCTGACATGAAACATAAAGATGATCTATGTATATATACTCTTCAAAAAAAGAAACGCAAAAGGCAAAATTTGAGACATATTGTTAACAAGTTTATTCCGGGTAGTTCTGTATGACATGTGTGAAACTTTGCACATTCACTGCTGAACATCCAAAGTCTACAAAGGCGAAGTCCACGCTCACTAGTTGACGTTTAACGTCAATAACGAGTATGTCCCCCGTGAGTGTCAATAACTGCTTGACATCTCCTGCCCATGGAAGCGATGAATAACATCCTGTGGAATGACTGTCCACTCAGCCTGCAAAGCTGCTGCAAGCTGAGATAGAGTCTGCGGTTGAGGTTGTCGCCGTCGCATACGTCGGTCCAACTCGTCCCAAAGATGTTCGATGGGGTTTAAATCTGGTGATCTGGAGGGCCTGGGAGAACGTTGATGTTGTGGTGTCTCAAGAAGACAGTGGTGAGTTCGGCTGAGTGATGATGGGCGTTGTCATGTTGAAAAACGTCGTTGACGTTCACCATGATGGGTTGCACATGGGGCCTAAGAATCTCGTCGATGGTTGCGTACGGTCTGATCGGAAATGTACGTCATTCCAGTTCTATACTCTATAACTCTCCAGTCGCACAACGGTGTATCTGCGGACTTACAACGCAAGAAACCGGGTTTCGATGCCCATGGTGGGCAGACCACAGATAGCCCATTGTGTAGCTCTCTGTTTACTTAAAGATAAACAAACCGTATCCTGTACTGTCTTACAAGTGATGTTCAGGACCGAATTGATGTGATTTTTTTTCTACCTGATCTGTGAATTTCATATACACTATGAAAACGTGCGTTGAGAAACTGAATTCATAAAAACACGTTTTGGTCGTTGAGAAGAAATTAGAAAAGAGAAGTAGCTAAAAAAAATGTACGTTCAATTAATGTACGAGAAATTGTCTGTACTCGTATAATACAATTAGTTCAAAACATTGTCTGTACTCGTATGATACAATTAGTTCAAAACATTGTCTGTACTCGTATAATACAATTAGTTCAAAACATTGTCTGTACTCGTATAATGCAATTAGTTCAAAACATTGTCTGTACTCATATGATACAATTAGTTCAAAACATTGTCTGTACTCGTATAATGCAATTAGTTCAAAACATTGTCTGTACTCGTATAATACAATTAGTTCAAAACATTGTCTGTACTCGTATAATACAATTAGTTCAAAACAACAGCTGTTTTGGTAACTAGTACAAGGTGTTCGAAAAGTCTAAAACAACAGGTGGTTTCTAACTTTAGACATCTGACTGATTATGGCACTGTTAAAACACAAGTAGGTACAGCTAATCCTGTTGTTAATCTAAACTTGTATCAGATTATATGGAGAGTACCTTTTTTGTTTGTTTGTTTTTGAATTTCGCAAAAAGCTAACTCGAGGGCTATCTGTGCTAGCCGTCCCTAATTTAGCAGTGTAAGACTAGAGGGAAGGCAGCTAGTCATCACCACCCACCGCCAACTCTTGGGCTACTCTTTTACCAACGGATAGTGGGATTGACTGTCACATTATAACGCCCCCAGGACTGAAAGGGCGAGCGTGTTTGGCGCGATCGGGATGCGAACCCGTGACCCTCACATTACGAGTCGCACGCCTTAACACGCTTGGCCATGCCGGGCCTGAAGAGTACACGAAACATATTCTTTAAGGTTCTTTGAAGTTTGTATGGTTCCATACTATTTAGATACCATGTAGATATGAAATTGTAAGTTACAGTTAGACTACCGCATGTAATAATGAATGATAGCGTAGCAGGAAAAGTTTCAAGAAATAAAGACATGGATTAGTTGTGTTTCAAGAATACGTTATTTAGAAATGATTTGTTTGTTTTTGATTCGTGCAAAGTTCCACATCTGTGCTAGCCATTCCTAATTTAGCAGTGTAAGGCTAGAGGGAAGGCGGGTAGTAATCACCACCCACCGCCAACTCTTGGGATATTATTTTACCAATGAATAGTTGGATTGACCGTCATATTACAACGCCCCCACGGCTGAAAGGGCGAACAAGTTTGGTGTGACGAGGATTCGAACCCATGACCCTCAGATTACGAGTCGAGCGCCCTAACCACCTGGCCATCCCGGGTCCGTGTATTAGGGATTCGGTAAAAAGTTTTAGAACTAAATATCTCCCTATATAGCCATGTTTTCTTCACACAAACTGTGCTGTGTTCCTCACCGATTATTAAATTTTATAATCGTCACGATTTCCACATTTGTACAACATCGAGATAAACGGGTAGAATAATACGTATGTGGTCAACTACGCCCCTTCTATTAACGGTAAGACTGATGGCTTATTACACTAAAGAAACGGAATTTTGATACTTGTGGTAAACATAGCATAAAAGACCATTCTGGAACTTTATATTTAACAAACAAACTATATAATATTTTTGAGTAAAATATTTAGTCCATCGAGGGCATGTGGGCTTAAAACGCTAAAAATCGGGTTTCGATTATCTCGGAAGGTAGAGCACAGATGGCTTACTATGTAGCCTTGTGTTTAATAAGAAAAAAACACAAGCAAATTTAATTACGTCATTCTTTATCGAGTTAAAACTGACTTCCAGTATGAAAAATGCACAACAACATTTTATCAAGTCGGTTGTGCTAAAATACATAAGTCTAATTGGTTAAAATTATAACTACTGGCTTGAGGAGCATTGGCATTGTACGAAAGGCCTCGTCGACACTATATAGGACAGTGGTAGTGTGGTTAGCATAATATATTCTTTACTTTCACTCAGATGCTATTAGAATTAGATACTCAAAATAATTATCGAAGAGTATGAATGTATTATTTATTTGCATTGAAAGGCCCCAGCCAATACAGCTACGGATTTACAACACTAAAATCAGTGGTTCCGTTTCCTTCGGTGGACTCAGCATATAGCACGATGTGGAGTTATTACAGGAAAATATATTCATACACTTTTCACTGGGAACCATATTTACTCAAAATTATTTATACAAAGGTTCACAAGTACAAAAGAGTAGCCTTTCGCCCCATCTATTGTCAACTGATTGAATTAATTCTTCGTTTTACACTCCAACTGAAACATCTTCTTGCAATGTTATTTCAGAATTAAAGATATTTTAAAACTGCCTTTTTAAATCAGATTTATGGTTTTTAAACTATTTATCAAGTTCTATATTTATTTGAAAAGAAATCTTAAAAATTATAAATTTTCATAAATACTTATCAGTTGTGTTAAAAAACTACAAAATATAGTTAAACTGGTTTGAAAACATATTTTTAACCACCGAGTTTTTTTAAACAGAAAACTACACAATGGGCAATCTGAATTTTTCTTGCTATGGGTATCGAAGCATGATTTTTAATATAATAAGCCTTCAGAATCGGGAAGTATGAGAAATAAGTATGACAGAGATAGTAAAACATAAATGGAGATTTGTCATGATTGCAAACACCGAACTTCTCATTTTAAGTCCTGTTGTGATTGAGGGCTGGTAACGCCTAAATAATGGTTTCGATAAACGTGGTTGGTAGAGAAAAAGACCATTGATTGTGTAGTTTTGTGATAAACAACAAATAAACATAAATTCTAGTAAAACAGTTTGTTTATTATTGAGCACAAAGTTATACAAAGAGATATCTCTGCTGCCCTCCGCAAGTATTGAAATCTGAATTTTAGTGTTGTAACATGTGAGATTTACCGTTTAGCCACTAGGGACTTACCAATACGATAGTAAACTTTTCGTACAGTAAAGTTTAGTTGTAGTATGGTTTAAAAAAAACAATAATATAAACCAGTTTTGTTGTTTTTCAATAAATTGAGATATGTAACGGATTAACTGCTTTGTATATTTTTTTATATCTATCTTTGTTTAATTTAATACGCGTATATATATATTGAAATGTATGTAACTTGTATTGTTGAGATTGTGTTGCGTGGGTCCAACTTGTTCTCTGGCTCTGTAAAGGATTCTCGAGTGTGGGAATCCACAATGTATATTTTACGAAAATACGAGCTTATCTTCAAATATTTTTTGAGCTTTCGAGATTCTTGTCTGAGTAGTATAAAAGCTAACTAGTGCAAGACGCGGAGACACAGTAATAGAATATTGTATGGTCGGTATAGCCATTATACTATGAGCCTTTGAATCTCCAATTGTAATTAACGCTTGTTAATTGGAAAACTACACAATTCTGCTGGGAACTTTTATGTATTTAAAACGTTACAAACCGTTCAACTTCAGTGAATTAACTTCGGACCTTAGTATTTCTACGAAGACATTAAACATCTTTGTCGGTAAAAAGTCAATTTGTAAGTTGCGTGAAGTGCGCCAAGAATAGACAGATAGCTAGCTTAAGCGAAGAATAACAATATCGACTCAGAATTAATCTGCTTGTCGTGGACCTGGACCGTCGATAAAATATTAGTTCCTAAGTTAAATAGAAGACTCAGTATAGTTGGCAAAACGTTTATATAAATTATTTGTAATAATCGTTATTATAAACAGTATTGTTGTTTGTATATTAAAATACATTTGTATTAAAAAAGAAAATTGTGTGTATCAGTCTTGCTGGCAAATATCATAAATACATATCGACATTCAATTAATTTTCTAAATTCAAATTGTAAAGCGTAATGTGTATAATATAATAAATCGGAGACTCGTCCAAGACAAATTATAATACGTAACAGATTACATGGACCTATAATTCAATTAAACATTCTAAAGCACCATTTAATCAATATCAGTGTATAATACTCTACGGATATGTATTGGAAGCATACTCACAACACGTAAATCCAAGCATTTCGGATCTTCTTAGGATTGATTGTTTTTTTAAAGCTTTTGCTAGCCGTCCCCGTCATCACCCTCCACCGTCAACTCTTTGGCTACTATTTTGCTAACGAATAATGGGATTGACCGTCACATTATAACGCCCCCACGACTGAAATGGCGACCATGTTTGGTGGACGGAGATGCGAACCCGTTCAGATTACGAGTCGAGCACCTTAACTACCTAGCCGTATCGGGCTCTAGTGAAGTTAGCATAAATCGTCTATTTTGTAGAAGGCCTCAAGTAATATTTTTATCACCATATGTACTTTCAAACTGCCAGCGGATAGTAATATCCACACACACACCCATAACGTTCAACTTCATTTCAAAATTTACTAACATCGTTTCCCTCAAGCTTTTTACCTTAATGTATGTAGTGCCATCTGTTGTCAAAAACTTCAATAATTTTCTATAATCTTGTTGAGCTCTGTGAAATATTTATTTTCCATATTAGTTATTGCTATGCGGATTAAAAGTGGCTACATATCGGTTTGTAATGCTTGAAAACGACGACAGTGGTTAGTACAAACATGTAGTTTTGAATCTTTCACTAGTAAAAAGTAGAATCAAGCATCTTCATAGACTAGTTCTTGTAATTCATAAAAATCGAAAGCCACAATTACTTTTCTCTGTGCATTGTATGGAATGTTAAGCCCTTTACATAAAACATGTCAGACACCTTTTGACAATTTTCAGTTCTGTTCTATTCAAAAATAGTTTTGAAGGTACTTCTTTTTCAATAACGGAAACAGAACCATGAACCCTCGGATTTACAGTTGTTTACTGGTCCACACCACATCAGAACAAAGGATTTACAACAATTGCTAATTAATATTTAATAATATAGAAAAGTAAAAAAATAATTTAAACATAATAATTTAGGCCACTGGATGACTGATATATAAATGCGAAAACCATAGGCCGGAAAGCAATTGCTCTCAAATCTTTGTGGGTTATAATATGTGTGCGATTTTTCTAATAGTTAAGTAATACATTTTTGTATCCACCCAAAAAAACACACACACATATACATATTGTTCGCAAAACCTTATAGTAAGTGCGTATGAAGCTTGCATTCTCATAAAGATGAAAGTTATTTTCTAACGGTAGACCCTCAGTGACACAGCATTATGCCTGCAGACTTACAACGCTAGTAACCAGGTTTCGATACACATGGTGGGCAAAGCACAGATAGTCTATTTTGTGGTTTTGTGCTTCATTACAAACAATTCTGACGGTAAAAAAAAGAGCTCATGAGTTCGGATGTTTCTAATATTTTATGTGTTACAATTTATAACCCCTAGGTGGCACCACAATATGATACCAGTCTTGACCTGCTATATATTCTTGGAATCTAGGTATTTAAGCAAACGTTGGTGTACACGATAATTTACAGTTTGGACGACATGTTGGAATCATATATGTATATTTATACACGAAAGAATAGCACACTAGAACAAACAGTCAAGTACATATCTCTTTGATATTCATATGCAGGTTTGTTTATTTTTGAAATTTCAGTCAAACTAGTTTTTAAGAAAAACCCGATTAATCTTAGAAGAGTTGATTAGAAAATCACAAAACATTTCAGTGTGACAAAGATGTTGAAAAATGGCAATGCTAATTATTCTTTTGCTTCTGATGTCTTATTAAACTATTTACATTGCACTTTATGAGATGACATGTAATTAATTGCACACTTCTTTATTGAATTGGCATCAAGTTTGGTTTATTTTGAATTTCGTTTAAAGCTACATAAGGGCTATCTACACTAACCATCCTTAACTTAACAGTGTAAGACTAGAGAGAAGGCAGCTAGTTATCACCACCCACCGCCAACTTTTGGGCAACTCTTTCACCAACGAATAGTTGGAGTGACCACACTTCATAACGCCCTCATGGCTGAAAGGGCGAGCATGTTTGGTGTGACGGGGAGTCGAACCAGCGACCCTCAGGTAACAAGTCGAGTACCTTAACTTCGTGGCCATGCCAGGTCCACTGACATCAAATGCCATCAGTTTATTTAATATGGAGATGAATACTCTGTTCTAACAAGTTCATATTCGGTAATGTAGTGCAGAACATTGAACGAAAAACTATTTCTTAGAAGTTGCTTAAACCTATTTTCCACCTTGTTAGTATTAGGGCGACATTTGTATAACAGGTAGTTAAGGCATTCGACTCGTAATCCGAGAGTCGCGGATTCAAATCCCTGTCACACCAAACATGCTCGCTCTTATAACCGTGGGGTCGTTATATTGTGACGGTAAATCCCACTATTCGTTGGTAAAGGAGTAGCCCAAAAATTGGCGGTGGGTAGTAATGACTAGCCGCCTTCCCTCTAGTCTCACACTCTAAATTAGGGACGGCTAGCGCAGATAGCCTTCGTGTATCTTTACGCGAAATTCAAACCAAATCAAACTATTTGTATAAACGTATTAAGAAATAATGTCAGTATTTAACAGTGTATATTAAACTTAAAATAAGGCTGTCTCCAGTCTCCAAGTACAACTAAATTGTTTTACTTAATAATTTTCCTGTATGAAAACAATAAAGAAACATTACAAAATTAACAACAGTCTCAGCCATGTAATGTATGAGAAAGTTGCCAGTTTCGCAGTATTATATTTTATCTTTAAAATAAGGCTGTCTCCAATCTCCAAATACAGTAACAATTATTTTACTTATTAATTTTACTGTATAAATATTTGCTCTGCACTATTTTCCATTGATTCAATGATTTTTGTTTTTAAAAAGAAATCATATGAACCTTTTCCGTGGAAAAGGGGTAGGCTTGTCGTAATTTCATTTTTGAAAGCTGTCTTCTTTTTCTCTGATTGATTATTCTCTTCAAAACGTTTACGTGTCTTTTCAAGTACTGTTTCGTCCGCCGATCTCTTCGTGAAGACACAGTCTTCATCACATCTCATTATTTTATCTAACTGTACAATAACTACAAAGTATATCATCCATGCAGCTCGTTACTGGGATGGTTGGACTCATAAAGCTAGTAGTGTAATCAGCAACGGTCAGTTGCAAACTCTCTCTTTATTAACCTGAAGACGACCTAGGAAGGTTGAAACGTTGTTCTCTGCTTATCAGTAAAAGTGACAATACCTATAATGTTACTCCTTTTGATATTGATAGGGAAATTACCATGTTTGCTGATGATAATAAAGTTGTTATGCGTAATTCGCATTCAAGAGAATGCCATTATTCTATAAAGACATTTGTGTTATTTATTTTGAAACTTGTACTATTAAATAGCAAGTGGTAAAGTAATGCACCTTGATGGAAATCACTTCAATATTTTTATGTTTTGTTGTTGTTGTTGTTGTTTTTTCTGGTAATTTATTCTCTTAAGATTTTCTGACAGTATATTGTTACCAGTACGAAAATGGACAAATATTCCGGTTTTATTTACAAGAATATTAGGTATAGTTCAAATGAGGTTGTTGTTTCTTTCTGTAGCTCTCTGGTTAAATCTCATTTGGAATACTGTCTTACAGTTGTGATATTCTTACTTTAAAATGATATTACTAGAAAGATTCCCGAAATGGAGGAGATGTGTTTGGGTAACAGTTTGACATGGATATATGTAGGGGTCACTTACCACCCAAAAAACAGAATTTACTATTACGAAATATGTATAGCTGCAGCACAACTTAAACTAACCTTAGAAATATTAAACCCATCAAATCTAACTATGAAAGCTTGTGTATTCGCTTGACTGTAATGGCAAAACTTTGAAGACAAGTCCCATGCGGTTTAATATCCTTAAAAGTATACTTTATTGAGAAAATTAAACACTGTATTTATTGAAGTGTTTTAAGTTAAGACTGATGCATCTTTTTTTTCATGTTTGATTGTAAGAGTTGTCACGCTATGGATAATAGATTTATGATTTGCAAGTTAGAACTTATTAGCACATTAAGGATTTTTTTATTTCTAACAGGTTGATACAAGATTGGGAAAAAAATGTTCTAACTCTCCGAGAAAATGGGTCATGCAGCTATAATGCCCCTTTTCACTCCACTGCAAGCTTGCAATAATCAGAGTCGTGTTTTAATATCCGTAGTGATCAGAGTACAGACAGTCTATTGTGTTTAGCAACAAACAATTAAAGGACTACAATGTAGTTCTTGAACTGTCATAAACGTTAATTAGTTTTAATACATATTATTCATTTAAGATGTAATATTCAAATTTAATTGTGAAAATTTTTACATGTATAAGATAATGGTCAAATTCCATGCACATACTTCTTTTTATTTACATGGTTCTCTGAAAAATTATTTTTATAGTTAATCAAAAAGCAACTATAATTCATATTAGTGTTTTATTTACATTTTAGAAGTGGTTAATTGTGATAATAACGTAATATGACAACACGTCGAAAGAGGGCGTTAATAATTCTTTCTTTCTTTCTAGACTAGTTTAGGTTGTGGTGATAGAATGGTAAGTCTGATTTATATAATTATCGATTTCCACATTTTACTGAATTAAACACGAGGAAAATAATATAAAATAGCATTTAGAATTTTTACTTATTTGTGATTGTAGAGAGATTGAAATTGGATGAATATTATTTTATATTAAATATCGATCTAAAACTTCTGGCCTGTCTTGCTGTCTAAAAATCGGAAACCTTTATTCTATCGATCCTCCATTTAATTTCACAAATTAATACATTGTGATGGGTTACCCTTTCAAAGAAAGGTAATTTATCATATTTCAATAGGATAACTTTTTCAAGTTCTATTCCTAGAATCGTCGTAGTAATTTTATTCCTAACGCTGACTTAGAACTGAGAAGAAAGAATTAAAGGTGGACATTTCAACAAAAATGTGTTGTGGTTACACAGCGTTCAAAGCCTATAAATTATAGTATAATTTGTAAACATGATGTATGTTTTAGGCTTGTTTTATCTGGACGTATATAAAATGGTGTAATTTTAAGGGGACCTAGCTTTTTTCATACTAAAAGTTACCATCTGATGTGGTATAAAGTAGAAATAAAACAAAGTTGTAAAAGTAGGAATGAGTGCAGAACATCATGTTGACTAAACCCACTCTCGCTACAATGTAAAAAGAAAAAAACCTAGAAAAGTCAAAACCAAATACAGTATTCTGATTGAAGTCATAGCAGTAAATAGTATAGAATTTATTAGCTTTAGTAATACTATATTAGCAATAGAACACTTTATGGCGTAGTCTGTTTTAACGTTTTTTGTTCAAATTACACACTACTTTTCTTAGCTAATATTCTGTATGGTGTTTAATCAGTATTTTTCAAATTAAAGTTTACCATGTTAATGGTCGTTTATGCAACTAGTAATCACCTTGAAAAACAAGTTAATAGATTTAGTTAAGAGTATTTGGTGGATGCATTCTGACTACCTTCCTACCTATAATGAGATCTGCACAACCAACTTGTGGCTTTTAAAACTGTTTATTTCATAATGTTTCTATTTACCATCAAGGAATTAACATGTACATACTGAGTTATGAATGTTTCTCTGAAACTTCAAAACATTGGCCATGTTAGTTGTCAGTAAAACCCTTGCCTTGTATTTCTGCTGTCAGTATGCTCTTATGTTCTTATTCCTTGCTCTAATGTAATTGTTTTGCCCACTTCATTCTTAGTGTGACAGAGGGGAGAAAAGTCATAGTATTTATATTAAAGGTGTTAATAAACAGTCCTCTTGGAAATAAAGCTAAAACATAACATAAACTCATACGTTAATTTATGTTAATACTGTTTAAAAATAAAATAGTAATTTTCATAGTTTGAGAAGGGAACTGTTACACTGTTGGTTATATTGCTGTGATTGTATCATCCATCTTCTTTTTGACCTTTGATTACACATTATAAGGTACAGGTAACAATCTGTCTTTGTTGCTTGACACACATACTACAAGTTCTCCAGTTCTATTACTTTCAGACAATCATGAAATGATTTTTGTTTGTTCTTCAATTAAACCTTGTTACGTGTAGATAATGAAACCATTTATAATTTATTTATCAAAATGTTTTACATAAAGGTGTAAGATATTTAATTAAGAAATGCAAGTAAAACATTTTCCCATTATATGTTTTTAATACATGCAACAAAGGGTTAAAAGTAACACATGTCCTGCACCACAGCTTAGATATTTGTGTAGTTAACATGAAAGTGGTAGTGTGAGAAGTGTGAAATTATCTTGTGTTCAGTTCAGAAACACTGGTAGTTCAGAATGTTTCTGTCAATAACATCCTTGGGTCTGTAATGTCAGTTACTAGGTTCTGTCTATAAAGAACGCTTATTTTTAGATGAACTGTGTGTGGTTTTTATTAATCACCAAATTTAGATGAGAATGTCATGTGAACTGCAAACCATATCAGTTTGACTTCAGTTTCTCATTCAGGTGGATGACATTTTGAATCAGCTATGGCTGTGACAGCAATGGAATTGCTTTTCATTGGATTTGTTTTTGTTTTGTAACTAAGAAAACCTTTCAAGCACGCAACAGAACTGTTTATTTAGGAAAATTAAAATTGTATGCAAATTATAGAGTTGGTTTCTATGAAGCTTTTATATTTTAAAATTAAGCCATAACATGATGCTTTCTAAATATTTGGAACTGTGGTCATAAAAATGATTCTGGACAAGTTTTGTAGTCTAATTCTGTTTCGTATTTTCAAATGCTAACATGTGGGGAACACAGTAGTTGTAATTAATATGGAGTGAAATATGATGTATTGTAACTAAATTTGTTGCATATGTTGACATGTATCACTGAAGGCGTAAATTGAGTTGAAACCTGGTGTGTTGGTTTTTACTGTCATTTTCTTATATGATAATTTGTTTATCGTCAGGACCTGTCTTCCTTTATCTTTTGGAATAAAACAATTATTTATTTATAACAAGTATTCCCAAACAATCAAGACAATTTGTTGTAAGAAATACTAATCAATAAGTGATTAATAAGAATACATTTAAAATAACAGGTAACCTGAATTATTAATAACTATGATACATTTGTAATAAAGGTACAATGAATTCTAAATTTTTGTATTAAAATATTAATTGGATAGGTGTTAGATTTTATGTAGCCTTTGAAGATAGTACGTTGTGTATAATCTTGACAAATACACTGCAGCTGGAAAAATAGCATTTTAAAATTAAATAATTTCTGTTAAAATGGGCTTATATTAATTAGAATTGGGTTTTTATTAGTAATTGAGAGTAAATATTCTAGCAGTAGTGTTGTTTTGTCCTGTGTTTTAGTGATATATTTCTTGCAGGGTGCCCACAAAACATTTAAAATTAAACAGAAGTTGGCCAAGAAGATGAAACAAAACAGACCAATCCCACAATGGATTCGCATGAAAACTGGAAACACTATAAGGTTAGTTGGTACTTCATTTATTGTACCTTTATTCAATGATAAAGTAGGAGTTAGTTTTTAGACCAGTGGTTTCACAGCTCTGAGTTTTCTGTAGCCACTGTGCTTGTACACTAAGAATTATTTTTTAGTAGGCTTAGGAGTGTGAAAGTAAAATAAATCACTATTCACACTTAATGTAAAAAAAAAAAGTGATAGTTTGTCCAGTGATCAACTTTTACCAACATGTACAGCTTCAATCCTTTTGCAACTGTTCAGGTGTCAAAGGCCATGTCATCACATTGGTTTACTTGTATTCAAAATTTTATTGAACTATTTTATTAATTTGTGTCAATAAGTTTGGAGTCAAATTGTAGATTATAATTCACACTTTAATATTATATACGAGTTAGTTTCTTAATTTAAGAGTAAATATTAAAAGAATGTTTAAATATAAATTTTAATAAGTTGTGATATGTTGGTTGCAGCAGTTTAAAATTAGATGCTTTTGATGTTGAAATACTGACTCTGAACTTTAAATTAGTAAGTCAAATTACTAATATTAACAAGCTAGAATATAAAATAAGAACCTTGTATCTTTTATTATTTTGAGATGTCTTATGTATCAAATCGAACATGGTAGCCGTGTTCAACTCTCATTTTTGAAAACTGTCCTTAATACAATTACTTGTATCCTGTGTCCAGCAGCAACCAAATTCAAAGGTCATAGCTAGGAGAGATAATTGTTTGCTTTACTTCTAGGTTTATTTTTTATATATTTTAAGAAAAATAAGTTTAATTTATTTCTAAATTGTAATAATCTATGTACATTAATGTATAATTGAAATGTGACCATATATTACTGGATATGTGCACCATGTCAATTTTAAATTATATAATGTTAGCTAAGTATGACTGGAAGCCAGTGTAATAAAAGATAATATACAGCATTGAGACTAAATATTAATAGAGTGGAACCTCGGTTCTCGAACTTAATCTGTTCCAGAAAGATATTCAAAAACTAAATCAATTTTTCCCATAAGAAATACTGTAAATTAAATTAATCTGTTACAGACCTCCAAAAATTATGCATTATGAAGTATTTTAAGTAAAAATACTGTTTATTTATACCTGTATAATAATACTTACATGAATAAAGTCAATCACAAAAACTATAAACACAATAACAAAACAATAAATGCAAATGTAACTGCACTTTACCTGTGCTGAGGAGAGCTGATGGCGTAAATGAAATGTGGTGAGGAATGTGCAGAGTAGGAGGGTAATTATTGTTTGGAAGGGGAGTCACCTTCCATAAAAACATCAGGTAACTCTCTTTCTGGGGTTCTTTCTCTTTTCTGCCTCTTTTCACTGCTACAACCTGCTTTAGACTCACTGGACCTATTTCTCACTAAGAAACTTGTCTGATGAGGTTTGTTTCTGCCTGGCACCATCCCTATGTCTCACCACACTATGTATGCCTCTTCCTAAATTTTTCAAACTACGTCCTATTTGCCTTAAAGGCATCACTTGTATCAGCACTCAGTTTCAGGAGTGTTTTTCCAGAGGTCAGCATGCAACTGCTTTGCTTTCTCACAAATTATGGTCTTAGAAATGCTATCACCCGCTGTTTTTCTTTTACCCAAATCAACAACAGTTTGTCTACCTCTTCCATTGATTGTGATCTTTGTTTCGTAAACACTGTCACTCATTTTGCAACATCAGCTCCTTTGATGACCTCTTTATTTTTCAGTAAGGTGCAGACTGTAGACTTTGACATACCAAACTGTGTAGCAGGGGTCAGACATGAGAACACCACTCTCATACTTCACTATGAGATCTTTTTCACCTCTGTTGTGGCTCTAACAACTTTTCTTTTTGATTTGCTGCTGTGTACAAAACAAGTTGTTATCTTTACTAAATGTCTATAAAAAAATTGTTAAGGTTAGTATACTGTATCAAAGGTTGAAGTACAAATACTTAATGTGTGTGAAAGTGTAAATGAACTTGTATATTATATCGAGCCCATTGCAAGAGAATTAACAGTTTATTACAGTTAAAGTAATGAAAACATTACATTTAATAAACTTAATCTAATTCACGTCATAACAGGGCATGGATGTCAAACGTCACCTTTTACACTTGAGTTTCTACAACAGGCAGTTGCCATCCATTCAACTAACTCAGTGTGAATGTACTGCATAAACGATCTGTTGAAAAACTTTATTTTTTAAAACTGAGATAAAGTCATCTGAGAAAACCTTTTCTCACATTCCATTAATAAAACAAGATTAATTCACTTATTTGTCATGTTAACAAAGTGGGGTGAATTGGATCCTTTGAAAAGTTTGAAACAATTGTACAATTTTTCTACTTCATTCTATGCATGTGTTAATTCCTTTTCAATACAAGTTGAACACTTGCTCAGGTATAATGCTTTATCAGATTAGAGCTTAAAATGTTCCCAGCGTCACACTTCTGGCCCACCATAAGTTGTTTATCACCATTTAATCACACTTCTTTGACTGTTTATTGTACTTGATGCACATTGTCTCAGACTGAAGTCCTATAGAAAGTTCAAATAGTTCTCATAAAGCATGAAACATAAGGTCAGTTTGAAACTCCATTGCTATGAATGTCTTCTCAGTCCCACATAATCTGCAGTACCATGTAATTGAAAATTTATTGTTGTGATAACACAATATAGTGAATTTACTTCATCTAGGAAACACGATTTACTTAGTGATAATGTTTTCACTGTTTTTCATGTTACAAAGTAGACTAGTTTATCATTTTTCTGCTTACTATGCAAAAAATTTTGCAATTATTCTGAGTGTTATTAATATCACATTCAAGTTTAACATTAGGTGGCAAGTCCATGAAGTAAAAAGTGTAGGGTAAAATGAATATTTGTTAGGCCTGACATCAGATATGAAATGCCATGTTGAATGTCACGATATGCTCACCTTCACTCCCATCCCCTGCACATAGGGTTAATAGTTGGTATCTTAAAATGAAATGTCATTCATTGAAACGTCCTTGATAGATATTGGTAGCTTTAGCTAAGTAGTGTTTGAACTTTTACATCTTTTCATTCCATTTGAGGAAGTGGACAGCTACCTACCAAGATTGAGAATATTGTAAAAATTTAGTGTACTACATTGTTATATTTTTCTGTGTTTAAAAGGGCAGTGTTATTTGTTTCTTATTAATATCTTTACAGTGACACTTGCATTTGTTTTGTTTCAGATACAATGCTAAAAGACGTCATTGGAGACGGACAAAACTGAAGTTGTGAAGGCTGCTCAGAAACAAGAAAAATCTTGATGTAACTCAGTTTAGGATTGAATATTTGATCTTGGCCTGTGTAAAATTTATTTTGGGATTAAACTGATTGTTTATATCTGCAAATGTCAGTTGTGAACTCTTAACATTTAACAGGTCTGATATTACTAATTATAACTTGCAGATTTGTGATTATATATTCTTGTGTCTCTGTGCATAATAAGTTATGGTTTACCAACATTTATTTTCCATAGTATGTTTTTTAATTCTTCAAAGCCTTTAGCATTTTTTCCAAAACACATTCTTTTTTGTTGGGCTTTATTACAAAACTGCAGGTATCTAGGCCTTTTCATTTTGTCCACAAATTTTAATGTTTTTAGTTTTAGCTTTTGTCAAAGGAATATTAATTTTGCTATTGCACACACACAAAAAAACAACTTTTTAATATGAAACTTCCAGAAGCTAAAGTTCTCATTTTTATTGAAATCTTAATTTTATTTATTCAAAAACAAAGGGGAAAAAAATGACAAAATTTTAGGCCTTACTTTTATCCTAAAGGAATACCTTTTTTACTTGTCTTTATAAAATAATAATTTGGCTGTAACATTAAAACTTTATAAAATCGAAAGGCTCGTGAATTTATCTAAAAATTACTTCCTTTAGTTTTGCTTGGTTTCCTTTGAGAACCAACACAAATCACTTGACCTTTTGTTTATGATAGAGCCAAAATTAGAATTTTTGTAAAAAATATAAGGCTTAAGCTTATGTATCTTAACTAATTATTACATATAAATAGTGATCGTTTTATCAACAAGTTATTGAAGTATGCGATATTTAAATATGGAAATTTACACGTTTTTATTTGTAATAACATTTTTATGTTCAAAGGCTAGTTCATTCTGCTGCAGAATAGAGGCAACATTGTAATGTGGATAAAACATACCACACGTAACTAGAAAAGAATGATATATTAATGAATATTAAAACTGGTTGAATATACAGAATAAAGTTTTCTGATGAACACAAAAAAATCGATTTTTTTTTACTCTGCATCTGTTTTTATTTGTGTACATTTCTTATAGTTATTATAATAACACACACAGGTTATATCGAATAAAACGTACTAAAACACAAGGTCACAGGTTGATAATTCTGTTACGAATTTCACGCAAAGCAATATGAGGAATATCTGTGCTAACTATACATAATTTAGCAGTGTAATACTAAGACGGAAGGCAGCTAGTCATCACTGCTCCCAATGTTGACTTTAATCAACGAATAGTGTGATTGATTGTTACTGTATAACATCCTCACTCCTTAAAGGACAAGCATATTTGGTGGGTCCGGTACTCAAATTTACGGCCCTTTGACTGCTAGTCAAGTGCCCTAACAACCTGGCCCCGCCAGGCTAATAGGATAAGACAAAAGAAGTAATATTTCTATTCTTTTATTTGTATTACTTCCTATAGAAATATATTAACAAATAACTTCCGTAAACTTTTAGAAGGCCTGGTTGTTAAGATACTTGACTCGTAAATCGATGGTTGCGGGCTCAAATTCCCTTCACACCAAACATGCCTTTTCAGCCGTGGGGTGTTAAAATGTAACGCTCAATCCCACTATTCGTTGGTAAAACAGTAGCCCAAGAATTGGCGGTGTTTGATGATGACAAGCTGCCTTTCTTCTTAGTTTTACACTGCTAAATTTGGCATGGCTAGCACAAATAGCCCTCGTATTGCTTTGCGCGAAATTCGTAACAGATTTATTAACCTCTAACCTTATAAGTGTTTTAGTACGTTTTATTCGATATAACCTCTGTGTGTTGTTTATTGTAATAACTATAAGAAATGTAAGAAAATAAAAATGTGCAAGGAGTAAGAAACATCGATTTTTTTTATTATGTTCATCAGAAAGCTTTATTCTGGTTATATTTAACCAGTTTTAATATTCTTTAATACATAATTATTTTCCAGTTACATGTGGTATGTTTTACCCATATAACAATAGTTATGTAACCTAAGATAACGATACAAACCGTCAGTAATGGTTTAATACACACACACTCCAATATTTAAACATTCGTAACATCATACCCCTTGACCTTAAAAGTCCTAAACTGAATTGCTGTTCTGGAAATACATATCTGTAGCTTTGTTTGTTTGTTTTGGAATTTCGCACAAAGCTACTCGAGGGCTATCTGTGCTAGCCGTCCCTAATTTTGCAGTGTAAGACTAGAGGGAAGGCAGCTAGTCATCATCACCCACCGCCAACTCTTGGGCTACTCTTTTACCAACGAATAGTGGGATTGACCGTCACATTATACACCCCCACGGCTGGGAGGGCGAGCATGTTTAGCGCGAACCCGCGACCCTCGGATTACGAGTCGCACGCCTTACGCGCTAGGCCATGCCAGGCCACCTGTAGCTTTGAAATTTTTATCATATCAGAATATGTATGTACAGAAAATAATCAATTAATGTTAAAGGGGGCACCCATATAAATGTGTTGTCATAAAAGAAAGGAAGTTGCTGTTTGGTATTAAGCACAAAAGGCTATCTATGCTTTTCTTACCATGGGTATCAAAATCCGGTTTATAGTGGTATAAATCCGCTGACGTGCTACTGGTGGACAAGAAAGAGTGAAGCTATACAAAAAAAATTAGAGAGGATATATTTTAAAGTTTGGGAAAACTTACCCCATTTTCTATATTCCCGTTGCTGTTATTCTAGTAAGGAAAATCAGTGAAGGTGAATTCATGTCAAATGATTGTACTGTTTTCATGTTCGTAATGAGAAAAATTCTTACACACTTAAGATGGTATCGTAGTTGAATTAGGGCTGTTTACCGATATATTGGGATTATGGAGGTTTCTGATACAAGATGGCGAGACAGTAGTATAGCTCGTTTTGGCTTAATAAGTTTAGTTTATTCATTATTTATTTTACCGACTTTTACCTTTTATATTTACCTTCTCCAAGTGTGTTGTTGATGCTCAGTGGTAAGTCATCTGTCAGAATGGCTTTAATGGCACACAGAATTTTAGAATTTCTGGAACTACAGCAGATGAAAGTACATGTAAGCGAAACGGTTAAGATCACCCCTCTCTGATTACCATGTGCTGATTTTTTATTCCACTTTGGAAAACGTGGTTTAATTTGCTCTGACATAAGACAGCATGGCGAAGCTTGATATTACCAATGGAAAGTGCTTGTCTCTGTTTTGGTTCAATAAGTTTTGTGTACGAAACTCGAATGTTAAAGTTATGGTTTCACTTCTGCGAAATGTAGAGATGAAACATTCAAATTTAGCTATACAGAACGAGTTGTATAAGATTTTTTTTAGAAATTGCTTATGCCTTACAGTAATTTATATCCATTTGATTGGTTCAGTCAGAGTTAGCTATAGCTCTTGTCATAGTTGACGTACGAAGATCAGGAGATACAAGCTTCTAGAGCGTGTGTTATTAAGTGACAAGTATTCAAGTTTTTATCCACAGTTGAAGTCTTCTTTCCTCGAGAGACAAACAAATGAAAGGCTACTCTGTGTTGGCGAATATATTTCTACTGTTGAAGGATGTCAATAGTGAGTTGTTCTTCGTAAGCCTGGTCACCAGGAAGTCTACCTATCTTATTTCTCCAGAACTTGGAAGTGTAGGTGAAAGAATATTTCAGTTTATGGTTTTATTTATATTATGCTAATTTGCAAGAACACAGAGAAAGTTTTATCATGTGTTAATATTGTAAGTGCACAGCTGTTACACTGACACCAAGTTCACCTAAGCTGGGACCTGACCTTATCACCTACTTGCAATTATCAGAATAACTTGGAAGTGAAATGTTAGAAAAGAGGTCTATATTCCTGATGGTTACATAACCTTATGCATCTTAACGAAGGTACAATCTACTGACCGTCTAAGAAGTCTTATTAGAATGAACTGGACAACTTAAGATACACATGGCAACGAAAATTATTTTCATTAGTGCTTCTTCCACAGTATATGAAGTCATTTGTCATATCAATTGTTCATAGTTTCAAACCATTTGTGAAGTGTTTCGTTTATTACAAGTACAGTGGTATAATCTATGATGATATACTTTGTTGTGAGAGTATTTAGTAACAGGTTCCAGAATTGCATCTGATGAGGCAACATAGGCACAATATTTATTTTTTCGGATTATCACCAACTCCACTGGAGATTACAGAATACCCTCTGGTTGGAATATTATTTAATCTTCAAACGTGCTCTGTTTCATCATCGATTTTATTCGTGGTATTGAAAAAATATTGAACAATAATGTTTACTGCATACATGCCAACTCTATATATGTAATGAAATATTTCTGGTTGAGTCCACCACGAATAAACATGGTGCTTATGCCCTGGATAAGCAGAGATGAATCCAGTTGGTCGGTCCTGCCAAATTTCAATCTTCTAGGTTAGTCATAGCAGCTTTGGTTTCCTTCCTCTTCTTTCAGCAAGAATCTAAATGTGTCATGGCTTATCAGTCTCATTTTACGCATTTGATCTGGTAGTCGACATCACCTTCTTCCCGCCGCATCTTCAACCAGCTTTCTAATAATAGCAAGTAATGTTAACCAGGTGTGGGATCCAGGCCATGTATGATGGAAAAGTTAAAACCTTCTACATACCTTTACATTTAGTCTATGATGGCCCTTTTTATGTCATCACTATGGTAAATAAAAGCCTTCAGAGATACAGGAGAAAAAACTTAGTCAATAGTTCATGAGATCCCATGATATGAGACCTCCCTCCATTTAATAACTGGATAATGACTTCAGATCAGAGGTGGGAAGTTCTCATCCAATGCCCTTCGATGGACTCAGGAAATAGCCTGATGTGACTTTGCTGTAAGAAATTATACTCACACATACACTCATTTAAGGAAGTACTTTCGTGAGCTTATTACTGGTTTTCGAACTATTCTTTACTACACACCCTCCAACATTTCGAAAACGACATTGTATTATAAGCAAATTTAAATTTAAGATTAATAAGAGTATGGAATGGCACATCAAGCCTAAGTGAACAACATAAAATCTTCTGTCACACCAAAGTTTATGTCAACAACGTTGCTTATGGTGTTCTAAAACAACTCAAAAACCATCAGGTAAGTTATCAAAACTACAATACATCTTCATCCTTTGTTCTAGCTTCGTTCTCTTAAAGATGAAACTGTTTTAAAAATTGGGATGCGGTTGGTCGTGAAACGGGTAAAATTGGTTTTTCGGCAAATAACATTCGGTATTGGTGATCAAGTTCAAAAGCAAATTCATGAATCCCCGAGTTTGTCTGTTGAGAAGCGAGATAGGAAGTTAGTGGCTTGCTCATTGTTTTGGTGACGTGTTTGTAGGATCATATTACTAACTGGATTTTACAGTAATTGTTTGCCATAACATACACAGTAGTGGCACATGTCCAATGAAACAAATTCCAAACAGGTTTTTATTGTAGCACCAGATATAAAATTCAATGGATATTAACGGTTGAACTAATACAACCTTGTGAGAGTTTTTATGATATTTAACAGTGATTGTGCGAAAATCCAGAATCGACCAATGTTTGAATTAACTAGAAAGTAAACACAAGTTGAATACCCTAAACTATATTATCAGACCACTGAAAGTAAATCTAACGCTGCTTTTATCACTTAAGAATGGTTTAATGTATTATTCTACGTGTTATTCTATCTGTGTAATGTATCGCCGACTTCTGGAAACCTGACGGAGCTACAAGGAACAAAGGAGTCGTTTTTACGGATGATGCTTCAGTTCTGGCTTCTGGTGAGACACTAATAATGTCATTTCATGATACTAAGGATATGGATTTGAAATGAAAATCAGGAAAGCGTGTATTTACATGATTTGTCACGAGTTTCATTATTTACCTCGGAGAGAGAAGTCTACAATTGTCTGGGTTCTGAATCAGTTTCCTTCACATCGTCTGTATCAATTAAGGGAGATATCTTGTATGTGGGTATGTATTAATAAGAGCAAGCATTTTTTAGTACGGGCTTTGGATAAATATCACCCCAAATATTTCCATTTCTGTATTCTCGTGAAGCGCCACCTCCAGAGCTACAACAATATGCCCGTGGACTTACAACGCTAGAAATCGAGTTTCGATACCTATGGTGAGAAGAGCACAGATAGCCCATGATGTAGTTTTGTGCTCAACAAAGAAAAGGAAAAACAAACAAATACACAATAAGCTGTCTACACATATTTGTTCATAATAGTTTCAGTTGTGATTTATGCATTGTTACTTACGTATTTTTTATGAAAAAAATGGAGAAACAAACTTACATTTACGTAAGTTTCGGTCAAAACCGGGGCCTGGCATGGCCAAGCGCGTAAGGCATGCGACTCGCAATCCGAGGGTCGCGCTAAAACATGCTCGCCCTCCCAGCCATGGGGGTGTATAATGTTACGGTCAATCCCACTATTCGTTGGTAAAAGAATAGCCCAAGAGTTGGCGGTGGGTGGTGATGACTAGCTTCCTTCCCTCTAGTCTTACACTGCTAAATTAGGAACGGCTAGCACAGATAGTCCTCGAGTAGCTTTGTGCAAAATTCCAAAAACAAACAAACAAACGGTCAAAACCGAAATCTAGGAAGGGAATTCCCAACTGAATCTTGTAAAAGTACCTTTTGAAACGACTCGAATGTCTTGTTTAGTGATGTGTGTGTGTTTCCTCATAGTAAAGCCACATCGAGTTATCTGCTGAGTCCACCGAGGGTAATGGAACACCTGATTTTTAGCGACGTAAATAGTCCAGCGGAGGACGTTGCAGTAACAGAGTAATTAGGATTCAAATGGGTTTTATAAACTGTCGAAAAGGGAAAACATTCTAAATGTTTAAATCTTTATCAAGCTTTGTTAAAATAATCAAAATATCAAGTTTCAACAACTTTTATAGTTAACTTTATTTCTGATAACGTGGTCGTATTTCGTAAAACTGAGCGTATTGTCTTGTTACTGGTGTCCATTCAGACCTGTTTTGCCATCTGTGCTAATTCAACCGTAACGCTTTCTTTCATTCTCATTGGCTGATGAGGTTTACGCCTCTCGCGGGTATAAATCCGTTTGTACTTTTTGTTCCTTCTGGTTGAATGTATTGAAAGTTTAAATCACTAAGTTATAACCAAGGTTAACCAAGCAGATATTTATTTAATGATAGACTAATGTTAACGATGTATAAACGTCATAACTTGATAAAAAAAAGAGGTGGAGTGTTAGAATCAAATAAACAAATGAGAAACTTTGTTTCATTTACCACTGGTCCTCTTCTGTGGTTAAGATCTGGGACTGACATTCTACCAGACTTCAATCTGACAGCGAACGGAGATCACAGTGACTTCGTGAATATGTCTTTTCAATCGCTTCACTCTAACTTCTCTCAAACTAACGCAACACCGAATCAACAACTATTTGATGCTGTCAACTGCTGTTTTCATAGTGACCTGTCAACATTAAGTTCGACTATTAACTACTTAAAAGACAACGTGGACACCATGTTTCTGGTCATCTTTGGTGACATTATTTTATGTGAGTACATTTTATCGTATGGATAAAATAAGATACTGTCGTTTATTGCTTATATTTATAGGATCTGGTAAATTACCCGATGTTTCTGACTTAAACTTGTTCGTTTAAGATCACATTTCAAAATTATTTTTATGGGAAAAAATATCGTTTTTTGTGTGCAACGAGACTTGATTAATGAAACCAAGTTATCTTATTTAGTGCAAACAATAAACAAATGTAACTAATAAAAATATCGAGAATTATTCAATTACTTTCAACAAACGATCTTGAATCAGGAAGATACAAAAACACGATCAAAACTACATGTGAAAAAAATGGGCTTTCATCCGTACTCCAAGTTAAACTGTATCTGTTTCACTACAAATCTGCATATTTGCACTCTAGTGGCTAAAACAGAGGTTCGATACCCATGGTGCACGCAACAGATATAGCCCCTTATGTAAATACACGATAAAACTGTTTGAACTCTGTTCCCTACGGAGAATCAGTCCTCAGGCTTTATTATTATAGGTTCGTACACTTCACACCGACTCAAGTAGAATTATGTGGATGACAACGTGATCATAAGGTTAAGCATCCAAGATATATTTCACATAGAAAACAAAACATGAAAATGATAACTAATTTGTTTAAGTTAAGAGCCTGGTCATGCCAGGTGGTAAGGGCGGTCAACTCGCAATCTGTCGAGTCGCGGGTTCGAATTACTGTCCATCCAAACGTGCTCATTATATCAACCGTGGGGACGTTATATTGTTACAGCCAATCCCACTATTCGTTGGTAAAAATCAGTAAATACTACAAGGTACTGTAGTAGATAGAATTAAGCACACCTACAAACATAAAAACAATTAAAAATAGGTTAAAATCTACAGAACAATGTTAGAAAAAGCAATGAAAAATAAATTGTCTACCTAATTAATTCTCTCTGTGTTTATCTCCAATTCATTATATTTCTCTTTTTCAGTAAGTGGAATCGGTTGTCTGACTTAATCAACATTTAACAATTTAATATCAACTTCCGATAAAGGAAGCGGAACTAAAGACTATCTTAGACATTAATACAGCAAATTAAGTATACTTTTCTTACGTTTCTAGTGACAAAGATTATGTATTTTTTCATCAGATGATTACTTTCGTTGTAAATTATATTTTCGGCCGTAATCCCAATAATATTTAGGCTAGCCCTAAATACCTATATTAAGCTAAAATACGATACCAACTTTATAGTAATAAAAAATAAAAAATAAAAGCAATGACGCTCAATATACTAAATAGTATAAACAATATTGTTAATGAAAGTAACAATAAGGGAATAATTATGATAATTTATCTAAGAAACGCAACTACATTAGTTATCTACAGCTTGAACTTCTTTTGTAGAATATAATAATTTTTTTAGGAAATTCATAACTCATTTGTATGTAAAATTTTACCATACAGTGACATCAAGACAAGTGCTACGTAAAATTGAAATATGAGCGAAGGGGATCGTTCCTCCTAATGGACCCCGTATTGCCAGGTGGTTAATGCGCTGGACTCGTAATCCGAGGATCGCGATTTCGAGTCTCCATTACACCAAACATATTCGCTCTTTAAGCCATTGGTCTGTTATAATATGACAGTCAATCCCACTATTCGTTAGTTAAAGAGTAACCCAAGAGTTGGCGGTAGTTAGTGATGACGAGCTGCCTTCTTTCTAGTTCTACACAGCTAAATTAGGGACGGCTAGCACAGATAGTCTTCATGTAGCTTAGCGCAATATTTAAAAACACACAAACTCTCCTGCTGATGGTTTTCCGAGGATCTTGCTCAGGAAAGATTTGAAATTTAAACCTGAAACGGAACATTCTGATGACATTTCATTCACATATAATCTTTAAGAAATTAGACACACTGATGACAAAATCATTGCAAGAAATTACATTTTCATATCTAGCTTTCTTCTTTCAATTTTTATTTGGAAGGAGAACATTCTGGAATATTCGGTTTTTGATATTACTACAAATGAACACTTCGGAAAATGTAACTGTTTGATAAAGAAGCGACAATGAGCAATGATGTGCATTTATTTGTATCTAAAACAAAAAAAAACACAAAAACATATTGCTAAGAAACCAATAAAATGGAAAACACCGGACAAGTTTCTCTATAATTAAGTATTTGTTTGTTTGTTTTGTAATTTCGCACAAAGCTACTCGAGGGCTATCTGTGCTAGCCGTCCCTAATTTAGCAGTGTAAGACTAGAGAGAAGGCAGCTAGTCATCACCACCCACCGCCAACTTTTGGGCTACACTTTTATCAACGAATAGTGGGATTGACCGTCACATTATAACGTGCCCACGGCTTGGAGGGCGAGCATGTTTGGCGCGACGCGGGCGCGAACCTATAATTAAGTAAATGTAACATATTGAAATAAGGAGGCTATTCAAATAACCTTTGAGTAGCTTCACGCGAAATTCAAAAACATCTTTCACAAATAATCGTCGAAGGTTATAATTGAACAGTCAACTTTCAAATGCAATTTAATGTAGTCCACATCAGGATATTACCTATTAAATTTACTTTCGTAACTTTGGTTTGGTTTTGAATTTCGCGGGCTAGCGCAGATTTAGGAGTGTAAGACAAGAGGAAAGGTAGCTAGTCATCACCACTCACTGCTATCTCTTGGGTTACTGTTTTACCAACAAATAGTGGGATTGACCATTATATTATAACGTTCCCACGAATGATGAGGCGAGATCGTTTGGTGTGACGAAGATTCAAATCTACGAATCTCAGAATACGAGTCGAGCGAAGTAACAACCTGGCCATGCCGGGCTTATTAAAGATAGAAGCTAAACGTTTATAAGAAAAAAAGATATTGCGAGCTGATATATTGATATGTAATCAGAATATCCCTGAGTTATTCTAGGGCTATAGGTATAACACAGAGCTAACTTACCCTAGGTTCTTCCATTATGTTTTTTCTTTCCTTTATTAGTTATGCAGTGTGGTTTTGCTTTCCTGGAATGTGGGGCAGTTCGGAGTAAAAACACCACTAACATCCTCATCAAAAATCTTTTGGATATCTGTAAGTAACAATTTTTGAAATCTATAATTAATAACCCAGGAGGATCAAAGCATTAAGTCGAGAGTAGGTTATATACTGCACTACTACAAGATTTTGTGGACGTAAACGCCAGTATTAAATTTTCTTTAATACACTTCTTAATAACGGTTATATTTTTATAATAATAAAACATTATTATCAATTTCGTAAATGTCTCAAAGTAGCCGCATATATGAGAAGTTTCACAAGAAACGTATAACAAGTTATGTAAAACTGTTTTGGTTTTATAAATATCAACATTAGACGTTACAAAGACGGTGTTATTTTGTTTGGTGACCTTGGAGCATGACCATAAAGTTCTAATAAATCCTATAATCTCTAATGTCGAGTTACTGGTATGAAGTTTTTAATTATATCGTAAAATATCTTTCCACATGTCTTAGTAGTACTAATACTTTGACGAAAGTCTCATGAACGCCTTTCCACAGTATCTACAAAACACAGTAGTATTCTAATTCTGTAGTATGCATGCACACTACGTATTTTATCTACCTTCCTATTTTAAGTTGTGAAATATCAAATTAGTCGTTTATTCTGAGATTATGCAGCATTTCTATAGCAGATGTTCCAATTAAGTTGACTTCATTCTACAGGTCAACAATCCTGTCTCCGAAGTTCCGAAATTCGAAAATCAAAGTTGTTGTTTTTTTCGTGGAATGTGGTTTGTTTTGGAATATCACGCAAATCTGAAAGAGCGAGCGTGTTTGATGCAACGGGGATTCGAATTCGCGACACTAATTACGAGTCGAACGCCTTAACCCACCTTGCTCTGCTGGGTCAAGTGGATGTGGAGTTGGGTCAGCTGTTATACTGACGCTCTGACAGGCGCGTCAGTAGTGTCTCCGGTTTGCTACTGGTCACACATGTGTCTGCTGTTCGCTGGTATTTTTATTGCTTTTTATTTTGTGACTTTGTATGTAATTTCACTGTGAAAATAATTATGGGGTGCTGCTCTGTACCCTACTGGGGTGATACATTTGTTCTAAAATTCCAAATTCCGAAACACAACTAGTCCCAAGGGTTTCGAAACAAGGATGAAACTATGAGCATGTGAAAGGGATTCGAACCCGCCATTCTCAGATGTCGTGTGCCTTAACCACCTGGCAACCACGAAGTATCATAAAAGATATGTGACAATCTATAAGTGATTGTATAAGTTTTAATTTCCACGCTAATGTACTCGTTTAATTATTTCTCTGTTGAAATAGTCGTTTAAACTCTTGTTTTGTTAATAAGTATATTCATAAGTTCTTTCTTAACAATGATAAGGAATTGTATAATTGATACTTAAAACCGTTGGTACTTAGAGAAACTCAGTAAATACACAGTTGAAATGAAAACCAAAGGCAATTATACGTTTGACCAAAACTTCATTTATGTGCGAATATGGTTGCGTAAAGGTACGATGCCTTTACTGAAGAAACTGTATTTCTTTCATTCAGTTATTCATGAGTAATTTAATAAAACAGTTAAGAGAGTATTGTTGTACCCAGATCCTGGATTCAATCCCTACTCTGGAAGTTTCTTTTTACTTACAATATTTGCTGTATATGTTTGTTACCAACTCCACTTAATATTCTGTATCACGTTCTTAATCAGTAATATATTTATTCTTATAAAAATCTCTTAGTTAACGTATTTGACTGTTGTAAAAGGTAACGTGAAGATGTTTTCATTGCTACGTAATATGTTCAGTAGGACTTTTTTGACGTCTCTAATCAATATTTAGAATCAGTCGGTTCCTAAATTTCATGAGTTATTTCCTACCAATAACGTCAGTTAAGAACAATTATCATTAATTAAATTAGCCACCTACAAATGTAGTTAAACTAATAATTTTAAACACTTAAATACATGATGACAATCCGTGTTTTTTTTTTATTACGAGGCGTAAATTCAACTATTCAGTTATGGGGTAAAATTCGTGAAGTTGAAAAGTTTTCCTTGTCTTATCACTATGTGAGTCGTCGAGCTACTGATCAGAAGACATAGGGATCGAACAATGACGTCACTAAACACGCTTCTCATCTCTATAAAGCCAGGAAAAGCCTTCTAGCGGTGGATACTGCTAACTTACAGCCTTTCTCTGATCAGTAGCCCAAAACTGAGGTCGGCTATAATTGAATCCTAGAGGTCTCTAATCTGTCTGATCAGGCTGAAAATCCAACTTAATTTGTGCGATGCTTGAAATGCCATGAAAACTTATATTAAAAAGATTGGAATTCAGCAAGTGGATTACGTTATTATGGTTCAGAAGTCTCCCCGATTCCCATGGAGGATCTATGCTATGGCGTAATTTACTCATATTTATTATCCCGATCTGACGAGAAATATTTATAAAAGCTACAATTTGAATTCTCTTAATGAGTTTGTTTAGTCTAGTTTGTCTAGTTTGAAGTCCTTTTACTTTAAAAAGATGCACTTCATCAAAAGCAAAGTAGGTTAAAATGATCTTGATGACATTAAGCAAAAGTAATGAATTATGTTCTTCGGGGTATGGGAAAGATATAAAAGGGAAGAAATTTTTATTAAAGTATATAATAAATAATTGTTTCTGCTAAATAATAAACTTCCAGGAAAAAAAATCTAAGAAAAAAAAAGAACAAAAAAATAAACGTTTCTGCTAAACATTTCAACATCCAAACTTGATTTATGTCCAATTTGTTTAGAGAAGCGAGTTTCGTCTGGAATTACAAACAAAATCAAAATATTTTTAAAGACATATCTAATGATAACGTTTAAGAGAAACCACTTCAGGCGGAACGAAAATCTGAAAGTATTGCTGCTTTATAGAAAAGTTGATCTGTGACAGTACTTTCCAAGTGTTTTCAACAATTTGGTGATAAATTTTAAAACCTTTGTGTAACATGACCGTGTGTTTGTGTGTAAGAGGGAAAGAGACATCTTTTTATGTTTCTTTCAGTTACTTGTCCCGTGAGTTCTGTAAGTAAATTAATGAATATAAAGTTTGATATAAAGCTGTTAATACTTATTGTTAAGATTAGCGTGATTCGGAAACTATGTCTTTCTTATTCTTTGATAGATTATTTAAGCAGAGTGTTCATAGTGAAACTTTGTAGAATGGACGGCAACTGCCTGTTGTGGAGACACAAATGTTGAGGACAGCGTTTTGAACGTCTTCCAACTTGAAAAAGAAAGTCGGAAGACTTTCGAAACGTCGTCCTCTACACTTGTGTCTCCACAACATGCAGTTGCCGTCCATTGTACAATTTCATTATGTCTTTCTTGTCTACGCATGTGTACTCCCCCATATGGTGCACATGCGTTTCAAAGACTGAATTAATTACAAGAACTAGCCCCTCGCTAGTATATCGGTATGTCCAGGAATTTACAACGCTAAAATATTTTAGCGGTTTGATTCTTCTCGGTGGGCTTCGCAGATAGCCCAATGTGGATTTGCTATCAAAGAAAAACACACATACAAGAACTATGGCAGTAAGCGTTCGTTCTAATTTTTTTAAAAATAAATTCGTTTCTGTGTTTTATTGAAACATAATTAAAAATAGATCAGTGGGTAACCCCAACCCTAGTGGCTCAGCAGTAAGTCTGAGAGTTTCACCTTTAAAAGTGGTGCTCGACGCTCGTGATGAACACGGCACGGGTATCTCTTTGTATTATTTCGTGCTTAAACAATCACGATTATATTATAATTTTGGACTTAATGGAATAACGTGGACCAAGTGCGTAATTATTGATAACAAAATAAGAAATACACAAGAGATCCGGAAAAACTGGAATAAAATATGAGGATATGGAGAGCTAGATATGAGGATTATTTTCTATATCCTTTTTTATGAATATAGAGGTCGTTGTGGTTTTCCATCTCTTCAGAGTTAACTTCTCCAACCATCGTTGCTCATGTCTTACAATAATTTTGTAAACTTACTCATTTTCTGGATGTAACGTTATTTTCTTAGGCCGTTTTTAGCCGCGGCAAAGCGGCTCAAAGAACGGTTCTGAGTTTGTTTTTCTTTTTTTTCAAGTACAAACTTTTAGCTTGCAGCTCCGTCATCTCTTGACCAAGCTGAACTTTAATTACAGTTTTGGACTTAGGAGTTCAAACTCTTTTGATTGACGTATTTCAACATGCCCAGTGCCACACAAATTAATTTACTCTAATTCTATATAAGAGAAATTAAATTTGAGGGAAGGCTGGTTGCAATTCGGATGAGTGAAAAAATTTGAACGGGTGTACGCGCACCCAACTCTTGGTATTGCTGCCGCACAAATATATAGGTAACAAAAAGTATCAAAGATTAATTTGCTCTAATACGTTTGTTTGTTTTGGAATTTCGCACAAAGCTACTCGTGGGCTATCTGTGCTAGCCGTCCCTAATTTAGCAGTGTAAGACTAGATGGAAGGCAGCTAGTCATCACCACCCACCAACAATTCTTGAGCTACTCTTTTACCAACGAAAAGTGGGATTGACTGTAACATTATAACCCCCCCACAGCTGGAAGGGCGAGCATGTTTGGCGCGACTCGGGCGCGAACCCGCGACCCTCAGATTACGAAGCGCACGCCTTAACGCGCTAGGCCATGCCAGGCCCTCTAATACGTACCAAGAGAATCTCATATTCCGCGGCTATTAAGAATTCTCTCCAGCTTTTCCATTACTTGCACGGACAGGAATTACTGTCTGACTTCTTTTAGGGTTTCCTTTCTCTGCAACCAGTTTACCTTTATTATCATGATCACATCCAAACCTACTGGCCCGACAGAGCCAGTTGGGTTAAGACGTTCGACTCGTAAGCTGAGGGTCGCGGGTTTGAATCCCGATCGCACCAGACATGCTCACCCTTTCAGCCTTTCATCCTTTCACTATTTATTGGTAAAAGAGTAGCCCAAGAGCTGACGATGGGTGGTGATGAATAGCTGCCTTTCCCTCTTGTCTTACACTGCTAAATTAGGGACGGCTGGCACAAATAGCCTTCGAGTACCTTTGTGCGAAATTAAGAAAAACAAAAAACAAATCTCCTGGACTGGTAACACATCAACTGTTTTCCTACGTTACACATGTGAGTGAACTTTGAACCCGGTGCTCTTAACATCCGTCTTCTAATCTGGACAGAAAATGTTTCTTTATCCTTACAAGAAATACACCTGTGTCTAATACACATATATTTATACTATCTTACACACCTTTCTGTGTAACATGTATATATTTATACTATCATACACACCTGTGTATAATAGATATACATTTATGCCATTCTACACACATGTCTGTGTTATATATATATATTTATACTATCCTACACACCTCCGTGTATAATATATATATTTATACCATCCTACACACCTCCGTGTATAATACATATATTTATACTATCCTACACACCTGTGTGTAATATATGTATATTTATACTATCCTACAGACGTTGTATTGCCACGTGATTGTTAAAGTCTCTATCATTAAATAAAATCAGAATTATTTGGCCAAGCGACGATATTCAAATTATTAGAACCTTTTACATTTAATGGCACGTGCTACACCAACTGATAATGCCTGCAGATATCGTGACAGGACTTACAGATAATTTATTTCTTTAAACGACAGACTCTCTGCGTAACCGAGCATGTATGAGCAACTCTATCTAATAGCCGATAAAAACCACGAGGTTTTGTAACATTTGTCAATCAAGGTCATCCTTACAAGTCACAGGTTTTTTATCCTTTCATTTTTAAACACTAAACTTTGTCCTTTTCGAGTTTTGTTAATTTTGATTACTTCTTGCGTGTCTAAGTATGTCCCATGTCGTGAGGTACCTACTTAAAACATACTTGCAAGTATTCTATGTCAAGAGATGTAAAACAGACATATGACACAAATTTGTATACCGTGTTAAAGCAGAGACACTTTGAGATATCCTCTCTTAATGATACCGAAGAAATTAAATTATATTTATATGCTGGCGGAGTATTTTATGCTTTATATGGAATCTTTGAATTATCTGTTACTCTGATACTGTTGTCTGTAATTGAAAATTGTGTTTCAGTATTTTAGAAAAAAAGATTTTGTTCCTCAGGTCTCCAGTTTATATTTTTTAGAAAAAGAGTCATCTGTAACCTGTAATTTAAGATTCTACGATTAACCATTGTTTGTTTCATTAGATTTACCCTTACTTGCTGGCCTGACATGTTTAAGCGGTTAAGGCAATCGACTCGTAATATGAGGAGCGTGGGTTCGAATCCCCATCACACCAAATATGCTTGCCTTTTCAGCCGTGGGGGCGTTATAAAGTTAAAATCAATCCCACTATTCGCTGATAAAAGAGTAACCCAAGAATTGGCAGTGAGTGGTGACGACTAGTTGTCTTTCCTCTAGTCTTACGCTTCTAAATTAGGGACTGCTAAAGTAGATAGCCCTCAAGTAGCTTTGTGCGAAATTCAAAACAAAGCAGATCCTACTTGCTCTTTAACAACTAACACGATCGATCTTATTTATACCACTGACTGGTAGGTTGGAACTGATATCTTAAATGTTTGAAATAAAACTGAATTTTATCCGATAAGTCAGCACTACATTTACAGGCTTATAAAGCTTAAAAAAAGATTTCGGCATTAGCGGTGAGCACACCATAGATAGCTTATCATGTAATGTTGAACTTAATAACAAACTGCAATAGAAGAATGTGCTCGGTAACGTGGTAAATAGAAATAATAACAATAAAATAATAATAATAGTAGAAATAATATTACGTACGGTTAAGCTAACCAGAGACTTATGGGTAATTCCGCGAGCTTATGACGCTAAAATTTGAAAGTGTGATAATGAACCAGAGGGCGTATGGTGGTTTTATATCACTGACAACGAATT
Source organism: Carcinoscorpius rotundicauda (assembly GCA_011833715.1). Taxonomy (NCBI): domain Eukaryota; kingdom Metazoa; phylum Arthropoda; class Merostomata; order Xiphosura; family Limulidae; genus Carcinoscorpius; species Carcinoscorpius rotundicauda. Next base: position 50,084,820 of record CM022397.1, on the reverse strand, counting down.
AAAGTACTGCATTAAAGCGTTGAATGAAAATAATGTAGAACGAAAGGATTACGTCTCAGGGAATAAACCCTTCAAGTAATTACAAGCACTCGTGAATTTAAATAAAGAATAACGTGTCAACTGTGCTATACTTGCTGTATCGAATGATGACGAAGTCTTTCTTCTGGTACCAAAATTCGTTAAGCTAGCATGGATAGGATAAACGTACTAGTGGTTGAAACGTTATGTTCCCAGGTACTCAACCAACAACTGTTATGGTGTGAACTAGACTGAGCTCTAGAAATTCAGTTTTAACAGTTGGGTTTCGTGTTTTGAACTATGTATCATAACCAGACGTCAGAAGGGGAGCACATGTCACGTCAGTTCTGATATTTTTAGCTGAAAAGTGTATCATCTTGTTCGCTCTTTAGTTGTTGCTGACGCTCGTGCATCTACGTTACCCACTTTTAACAGACAAACGAACTGTGAATAATATGTTGTTAATAGACTTGAATTCCATCAGGGTTTAATAATATACGTACGTATTATCAACAGCTAACCTTTTGATAGCATTTTCATACAATATTATCAATTTTAGTTTAAATCAAAAGTGAAGATGCAGAAAAACGGGAGTTTTCATGGAAACATGCTTTATCGCAAGTGGCTAGCATGTCGATGTGAAATTCGAGATGTGACACTGCCGAATACTTTCTGTACATTCAGCTGTGGCATTTTGTAAAAGTGATAATAAACTTGATTGAGAAACGTTGATAAAGTCACAGTGAAGGTGGGTGTTGTTAACTAACTCTAGGTAGATGTTATTAACTGGCTATAGTTAGGTGTTATTAACAGGCTGTGTACTATAAAAACATCTATTGTGTGCAAGTCCTTGTAGAAATCTACGTGTTATAAACTATATGTACTTACCAAAATATCCAATAAAGCATTTCGTGATAATTCATTTGAAGAAATAACATAACATTTTCTCTTTCTATTTTTTCAAACCAAATGTTACATCTGACTGTCCTTCATGACACATATTTTGTGTGTACGTACTCTGTGTCTCTACCTGTCCCTAAATGTTCAAGAACTTTTCAGGGGTACAAACATATAAACACATTTATATACGTGCACATTTATATATGTATACATTCTATTGTTTAAAGTTCCTAATTTTAGTAAACATTATAAACAAATCTGTAAATTCATCTATTTTTTTAAAGTTATTGCAGGGATTGCCTATTGGACTATTGGATACGGATTTGCCTTCGGAGAGGGGAGCAGTTTCATCGGGTTTAGTAATTTTGCAAGTTACGATGTTGAGGGAACTCGACTGTCTCACTGGTTCTTCCAGTTTGTCTTTGCTGCCACGGCTGCCACCATAGTGTCAGGATCTGTGGCAGAGAGATGTAACTTTTCTGCCTACCTTATATACAGCTTCATTATAACTGGTAAGTTACGGACCAAGCTTATAACCGGTAAATTACGAACAGAACCTATAACTGGTAAGTTACGAACCAAGTCTATAACTGGTAAATTACGAACAAAATCTATAACTGGTAGATTACGAATCAAGCCTATAACCTGTAAATTACAGACCAAACCTATGACTGGTAAGTTACAAACAAAGCTTATAATTGGTAAGTTATAAACGAAGCCTATAACTGGTAAGTTACGGACTAAGCCTATAGCTGGTAAGTTTGGAAACATGCCTATAACTGGTAAGTTACGAATCAAATCTATAATTGATAGATTCCAGACCAAGCCTATAACTGGTAAATTACGAACCAAACCTATAACTGGTAGATTACGAACCAAGCTTATAACTAGTAAATTACAGACCAAGCCTATAACTGGTAAGTTACAAACGAAGCCTATAACTGGTAAGTTGCGGACCAAGCCAATAACTAGTAAAATACTGACCAAGCCTTGTCTGGTTAAAAGACGTAGATTGGAATATAAATAGATGTAAACGTGAATATGCATAGGTATATAGAAGAAAGCTGATAGGTGAAGAGTTTGTTTGTTTCTAATTTCGCTTTGTAAAACTAAAGAGAATGTAGCTAGTTATCACAACCCACCGCTAACTCTTGCGCTACTCTTTCTGCAGAAAAAAAGTGAAACTGAATGTCACATTATGATGCCCCCTCAAGGGCGAGCATGTTTTGTGTAACACGGATTCGGACTCGCGACCCACAGATTACATTTTGAGCGTCCTAGCCACCTGACCTTAATAGGTGAAGAGAATAAATAGAAATGCTGTTTTGAATACATGCTCATTATATCAGTTTACACTATATATATATATATATATATGGTTTAATTTTATGTAAGGTGTAAAGCTATTGTGGCCCCCTTTGTAGTTGAGCAGTAAATCTGTAAGCTTAAGGTGCTAAAAACTGGGTGTCGCGACCTATAGTGGGCAAAGAACATATAGTCCATTGCGCGCTTCGCAACAAACCAACAGAAAAAAAAACAATAACTTGGGAAAAGTAACATAAACCTTACAATTTATGATGAACGCAAAAATAACTTGAGGTTAAGTCACCTTCTTTAAGAGTCTAATCTTACCAATCTATTATATCAGGGTACCCTGGTTGTCTAAACGTTGTACATCATAAAACGTTAAACAACAAGGTGTAGCCCAATAGTTGGCAGCACATATTGTTGATTATGCTATTTGTCTAGTGCATAGAGATATTTATGATGATAAAGGCCCACTTCTCTAGGCCCACATCTTTATTATTTACTTTATCGTCCTTAATAGAAAAGTCAAAATGGATTTTAACATACCCAACTAAACGTTCCTTAGTATATTGAGCTGCCCAAGAAACACAACACTTGTGTGAGATTTGAACAAGAGATATCGAACCATGGAATTCTTATTCTTTTGCAATAATATCTCTTGCTCTAACTAATTACCTATGATCTATTTCCATATCCTCAAGTTAGGTTTTGTTTGTTATAGATTTAATCACGTGTTTACCCTCTCTCATTTTCTTCTTTTCAGAAATCCTGAAATATTATTTACCAGGAGCGCTTAACAATAATGACTCGTCGCCACCAGAGTGTTCCACATGGTAGTAATAATTCTACCACAATTTTGAGCGGGAGAAACAGGACTTGCCGCCATTTTGTTAGCCTTTACTTCTCTATTGGAGAAGTGATTGTCGGAGGACCTATTAAACTCGCGACCAACTGTATCGATCGTGTATCACACATTATAACTAAAACTTAATATCTTTACCCTCTGTTAGACTCCTTGATGCCAACGAGTCCATCATGACTTGACTAAGACCACATTTAACTGCAGGGCAAATGATAGAGTTTTAACTAGAAGAATTAAAGGATAAAGTTATCTCTATCACACCTTCTTCCTTCTGTTCTAAGACCGTGCTTCATGTGTCACTCAATGAGTTTCAACAATTCTGTGGAGCGTTTCTCGTCCTTCTAACCACTTCCTTCCAGTATTCCTGAGTGAATTCTGTGAAGCATAGAAACGGATCACACGTTCATCAAACACAAACCTTGAGGACAGGAGACCACCCAGAATACACAGAACAGCTTGAAAAAGGCAGCGTTACAAACAAAAATAGTCGTAGTTTTAAATTGAATGCTTGAACTAACATGAAGTGCTTATAAGGCCTTTCTTCTAATACCAGGTCTCAAAATTCACGACTGGATGCGACAGTCGCAGTAGTGAACAAGATGTTATATTTAAGTTAACATTAATACAATTTCTGAATATAAATAAGGCAGGCAGAAATCAATAAATCTCAAACGTATATCACTAGTCGGAATCAACGTTTAAGTACTGATAATACGGTTGTAGCAACAGATTATCAACAGAGCCGGATTTAAAGTATCCTGGGCCCCGCGTACAGCATATTTTATGATATTATTATTAAAGGAAAGTTCACACAATTCTAGGCCCGGCATAGTCAGGTGGATTAAGGCTTTTGACTCGTAGTCTGAGGGTCGCGGATTCGAATCCCAGTCGCACCAAACATGCTTGCCCTTTTAGCTGTGGGGACGTTATGATGTGACGGTCAATTTCACTATTCGTTGGTGAGGAGTTGCCGGTGGGTGGCGATGACTAGCTGCCTTCCCTCTTGTCTTACACTACTAAATTAGGGATAGCTAGCGTAGATAGCCCTCAAGTAGTTTTGCGCGAAATTAAAAAAACAACAACAATTAAACAAGCAAAAAATATTTATTACTCTTTATAAAGGCTTATTGTAAATGGAAGTAATATAATACTAATTTAATCCCCTTCACCACGTAATTGGATTTCACGATCAGTCCGCAGTCGCTGTCATTTCATCATAAAAAAAATTGTAACTTATTATTGTGATATATATGACACAAACTTACATCACCTGTCTTAATAGCCTGGCATGGCCGCTTGACTCGTAATCTGAGATCGCAGGTTCGAATCCACGTTACATCAAACATGCTCGTTGTTTCAGCCGTGGGGACGTTATAAGTGACGGTCAGTCCCACTATTCCTTGGTAAATGATAGCCCATGAGTTGTTAGTGAGTAGTTATGATTAGCTGCTTTTCCTTTAGTTTTACACTGCTAAATTAGGGCGGCTAGCGCAGAGATAGCTCTCGTGAAATCCACATAACAAACAAACAAAAGCTACCTTGATATGGAAACTTAGCTGAGTGCCTCGTGCCGTTTGCCAGCTGGTACTCGTTCTCTATATCGGGCTTTAGGGCTTTATAAACAGACTGAGGCTGGTCGTGTTCACCTGGACCTCTTCCTGTCCCTACAGTGATTAGTTTACTCTTGTATAATATTATTTTAATCGTTACATGAGGATCAGAAGCCATACATGTACTCTGAAACCTTTCACGGCCTTGTACATACATTTTGGAAAAAAACAACTTTTCGCAAAACACAGCATTTCAGTAAACAACAAATTTATTCAAAAACCAGGTTCAAAACTAAAATTCATACTATGTAAAAACTACACTGACAAACACAACACCAACATTATTTATAAAATAGAACGCAAGAACTGCCACGACTTTTGTATTGGAGAAACAAGCAGAAAAATGGAAACCAGATTCAAAGAACAGAAAAAAACACCTTCACGTTTTTGAACATTGCAAATCAAATAAAAGCAACACAACCACAGTGAACACCCATATACTAAGTAGGGAAACAAACATAAACAATCCTCAAATCAAAGAAGTTCAATTTATACAGCAACTAAAATCAAAATTAAACCAGTATAAAGGAACAACTTTATACCAACACTAATTAGTAACTTAGCATCTAACTGCAACGCCCTCTACAATTCATTACATGTTTACACTTTCGTTCCTGAGACATGCGCACTGCAACGGCCAGTTGCAAACGTTCTCTTTGTTAATCTGAAGATGACCTAAGAAGATCGATACTAGGGGCGTAGATCCTGGGAAGATGGGGGTATACATTTCCCCTTCATTTTAGGTGGAGGTATGGTGCATACGATCGTCCCCCCTACAGTTTGGTCTGTTGAGTTGTTTTATTGCATCACAGAACTACAAATTGTGTGTTTGTTCTCGTGATTCTCGTGTTCTTACAAATTGAATTACATAATTAGGTCTGTATGCAGGCTTTTTCAGTAGCTGAAACGTACATCTTTAATATAGGCGTGCTTGTAAGCTTTACAATCTAAGCGATAGTTTGTGAGCATCAGTCAGTAGGCCTAAGTATACATGCAAGTATCGTGGCAACAAGATTACTCTGTGACTGCATGTTTACAGCTTTCAGGTTCTCGTAATCAAAGATTACCAAATTGCAAATGGTTGCAAAAATCATCCCCCAATCGAGTGTAAAAATCTACGCTCCTGATCGATACGCTGTTCTCTGCTTCATTTTTGGTCAAAGTTTTGATACCCATACCAGCCATCTTGAGATAGAGAATAGATATATCTTCATTAAAGGATACTTTACTTAATACTTTGTTTTTAAGATAGAAATTGATTTGTGAGAGCTCTGAAGGATTGTTTCCCACTCACACGCCCAATGTCAGCATATACGACCTCTGGTGGTCGATCCAAGCTCCTGGAAGGTTGTCGCTTCCCGCGATTTAATATACCAAATTAACCAAAGTACACACCGGTACAAATAATGAGCACAACTCTGATAGGAGTATGGTTACCATGACAGCGATATACGGTAGTGACGACGCCACCATTACGATGTCCATATTTAAATAGTGTGACAAAACACTAGTGCAGGGAGTGAGGTGAAATATCAAACTTCATCCTCCCAAATTCTCATAAAAAAGAACGACGTTTCTGCGGTGAAAGGGTTAAACAGCAACTGCAATGTATGACATATTATATAATGTTAATACGCTTCGCAGTGTAGTTCACTGAATGTCCGTGTGTTTAAAATAGTACTTTGCATACTGGTCGCAGCAAATTAACAAAAAAGTTTCTATTCTATTTACATTTTGTACCATATATGACCCATGACGTCTTTCTCAACACTTGGAAAGTTGGTTAAGATTGACTATTTTCACTAAGCTTCCGCAAATCGCCACAAAACGTAAATTTGAATTGCGTATGATTGGCTATTTCCAATAAGTTTCAGCAAATCTTTAGTTTTTGTCACGACGGGTATAACTGACAAGTGACTTGCATAATTATTAATAAAACCCAATAGAAACATAACGTAAATTAACATAAAATACAAAATAAAATTTTTCATTGCATTTTTTTTGTCCAGGCAACCCTAACAGTGTAATAAATAAAAAAAACATTGCAAACGTCCTAGTTTACAAAATTGAATTACCTTAGCGTTATGAAAAACTTACTTTTCCTTGGTATTTCGTTTTGCCTTCAATTAAAAATATTAGAAATGTATCACATTTCAAGGAGATAACTTAGATATAGTAATTTAAGGGAATATTGACACGTTTTAAAGAAGAATTGGTTTTGGTTTGAATTTCGCGCAAAGCTACACAAGGACAATCTGTGCTAGCAGTTCCTAATTTATCAGTATAACACTAGAGAGAAGGTGCCAATTCTTGGGATATTCGTTTACCAACGAATAGTGAAATTGACTGTGACATTATAACATCCCTGTGGCTGAAAGGGCGAGCATGTTTGGTGTGACTAGGATCCGAACCGTTTTTAAGAAACTATAAATGTTCCTCAGTTTATTTAAGAAATAAGAAAACTCATTGATTATTTTATCATGTGCCTATTTCTGGCCTGCGTGTTCAAACTACTGTTTGATTCCGCTCTAGATATAAATTATTGCTATAGTAACAATGAAGTTCAGTTTCCCAGCTTTATTCATAAATTTGTTAATTTTTATTATTAATAGTAACCAATTAGTTTACATCCTAGGATTCGTCTTCTGACGTATGCTGACATCTTTAGAGAGGATTGTGTTTCATCCCGTTTTCTTCACCTTAAGAAAGATCGGCGTGATATCCACTCCTCATGAGCAACAATCAATCGAATAATTAATGTTCCTACCTATCAACCAAGAAAACCCAGGATCTAAATCTTTCCACCATACAATGTTTTACTCAGAACTCCATTATAGACGACAATATATTACTAGTCGAAATAAAGATTGTAAACTAACTGGCACTTTTCAAGCAACAATTAATAACTCGAGTACTCGAGTTAGAATCACTCTTACTAAATATGCTAGCCCTTTTGAAAGCCTCAGGAGCGTTATAATGTAGCGGTAAATCTCATTTTTTGTTGGTAAAAGAGTAGCTCAAGAATCCACTGTGAGTGATAATGGTTAACTGTCTTCCTTCTAGTCAATCAGTTGTAGGTTAGGTACGGTTAACGCAGAGAGCCATCGAGTCTTTTTGCGCAGAATCAAGCAAACAAACTTTTCTACTAACCGTCATTTTTGTTAGGCTTTATAATTCTGGTTTTAAATATGTGAAAGTAAATACGAGGTTTGCATAAGCAAAAAAAACTGGATTGGTGTATTATTCTTTTAATAATCAAAGTGATTTTTACATAGGTTTTATTTACCCTGTGGTGGCACACTGGACATGGTCAACAGAGGGGTGGTTGGCAGCTGGAAATGGTAGCAACGGAATGAAGGTAAGTTTCATTATAACCAAAACGTGTTTTTTTTCCCACAGGTGCTTCATTTGTTATTTAGTGAAACATTAAACAGTAGTGCAACTTAAAAATTTAAGTTACACCTCTGAGTGCGTTAAAAATGATATCATGTTAATTATTTGTGAGAAGCAAATTGTCGTATCAAATACTCCTCTGAAAATAATTAACTCCTCCCATCATTACAGGACTTTGCAGGAAGTGGAACAGTTCATCTTCTTGGTGGTACCAGTGCTTTCATTGGTGCTGCACTGTTAGGCCCACGGATTGGGAAATTTGATTCCATTACAGGCTCGGTCAATGATATTCGTGGACACTCTGTGCCGGTGAGGTTTTATGGTTTATAGACATAAAACTTCATTTTCTGTTAGTGTTTTAGACATGATGTTTTTGTGTGTTTCTTTTATGAAATATATGCAGCGTCCTCTACCGATAAATATTTTGATTCACTTTTGATCCATCCGGTGTTTTCTTCTATAGACCGTATAACACGTTTCTACATATAAAATTGTAAGCGCATTGTTATATGAATCATCTTAATAACACATGGTTAAAAATAAATCAATAAAATCATTTAGGAGAACTTAAAACAAACTATTAGACTGAAGAAAAAATAATACACTTGGCATCCTAAAATAAATAGCATAATTTCATTTGATCAGAATAATCCACGTGCACTGAAAACATCCATCACTTTTTCTGTTGAATGTTAATTATTTTCTCATCAGTTGTAATGGTATCTACAGGAGTTACAGTGCTAGTGACTAGTGTTTAATTTGTCTCCTACACGTAAATACTTGCATGTTGGTACTATAACTGTATCGCCAAACGTGTTAAGGCGTGGGACTTGTAATCTGAGGATCACGGGTTCACATCCCCATTGTTCAAAACATGCTCGCCCTTTCAGACATGTGGGTGTTATAATGTGACGGTAAATCCCACTATTTGTTGGTAAAAGAGTAGCCCAAGAGTTGGAGGTTAGTGGTGATGAATAGCTGCCTTCCCTCTAGTCTTACACTGCTAAATTATGGACGGCTAGTACAGATAGCCCTCGAGTAGCTTTGTGCGAAATTCAAAAAACAAAACAAACAAACTGTAAAGCGAAACATTTGTTGAATATTTCAAAAACTCATAAGTTATAGCCGCGTGGGGTGGGGGTGTTGACGACCGACACTCCGACATTTAGTAAAAAAAGTTGAAAAGTTCACTATTTTGAAATTTCTTTAAAATAATACGCAAGAAGAAACGGTTGGCAAAAGTTTTGAAAAAAGACGCCATCACCGACCCATACACCCACAAGTAGTGCTCTTTACGGCCCTGATATGATGTCTTTATTGGCTTCTCTTTTTTTTTTCTTCACAGTTATACGCATTAAATAAAGACATGTAAATTAATTAGAAAATGTTTTGTTTTCACGGACTTCGATCCTTATTCTTCGTTATGGTTTATTAATTATTAAATCAAATAATCGTCAGTAGACGTCACGTGGTTCCTGAAGTTCCGGAATCCCAAAACTTGATGTATCACTGCATTACATGGTAACTTCACCTCATGACTTTAGAAAAGTCCCAGCCAGAATGTTGTGTAACTGTAATTCTATACTCTCTCCTTAAGGAAGTATTGTTTGATAAATGTAGTTTCACATCACATAATTCTTTCGGATGTTTTTGATTTTCCTATTTTGTTTTATTGGTTTGGATTTACATTTTTAAGAAATCTGAACTCCGGATAAAGAAAATGTGAGAAAAAGGAAATTAAAATTTTGGTTTCATCTGCCGACTTTATTCGATCACTTTGCTGCCATCTATCGACAGATAATAATGTGGTAAAACATAAATTACAATAATTATGTCAGTGAAAGACGCACAAATAAAATAACGAACTTGCACCTGCATCAACCCTCTTGAAATGTGTATACCAGAATATTGAGAAGCAGTGTGTGGCCTGGTGGCTAAGAAATGTTACTCGAAATCTGTGAGTCACGAGATCGAATTGCACAGCTGAATGTATTCATTCTCTTAACCGCAGGGGTGTTATTATAAATATGAAAAAAAAACATATTTTGCATATGCAAATAATTATATCGAATAAAGGGTATATTGGGTCAAGTTTGTAAGAAAGAGATTAAACAAATTATGATAGTTAATTATTGGCTCAAAATACATTGTTTCTAATTTATTACGTCACCAGATACCTTATCAAGCGTCAAATAATCAAAATTAGATTTTAATTAATTAAAAACGATGATTAAATCCATTTCTTCAAAGGTATACCCCGTTATCCATGCCAGTGGATTTACCCAATGAAATTATGCCAAAATATTATAGAGGTATAATACAGGGTGATTGCTAGAAAAGTGGAAAATGTGAGGGTCAGATGAGATCATGAATAAAATGCGTGCTTACTCATTTCTATTTTGATTTCTTTACATCATGAATAAAATGCATGATTTTAATATCACGGACGACATCTTGAGCATCTATGAGTGTAATATAACATATGCCTTTAAAAAACTTTGTAAAAGTTATTCTTTGTAAAAATAAATAGCTGTTTGACAAATTTTCCGCTTTTCTAGCGACCACCCTGTATATATGCGCACCCTCCACATACAATTATACACACTTTGGTGCAAGGCATATTTTAATCTTTACAAACCCACGAAAAAGTGTATATAAAAAGGAAATTTGAAAAAAAGATATTATTTAAGGCATAAGTTATAAATGCGTTAGCACAGATATTTATACTTTATTTATTATTTTTCGTCTTGGTTTATGTTCCACTAAACATGCTAGTATTTCAATTCATCTATTTCTTTCAGCTTACTGCTTTAGGTGGATTTATACTGCTTTTTGGATTCCTGGCCTTCAATGGTGGATCACAGGGCCACATTACCCATCGAGAAGATGCTGATGTTATAGCTAGGGTAGTGGCCAACACTATCATTGGTGGAAGTTTCGGTGGAATAATTAATTTAACAACTTATAAACTAGGAGCTTTCGGTAAACCTCGACAGTGGAGCTTACTGTTTTCCCTTAACGGTGCTTTAGCTGGCATGGTAGGTATTAATGAAGTGTAAGAAACATCTAAGAAATGTTTTGATTAGAATATTCAGTGCCGTCATAAGAATATAACATACACTTAAGGAAGGCCTGGCATGACCAGGTGGTTAGGATGCTCGTCTCGTAATCTGAGGGTAGCAGGTTCGAATACCTGTCACACCAAACATGCTCGCCCTTTCAGCTGTGGGGCGTTATAATGTGACGGTCAATCCCACTATTTGTTGGTAAAAGAGTAGCCTAAGAGTTGGCGGTAGGTGGTGATGACTAGCTGCCTTACCTCTACTTTTACACTGCTAAATTAAGGACGGCTAGCACAGATGCCCTCGTGTAGTTGTGTGCGAAATTAAAAACAAACCTCACTTGATAAAATAATTTTTTTTTTTGCGGGGGAGGGAAAATAACCAAACTTTGCTTGTTAAAAACGAGTTTTGGATTGTCATTTACATGCATCTTTTGAATTCTCAAGTGCGCTTTATTCTTAGCTTTCTCACTATTCGTTGGTAGAAGAGTAGTCCAAGAGTTGGCGGTGAGTGGTGATGACTAGCTGCCTTCCCTTTTGTCTTACATTACTAAATTAGGGACGGCTAGCACAGATAGCCCTCGAGTAGCTATGTGTGAAATTAAAAAACAAACAAACAAACCAAACTGAATAGCGCTTAGAATTTAAGGGTAATTAGGAATTCAATAGAATATTGTGATCTTGTCAGCCGAAAGCTTGTTTTTATACACTTGCTTAGCTTTAGCGCTATAGCAGAAGTGTAATATAACAATGCTATATTTTTATAACTTTAGTTATAATTAATGAACACTTTATTTATTGACGGCATGATGGTTAGATATCTCCATTCAAAACCATCAGGTCAAGCGTTCAAATTCCCGTCACCAAACATACTCGCTGTTTACAACCGTGAGGACGTTATAATGAGAGGGTCAAACCTATTGTTCATTGATAAAAGAGTTGCCCAAGAGTTGGTAGTGGGTGGTTTTTAACTAGCTGGCTTCCATCTAGTCTTTTACTACCAAATTAAGAACGGCTAGTTCAACTTCGAGCGAAATTCAAACCAAATCAAATATTTTGATGTGTTAACTTTTAGGTGTGTGATTATGTTGCTGTTTATTATGATGGGTTGTGTTCCGTTAGGTTAACGATAATTTTTTGTTTTATACGTTCATCGAATTTAATGGAATCTTGTATATAACCTGCTTAGTGTTATGCTGAGGCTTTCCCTAGCTTGCGTCTTTGTCATTAAAAAAAATGATCAGATTTACCATGGAGTTACCACTGAATAATTCAATCTGGAGTGTAACGCAAGCTCAAAACTGTCCACAGACTGATCCATATACCTGGTATATTAAACAAAACTGACCACAAACAGATCCATATAGCTGGTAGTTTCGCATCTTCCTTGTTATAAATAGTTTCTATTCAGAAGAGTTATTTATATCACTAGTGTGGAAATATTGTTGGGATTTCGGCCAATAAAGATGGTTTTGGAAGTGCTTATTGAGTAAACCTAAATACCCCAAAATATGTTATTTACATCTGTCTGATTCTTAGTCTGTAATAGACAAATTATAAGTAATAAAAATATATATAATGTATTTGTTATCACAGATGTTAAGTCTATGCCTTGTGTAGTTGTCTTTAATGATATGGTCGTGTGCGCCCTTTTTAGAAGCTTGTGATAATGTCATTTCATATATATATGACAAGTTCTATTACACTATTTTTGTTTCATTGGTTACGTTGTTCACGTTTTTAACCATTCTCATTTTTTTCACATATTTTCACTGTAATTGTTTTGCATCATTAGCTCAGTAACTGGATTAAAATTAACAATAAGTTTTCTAGACTGTCGTGAGATATTATTAGGATGACGACCGAAAATGTCGCTAAGATCGGTAATACTCAACTAATTTATCAATGTATTCTAATAATTATAAATAGCAGATGCATATTAAGTTAGATATACTCATTATTTCGTTACTTCTCAGTTCTGATCAATTATTTTGTTCAGAAATTAAGATACAAAGTTGACTGGATCTCACGATATTGCCCATTCACCTACAGTTACCACATATATGTGGACCTTGTGTATGTGTTAGGCTTACTATTATAGAGTTTTCTTTCTTGAATCGTTACATGTAGTAAAGTGTTGCGTGCTTGCGTGTTTTTCCATGGTACTGACTTCGATAAGAAGAAGCTGTGTTGAGAGAAACTTGGCTATTATCCAAGTTTCTTTCTTATAGCACTAGTCTATGTAGTAGCAGTGTTTATTTTGGACCAGTTTCTAACACAGCTATGTCAAAGTTGTAGCATACTATTAAGTTTTAGAAATGGGGAAATTCAGTCGCGTGTTTCAAATACAAAAACAACATTTGCGTAAACTTCATGTCATATACAGACATTCGAATAACAAAAAATATTGATTTTTAAAGACCATTTAAGGGCATATACAATAAAACGCTTATGTTACGATACTTGAATAGTTGCCTCTGTCGTGGGATAGAATTTCAGCACTTATAGTAATGCATAATAAAGTAATCGAACATAATCAATTCTGCATTCATATCACTGGTTTGAAACAGGCAGTTTGTTGTTACCAATAATTTATTCGATAATTTAAAATATGATGTAATGATACAAAGAATGACTAAATCTGGCAGTTAAACAATTATGATATACTCAGTATATTTCCGGCCAACCTCCATCCCACGACAGATACAAAGAATAAATGTGGACCAGACTATCAGTGCAGGTGGATATGACAACGGCCATATTGAAACTGTAAATGGTAGAGACATGGAAGAGTTGAAAAGTTAATTCATATTTCACATCAGTGACAACTCTGTACTGATGTCAGGTTTTGAGAACCTTTATTGCACTGGGTTGTGCGAATTAATCAAATCCCTCATTTGAAAGCATTAAAATAAGAACAAATTCTTTAACGGCTCCATCGAATGACAGCGGTCATAAACTCCTAGAAATAGGCGTAGTTCAAGATGGGACGAAATTTCACTTCTCGTATTTTCATTTATATGCACATTAATAAAGTACTTATAAAGCTCTATGATATTTGAATTTAAGAAACAACAATAACCTTGTATATTACTAAAAACTAACCAGTACAAACATAGCATTCTGAATCGAAATCCAAACAGTGGAGAACATTGTATTTAGTTTATCTGTTTAAATAAACAATTATCGCCTATTAAATGTCGAGAGCAGATAATTATTTTAAGTTTTAGAACTTTTATAATAAAAAAACAAAGGAGTTTAAACTTATATTTTGAGGCGTCTCACCCAGAAACAATGTGCTTGTTTATTTTATATATGTTGCCCATCCAAGCATAGGTTTATGTTGGCTTTAAAACTAACATACTTCAATAATAATATTTCTCAACCTCCGCAAGGCTTCAACAAAATATTGTAATAAATAAATAAACTGGTACATCACATATTTGAATAAGTTATTTATGTTTACTACTGGTAAAATGAAGGTTTCCAAGTTTTATTTTACTTGGGACATGTTGAGTGTACCTGTCTGACCCCCTTTTTGGTTACGCCACTTTTAACTAGGCTGTAAAACGTTAAGAGTGTCGTAAATTATGTGTTGTGGTGTCTTTAGGAAAACAAAAAAAAAGCTTAACAAACATTGTTTACGAATATTACTTCTCAAGGTTTGATTTCTTACTCGATTTTCATTCTCTTTATCAGAAGTCTCCTTGTGGGAAAACGTTAAGCGCACAGCCTTAACACTGCTGAAATCCGGAGATTTGATTTCAGCCAGTGGACAGTAAGGGACACAGTGCCACTATGGTTTATTACAAATAAACTATTTTAGATACAATTAATATAGCCCTTTGTCCATAAACTTTCGAGATTTCAAATACCTGAACAACTAGGAATGAAACTCTACGAAGATTACACATAAGTTGGCAGAGCTGATTATAAAATTTAGAGATAATTGGACAGAGCAGCTATAAAGCTCAGACACGATTGGATAGAATAGTTATGAAGTTTAGGCATGATTGGTTTTGGTTTGTTTCGTTTGATTTGAATTTCGCGTAAAGCTGCTACACGAGGGCTATCTGCGCTTGCTTTCCCTAATTTAGCAGTGTAAAACTAGAGGGAATGCAACTGGCCATCACCACCCATCGCCAACTCTTGGGCTACTCTTTTACCAATGAATAGTGAGATTGGCCGTCACATTATAACGCCTCCACGGCTGAAAGGGCGAGCATGTTTGGTATGGTGGGGATTTGAACCTGCTACATGATTGGATAGAGCAAGTTATAAATTATTTACGCCAGTATAGAGTGAATACATTGGTGTGGGAAATTACAATTTTGTTGGAACAACAGAATTTAACGGGAAGATTAGAAGATATAGGGACAAACCATAGATAGGCCTGGGATCTCTCAAAATGTCCTACACCAATGACTGTGCTCTAGATGAATTCCATCTTCTATGATTTATGGATTTATCTTCAGTCTTTGTATGGTACAATTTCGGTAGCGTTTTCTGTGCTTAAAAAAGGATCGAAGCAGCTCACTTGCCCACCTTAGGTTTGTTATAAAACTCCGATCTGGTCACAATGACCTCTTTAATAAATTTCCAGGCATTTGGACAGATTGTCCTTGAGAAGGCCTTATAAAGTTCACGTTAAACTCCATAAAAAGCACCTTTTTGGCATTCAGAAAATTTTTTATTTAGAAGTATGATTATTTTCCACACGTCATGCGTTCCTACTCCCTCGATGCTTTTTAATTACCAATAATTTGGCATTTTCAGCCATTTTGTTTGGAACATTTGGCTGTGGTACATGTTCGTAATCCACAAAGGCCAAGCATTTATTCCCTCACTTGAAGATCTGAAGTTACATATCGAACCCAAAATATCAAATGTGCAGTGTTACTACCATCTGTTGACTCACTTAGTGCTAAAGAAAAATACAAACAGTCTTTTAGTTGTTCAAGCAACTGATTTTCTATGTCTTTCCAACTTTAGCATTCTGTGTACTATTGTTCTAATCGTAATTCTCCATCAGAGTTTTAATGACCGCAATATTTCTTTTACTAGTTCAGCATCATACAATTATTTCTTTTTTCGAGCTAGAACCCAAGCTGCTTTATAGCTAGTTGACGCAACTAGTTCTATCGATGGTAAAAATCTTTTTAGGCCTCCCTTGAGTTTATGAAATTGTTCTTTCAGACGGCTAATTTCATTCTTACTGTTTTTATTATCAACTGGAAATTTTACATAAAATTCGTTGTGAAAATTGTTAAATTGTTGCTTAAGGTTGTATAGTGTATACTTTATCATTCCTAAAAACTTTGTAACACAAAAGACACATTGGCTTATTATTTGCTTTAACCACTGCAAATTTCAACTTCCAGCTTTCCTTAAATTCTCGTGTCACGTTTTTCCATTCACGTGCCATTCTCTTTTCGGCAGTAATGACAGAATCAATTAAATTGTTTTTATTTTCACAATCATTTGGATTATTTCGTTTTTAAGTATGTACCTATTCATATTATGGGATTAAAAATAAAATATATTTAAATACTTGAAAGTTGTACAGTAAAAATATGTTTGAAAACGCATGCAAAACAACGCACACTTGATAACAAAAATCTAAACCAGACTGACGTTACAAAATGGGTGGAGTCTGTGGCAGTGTTGAAGCGCGCGACATTAGCGATGACGCGAGGCAGTGCAGTTGATCATTACCAAATTTGTGATAAAAAATAAATGATAAAAAAGCTGATTCCTAAGCTCGATCTGGCCACAACTGTGTTATCTACTGGCTTCATGTGGTCAGTGGCCATGGATATGCTCACCCCTACTCTAGTCTTACACTGCTAAATTAGGGACGGCTAGGGCAGAGAGCCCTCATGTAGCTTTGCTTGAAATTGAAGACAAACCAACATATTTTTACATTGTTTCTAATATTCTAATAGTCTTAGGCCTTTGTTCGGTGTTTTATTGAACTCTCCATGTTAATTAACCTTCATTTCAGTTTTGACGCTCTCAAGTTTTGTTTCCATTTATTATTTTATTTCCCAAAAATTATGTAAAAACCTAGAGTGCACACTGCCACAGTTCAGATTTTCACAAATTATTTGATATTTTTAATAATATGAATATATAATTATTATTCTTATGATGTTATTAATTAACAGGTTAATGCTCGTTCCAACGCTTTTAAGTTAAGCAAGACTTTATACTTTTAACGATACAGTAGAATAACTAAACTATCTTTTCTGAATAGTATAACCTGATAAGACAACAGTTTTCACCTTCTCACCGTGTAAGACACATTGCACCTGGTATGATAACCACGTGGTTAAACGGGATTGTTGCCACTTGGAGTTTCTTTGACTATCTTTTCTAAAAATGTTACTTTGGATTGTTGATCTAAGTTGTATAACCTTTAATAAATTCAACATCTTGTTTTTCTTGGGTTAAAGGTTCTCTTTTACGGTCACAGCATCCACTTTGTGTATGAGAGCATCAGTCCAGATTGACTTACTCTGTCTTCCAAGTGTTTTTCCACAACTGTGTTAAAGTTAGGACTATTTGTCTTACAAGTGTTTTGTGCTTTGGACTTACATTATTTAAAAACCATCGTTATATCAATATCCTTCCTCTTAAACTTTTTGACATGTTATGCTATATTAGTAGCAACACCAGTGTTTTACTGTTTTAACATAAACAATAGTTTATTCTATTAGCAATAACAACATTTTACTGCATTAATAACAACAACATTTCACTACATTAACAACAATGGTACTTTATTGTATTAGCAACAACAACATTTCACTGCATTAACAACAATGATGGTTTACTGTGTTAGTCACAACAACATTTCACTGTATTAGCATAAATAATTAGTTACTGTATTAACAACAACAATATTTCACTATATTAAGGTAAACGATAGTTTACTGTATTAACAACAATATTTCTTTGCATTAATAACAACGATAGTTTACTGTATTAACAACAACAATCTTTCACTGTATTAACATAAACGATAATTTACTCTATTAACTTATGGAACTCGTTTCGATATTTTCATTTAAGGTTATCCTTCTCTAGTTAAGTGTATGCATTTTGCTTCTTTATTTAGTTTAGTAGGAAGAAATAATTGTATTAGGAAATCAATAAAAATGAGTTGTGTTTTATTTCTTAACCATCATTTTTTACTAAAGGTTGTTGTATAACTGTAACGATAATTACATTTTTGCCTCTCGTCTGAAGGTTTGAAGCTAACCTCACTTGTGTTTTCTCCGTAGGTTTCAACATGTGCTGGCTGTGATGAGTTTTATCCCTGGGGGGCTGCTGTTGTTGGAACTGTTGGTGGTTTACTGTTCTTCTGTATTCATGTTGTCATTATTGGCATGAAAATCGATGACCCTCTTGATGCTGTAGCAGGTAAGTAGACAAAAAATACCCTCATATTTAACATCCAGAGATCATTGTATGGACTACTTGTTAGTTCAGATTACAGATAAACTGTACAATGTTACAGGTGAGACAGCTGTCATTGTGACACGTATAGAGGATATAGGTATATTGCTTCTGTTTAGTAAATAAAAAAGTATTTGGGTTTAGATAGAAGAGATATGTTGGCTTGCAGTTAGAATAGTTATAGTAGCTAGTTGGTATAACGTATACCGGTTCTAGTTAATAAATAAAATGATGAACCAGGTTTTAGGTAGAAGAGATATGTTGGCATACATTTAGAACGGGTATTATGACAAAAGCAGGTAAAATATTTGTCCCAGATAAAACGACGAAATAAATATCTAGATTGATGGGTAGAGGAGACATCTTGTATATTGGGTACATAAAATTAAATGTTATAGAACACATGAGATACCTAGCAGGGCCTGAAGGTTGGAGCGATCAACTTGCAATAAGCGGGTCGTGGGTTCAAATCCTGTCACCAAACATACTCATCTTTCAGCCTTGAGGGTAATATAATGTGACAGTCAGTTCCACTATATATTGGTTATGGGTAGCCCAAGAGTTGTCTTCCCTCTAGTCCACCACTTCTAAATTAGAGATGGCTAGCGCAACTTGCCCACGCCTAGTGGGTAGGTACGAAATTCAACAAATATATTTGCACCGTCAAATAGACAGTTCTTTCAGATAACAGACTAGACTGACAGCAAAATAAAATATATTTTATAGCAGATTAACGGGTTATACTTAGGATTTCTGTTTATCTGTGCTTATTTTTAGTTGTGTTAAAATCTGTATTTCTCGGAGGTTTTATTTTTAGTACTGTAACGAGTAAATTAATATACTATATATTTTCTGCTATTATTCCCATAAACTGAACTATGTTAAAGCTCTGTAAGAGCTGCTAATATTTCGTATGGAATTGTAAAAACTAACATACCACTAAAGGACAAAATGTGTGTATTTTTTTCTTCAGAGTAATATTTCCAAGGCAATGGAGTCATAAAAATATCTACAGTTTGTAAGACCGGTAAATTGAATAACTACTTCCAGTGTCTATTGGACAAGTATAGTTTTTTATTGTATTTGTTTGTTTGATTTTCTGAGGTGTTTTATCAGAAACTCCTAGTTACTAAATACTTACGACTAATGGATCGGCATGACTAGGTGGTTAGGATACTCGACTCGTATCTGATGGTCGCGAGTTCGAATCTCCTTGATATCAAACATGCTTGCCCTTACAGCTGTGGAGGCGTTATAAGGTAACGGCTAATCTCACTATTCATTGGTAAGAGAGTAGCCTAAGAGTGGCGGTGGGTGCCTTCCTTCTAGTCTTACATTGCTAAATTATGGACGGCTAGCGCAGATAGTCCTCATGTAGTTTTGCGCGAAATTCAAAAACAAATAAACAAAATTATGAATAATTTAAAATTTCTGGTTTGCGAGTAGAAAGCTCTGTGTTGATTAATCAGCGGGGAGGTTCTGGTGTGGAGATATTATCTTGGTTACCAGGAGCTTTACGTACCCTGGGTCTGGTAAGAAAACAAGGTATTCATTATACTTTATCATAACTAAAATAAAAAAAAAACATTCTGAGTTACCAGGAAGAAGAAAGAAACTTCTTTGCAATAAAACTGTGAAATTATTTTTGCAAAAATAGTGTCACGTGTACATAAACAACACACATTTCGAATTTTGTTGTTTATCTATTTACAGCTATTTTGAATGTTTGTTAATTAATCGATAGTGACTTGTGAAATAGTCCCTCGCATACAAAAGGAAAATACAGTAAAATCATAAAAGTCGGTCTTTCATTTAAATTCCATTCACTGGTAAATTACGGACAGCTAGCGCAGATAGCTCTCGTGTAGCTTTGCGCGAAATTCCAAACAAACATACAAATTCTCCTTAACTATAAAATAGAATAACAGTTATTTTTTGTGACGTTAAACAGTAAAAAAAAACTATTACGTCATTTTGTTCTGAGAGTTACGAATTATCATGTGTATATTTATTCTGAGTGCAAATATACATTTTGAACTAATTGCGAGGAATCGAACCATTGATTGTAGCGTTTAATCTTTAAATTTACTGCTGCCACCTATGTATAAAAATCTTCTTTTACTATTTTCAGTCGGTTTCGTGACTTCAGTGTTCCTTCTTCATTATACAATATTTTTCGTCTAACTAACAGCTTTTAATTAAACATAAATATCCGAAATTAAGTAACACTTTTTTTCAGAATTTACATACATAAAATACACTGTTTGTATATTAATTAAAATATATTTAATATAAATTAGCTTTCCATTTTTTTATATTTTTTTATTACTTTGCTTGTGATTTAAATATTTTTATAATTACACACACACACTTCGGTATCAAAATGATTAAATTAAACACAGTTATTAGGAAATTAAGAATTTATACTTCCATAATGAGTAAAGTAGCGTCTGTTTACACAATGTGTTTCTACGTTAATCAGTTCACTTCGGAGGCGGCTTATGGGGCCTTATCGCTGCACCACTCTTTAGACGCCATAAGGGAATTGTGTTCGAGAGTAGCACAGACGCCTTAATGGTAAGTTACTCTCTTACTCAAAATCATTTAAACAACTTTCACTTTTAACTGACTTGTCTTACCATCATCTGAATAAAACAGCCACAAATAAAAAACGAGCTACATGTATTTTGATTTAGTACGATTGATTGGAAGTAAACACTAAATATTATTTACACATTATAAAAATTCATGGAAAGAAGGATATACGAGGTCTGTTCAAAAAATACGCGGACTGACGTCATAAAACAAAATGTGCTTTATTTAGAAGTTACAAGTCTGGGACCCCTTCAAAGTACTCTCCTCCCAACGCACACCAACGGTGTTTCCACTTGTTGAAACAGTCCTGGTACGCTTCTTTCGTAATGTCCTCCAGCTCCTTTGTCTCATAATCTCGGGAATCGTCTTAAATCTTCTTCCTTTCAAGGGTCTTTTGAGTTTGGGGAACAAGAAAAAATTACAAGGAGCAAGGTCAGGTGAGTAGGGTGGGGAAGAACAGTAATCGAGTTTTTGGCCAATTTTCGCAAATTTCGCAGGAACGTGGTGCATCTTCAATTTTTCGGTCAAAATCCCGTGACAAGATCCAACTGATATCTCACACTCTTCAGCAAGCTCCCTGACAGTCAGACATGGATTTGCTCGCACCAGGGTGTTTATTTTGTCGACGTGTGAGTCGTCAGTTGACGTGGAAGGACGTCCAGGATGCTCATCATCTTCAATGGACTGTCGACCATCCTTAAAACGTTCATGCCACTTGAAACATGCCGTACGCTTCATAGCAACATCACCGTAAGCCGTATTAAGCATAGCAAAAGTTTCAGTCGCAGATTTTCCAAGTTTAACACAAAATTTCACAGCAAGTCGTTGCTCCTTCAGGTCATTCATTCTGAAATCCGCCAAACGAAAAAATCACACTTCACTTAAAACCGCGTAGCTAATACACAAATGAAGATATCTGCAATCAGGAAATGGCGTCGTAATCAGCTGATGTATGCAAACCTAGCGACACCAAGCGGATTCCCCTGGAACCAACTAGAGCCGCGCAATTCAAACAGTCCGCGTATTTTTTGAACAGACCTCGTATTGTATTGATGTAGGCCAAAAAGCACAGTATTTTGTATATATTTTTTCTCAAAGCAGCATCTGCAGAGATTAATGTTTAGGTCTGGCGTAAACGTAAGTGTTTCTATAAGACTATAAAATGTGGTTTAGTTCTCAAATATTTTACGTTTTTTATTAGAGAGTTTTGAGCGAATATATATTTCTCTATTAAACTTGTTACGTGGTATTAAAATATTCCATTTTGCCTTTTTAATTACAGGGTCTTGTGAGAACGGAATTTCTTATTAAAAGAACTTAATAACATATTGTGCTTTACTTTGTTTTTAATTATAGGGTCTTGCGTGGAACATCGCAGGAATGGTGGCAATCATTGGTTGGAGTGCACTTCTGTCATTCATTATGTTTGGACTTCTAAAAAAATTCCAAATGTTTCGTGTGGATTCAGAAACGGAGATAAAAGGTATGTTTACTGTTTTTCAAAAGTAAAACGGTAAAAGTAGGTGTAGCTACACATGTGCTTTATACAGTTTTTATGCTTCTACCTTCACACAGGTCTGGACATCATCAAGCACGGAGAACCCGCTTATCCTGGTCCCAGCTGGGAAGAAGAACAGTATAGTCAGCGTTACCATCTGCCGAACACAGATGGCGCTAAAGTCAGTGAGTATGGTTATTAACTATCACCCACTTCTAACGAACCAACGAAAGCTGAGAGAAGAGAGATTGTCGTTATTGTTGGTTGTTATTTTCTGTATATGGCAAAACTAAACGAAGATGTCTGTTCAGGGTTAATTCTTTAATAAATATGTTCAAATACAACATAAATAAAGTGCATTAGGTACGCATTTTTAAAAATACCTTAAAATACAATCCTTATATAAACGTCCCTCACTGGAATAGCGGACTCAGAAACGTTAGAAACAGGATTTTGTTACCAGTGGATAGCCCATTGGGTAGCTTTATGCTTAACAACAAACGAGCCTTACATAAATATTAAAATTAATTAAATTAGAATACATTCAAAGATAAATTAATTCAAGCTTATCAAATATGCTGTTAACGTATTATAATTTATCTTGGAAGAGCTTCCGATTTATTACGTTACGAATTACGATTTCAAAATAGAAGAAAATTTTAACTTAGAAGATAATCGAATGTCAATATGTTTCAAATGTATTATGTTTGCCAACAAGATTGATACACACAGTTTTCTTTGTAACATGAATATATTTTAATATACAAACAATAATACAGTTTATAATAACAGTTATTACAAATAATAGTTTTCATGCAAGAGTTTTACAATCTTGTTAACTTATGTTAACTTATAGCAAAGCCACATCCGGCTATCTGCTGTGTCCACTGAGGAAAATTAAACCTCTGATTTTAGCGTTATAAATCTATAGACTTACTGCTGCACCAGCGGGGGATTTTACAAACTTACAAACGATATCTGGTCTGGAACTGAATATTTTTTCGACCATTCACGACAGATGAATAATTGTATGTTAATATCGGTACAGTATACTTAATGGGTACTGTCTCTCGCTGCTCCCACTTGAGAATTTCCGCGGAAGTTATACGAAATACTAACACCTAAAGTTAATTCTTTGAAGTTAAACGGTTTGTAATATTCGACATATATACAAACATTTATGTTCAACTGTCGTTAGTTTTCCGATTCATAAGCGTTTGTCAGAATTATAGCTTCCGAGGTTCATATTATATTGAATGTAGCAAACCAACAATATAATTAAAGCTATCTCCCCTCGTGTTGCGATGACTACCTTTTGTTCTAATTAGGCGGGATTCACGAAAATTCAGTTGGCCCAACAGTACTGGTATTTACATACGCATATACATTGTTGATTCTCACTCTCGAGAATCTTCTATAAATTTAGAAGACAGGCTGGAATTTTGCAATACATTTATACACTGTAAGAGTATATGTTGCATGCATTTATAAGTATTTATTAAACTGAAACAAACAGCATCAGTACTTTCCCTTTTTTCTATTTATTCATCAGTTTATTTTAATTAAAACATAAATTATACACGCACGCTTCAGTAGTGAAATAATTAAACTAAAAACAATTATTAACAAATTTGAAATTTTCTTTGAACATGCGAGAACAGTGTATTTTTTGTTAAAAGCTGAAACAAGGGGTGAAACTATGGGAATCAAACCCTTGATTCTGGCATATTGAGTATGAAATTGTACATAGTATAAAAGTCAACTCACCAAATTGTATTTTAAACTGAAAAATTATAATTTCTTGCTCATGTTTTTTGGAGCTATTTCGGAAAATCCAGCAAGTTGTTTCAAGGTCGACCCGAGGAGGTTATTTCAAATTTCCTGTAAAAGTAACAAGTTTTTCTTTATAAAACACTTACTTACTAAATTGTCATTAAGTTATCATATAAAAGTAAGGTCAGAATTAAAAATTAACTCGGTGAATAATTTTGTAACACGCGAAGTTTAGTTTACAGGGCCTGAATGTTACAGATAACGTTGCTTATTCTCAACGCTTTATTTGTAGGTTGCAAGTTTTAAAGTATATGGGAGGATCAACTTACTCACACATTAACATGTTTTAAAGTAAGGTTTGGCCTGGTTTATTGTTGTTTGGTTTATTTTGAATTTCGTGCAAAGCTACTCCAGGGCTATCTGCACTAGCCGTCCCAAATTTAGCAATGCAAGACTAGAGGGAAGGCAGCTATTCATCATCACCCACCACCAACTCTTGGACTACTCTTTTACCAAAGAATAGTGGGATTAAGCGTCACATTATAACGCCCCCATGGTTGAAAGGACGAGCATGTTTGGCGCGACCGGGATTCGAAATCGTAAACTAAGATAGTGCTACATGTACTGAGTCCCATAAGAAAAAAAGAATATATTATTCACCAGCTACGGTTCTCATGTTAATGCCGTTGTACACATTTCGGGAAATAGAATACCCTGGTGGCAAAATATATCGAGAATATATTGTGGCTGTTAAGGGCATGCAACTTGAATAATTGATAAATTAACGATAAATTGTTTATTTTCATTATAGGTCCAGATTTTTAAAACAGAGTATACATTATAATTTACTTTTTCAGTAAGTATCTATACTGTTAGAGATTTAATCTAACAAATGTATTTTTATGACAAAGCTGTTAGCTGGTATGAGTATTAACACTTTTATTAATGAATAGAAAACAACTTTTTGATCTTCCTAGGTCACCTTCAGGTTAAAAATAAATTCTCTCTTTCTTAACCTGAAGATGACCTAGGAGGGTCGAAACGTTGTTCTCTCGCTCCTAACTTTGAAGTAATGAATACTGCGTTTGGAAATAAGTAGAAAGCTACACAATGGACTATCTGTACTCTGCCAAGCCCCAGCTATTGAAACCCAGATATTAGTAGGATAAGTCTGCAGACATGCCACTTTGCTAATTGGGTGGGGCAGACTTTGAAAAACCCTTTATTTTGTGCTGGTTAATAACAAAGTTGAAAGTAAATATAATAACTCTGATTTAGTGGAATTTACAGAAACAAAAATTCGCCAGTGGTATATCAGTCTTGATTTATTTATAGCTTATATTTATATTTATTAAAATTACTCAGATAGAAGGGAACCAAGTCATCACTTGACGTGGCTCATCATAATTTAGATCACTAAGACTTCACTTTTTTTCTCTTGTTGTATGTATATCAACTTTCTTAATTTCAAACAAAACATCTGAAATTAATATAAGATGATGCTAGTTTCACTTCCATTTCATAAATAATTTTTCGTTCTTTAATCATCGATTATTATCCAGTTTTAAAGAAACGGTAACAGTTTTCTCGTCATTGTTGACTGGTCACTGTTATGTGTCTGACAAATGTGAACACTTGCTTTGTTTTTCTCTCTGGTCGTCGTACCCTGGATGTTAACGTCTAAAAAGTACTGTTAACACAGAGTGGTGACTATTATGTAACTTAAATGTTAATAAACTATTATAATGTATTGTTAGTTTAGTAGCAGCCCACCTCCAATAGGAGTTTTGGATGCTCGATCCCAGGCGATTTACAAAGCGGAGATAGCTCATTATATGGCTTTATACCACTGAAACACCACCAGCAATAACAGTTAGATACACCTACACTTTCTACCTTTCCTTATCTGAGAAAATGTATTTTAATTATCGCTGAAGGTGCCGAAAAAATAATCGTTTTAAACTTTTAGGAACGCGACTAACTATAACGTGACAGAAGATATCGTTTTTAAGACGAAGAAAACAAACAAACTGAACCGTACTTGGTGTATCTTACCCACTTCACTTGGTATAGCTTACCTGTTTTACTTGGTGTATCTTACCCACTTCACTTGGTATATATTACCTGTTTTACTTGGTGTATCTTACCCAACATCTATTGGTATATATTACCTGTTTTACTTGGTGTATCTTACCCACTTCACTTGGTATATATTACCTGTTTCACTCGGGTTATTGATGTATAATCACTGAAATTTTGTTTTAAGATTGATTATTGTGTTATTAACGTTGTGAAATGACTATATTAGGGTCTACATATGGCAGAGGTGGGCTGTTAGAGTCTTTTAGTCCATCCATAGATTTATCCTAATTAATGTTTTTACTCCCCAAGTTCACCTACCAAAACAAGCATTTATCTTAGTAATATCTCGTATGATCTTTCATATAGATTAGGGTTTGTTGGGTAGAGATAAGGAATAGTAAACTATACTAATTTTTTATAATCCAAGTCTGAAACATATCTTCAAACAGTTTTTTCACGTATAAGAATTATTTTAACATGTGTATAAAACCAAATTTTCTAGCAAACCCAACGACATTTATTGTGTATGTATCTTTAAGCCTTGTTTGCTCTTAAAATTAAAATACTGATACACATAGTTATCTTATGCCAGCTAATCCTGGCATCGCCATTCAAAAATTATAATTCATAATTTGCTTTGATAGTTTAGTTCCTATTTTTATAATTAATGGTAATTGAAATATTCAAGTTGGCTTACAGCCAAGGCTTGTGCAGGTTAGTCAGTTTTCAAAATGTGGTTTTAAGAACAAATAGAATAAAATACAGAGAAAAAGAACTGACATGGTAAACATTAAAATG
The DNA here is from genome assembly GCA_011833715.1 of Carcinoscorpius rotundicauda. NCBI lineage: Eukaryota > Metazoa > Arthropoda > Merostomata > Xiphosura > Limulidae > Carcinoscorpius > Carcinoscorpius rotundicauda. The sequence goes on along the minus strand of CM022397.1, from coordinate 50,057,461 downwards.
ACCAACTTACAAGTTCACAATACTAAAATGTATAAAAGAAACTATTTTTATTTTATTATTCTGAGTACGGAAAATATTTATATATTTTTTATACAGATCTTCCTCCAAACATGAGTTTTAATGGTGAATCTGGCAGGATGGTTAAGACGCCTACAGGCATCAATGGCCGATTTAGACTGATCTCCGAGTCGACAAACTTGGCATTTATACCTGACACATATTCCGCAACACACCTGTAAATCTAAATGTTTAGTTAAAACAGTTCTGTTGCTTTGACTTTGTTACATTTTTGTTTCCATGGAACTAAAATCTTTCATTACACTTTCTTGTGCATCCAGGTATTTTAAATTTTCTCATAAATCTAAATATCTTAAACATTATATTAAACCTTCATATATATCTACATACCTCAAATCTTCTTGTCGGTCCATATATCCTACCTCTTAAACTGAACCTTCTTGTGAGTTCAGATAACATAAAGCTTATATTACTTCTTCTTGTGAATCAAAGTGTTTTAAACCTTTTAACGCATCTTGGTATCTTAAAATTTATATTAAACCTTTTTCTGGGTCCAAGTATCTTAAATCTGCCACTGAACTCATTAGGTTTGTTGCAACTCTTTCTATTCATCCGTCTTATACCTCGGATAAAACTGTTTTTTTTTATTAATCATTGATATCCAGTATTTCTAAATGTTGAACTACACACGTGTGCAGATTTATCAAGATATATCTTTTGTATTCACTCAGTTGAAGCCTCAAATGATTGCTATAAGATTACTTCTCTATTTACATTATTATTGTAATATTATTTCTCTATTTAGATTATTACTATAATATTATTTCTCTATTTATATTATTACTGTAAGATTATTTCTCTATTCCGATTATTACTCTAAGGTTATTCCACCATTCAGATTATTTCTGCATCAAACTTATATATATGTATACTTGAAGCTAAAAATGTTTAAATCTCTACCTAGAAGAACATATGTTGCCATTAAGACTTGTTAACTCATCATTAAAGTCTACAATTTACTCAGTTAATAACTAGAATTATATCCATGTATTGATTAAATAATTGTATTTCCATTCATTTATGCAGATCGTGATAATTATTTTAATTAGTTTTATATAATGCATTTAACGAAATGATAATTAGGAGCTGAGGCCAGTTCAGCAGGACAAGTAATAGAACTAAACTGTTTGTGTTGATACTTTGTAAAACAGGATTGAAAGTGTACTCCAGATAATAGTGTATAGAATTAGTAAAACTGGTAAAATGGAAATGTTTTATAGAAAGTTGTGCAGTTTATCCTAGTTAGTTGTACTGAAAATAATATTGTATACAATAAACATATCATACCAAAAAAGTTTCTAATTGTTTGAAAATGAAAACTTTCGCTCTCCAAACGTCAAATTCTGACAGACTATGAATCAGGTTTAAGAGAATAGTTATGAACTGTTTGGTTTGGTTGTAGTTAAGCACAAAGCAACACAGTAAGCAATCTGTGTTCTGCTTATCATGTGTGTCAGATAAATTGATAAATATCGACATTTTATCGAACAGGGATATTGTTTTCTGAGAGGTAAAATCCATTATAAAAGTATCTAGTCTTTCTAAGTATATTTTTATTTACAAATTCGTGTTTCCTCGCTAGCTGCAAATCTTAGGGTTTACAGTTGTTTTCAAATGCTGTTAAAATCTTTCTTTATAAAATCGAACTGTCTATTGTTCAACATCATTGACTGTTCTTCACCCTCACATAATTAGGTTCTTATTGCCTTGTTCACAGATTGGAATGGGCTTATAATATGGGTAAAAGCAGCACCACCCAATTCTACTGATTTCTGGCAACACTCTCCCAAACTTTAGGTTGATACCAGTTTAAATAACCAACACAAAACAAAAGTTGAACTTATTGTCAAATATTGTGAGTCTTCTAATCCTTTATCAGAATTTAAGGCTTAATAATGTCACGTGTACAACTAGTTCTGGTGAGTGAGAGTTTGGCAACCGACCCTGAGGGTGTGCACCCGAGTACTACTTATCTTAACTATATGTGTGCACGCGAGCGCATCTTTTTAATGAGTCAAGCTAGCGAAAACACCACATAAAGAAGAAGTGATTTCTTATGTAACAATTTCTAATATATAGAAAAACCATCGTATTTTGGTAACAATACATTCAATCAATGGCTTTTACATCTTGTTACTTAGCAATAGAAATATAACATGAGATAGTTGTTAGTATATTTACTGAAAGTATAAAATGAAATGTATAGACTATAAAATTAAAAGTATTGCTTGTTTTCTAATTTAGAGTCTACGCTGAGTAAAGAGGTTTGTTCGTTTTGAAAAACATTGATAACATAACAGAAAATACCTTAATTCAGAAACGATTTATGTTTAAAATCAGGTCCATTTTTTTACTTTTGTAACAAATTTTATGCAATTGTTAAAATGTATTAACCTAGTTACCCGTACAAAGCCGGTTACTTTTTCTAGTTTATAGTATTTTTGTGTTGAAAATATGCAGCCGACTTAAGCTTTCTATAAATGGCTTGTTTTATAAAATATTTTAATTTCAGTTTCTACACATTTTCTTTAATCTTTTAATGTTTCAATCTTTGTGTTTTTATCACAATGCTCTGAAGAAGTTTCAAGATTTTGTCTTTCATCAAAACACAAAATATTTATTGTGTTTTTTAAAAAAATTATCACAATATTTAGATTTGACAACATCTCCCGCTAGTATAACGGTAAGTTTACGGGTTTACAACGCTAAAATCAGGAGTTCGATTCCCCTCGATGGACACAGGAGATAACCCGATGTAGCTTTGCAATAGGAAAACAAGACACACACATACACATATTTTTGATAAAATTTCGCCAATCATAATTTTTAACTGACTTCTTCAGAAAAGATGCTTTCCAAAGAATAGTTTCTCTTATAGAATAACCGATGACAAGTGTCTTTCCATCTCTCAAGAAAAAACAATTTTTTAAACAATTTCAAAGGATAAAACCTTGATATTTTTAACGATGTTTTGCTCATAATCATTACTATTATTTTTCTGCAGACAGAGTAAATTTAAATAAGATTACGTATATGAATGATAAGGGCTAACATTGATGTTTTTCGGTTTTTTTATTTAATAGTTTTAGTGTAATTTAGGAGATGGAACAGTTTGCGTGTCAATAGCTCCGTTTTTGTTTCTGATAAAGTACTTAAACCTTTAAGTCAAAAGTCTGTAAAAAAGAATTGGAAATTTGCCAAGTGTTCTTAACTCCTTTGGGTAAAAATCTTAAAACAAAGTGGACCTTGAAATTGTCGGACAATTTTCAGTTACCGTAACAAAATTTACTGTAATCAAACTAGCCAACAATGGATAAAGAATACTAACAGAAACACACACACAGAATAAAGCAAAGTTATTGTGAGACTATAACAGGTATTTTCACCTGTAACCTATTGTCAACTCTTAGATCATTGTTCCCTTAGTTAATAAAATAATCCATACCACTTTCAACCATAAAGCTTCTGTCCGTTCACTGATTTAAAAATCGACTCGAAACCTGAGGGTCATGGGATCGAAACCCGCTCCGTAGCATACTCTCTCTTTTAATCATTATAGAGTGACTTTCAATCCCATTAATTGTTGGTAGATAGTAGCTCAAGAATTAGGGACAGGTGGTCTTGGGTGGCTGCCTTCCTTCTTGCTAGTTTATCGCATCAAATCTTGTAGTGCAGATGAACTTCGAGTAGTTTAATTCGACAACTAAACAAACAGTGATGACGAGAAAACCCACTTTTAGAGAAATATACATGTAAAAACGTTTGGTTTGGGTTGAGAACATTTTTTTATGTAGAGAAGCGAACAACGTTTTGACCTTCTTCGGTCATCAATGGCCCAAACCAAACGTTTTTACATATATAACTAAACAAACAATTAACGTTGTTTGAAATTTTGTTTGTTTCTATGGAATATTCACAAAACTTGAATAAATTTTTATTTTTTAAAAGTAGGCTTAACTTACTTAGACGTTGTAACGCACGAAGAAACACAAAGTTACAAATACTGTGCTCACGTAGGGTATCAATACCTGATTTTTACTGAGTTTGGCTAGTTAAACGGTTACTGCTTGCTAAATCATCCAAAAATGTTTATACTCCCATCAAAAAGTTATTATTTTCCAACGTTTGTAAACTATACCCTAAACGATTAATAAAGAAATTATTAATAATTAGAGAAATCATGCACAAGATAATAAAACTTAGAGTTAGTATCGACAAAATTTTCTAAATCTTAATGCGTGTCATTAAAATAACATAAACTACTTTTATTATAATGGATGTAGCTTGTGTATGTGTATTCATCTATGTATATGACCGAAATAATATATACAATGTGGTTCCATATACTTAACTGAAAAAATTCACACTATGGGTATTCAAGATTCACAGTCAGAAATATAACTAAAATACGTACAGATAATTTTAAAATAAAAATGTTCTTCTCAGAACGAGAACACAATTTTTACTAGGACTGCACGTGACGGTTTGGTTATATCTTTATTTATGTAACTGGTAAACACAGTACTAAAAAACTGTTATTTTTTATACGGGATACCACTTTTCATACATAAAATTTGTTGTTGTTGTTTTGAATTAAGCACAAAGCTACACAATGCGCTATCTGTGCTCTGCCCACCACGGGTATCGAAACGCTGATTTTAGCATGTAAGTCCGCAAACATACCGCTGAGCCACTGGGGGGCTCATACATAAAAATATTACAGTTTATACCAGCACAATTCGAACACTTTTTCACGTGTAGCACTTCCGAGAAATATCCTTTTTTATAGAAAATATTCATTTTTCTTAATGAGGTATGAATATTACGATTAACAATTACTAGCACAAACAGCCGATCGAAGGCGGCGACACTTCTGCTAGCATTAGTAAACTTTGTGTTACTTAGGTTATAAAAGACATGCAAGTAAATTCTAAGTTGCTAATTTCAGGCCTGGCATGACCAGGTGGTTAAGGCGCTCGACTAGTAATCCGCGGGTAGCGGGTTCGAATTCCTTTCACACCAAACATGCTCGCCCTTTAAGCCGTGGGGCGTTACAAGTGTCTGTCAATCCTACTATGCATTGGTAAAAGAGTTGCCCAAGAGTTGACGATTGGTGGTGATGAATAGTTGCCTTCCCTCTAGTCTTACACTGCTAAATTAGGGACAGCTAGCGCAGATAGCCCTCGTGTAGCTTTGCGCTAAATTCAAAACAAGATACTAATTTCGTTTGCAGGTGTCGTCGCACTGCAGGAAACATTTATAATACAGGGTGGTCGCTAGAAAAGTGGAAAATTTGGCAAACAGCTATTTATTTTTACAAAGAATAACTTTTACAAAGTTTTTTAAAGGCATATGTTATATTACACTCATAGATGCTCAAAATGTCGTCCGTGATATTAAAATCATGCATTTTATTCATGATGTAAAGAAATCAAAATAGAAATGAGTAAGCACGCATTTTATTCATGTTCTCATCTGATCCTCAAATTTTCCGCTTTTCTAGCGACCACCCTGTATTTTCAAAATGCTCAAATCAACTTAAAAGAAACAGACGGTTATTATAAATCGTTGCTCATTGTTTAAGGAATAATTAAATACCGATTTACTACTCTAAAATCAGAGATTTGATTCCCCTCGGTGGGCTCAGAAGATAGCCCGGTGTGGCTTTGTTATAAGAAAACACCCACACACATCTACGCGCAAGGTGACGTTTACACTATTTAAGAAGTAAAGTTAATAAAATACAATAACTTAATTTCTATCTATTTTCGATAATTCAGTAGCCCTCTAGTGACGAAACCGTAAGTCGGAGAGCTTATAACTCTAAAAATCTGGTTTCCATGCTCATGATGGACGCAGTTCAAATAGTCTACTGTATAACTTTTTTGCTTAACAAAAGAACCACCTGGGCATTAAATCGCGAACTACAGAGTGCGGCCTAATGGTTAGGGTTGGTGTTTATGTTTTGTTTGTTTGGAATATCACGCAAAACTACGTGCAGGCTATCTATGGTAGCCGTCCCTAATTAAGATGTGTATAAAAAGAGGAAAGGCAGTTAGTCATCACCACCCATCGTCAACTATTCACCCACACAGTTGACAGGGCGAACAAGTTTGGTGTAATGGGGATTCGAACTCACGACCCTTAGATTGCTCTAACACCTGGCCATGCAGGATCTGGCTAGGCTTTCTTTCCTGTTCGTACTTTGGGACTTTAAGTACATTATAAAAGCGACGTTCAAATTCCACCACTTGATTAGCATAGGCCAAGTTATCATGTAGCTTTATGTAAGTATCCAAAAATTAGCATACAAAACTTGAGTTATGAAACAACACATATTCAAACGATAATGTGTTGTGTTTTAACTTTATAACAAAATGTTTTCCGAATATCTAAGTCATGCAAGAAAGATAAAACCATAGTTACAGAAAAGTCGAGATTACGTGATAATACTGAGAAAAGACAATTAGTTGAAACTCGCACCTTTTTTACGTCTGTTTAATATTAACATGTATCAACAAGTTCAGAAATAACAAAAATAAAACTTTGGTTTTGTTGTTTTATAAACCTAAAAATGTCGGCCAGTACAAAAATTCTCAAACGCTAACATTAAATTTCTTCTTATCTCCCATTTGTGTACATAAGTTTGCTGCTTTTGACGTACAGATATTGTTACTACAGTAATTTGATGACATTTTCTAAAAATAATAACTATAATTTTCCAGAATATGTTTTAACAGTATGCTCTCATTAGCTCATTTCATCGCTTTGGAATTATTATAAAATCAATAATTGATAGACAAAATATCGAAATAGTGTCAGGGACTGGAAATCTCTTCTTATTTTATGTGCTTGCTTAGGACGAATATAAAAATTATATCATAAAAGTGTTAAAATATCATTTGAAAGTGATTATGTTTGTAGAATCATTTGTTGTTTTTTCGTAAAATGGTACTCGAGAGATATGGTCTTATAGCCGTCCATGACTTTCAAATATAAGCCTAGAGGGAAAGCAACTAATTAATATCACCCACCGTAATCCCGTTCGCTACTCTATACCAACGAATAGTTAGATTAATCGTCACATTATACTGCCCTCATAACTGAAAGGACGATGGTATTCGCTGAAGGGTTTTATTTCCACAACCCACATATTACGAGTTGTGTAACTTTACCGCCAAGTCTTGTAAACCTAAAATTTCTGTATTGCGTTTGTCTAATTTCTTAGCACAAAAATGGTTCCCATCTCCAGTGATGGAATTCTGAAAAACGCAAACATTAAGTCAAAATCTTAGTTTTAAGTTTGGCCACGCGTTATTTTCAACCTGTATTTAATAACTAACAGTTAAAACAAACTCTCACGTTCTACTCGTCACTTTTTAGGTCTGTTATAAAACGTAAAGATTTCTAATTTTATTAATTTTTTGAAATTACGTCGTTCTGTAACTTAAACAATAACTTGGTAATGAACTAAATACCCATTGGTTCTAAAGCTATCTGCGCCGTCTCATGTGTAAACACGTTCAATTTCATTTTATTTTACTGTCATCTCATTCATGGTAAATTTGGAATGTCTATCCTATTACTTTGTTGACACAATGGGACAGCTCAGAAGTACCGCTACTGAAAAGAGAAGTATGTGGGGAGCAGGGCATGTCACTTGTCACTCAGTGAAACAATTCAGTAAAAATAGGTAGTAAACTACAGTTGGTGAAACAACACATCAGAAATAGGTAGTAATACAGAGTTGGATTGTCGAGCAGTTGACAGTGGATAAGGTTTTTGTGATTTTGATTGAAATTAAGAGCCTCTTGGTAACCATTCCCTCCGCTGCCCTTAACGATACACTTTCAAAGGAATGTAACGGGGAGAGTAACTAAATCAATGTGAAAGATAACTTCGTTTTAATATTAACCAGCTTACTGACACTCGAGATGATTTCGGCCAATAGAAGTGCTAAAATTTAGCTTACGAACTTTTCATTTTATATCATTTAGTACGATTATCATTAAATGGCGTCCTGTGAAGAAAAGTATTTCTAGTGGACATGTCATCTACTGAAGTTATTAGTTTGGTTTTCTGCTGTTTACTTTTGACAATTATTGGCATGAGCAGAAATATTTTTCTTGGCATATTCCTCCATTCGACATTTGGACCATCGCCAAGTGAGGTTAATGTTGCTCAACATTCTACTGGTTGTATACGAAGTTTGAAATTTGATCTTTTTGCCACGTTTCTAAAATCACGATCTATTTTGAGAAACATTAAATAATTTATAAACTTAAATGTTTTGAAATAAGAATATAATATTATCTGTTCTGAAACCATAGAAGTTAAGCTTTTTGCATCTATTGCTGTGAACAAAAATGTTTTCTATTACAATGTTCAAAACGATATTTCTGACCAATAGAAATGATCTTACGTGATGATGCTTTAACTTCTAACAGGAAGTCATTTCTTACACGTAAAACGAACCTTATGGTGTCGACGTTTTAGCTTTTAACAAGAAACTATTTTTGTCTCAGAACAATTGTGTCTAAAGTGGCAACTTTTTAACTTCTATTACATACATTAATCACTAAGTATAATTTTTCTTTCCTTTTATTCATTTAAAATGCCATATCATTCTTCAAATAAATTATAAATTATTTCTTAAAGTGTCGTCATCTACCGATCAACAATGTTATTTTATCCAGCCTTGAAAATATTTGTGTATTTAGTTACTGAAATTTCGGAAATATTTCTCAAAAAATACTTTTACATTTTAAACCGAATTTCATAAAAAAACAACAAAATCAACCATTCATATAAGTCCAAGACTGACCAATCTGACATCTACGTAATACGTCAAAGTTAATATCACAAGGAGAGTTCCCAATTATCTTCCTTCAGAGCAAAGAATGATCACAAGCTGAAAACCTATTCCTGGAATCATGGTACTTTGGAGATGAGAATCATGCGAGAGTCCAAGATTCTATACCTCACCAGGCGCTAAGTTTATTTATTTTCCTGGCACGGCTTGGCCTCGTGATAAGGATATTTGAGGACATTACAATATGACGGTCAATCTCACAATTCATTAATAAAAGAGCAGCCCAAGAGTTGGCAGTAGGCGGTTTTGAATAACTGATTTCTTTGCAATCTACTACTTTATAGTTAGGGACTAATAGCACAGACATCCCTCGAGTAGCTTTGAACGAACCTAAAGAACAAACAGACAACAAGAAGAGCTTGTGTACAAACGGATGTCGACCACATGTCGAACCGTTGTTATAAAATTAACCTAAAAATTAGATATTAACCATCTGTCTGGCTGTTATTATGAGATTAATCTAAAAATGAATTTCATAACAAGAAACCCATTTGTTTCGAAAATAAAACTTTGGAGACTGCTTGATTGGAAAATAAATAAAACTTTATTATAAATGTACAATGTTTCGACAAAATTATGATTACAAGGTGTGAATTATAAAGACTTCCAGTCATGTAGTGAGAATAAAAATCCATTGGTAATGTAATACATTAACTCCCTGTAATTTAGACATACTTAAGTACAAACTGTCGTCTTAGTGGGTCAAAGGCTAAAATTCTGATGAGTAGAGCATAGATAGTCCATTGTATAGAAACTAAGTATTGGGGTCGATGACTGGATGGCCTGTGAAACTGATGGATTAGACGGCTGGAAGATTTCTATTTGTGCCAGCATTTCAGTCATTAGTTTACCAGAATTCCAAACATGTTTGGAAATACTAGCCTGATCTTCTGGCACGAAAAACCTACGTATCTTGAAATGTGCCAACGTCCCTGTAGCAGATACCATACACTCTTTCAAAATACTAAACATTTTCTAATGCTAAGACGGAATGTTTAAACCGATGTTAATATGAACAGCTTTAGCTAATGAATTTTTAGCACTATGAGAACAAGATGTCACTTATGTAACTTAATGATTCGTGAGACGTTTCATGAAAATTTTTTCTTCATTCACAATTTTTGACTAGCAATTTTTAAAAATGCTTTTGGTTTAGAATGTAAAACATATATTGACTCTTCAATGTTACGATAACGATTTAGTTTATGAATTTTGAATATTTATTGCTCAAAAATAGATATTGGTGAATCTCGCATTCAACTATATGAAAGATAAAACTGTTAATATAAAATGCCACAATCACCTTTATATGTTGTAGTGGTAGCATCAGTTTCTCGGTACTATGTTGTATTTAATGGAGGGTAAATTATAGCTCTTATTTAATACCACGTTTTATCACGTATAAAAACAATTATTTCTTTCAATTTGTTATTTTTTGTGTTGCACAACATTTCACACAAAAAATAACAAATATGATTCAAATACCCAAAGTTAATCTTTGTATTGTATATTAAAACATATACGATCGACTTTATATCACTATAGCAATGATTAACTGTATATCACCATGGCAGTGAACATTATGTAATTTTGGCCTCAATGTCAAAACTTATCAATAGTTTCCGTGTTACATTTTTTAAGTATAAGCCTATTATTCAGACTTAGGTTTATTTTAGTGGTAGATATATTATTAAAACTTGTTGGCTATTAACTCCAAAGAATGGAGAGCTCAGCTTTTAATGATAGTATCCTAGATACCAGAGACTTCTGAAAAGTTCTTTAAACTTATTGCTAGTTAAATTAACCAACTCTTATTTTTTATTCAGTGGAGTCACGTCAGATGAATCATCTAAAATTGTTATTGCAACAAACATGTTGTTTTTTCTTTTAATACAGAATTACACAATGGTCCATCTTCGTTCTGTTCAAACCACAGATTTTGGCATTATAATTCAGTAAACATATTCTACAGAACAACAGTGAGTGTAGTTACTGAAATAATTGTAATTCAGTAAACATACTCTATAGAACAACAGTGAGTGTAGTTACTGAAATAATTGTAATTCAGTAAACATACTCTACAGAACAACAGTGAGTGTAGTTACTGAAATAATTTCAATTGGAACAAACTGTTCTGCTTCCAACTGTTTTATTTGGTTTTATTACTACAGGAGGGACAACTCTAGAGCTACTCCTATACCAAATAATAGTAGGATTAAACGTAATATTACAACGCCCTCACAGATTACTATTTAAACACTCTAGTGATTATGCCTCTTTCGTTTGAGTTTTCTCCAGGTCAAAGACTTTAACATATCTCTAAATTAGTTTTCATAGTGTTTTTTAATCACATGTTCACTTATCTATTACCTTTTTTCATGCTTCTTGTATCTTTTTGTTATTTTCCTACCTATTTCACTCGTACACAAACTTTTGAACTCTCAGCATTACGTTTAAAATATTTTTCGTTATTGCATAATTCTGGCAGAAAACTTTTTATTCCGGTTTCTGGTCAGAATTTTAATTTCACATTTAGTTTGTGTTTTTAAACTTAATTTATATTTTAACCTAATTAATTTTCTGGTCACTTCTCTTGTTGTTAACATGTCTCTAGTTATTAGTTTTTTTATTTATTGTTGTTGTTTTTTATTCACACATTTTTTTATCGTTCTGATTTTAATTTTTCTTGTTATTTATCACCCCCTAGCCCATACCAACATATAATCCCAATGGTATTAATATTCCAATTGTTATATTTTATCGTTTGCAGAAAACCAGTATATGCAAGTTCAGTCGCGAATATTTTCTTTGGTAAATTTTCAAAGTTAATGTTTCCTAATTTCTTTTTTTCATATTAAGAAAGTTTAAACAGTTATATTGCTTCTTCTCTTCATGTTATAAGTTTTATATCTTTGATCTGTTCGTTTCTTTAGAATTAAACACAAAGGTACACGATGGGATATCTGTGCTCTGTTCACCCTGGCTATCGAAATCTGTTTTCTTAGCGATGTGAGTCCGCAGACAAACTGCTGTCTCACCAGTGGGCATTATATCTTTGTGTTGTTTGTTAATGTGTTAGAAAAAACTATTATTTCTTATTTTACGGTAAAGACACATAAGCCATTGTTAATAATATACTTGGTATGTCATATTTCCGAAGTCGGGCATGGTCAGGGTATTATAGCGCTTGACTCTGAGGGTTACGGGTTCGAATCCAAGTTTCACCAAATATGCTCACCCGTTTAGCCGTGAGAGAGTTATAATATGACGGTTAGTCCCACTATTCGTTGGTTAAATAGTTGGTGGTGACTGGTTGTCTTCCCTCCAGCGCAGATAGCCCTCGTTTAGCGAACAATTCAACACAAACCAAACCTGTTTCCGATAGTCGTTTCTTATTTTATATAGAAATCACATTGGAAAACTTCTAGAGAATATGTCGGAAGGAAAACCTTTTATTACCAGCATCCACTTTCTCTTAACGGTGTCTTTAAAGTGAAAGAAAGTAACATTTATTTTTGTTGAAGTGAGAAACGAATAAATTAGGAGACTGAAAATTCGCTGTAATATTTATTAAAGAATTGGAAGTAACACGTACCAGCTACAATTAATATTCTTTATAAAAAAACAGATACCTTTTTTCGGTAAATATATTATAATGTTGGAAATATTAGATATTTCTCATAAGGATTACGACTTGAGTTGGTTCTTTTTTTTCTCCAGGGCTCATCCAGTAATTTTACACATAAAAACATCTCTAAAGCAGACAGTGATAAATAAGTTTTTGTACGTTTCACTTGGTCCCCTACTTATACATAATTCTTCTATGGATTTTTTATTGTGATTATTTGAAGACCATAGAAAAGTGGATTTTCTCAGCTGATCACTTGTGACACATTACTATTCCACGCAACCTGTACTACACTAATGCGTCACACCTTTAACAACAGAGATGTTGTTTCGTTTTCATTTTAAAATTACTCCTAACGGTATAAATGATTACTATTAAAATTACTCCTAGCTTTACAAATAATTATTTTTCTTTCTTTATTAATTAGGTTTTATATGATTGTGTTGTTGTGATCGGATAATGTTAACCTATCGTATGTAATTCTAATACCACAAAAGATCAGGTGCATTTGTTCCAGATTTTATTTCAAGCAACATTTTCATGATCTCTTTAAACGATTCATTCGGCACTAAACACAAGCAAAAGGATAACACATAAAGTAGAATGATATTGGGCCAAGTTAAATAGGTTTAATTTAGTGAGTTCTTTTTTACGTGGAGTTGGTGTAATATAAACAAATGGAACCACTTGTACCAGTGTCTACAAGTCATTTTGTATGACGTCTATTAACTGGGTGAGACAAGCAATGACTTATGAGAAGTCTTCGTTTACTACATTGTCAAAAAAGCACAGTGGCTGTTTCCTAGGTACTTAAGTTACTTAAAGGCCTAATATGGTTTCCTGCATTCGTCTACGATACAGGAAAGAATTCCTGCACAAGAGACCGTGTACAACACGTTGTTTTCTTGCTTCTTAGTTTTCAGTGACATTTTTACGCTTCGTTCAAGTAGGGGTTAAAACGAAATCGTCTTAAACAGACTTTATTGGCTGAATGTGAGGGTGTACGGTTAACTTCCTTTCACGAGTACGATGGACCAATCCGGAACGTGGTAGTTGTTTAAATTTCAGTCAATATCTTTTACATTAGGGCTTATGTGGACTCAACTAAATATAAATTTGTATAGCGGGTTGGATCTATGAGCGTCGCTGAACTACCATTAGTGGGAGGCTAGAACTAGAAACTCGGTCATTTCAAGTGGAGTATCTGTAGGTTTAGGGTTAGGTTAACCTGCTAAACTTTCAAGCCAGGCGTGAAGCACACATCCTCTGACTTGGCATCACCATCACCACAGAACACTTCCGTTTAGTAGGTCTGTTTATGTGGATTCTTTTCATAAATACTGCTTAGTTACAGAATAAAATGTGTAACAGTTAATTGTTAAATATATCTGATGCGTTATAAGTTGTCATTTATTAACGTTAAAAGAATGGACTTTTCGTAATCTTTTTTCTGTTTATCGTATTTTAAAGATACTTAAAAAAAGTTCTGTTATTGAGTGTTAACATATATATATATATGCGTGTAAAGAAACTTCAACTCACAATTTTAACAGCTAAAATTTCATTTCCTTAAACGTGGATTTTTATAAATCGCTCATCGAAGAACTTAATAAATAATATTTAATTATTTTACAAATTAATTACTTTATTTAAACCTAATGAGGCTTAGTTAATCGTCTAAATAATCGCGTAAGTTCGATATATGTATATATAACATTTCAAACAGTATATTATTAAAATAATAAAAGTCTTTTATGTTTGTTTAATTAGCAAAATTTTTCGAATCAGCAAATGTCCCTTTGTGTTGTTCTTTGAACACGATGACCGAATAAATGGACGTATTTCAATAGCCAGTACAAACAAAACTCTTACTTCAGTTCGATAAATATTTCTCCAAATTACAAAACTAAAATCTGATTTGTAATTAGTTGAACACTGACATGTTTTTCTGGATATTAATAATTACTGTTATCATTTAAAGGCACGTAAATGGAATTAAAATATATTATAATTATGGTGCTTGAAAAGTTAAAAATAGAAAATCCGTGGAAAGTTGCTTTTCTTCATTTAGCACTTAACTGATAATTGTTTATTTGTTTCGTTGTCTGTTGTTTGTGTCAGTTTCCTGGTATGTTTCCAGACTTACAACGCTAGAATTCTGGGCTTTCATTCCCCGAAGTCGATACAGCAGATAGTTTTACGTGGCCTTACTATAAAACAAACAAATCCTTATGTTGTATTTTTGTATAAAGTAACCATTTAAGACAATTTCTTATTAATAACTAACTAAACATACGTTCAAGAACCTGTTTAACCTAATCCGATATATTGCATCATGTCAGTCACAATTTTAATCACGCCAATTACTTGAACAAGAAGAAGGAAAATAGGTTTATTTTTACGACTTGCGAACCCATACATTGGTGCGATTAACCCTCTTTATCAAAGGTACTAACAGACAGAGAGCTTTGTTTGTGTGTTCAGAGAACTGGAATAATTAACAGTTAAACAAGCGTACAAATAAGAAAGTGAATTGTGTCATCTAATAAGTAAGGCATCACTGAGATTAAAGTAAGGGTTAAAGCAATCAGGGCCGTAACTGACAATGAGAATATTGCGATAGTAATCTTGGTTCTAGAAGTTACGTCTTGAAATTGAAGTTTGACTTCTGTAGAGCATTGGCTGTGACTTCGGTAACGGGACGAACTTAATGGAAAATCCTGATTTTAGCTATTACATTATGGAAAGCCAAAGTAATATACTTTCTTATAGTAATGAGATTCTTGAGTTGTGAGATGATATTGCTCTACAATAAGGATCCATTCTAACAATGGGTCCAAAGGTTTCAAGCCTGCCTTTCGTTGTCGCAAATTACCGGTCTAGACTTTATGGTCGGGAGTGCGTTTTAAGAGTAAAGGTGATCCCAATTTTCGATTAGAAAAACCCAGAAGTTGAGAGTGAGCGTTGTTGACTAGTTTATATCCACTCTGATCTATCAGATCAAAATCAGGAATGGTCAGTGTAGACAATCTTTAGGTAGCTTCGCACAACACCTAAACCAAGTAATTATAAATAAATATAAAAAAAAATAATTGTTTTAAGTTGTAAATTTTTATTTTGCTTCAACCTTAAACGAAGCCTTATAAACGTCTCTTATCTTTACAAGAACTCTTGAGAAGTAATTTAGTATTAACTTCTCAGCCTTCTTTCAATCTTCCTTATAATAAAATGTCACACAGAAAGGTTCTAAAAAATGAATTTATTAATAGTATTTTTAACATGAATCTAACGTGACACGTGCACTAAACCGCCCTGTCATGTCACACGTTTAGGCATAGCCATTCCTAATTTAGAACTTCTACCAGAGGGATAGCAACAATTACCACCACCCGCCGTAATGTGGTTATTTTTAACCTAATAGCAAGATCGAATATCACTCTAATAACGCACCCACTGCGGGTCGTATTCATCGGCATATAATCGGTTTCAATCTTGAACCTGCTTCACGCAGCCCCAAACATTACGTATTAGACTAGCCTTGTACGACATTTTTTTAATTACTAAAGTAAAAACTTTGTTCTTGTTTTTTGTATCGATGTTTATTAGTCAGTCATCTAAGGCATTGAATGAATTAGAAAAAATAATTCCGCGTAAGTAAAACCAAAACAAGTTTTTGAAGAAGTGAAAAAAACACCATAATTCGAACCTACAATTTTGTTTAAAACATACTAAAGAAAAATATATATATTAATGTCCATTCTATCACGTTTCTTATTCTTAGGAGAAATAACAGAAATTACATGTCAACATTAGAAGTGTCTTCTTTCAAGTCTGGTCGACTCACATGCGATGGTGTTTCCAATAAGAATATCCTATGTTTTCTCAACCATAGAAGCCCTCTACTTGTCGAGTGAAACATTAAAATATATTGTAAACTCAGATATGTAACATACGAAAATATATTTTTTGTTTGATTGTTTGTTAGTTTTGAACTTTGTGCAAAGCTACACGAGGGCTATCTGTGCTAACTGTCCCTCCCTTAGAAGTGTAAGACTAGAAGGAAGGCAGCTAGTCATCACCACCCACCGCCAACTCTTGGGCTACTCTTTTACCAACAAACAGTGTGATTGATCGTCACATAATAACGTCTCCACAGATGAAAGGGCGAACATGTTTATTCTGACGGTTTGTTTGTTTTCTGAATTTCGCACAAAGCGACCCGAGGGCTATCTGTGCTAGCCATCCACTATTTAGCAGTGTAAGACTAGAGGGAAGGCAGCTAGTCATCACCACCCACCGCCTACTCTTTGGACTACTTTTTAATCAACAAACTGTGGAGATTGACCATCACATTATAACGCCTCCACAGCTGAAAGGGCGAGCATGTTTACTGTGACGGAGATTCGAACCTGCGACCCTCGGATTACGAGTCCAGTGCCTTAATCACCTGGCCATATCGGGCCTTTTTCTTTGAAATTAAGCAAAAAGCTATACAAAATATATTGTATAGTAAACCCGCGTTTTCAACGTCAGTTTCAGTCACAATTCCATTAATTACACTTTTACAGTCTTACAGTCTCTTGCATAGAAAAAGTGGGTAGTTTTGAATACATATACAAAACTAATAATGTAAATTAGGCCCTGCATGGTTAGGTGATTAAGGCACTCGACACGAAATCTAAAGGTCGCAGCTTCGAATCCGTGTCACATTGCACATTCTCGCCCTTTCAACCGTGAAGAGTTATCTGTGCTCTACCCAACTCAGGTATCGAAATTCAGTTTTTAGCGTTGTGAGTCTGCATACATTCCTCTGTGCATTGAGAATGGAGTATAGATATATTTTCTCCATGAGTTAGATTAGCAGTTGTTCGGCTATTGAATTTTGATTAACAAATATTTTCGAATTGTATTCTGTTGAGTTTTCATGGTATGTATATTATTAGGTTACAACATTCAAAAATGGATCAACACAGTAGTTCATGTTAAGTTTCTTTTACTGAGCTCGCGGAACGTTCAGATTTGTAGTAATTAATTAATGTGAACCTCAAGTTTGTACTTTTATCTCTGACATGTTACTGATTTCTTTCTGTCTTGTTTTTAGGAATCTACGACAGTAACCAGTATGTCTGACGACGAAAGATACAGGTATGACGTGATATGAAGATATTAAAACTTAAAAAGTGAAAGATCGGATTAAAACGTTCTCATTATTGTGTTCTTTGTTTAAATTACTTTGTCAATGTAAGAGTAGCCATAAGTCTACGAATTTTTCAACGCTATAATCAGAGGTTCACTTCTCCCTATATGGGTTTGTTACAAGAAAAAACACACCCAAACGAATATATACATGTTTATATATATGTTCCTGCACCGTGGTCTCGTAAGCAGACAGAAAAGAAAAAGAACAATGAACATTTAATTGTTGGTTTTACTCAGAAATTTGTTCGATTGTTCAAAAATGTATTAATATTTTTTTTGTGTGAAAGTTTATTTTTTCCCATAAAACTGTGAGACAATTGAGACGTATCGTTTTTGGCACAAAAGCCACGTTTACAGTTTTAATGGTAAAAGTTCAAACGCGAGAAACGCTTCGTTGCCAAAAATACTGAGTCGCGAGCTGAGATAGAGTTACTCAGCGCATTGGATGTTAGTAGGTTCTTCCTGCCTGTGACGAGAATGTGTTGGCTAAAAAAAACAAAAACGTCACGTGTTCGTAGTAATGTTTACTTTTTTTAAGCCATGTGTAGACTCTTTGAAAAACCTAATTTTACACTGTGCAATAAAAGGCGCAAGAAAAATACACTACATTAAAATTGATAGCAATTATTTTGACTTTTTTCAATATTAGTAACGCAGGCCTGCGAATTTAAACTTGATAAACGTTGATTTGGTTTTGATAAGGGATTTTCTATAATTCAGTTTCGTGAATATCGAAATCATTTTACTACTTTTTTCTAGCTTCCCAGTGATTCAGCGGTATGTCTGCAGACTTACAACGTTAAAATCCGCCTTTCGATACCCGTGGTGGGCAGAGCACAAATAGCCCATATGTAGCTTTGTGCTTAATTCAAAAACAGCAAAAAACAAAAACAACAAAAAACAACTTCTTTCTATTACGTAAAGATTTTTTTTACAAATCTGGAAGAAAAATGAACTTTGATTGAATTATTTCTTTGTTCACTCTAATGAACACTTCTTATTATTATGTTTGTTGACAAAAATAGAAACTGAAGAAAATGGAAGAACATTGATGTCAAATATTTATCTCCATTCAATGTGATTTTTTTCTTATGAAATCTACGTCTTATAGTCTGAAAACTACTGCTGTAGTGTTTTTCATGTATTGCGTTCTGATCTTTTGTTAAAATTCTGTACATGGTGGGGAAAAAACTGGATATCGTTTTCGGATTCAGCGTACAGGAATTATTGTAGAACATCTAATAATTTTAAGACAACAAAACCATCGCAGGTCCGTGTAATACAATATTTTGTAAATAGCGCCTATTAATTAAAGGCCGAATCATTTAATGTTTTAATTTTGAACATATCGAATTTTTACTTTGTTATTTTTATTTTATTAATTAATAGTAAATTTGATCAAAGCAAACTATCTAAATAGTAATTAAAGTTCAGTCCCATAATGATTGTAACTAACTGAATATACTATTTTCACATTCTTAGAACATTATTTTACCAGTTGTAAACCCGCGTTTTCAACGTCAGTTTCAGTCACAATTCCATTAATTACACTTTTACAGTCTTACAGTCTCTTGCATAGAAAAAGTGGGTAGTTTTGAATACATATACAAAACTAATAATGTAAATTAGGCCCTGCATGGTTAGGTGATTAAGGCACTCGACACGAAATCTAAAGGTCGCAGCTTCGAATCCGTGTCACATTGCACATTCTCGCCATTTCAACCGTGGAGGCATTATAATGTGATGACCAATCCCTCTATTCGTTGGTAAAAGAGTAGCCCACGATTTAGTGATGGGTGGTGATGACTAGCTGTTTTCCCTCTAATCTTACACTACTTAGAGACAGCTATTGCAGATAGCCCTCGAGTATCTTTGTGCAAAATTTAAAACAAAACCAATGTAAATTAATCCCTATGTTAATAAATTTATCATGAAAGAAAGACAAGCGAACATTTTACTTTCAGGACATACACTACTGGCCAAAATCTTAAGGCCAATGAACATAAAGAAAAAATATGCATTTTGCTCTGTTAGACTCAACCACTTATTCGAGTAGAGCTTTGAAAGATGAAAATGAAAAAAAAGTAAAATAAAAAAAACAAACTTATTTTAGCATTTAATAAGGAAAATGTGAACACCTTGAAATTAGTCTAAATACCAGCTGGTCAAAAGTTTAATATCATACTGAAACGAAGCGTTAATCGGTAAACACGTATCGAAATTTAGTCATTTGTGTTCAAGCATTAGCGTTCTCAACATTCTCCACAGACATCTCCTGAGTTACACTGGGTAAAAACATGACAAAGGTTAAAAATTTAATAGAGTTTGAACGTGGCAGAATGGTCGAGCTGCAAAAGCAAGGTCTCTTTCAACGTGCCATCGCTGGTGAGATTGGGCGTAGTAAAACTGCTGAAGGACAGGGAATGAGAATTTCAAGTGGTTAGCCCAAGAAACTTTCGCCGGCTTTGAGCAGGAGGATTAGACGGGTTGTCCGGCAAGACACCAGCCGATCGTCGAACCAGATTAAGGCCCTTACTAACGCAGAATGCAGCTCAAGAACAATAAGATGGCATCTATGAAATAAATGCTTTTAAAAACCATAAACTTTTTCAAAGACCACGCTTTCTTCCATACTACGAAACAGCTCGGCAAAGGTTTTTGTTCTCTGATGAGAACAAATTTAACCTGAATGGTCCAAATCGCTTCCAATGTTACTGGCACGATAAGGTTATCCCACCGGAGACATTTTCTACACGACACAATGGAGGAGGTTTTATCATGATCTGAGGTGCTTTCTGCTTCCATGGAACAATAGAGCTTCAGTTTATACAGGGGCATCAAATAGCAGCTGACTACATTGGCATGTTGGAGAGAGTATCCTTATTGATTGAAGGTTCTCGCTTGTGTGGAAATGACTGGATCTTTCAGCAGGGCAACACTGTACTCCATAATACCCTCAGGACAAAGGACTTTTTCATGGCGAATAACATGATTCTTTTAGACAATTAGCGTGTTCGCCCGAACTGAATCCCATTGAAAATAAATGTTTCGGGGTGAATGGCAAGGGAAATCTGTAGAAATGGACGTCAATTCCAAACAGTGTATTATCTTTGTGAAGCAATCTTTACCACTTGGAATAACATTCCAGCCATCCTTCTGCAAACGCTTATTTCGACCATACCAAAGCGGATGTTTGAAGTTATTTGCAGTGACGGCCGTGCAACTCACTACTAAGACCCTTTTTTGGGCATTTCCTACCCTGTTTAGGACTTCTTTTTGTATGGTCTTAAACTTTTGACCAGCTAGTGTTTAGGCTAATTTCGTAGTGTTCACCTTTTCTATATTAAATGCTAAACACGCTTTGTATTTTTATTTTCCATTTCTTATTTTCATCTTTCGAAGCTCTACTCAAATTAGTGATTGAGTCTAATAACGCAAAATGCATATTTTTTCTTTATGTTCATTGGCCTTAAGGTTTTGCCAGCAGTGTATAAACAGTAGACAAACTTGAAATGTTCAATATAGTTTGTTTTTACGAAAATTTATTATTTTTGAAGAAAGAAAAATTTAATGAAAATTAATAATATAGAGAGATTGTGAATTTAAAAGATTTCTTTATAATTTGTTTGGCAAATGCTTTTCAACTAAAATATGAGTTAACTATAAAAAACGATTGCAAGTCTCAGTAGTAAATTACATAAGTGAAAAGCAGTGTAACAAAAAACTGCATCTTATGTTCAAAACACCCTTCAGCTCCAGAAATCTTTTAGTTTTCCCACTAAAATATAATTGCACACCTGATCTTTAAATTCGATCTATCGGCTTGTTTTCTTTCGATTTGATTTTAAAACCTTAAAACACACATTTACATCCAAACATCTTTGCAATTCATCTGTTTTAACAATTTTCTCATACTAATTAAATAGAGCCATTATTCAAGCTTCAAATTAAAATTAACCTGGTTGTCAGTTTACTCGTCTGTTTTGCCTCATGAGATACAATACGCTACGACTGTCATCATTAACTACAAAAACATTTTTGAAAAGTTAGGTTATACAGAGTGTCACACTTGTTATTACCGATTTTGTACATTTCTATTCGTAGTGAGGGCCCTTTCTGGGAACACATGATGGACAGTTTGCATCCACTGAAATTCAAAGATCCACCAACCTGACTACCTTTCGACATTGGTAATTAAGTGTTGTTTCAGTTGAATAATTTCTCATTTGTGATGACATACGACTTGGTTTTTAGGCTCTGTAAGTGAGTGGCCCCTTCGTATTCAATATTAACTGGAGTCAACTAAACATTTTTATTGGATTTGTTTCCTGTCTGATATCGTTTATATATTGCTCACAAAATCATTGTACTGATCCATGGAATATAGTGGTGTTAGAGTATATTGAAAGTTAATCTCCTTTCATGGAAATTTTAATTTCCAAACTCTGGAGCATAACTTTATAGAAGCCCCCTTACTGGGGTATCTTACTGCTCCAAAATTCTTTTATCATCAGCCACCTATATTTTGTAACTAAGCCTCCAGACAATATTCTTTTATTTACACAAAAGGACTTATACAGACTCAGAGACTTTGATCTGTTGTAAATTTTTGTTCAAGGAACCAAAACATAAGAACAATGAGCTTCTTTGGACTTCTAATATTAATATTCCATCTTCCCCTTCTAGGCTGGTGAATCCATCAAGAGGAATGAGATCCCTGGAATGTTAGACACATAGATACAAGTTCATTGAAATCACCTAAAACAATTTGATGAACATTATAACTTTTATTCAGTGCTCTCATCAAATTTCTACCAACACATTTGTCTTTATCAACAATAAATAGTTTTAAACTTACTGATGTCCTATAGATTTGGTTATTTTCATTAACGTAGAAGGACAGGCTGGGTTGAATGAGTTCCTGAGATGTGGCAGTAGTTAAAGATTATCGTGTCCCATCCTTGTCTATGCTACTTCACACACACTGGAGATCACCGTTATTGATTGTGTAAAAAAAGGCAGAGCACAGTGTCATTTGATAGTGTACCACACTGGAAAATAGAGAAGGCTGAATAGCTTGTCTTCACAGTGTCATCTGATAATGTACCACACTGGAAACTAGAGAAGGCTGAATAGCTTGTCTTCACAGTGTCATCTGATGGTGTACCACAATGGAAAATAGAGAAGGCTGAATAGCTTGTCTGAACAGTTTCATCTGATAGTGTACCACAATGGAAAATAGAAAAGGCTGAATAGCTTGTCTTTACTTCTCACTTGGAACTTTATTCTTCATTATTTTGTACTACAGGTTGTTAGTTCTTTACTTTTATACCCAAACTTTCATTAAATTCCAGCTGCCTTGTGCTCCAGGCTCAAAACAGGGCTTTAAATATCGTTGAAAAGTACTTCTGCTATTTACAAATTGGTTATATTCTCTAGGACTAGAATCCTTGTTCAAGTCAAAGAGAGAAAGATATTCTTGAATTATTCCATAAGTCATAAGATAATATGCGATAATGTGACTAATGTAAATAAGAAATATGCATCTCATCTTCTTTCAGTCCCAGTGATCAGGTAGCGGTTGATCTTTCTGGGAATAATCAATACCATTGAGTAGTTCTTGTTTCTCCTGTTGTTCTTCTGAAATATTGGCTAGTAACTATATTCCACATCGTTTTTAGTCCAGTAAAAGGAAGACTATAATAGATCGTTCACTGAAGTGTAATTTTCATTATGTATAAGCTGACTTGGCCATACGTTCGTTAGATAAAATGATATATATTCTTACTACAAGGTCTCATCTACCTCAATTTCTTTTCTTCTCTCTCTTTTTAACAAAAATTTCCCAGAAGGGGTACTTTTTGTGTTAGACCACAGGGTTACTGTCATTCCTTTTGAAAACTCAGAAAGGATGCTAAGAGTCTGTATAGTTATTTGTCTAATGTCTAAACACCTCTCTATGTTTTATATTTTTGGCAAGACTTTTAGGATATTTGTCACCATCCCTAATTTTGAACTAATAACCAGTTAAAATCACCCTTATCACCCACTGTCCATTTTATGAGATTGATTTGTACTTTCATAAACCACCCACAATTTAAGGTGCGGGAAATATTTTGTGGTATAATATCGATTCGAGCCCGACTAACCAGCTCCGAAATACAAGCTATACTTCAGGGCCAGCTTGTACACTCTTATCTTTTTTAATCTAATAATTTACTTTTCAACACTTATTATGACCCTCTTAAATGTAAATACTGAACTGTCTTTTAATAACTGGTGTGCTCAATAGAAATAATTTTTTGTTTTTTTTCTTTTTTCGACCAAAGAAAAGCATAAGATATTGTGCGGAAGTATAATACACTGATACCTTTATTTTTATAAACAACTTGGCTGCTAAGTAATTTTGGGTTCATATTGGATTCACACAGCATTTTGGTATCCGTCATTATTCTGTTTTGAGCGTTGCATCAACGTTAACAACGTATCACACATATGTTGACAACATTCAGGCTTATTGTGATTCTCATATATGAAAATTATCAACAGATAACTCAAGATTTCACTTATTATGAAAATAGGCTGCAACAAACATTTTTTGATTGTCTGCACCTAAAACTGAGGATTGCATTCCAAATTAATGTTCTTGAGACTCGTTCTTCACATAAAATAACTGAATATTCTACAGACACTCTATTTGACATCCTAGATAGCAGAAAGGTTATCCTGTTTTAAAGTTATTGATCTCTAATTCACTTAAAGCAGAAGCATGGGTGCCTAATATTTTACTTAACTTGCACAAAGTCCTTTCATATATTATCAGACCAGAATTCATACAAGAAGTCTATTAAACCTTCCCTTCATATTGAATGTACTTAATTTTTCTTGAAGTATACTGCATAACTATAGTCTCTTCCATATTTTATTCATCATTGCATCTTTATGCCTCAGTGAGTTCTACGTTGTTAAGTGTGCCTCACCATGACTTATTACTATTTCACGTGTGATTTGCCCTTGAGTTAGTTGCTGAAATAAAGAATACTTTCATTGGAAGTTTAGATTTATTTTTAGAAGTATGATTTATTTTTTATTGAGAAGTTTTAATTAAGAATTTATTCCTTTTGGTCATGGTTAACAGTATATCTCAGCTGCCCCTCTACAGCTGCTGTGATAATAAGGATAGAGAGAGGGAGGTGCAATATTGAAGTTGATTATGTCAAAAATAATAGTATGGAGGTTGGATCAATTTTTCTTTCTGTTGATGGATGTAAAGGGAAAAACCTCTTAGTGGGAATTTGTTACAGACCACCTGATGAAACTGATAAAATAAGTGAGAAACTTTACAACGAGATTGCAATTTCAGCTGTTAATGAAGTCATAAGTTTGGGTGGTTTTAATTTAAGGCACAGAGATTGGAAAATTATAGAGTCAAACGACGGAGAAGAAACATGTTTGGAAACTGTTCAAAATGGTTTTCTTCAACAGCTGGTCAAGGAACCTATTCAATGCAATGCTAAAGAAGATTTATTGCTAACTGAAATTGTCATTACTCAAAAAGTTTCAATGTTTTGCTGCATGTTTTGAAAAGGTTAAAGATTGGATATGTGAGCCACCTGTTAATTTTTCTCAGTTCTCGAATAGTGATCAAGTACCAGAGAATTGGAGGTCAGCTAATGCATAACTCCTTTTTTCAGGTAGGAGATAAAAACTGTTCCAGTGATTATAAACCCAATAGTCTTACATCAGTTGTGGGAAAAGTTTTGGAAAGTCTGTTAAAAATTATTTGCAAAGTCATTTAAGAACGTTTAAAATTTTATTGGATTGTAAATAGGATTTCACTAAGGGAAAATGTTGCCTTACATATGTTTTTATATTATTTGAAAAGGATAATGTTCATGTACATGACAGTAAGGGTGTATATTTAGTGTATCTGGATCTTCAGAAATCATTTGACAAGGTGCCACAACAAAAGGCTTGTGAAACTTTACCTCCTCAGGTGTGGAGGATAAATTAACTAATTCGATAGAAGAGTGGCTGGATGGAAGAAAGCAGAGAATTGTTACAAATGGGGTTCAGTCAAACTGGATTTACATCAATGATGAAGAAGGGGATCTTGGTGTAGTGGTTGATTATTCTCTTAAGTCCTCCAAGAAGTGATCTCTTGCTAGTGGTAGGTCAAGTAGGATTTTAGGTTATATCTGTAGAAATAATGAATACAAATCTAAAGAGGTCATAATTTCATTATATATGTCACTGGTTAGGTCACGTTTGGAATATTCTCTTTTTCTTGGGCTCCTTACCTTAAGAACGAAATTAAACTGTTGAAAATGGTTCAGAGAAGGGTTACTAGGATGGTACTTGGTATTAAACAGTTGTTATAGAAGGAAAGGTTAAACTTCTGAAATTCTTTCTTGAAAATATAAGAGAGAAGATTTAATCGAGGTATTTAAGATTGTAAAGGAATCGATAATGTTCATGCACTATTCTTTTTTGAACTTAATTGTGAGAATGGTAAGATTAAGGGACACAAAAGTGTCTTCAGTTATCTTCAGCTAAGACAGCTTTATTTTTCTAATTTGAACGGATTTTCTTCGTATTTAGTGGCGGCATTACATTCAAGTGCAATTAAGAGATTTGATAACTATATGAATGATAAAAGATGAATTTTGATTTTCTTTTAAATTTATTTCAGAGAATAAGACAGTCTAAATAATCAAATAAATAGATCTCTTTGTGATGACGAAAAACCCTCTTGAAGTAAAAATGTATCTCAAGATGGCTG
Source organism: Carcinoscorpius rotundicauda (assembly GCA_011833715.1). Classification (NCBI taxonomy): domain Eukaryota; kingdom Metazoa; phylum Arthropoda; class Merostomata; order Xiphosura; family Limulidae; genus Carcinoscorpius; species Carcinoscorpius rotundicauda. Next base: position 50,030,902 of record CM022397.1, on the reverse strand, counting down.
GTATGGTATTAAACATTTTATTGAAATAAAGTAGAGAACAACGTTTGGACCTTCTTAGGTCATCTTCAGGTTAACAAAAACAGGTTTAACATTGCTCTACCTTATATTTTATGCTCATTAAAGAGTTACATCAAACCCTTCTTGTCCTATATCACATACAGGCTATATATTACCATCATTTTATCATTTACATTGATTTACTTAGTTCATTGATGACTTCGTAACTGGTTACTTACATCCATCTTCGTAAGAATACGGCCCATTTATCCTTATCTTTTTAATATATCCAGTTTTATTGGACCCTTTGTCATGTTTGGATCTGGAGAAATAAGCAGGCTGCTAATATAATCAAATCTCTTTTTCTCTTGTTAACAAGCCTCTGATCATTCCATACATTTATTTTAAAACAACTGTCAAAGAGGAATTCATGCTAGTTTATAGCACTTTACAAAAAACACAAAAAAGAGTGGATTTATTCCTGTTCCAGATGAAGTCTGTTATTGAACACTGGCTGTCTAGTTTGTGAAGGAATCATAGCGAGGAAGTTGTCTTAGATCACTTCCGCACAGGTTATTGTTTATTAACTCGCCAATATGTTGAACTTGACAATGATCAATCGATATGTGGGTAGCTTGACGCTTACGTCATTGTTGAATACAGATCAATTTGCTAGCATCGTTTTAATGTCTGCATGTATTTTCATGTATTTCCTGTGCACGACAGTACATTTAATAATAGTAATTATGCCCAATTTGACAACGGTTTTATCTCTTTGAAAGATATTGGTTTTTATAGTGTTATTTTTTTCCTCAAGTTATTGTACAGTTTCTCCTGTTACTTCTTTATATTTGTATAACATTTACAATTTTTTATATTTTCATCTACTTTATTTGTTTAAAATAGTGTAAATATACATTATACCCCTTTAATTAAACCTTAAAACAAAATTGGTTAACTTGTATATGCTAATGCAGTGGTATTTTACTGCAGATACGATTTTAAGTTTGGTTCTTCACGAATTCTCTATCATTGGACAGTGCAACGCTGCTATGAGTATCTGTTATGACTGAAGGATTCTAACAAAGCTCGTTTCAAATAAATATATATACATATGTGTGTGTGTATATAATGAGATTGTCAAACCCTGTGGAATTAATAAAACATTAGAAGGAATCTTTCAGCGTGTACGATGAACTACATTCCAAAGCAGTCATTAGAAATGTCTACATCTACATGTTAAAACGATTATGAAAGAGAACCCTCTAATCTAAACATATCTATATAGTGGAGTTGGGCATGTTTTTGACACTGTAAACAAGATGATAAGCAAGGATTTTGAAACTCCACACATTTTCAGGCTTGCATCAAAATCAGTGGCTGTTTTCATGACCAAATAAACTGAAATTACAGCAATTCCATTCCTCCATATACCTATCAAGCTGTCCAGTCCAGCTCTAATCTCTATACATAGTCTTGGAAGTCCAAGTCCGTGTTCAGTAAAAAACAAACAAACATGGAAAATTTATGAAATTAAGATTTTCGTCCTTCTCGGAAACTGACTACAATATAAATTGTATGATTGAACAATAGTACGTAACTCTGACTATAACTGTAAGTAAAATCAATTATTGGAATATCGTTTTGATAAAGTTTGTTGGGCCTAAGACATAAAGAAAAAAGAAAAGACGAATGTCTAAGGTTCATGTTATCTGTAACTATCTATGTTCATTTAACGATGTTTTCATTGACACAGCTTAACTTGACAGAGCGGATAATTTCCAGCTTAGTTTGTACAAACCAAAGAAATCTTGATACATTAAACGAGCTTTGAATGTCGGTGAAATAAGTAAAATATTCAGCATGCTCTTACAAATAAGCATTTAGCTAAATAAAACAAACAAGACAAGAAATCTTAAACAGTTGATTCAATTATACGCATAACATATTATTACATGTTTCCAAATCTTACTGATTTAGTTCTGTGTCTTTATAGTCAATATTTTACTTACTTTAAAACACGAAAATTTCATAAATACATGCTTTGTAACTTAAGACGACTCTCGAAAATAGTTTTTATAGTTTGTCACTTTTTTGCCACGGTGGAGATTTTATTCAAAATTATCTTCTTAAATCCTTGAAATGAAAGTTTAAAAGATACCATATGGATCTCTTGGTTAGCTATCTGTTAACTACGTGCCTTAAAATGTTGTTTTTCTCAAAAGATTGTACTGTACAGTTTACTTAATAAATGTACATAACATTTCTGTTGTACTTGTCGTTAAGACATTAGTATTAAGCCTATTATAGTTTAAAAACTACATTTTTTTATTAAGTTCCTTTTGGATTTTCAAATGTCAGAAAAGCGTTGAATAATAGTATTCCAACTACGATATGTTCGTCATATCGCAGTTGGAATACTATTATTCAACACTTTTCGTTATATCCAAAGTTTGTTTGAAATACTATTATTATGTATTCTTCTAAATCCAAAATATTTCTAAGCGTTAGACTACAGTTGCAGTATTAAAAATATAATAGGCCTAATATTAATGTCTTATGGCAAATATAATTCATTATAATCATGCTTCACTATATCAGAAATATTATTTTTAACTTGAATACTTTATTAATATAGACAGCGTACGGTAATTAAATAATCTTATGTTGTTTTTAGTTAGTCATTTATATACAGAAAATAGTCAAATGTTTGAACTACTTTCTAACGACAACATAGTCTTCCTAACATTGAATTGTTCACCTATTTATGAACAGCATTCCTTTAATAAGCTTCACAAGATTCAACTATTTCTTCTCGTTAAGAGTAAAATAAAAATAACTAAAAACTTTTTTTCAAGATGAAAAGTAGAATTTTATTAGTAGTTCCAGCCACCTAGTTTCCGTAACTCTGTTATCATTATCTAGGCCTCTCCCGCTGGGACAGCTGTAAGTCTTTGGATTTACAACACTAAAATCAGCGGCTCAGTTTCCCTCAGTAGACACAGTAGTTAGCCCGATGTGGTTTTAGTATGATAGTTAGGTTTTAATTTGGTTTGGTTTGTTTTGAATTTCGCGCAAAGCTACTCGAGGACTATCCGCGCTAGCCTTCCCGAATTTAGCAGTGTAAAACTAGAGGGAAGGCAGTTAGTCATCACTACCCACCGCCAACTCTTGGGCTACTCTTTTACCAACAAAGAGTGGGGATTGACCGTCACATAATAACGTCTCTACGGCTGAAAGAGCGAACATGTTTATTGAGACGGTTTGTTTGTTTTTGAATTTCGCACAAAGCTACTTGAGGGCTGTCTGTGCTAGCCGTCCCTAATTTAGCAGTGTAAGACTATAGGGAAGGAAGTTAGTCACCACCACCCACCGCCAACTCTTTGGCTACTCTTTTACCAACGAATAGTTGGCTTGACCGTCACATTATGATGTCCCTACGGCTGATAGGGGCGAGCATGTTTGGTGTGACGGGGATTAGAACCCTCGACCCTCAGACTACGAGTCCAGTGCCTTAACCACCTGGTCATGCCCGGACCCACAGTCTAGTATTTCTTTATCTAGAGGAATATTTAAATCTGTCGGTGATTGTCAGAAGTAAGATGTTAGGGATGTTAGACATTGATCGATACTGCTGTCTTTAGCAGTAGTGTTACATCTGTTTATTGCTTTTATAATTGTTGAAATGTAAACAGATTTTGATTGCTTGAAACATGTGGAAACCTAGCCTCGGTGTATGTTATCTTGATAAATACTTCTTCAATTCGAAATGCACCATTCTCTCTTTTTATTTTCATTGTAAGGCTCGACATAGCCTCATAGTTGGGGTACTCGACTTATAATCTGTAGTGAGCCAGAAGTTTAAATCTAGTCTCAAAACACGCTCACCTTTTTAGTATTGTGATGCAACGGTCAGTCTCATTGGTAAAAGATACTCCAAAACTTGGTGATGAGTTGTGTTAACTGGCTGTCTGATTTATTACTTCAATATTAGAGACAGGTAGTGCAGATAATTCTGAAGTGGCTTTGCGCGAAATTTAACGAACGACCAAACTTTACCTTTTGTGTGTAACGAGTGAGCTAAAATTTAAGTGTTTGTTTGTATGTTTTTATAATTAAGCACAAAGCTACACAATGGTTTATCTGTGCTCCGCCCACTACGAGTATCGAAACCCGATTTTTAGCGGTGTGAGTCCGCAGACATGCCGCTATGCCACGAAGGTCGAAATTAAGTAAAAAATTATATATTCAGAGCGAATTTAAAATTATATACTATTTTTATACGTACAGTAAAATCTTACAAAAAGTAAAAATTCAGAGTTCTAAGTTATTTAGTTTGTAGTTTTCCCAAATTCTTTAAAAAGGAAAATATTACAAATAAACAAGAAATAAATCCTTCACACTCCATAAATCTGGAAAACATAGATGAACTATTACAGTAAACAAATGTTTTGCTTACACTGCCGTTTTTGATGCTATTTTTAGTTCCACCTTTTCAGTTCGGGAAAGATCAGTTCTGTACCAAAGCAGGTCTGCTGCGCAGAAATTTTGTCCAATCATACATCCTATTCCGACTGTTATACATCTCCTATCTTTTTGCGTTCATTAGTGCGTGTAGAATCTCCGTCGTCCGAGATCGTGACGTCATCAGTTGCCAGGCAACTGTCTCTTTGGCAGGAGAAATTCAATCATTTGTTTTGATAGAGTTTCCACTTCCTTATGTGGAGAGCTCAGTTAGTGAGAGTTCTGGGAAAATATGAAATAAACATTTTAAAGCCTAGTCTGTGCTCTTTTATCTATTTCGAGAATAAAGTTTGTTAATGTATCGAATTAATTAACATTTTATCAGCAATAATGTTTGGACACCCAAGAAAGTTTGTATGTTATTTAAATACATATATTTATTTTGAGCTACTAGTGTTTCGCAAATTGATCAATTATTACTACACGTAAAAATGTGGACTCGTTTCGATTAATTGCAAGCAAAGCTCATTAATATTTTTACATATGCTCTGACGAGAAAATGGGTTGCTTATTGTTGTTTTTTAGAAATTATTTTAATGCTTATACAGTTCTAACTACAAAAGATTTTCATGAAGCCCTAATTCCTGTTTATACATATATTGTCTGAGCACTAATCAGTGATGACGAGAAAACCCACTTGTAGAAAAAAATTGTATGTAAAAAACGACTGGTTTGGGTTGAGAAAAATTTTTATGTAGAGAAGCAAACAAAGTTTCAACCTTCTTCAATCATCGTCAAGCTCATAAAGAAAGAAAGTGTTAACTGACCAATAGCTGACCACATGTTTGAAGGGCGTTGTGTTACAGAGTGTAGTTTTCGAACACTGCAAATCAAATAAACACAGCATAACTATAGAAAACACCCAAATTCTAAATAAAGAAACAAATATAAACAAACGCAAAATTAAGGAAGCCTTACTAAAACAACTCAAGCCCAAAATAAACCAATACAAAGGAACACCTTTATACCTGTATTGATAAATATAATCAAACATCTAAGCACGCCCTCTATATCCCTACACTCAGTTACACAACCCCTTTCAAACATGTGGTCAGCAAACGGTCAGTTACCTCTTTCTTTCTTTGTGAACCTAACGATGACCGAAAAAGGTGGAAACGTTGTTCGCTCCTCTACATAAAAAAAATTCTCAAACCAAACCGGCTGTTTTTACATGTATATTTGTCCCTTACTAGTTTGGCCCATCTTGACAACAAACTTAGATTAAAATGAGATGTTATTGTCGTTCGCATTCAGAGAGACCAAATATTTTAGTAATGATTGAATGAACAAAATAGCAATAACGTTAAGCTTTTACACGTTTCTTACATTACTATCTCACGTATTTTACTCAAAGAAAATACAAACATTTATATAAATCAATGAAAACAAACAACATTTTCCTTTAATAATATTAATATTTTATTTTTTGGCGTCAATATACAAATAAGTAGGCTTAACCTATTTTAATTTGTATGTGTGAACAATACTTTCATATCATTCTTGGTTTTACACTCTGTCACTTTTAACATCCTCTTGCAAATAATTTTTAATAATTTTCAATGTATATACATATATATATATATATTAATCTCATCACATTTTTAGCGAAATGGCGATTCGTGAAAAGTGTAAAATGCTGTAATTACAATTCAGACATGAGCTCGTTGACAATAAATATGTTTAAGTTCCTCAAGAGGGAGCCACGGTTTAGAGTAAAATTCGATTTGTTCTTTAAATAATTCGTTCTCTCGACCAAACATACCAATCTTCCTTTCTTAAGAGCATTTAAAATAAACTCGAGATGTTCTTGTTTATTTTAAGGTATTTCCTTAAACATGCCCAAAGGTTTTTATTTTACCAGATTATAGAAGCCTAAAATAGTAGTGATTTTAATTTCATATGTGAAATTGTTGAACGGCACTGTATTTCCTCCCTCTTTCGGAAGGAAAATAAAAAGATTCATTCGCAAAAACCGAGTGAACACCAAAATTGAAATGACTTCCAAGACAACCAAAATCTTGAAATATATTTTCAAAGTACAACCGTTAAGTTTATCCGTTACCTCTTGTCTTCTTTTAGTAATAGTAGTCCTTTTCTAAGCTTTCGATGTTCCGGTTTTAAAAGAAAAAAAGTTAATGTTTCAGAAGTTTGATATAACTATTAAAGTCACATATTCTAATATCGTTCCAGATGTCAACCTAAACACGATGATAAGGTATTGATACATAAACTTTATGATCCATATTACATTAAACATCCAATAATGTTGATGCTAGAGAATTTCTTGAGTGGATTTAAAAGGTTTTAAATGCTCTCCATTGTGAACAAAGTTGATGGATCACACTTTTTTGGTGCATATTATTTTCTCTCTTCCAAACATGGAGATCGATAGAGTAGTTAAGCAATAAAATTGTTTAAAAGCGACATGTAAACGTTTTGATCTGAATTCACCGTTTTATCACCAGATCTACATATACCGCCAGAGGTCACATGTGCCAAACAACAACATAAACAGTCTTTTTTTTACAATTAAACTGTATAACATAAATGTATAATTGTAATTTATAAATAAATATAGCTTAAGAATATATGTTTCTTAATAAGCCTAAAGTTATACAATAAATTATCTGTATTGTGCCCATTACGGGTATCGAAACCAAATTTCGAGTATGTTAAGCCTTCACACTTGTAACTGAAATAGGGAGGTCATTTTAGAAGCAAATGTTAAAAACAAATTATTATATAATAGTAATAAACTAACACAAATGTGATTTGATGAATACTGTTTAAAGCACTGAAATACGAAGTCAACTACAAAACATAATAAAAATAGTGTTATGCAAACATTTACTGTTTAGAAAATAAATAAAGTTACTGGAATGGAGAGTCAAAAGGAGAAACACGAAGCTGCCAGTTTTAAATAGACACTTGTCATGTGTAAAATTTCTGTGATCGTACTTTACAGTCTGAAACTCTGGTCGTTCATATTTTTATTGTCTTGTTATTATACAGAATTATAAATATCCGGCGATAACAGAAACTTTTAAAAGTCTCCTGTTAAAGGTATTTTATAATATTGTTCGTGCAGATGTTAAAATCTTTACTTACGATAAATCAGTAACTGAAATGAAAGCAATAACATCTGATGTGTTACAAAATTAATTTGTTTGAGACGAAAGACACACAAAGGATTTCATATTCACTTCGGATACTTGTACTGCAAGCCCTTGAACTTACCAGGAGATAAAGGACTATCATGTGCTGTGTCCACCCTGGGTATTGAAACCAAATTCTTAGTGTTATCAGTCCGCAGACATACAGTTGTGTCACTGGCGGACTGATTTATAGAACAACAAATTAGCTTTTTACAGTGTGTTTTGATAACACCAGATGTTCTGGTTTTAATATAAATTTTATGTATTACCGTAAATTTTAATATTTTTTTTTCATATTTCAGCACAGAAGAGGAGGAAGAAGAAGAAATTAAGTAAGCTTTATTTTAAACAATTTAATACTTTGAAATATATCCATAATAATAGAAATTTAATCTAAAGCTATGGACTAAATTCAAATACAATAACGTTAAGAAAGTGAAATTCATGATCACGACTTTCCCCAACCTTTTGCTAACGAAACAGCAAAAGAACAGTCCATATCTGTTAACGTTTTAATTTAAGGTGATTTAACACTAAGGCATTGTAGTTACATTACACAACCTATTACAATATCAAAATTACAAACTTCTAGGAAAAGAAACAGAGGAAAAGTGTTCGTTTTTGTAGCAGACACGATTTGAACAGAAGGCTGTGTTACCAAAGTAAAAATCAATAAAATAAAAATGATAAAAAGTAGCCGAAAAATGTTTATCAATAAGGTCAAAGAAATGAATATAGGTGTCGCTTTGTTACTTAGTTCTGATTCTAGAACAATGACATTATGTAAAGTTTGATGACGCTACGATAATTTATATATAGGGTGCTAAAAACTATGGAACAAAATCAGAGCTCCGTATATGACATAAACCACATCAGTACAGGAGGTCGCTACCCTCAAAACCCCTAAAACCCTTGGTCTTGAGTTCTTCCACTTGACACGGCATGGCCAGATGGTTAAGGCGCTAGAATCGTAATCTGAGAGTCGCAGGTTTGAATCTTCGTTCCACTAAACATGCTTGCCCTTTCAGATGTGGGTACGTTATGATGTAACGATCAATCCCACTATTCATTGGTAAAGAGTTGGGGGTACGTAATAATGAGTAGGTATCTTCCGTCTAGTCTTATGCTGCCAAATTAGGGACAACTATTGTAGGCAGTCTTCGTGTAGCTTTGCGCGAAATTCAACAAACTAACCTTTACACGTACGGATAAGAAAGAGAAAGATACGCATATAAAAATGTCTTACCAATGTAGCAAAGTTAAAACAATTAATTAAAGAATTTGTTTTCTTTTATCACAAACTAAACCATTTGAATGCTATGGAAAGTAAGTAAGACACTGTCTGATGCATTAAGCAGGGAAGCGGTGTACATTTTTTTTTCTCGTCTCATTAACTGGTCATTTTGTATTATTAAAATAATCATCTCGACTATTTCCACTATACTTTGAATTACGTCATTGTTTTTCTTTATTTTACTGTGAAAATTAAAGGATTTTGAGTTTATCTAAGTTTAAAAATACACTGATTTATGATATAAGATAGATCTGGCAGTTTTGTAGATAGGTCTTGTAGTTTCATGCGCTCGGAATGCTAGGTAACTGAGCTCAAACTCCCGCCTTTCTTGTCTTATGCTCCAAACGTGCCATTTCTCTCGATCATAAAGTGTATCCACAACTGCCAAAAATGTGTCTGATCTCATACATTTCTTGTTGCGAGTTGCAAAATGGGAAGAGATTTCGTTTATTTTTTAAATGAATGAAACAATGTCTTGCAGGTTTTTCAGTGAAATAAAATAATTGCGTTATACAATTAAGTGTTAAAAAAGATTAACTTACTGTTTGATTCTAGATCTTAAAAGCGTGAACCTGACGATGACCGAAGAAGGTCGAAACGTTGTTCGCTCTTCTATGTAAAATATTTTCTCAACCCAAACGAGCCGTTTTTGCATATAAATATGTTTCTGTTTGAGTAAAATGTGAATTTATAAATCATTAAATTGATATTAGGTTATCAAGACAATAATTCGAACATTTAATTACAAGAAAATGTTATATATTTTTCTCTCTTGTCGCGATTTTTTGAACTTTTATTCTGACACGTGTGAATAACTTATTTTTGGTTGTTTTGTTTGTTTCTTTTTTAATTTCGCGCAAAGCTACACGATGGCTAGATATCTGCGTCAACCCATCCTAATTTAGCAGTGTAATACTAAAGGTAAGGCAGCTAGTCATCACCACTCACCGCCAACTCTTGGGCTACTCTTTGTACCAAAGAATAATGGGATTGACTGTTACATTATAATGCCCTCGAGCATTTTGGTATGACGGGGATTCGAACCTGCAACCCTCGGATTACAAGTCGAGCGCCTTTACTACCTGGCCATGCCGGGCCGTCACTTGGGGTTTGTTTTTTCTTTTGTGCTACAATTTCCAAACAAAATTGCTACTGTTATTAATGTGCTTTGTTTATATTTTTTGTTTTGTTTTTGCTAGTTTTAATGAAACATCCACGGAAATAAAAGTAACAGTATGTCAGATATAACAGCCTGTTAAGTGTAAGTACTATTAATTGATTCATTTTGTGTTTGTAAGTTATTGATCTGAAGTTCATCGAACGTTGTGTGTAACATTCTCTTATCGAGGCTATAGAGATTTCAAGAAAGTCTAAGTGATATATGTATCAATAACGCTTACCAAACGAGCGTAAAAAGAGAGAGAGAGAGAAAAAAAGTAGTCACGCGAAAGAGAAGCTCGATCAAAGAAAAGTCAAGCATAATGTTAACTGTCATGGGAATAAAAGGCCGAACGGTTTATACGTTAGAGTGAGATTAACAATTTTGAAAGAGGTAAAAATAATAAGTTGTCTCGTAAAATTAACAATTTTAGTAGACAATTTTTTAAGTTTAGGATGAAAACACTGAAACCCAGGGACAATGTAAGTAAACAATACGTGGACACTATAGCAATAAGAAATAGAGAAAAATAATTCGGTTTATGAACTGAATTATAAAGCAATTAAATAGGCTTAAGTGGACTTTTGACAAGAAAAAGAGAAATAAATAGTGTTTAGGTTACAAGTATAATCTCCATTGTGTAAATAATATTTGTATGCACATTTAACTGGTTTCGAATATATTTGGCATTAAAAAAAAGTGGAGTGCGTGCTCTTTTTTATTATCAAATTCAGCACCAACAAATCACAGACATCTACTGTGGAAGACTCTTTAGCCTGACAAACCTGTATACTTCAATATATAGAATAAAAAGTAAGTTCCTGACATTTGACGAGCCACCCAGGATTATACAGTTATAAACAATAATAGAAGAAAACGTGAACGACAGCGGAAATAAATTGGCCTATTAACGCACAACTGTAGTAGTAGCACAAAGGGTGTAGAGATTATAATTACGCTATATACGTATATATATATGTCAGATACTTTTGATGAATGAGTAGAAAGAGGAAAGCATCTTGGGTTGAAAATATTTAACTACAAGAGTTTGCTAAACAACAAAAACTAGATAGACAAAAGCGTAGGCGGAAAAGTGAGAAAGGAAGACTGTAAGAAGAAAGAGAAAGAATGAAAGAAGAAAACTAGGTGGAGAAAAGACTGGAAATCGAGAGAGAAAGAATAAGAGCACAAATTGAGATTGCAAATCTCATCTAACCAAAGGAAGAAGGACCTAATAATGACAATGGAGTCAGTGCCACCTGACCTAAACTGCTTAATGATGAGCAGAAAAGTGGCATGGAGAAATATAGAAGATTCGCTCTAATTCAAAGCTGCAAGTAAGGTGTCTGGGCAGGTCTCCTTCAGCCCACTTCTCACAGGAAAAGGCTTACAAGTATATACAGACATGACGTTAAAAGATGCCATGGACTATGACAAGTTAAAAGTGGCTAAGCTGGAATGATATGAACTTACTGAAGAAATTTTCATCAGAAGTTCTGAGAAGTCAGTTTGGAGCACGTCCATAGTGACACTTCACTATAGAGACTGATACCATCAAGTGTGAAATTAGTTTTGAGGGGTTGGCAGATCTACTAATACGTGAACAGTTCATGATCACATGTTCAACTCACATATCACAGAGCATCAAAAGATGTAGACAAGATGATAAAGCTGGTTGTACAGCATATGGAAGCTCATGGAGGTAACATAACTGGCAAGTTAAAAATATTCTGTTAACTTTAAAACCAGTAATGGCTGACCAGAAACAAGAATCTGAAAAAGGTGACAAGAGATTAATAGATATAAGAAATGATATATTTGCTGTAAAATGAGACACAGCAAAGTACAAGTCAGTTATCAGAAGGAAACAGTGGAAATGTCAGCATAAAACAGCTGGGGCTATTTACAGAGTTAGTTCTAGTAAGAAAAAAGAAAAGAATGGCTGTCATCATGGATGCTACTGTCAAAAGAAACAGAATTAAGACTTGCCAGAAGAAGGAAGTGCCGTTCACATGATTGATCAATGTACAACGTACAATCAGCTGAAATCAGTAAACGGAACAAAAGTGTCAGTAGTGATCAGAGCATGTTACAAATATCAAAAGGTGTCAAGTAATTATAACATGCGAGTATATGAATGATATGGTAGGAACAAGAAAGTAAAGGTTCTGAGAGACACTGGGTGCAGTAATTGAGCAGTAATAGTCAGTCTAACATTAGGTGATAAAATGAGAGGCCTGTGTGTGCTAAGTGATGGGATAGTGAGAAAGTTTCCCATGGTAAAAAATAACTCTGAATACTCCATATTATGTAGGAGACCTTGAAACTGCCTCTCAAGAAACCAATGTAAGAACTGGTGATAAGAAGCACACCAGGTAGTAAAAAGTTGAAGGAAATACAGAAGAAAGACCCTTCACCACAGAAACTTCTAGACAGTGCCAGAGAGAAAGTCAAGCACAAAGATTAACAAAACAGAGGACAGGAAGGAGTATAGAACCGTACCTATCAAAACAGTTTTACTGTAGAAGCTAAACACAAAAACAATCAGAAACACTTCTGTAACAACAAAGCCAAAAATTGGCGTTTCAAGATAGGACAAAAGATTATAGTTCTGCTACATACAGCCAGTAACAAACTCGTCCAGCAATGAAAGGGACTTTTCACAGTACAGGAAGCGGTAAGCATAATGTACAATAAAGTGAAAGTTGATGAAACAAACATGGTCTACCACGCACATCTGTTCTTTCATTGAACAAAGGGGATGTTTTCAACCAATGTCTACCTTCTAGCAGTCTTCGTATACAATATTGCAGTTTATGAAAAGTAATTATATAAATATGTATCTTCGGTGCTTGTTTTCAAGAATATTTTCTCACATGCGATCATAGTAAAAATAATTCAACATAAAATGCTAACAGATAATGAATATATATATATATATAACCGTACTTCCAAGTTTCAAGAATTACACCATGTGCTACACATATTTATTTGTTCACATAAACCACACCTTTTATAATATAATCTTACAACAGCTCGTGGGTTTTCTATTGTATTTGTTAGTTTTGATTTTAAACTTGATCGTTTGACGACTAGTTTTCATTACGTAAATATCTAAGTGAGTGCATAAGTCCTTTTAATTTTACTTTTTTACATTTATTATACAGTCAACCTCATTAACGTCCTGGTTATGATCTTGAGAACTGTTTTGTTATTGGAAAGTAAATTAATAGAAACTCAGTTTCTGGTTGGTGTAAATGGTAAAAGCTGGAGTTGTATTCCAGCAGCATAACCGAACATCCTACGTTTGCCCCAAAGCAACATTTATTCCAAAGTATAATACAATAATAAAAATTAATAAAAAATACACGAAACTAAAGAATACTTAACATGGAGTCGCCTGGCACAATGGTAAGTCTGTGGATATACAACGCTAACATCCTAAGGTGACTCAGCAGATAACCCGATATGGCTTTGCTATAAGAAAACACACATACTTAATATAATAAAATATTGACAAAAACGTTACCACTAAAATTAACAGATGAAATGAAGCTATGAAAAAAATGAGTGTTTTTTGTTTATTTGTGGTTGTTTGTAATTTCTAATTGTTTTTCGTTTGTGCTTTTTTACCTTTTTTAAATTTTACACTTTTCTCAACTACGAAAAACGATAGTAATTCATAAAAATTAAGAAGACGATTGTAACATTATTTTCCGATCGACTTACGAACCATATTCAACTGTTAGGCCTCAACAAGCACCACCCCAAGCATCAGAAGCGGAATTGGCCATGGAAGTGAGTAAATATTGAAAATATTTTGTCTTTTTCATGACTTTCGAGAAATGTCATTTTAATAATTATTTGTCTATAAAAGTATGGAGACTGTATGACACTGTTAACTTGTGAATTTTGTAAATTCGAGAATATGAAAAGGGATTCATAATGAATCGTACAGTTACGAAAATTTAATAAGTTACTGATGGAGTTTTATTGTCGTCGATTATTATATTAGGCTTAAGGAATATTTTTAAACAGGAAAAGATGAGAAAGAAAAAGGAAGAGGAAGAGGCTATGTGGAAAGAGTATATGGAACAAAGAAAAATTCAAAGGCAGAAGGAAGAAGATGAACTGAGGAAGCTCAAAGAAAGACAGGTAATTAAAAAAAATATTTTTTTATGAAACTTCCATTTCAGATCTTTTTCGTTAGACGTCATCAATATGGAGTGCAGTCAAAATTATTAGCACAAGATGTGAATTTTACTGCCGCCCACCACAAGTTTCGAAACTCGATATTTTGCGTCATAACTCCAAAACTTACTGAATATTGGGGGCAGGGGGTAATAATACACAAAAATATAACAAGTCAAGGATAAAATGATAGAAATTCTAACTAGAATGAATAATAACATTTGTTTGATGTTGCTTAAGAGTGACCATTGAGTTATCTGTGCTGAGTTTACTGCGAAGAACCAAACTCCGAATTTTTGGGTTGTAAGTCCGTAAACTTACCGCTAACCCAATAGGATAATTGATGACTGAGGGGATGTGCGTTATTATCCACTGGCCAGAATAATCTTGACCCAAGTTTTGAAAATGTTTTTCTGTATATATTTTTCATAATAAGAAATAATATAACTTATAATTTGAACTTAAACTAATAACTAAACCGTAGCCATAAGTAATTTCAGTTTATTCTTATCAGTCTTAAGTTATATTTAAGACTTTTGCGTCTTTTGTCTTTGTATTGGAAAATAAGTCCTATGTGCTTATCCGTAGGCTAGAAGAACGCAGACGAATGTTATGCCAAAACCTGTAATATGTTCCCGCCGAATAAAACCACTTTATTACACTTATAAGTCGTTGTTTGTCAGTTTGTTACACATAATGTGCTTACATACACGACTATAGAATTTATAATTATACACATCTAATAAGACTTTTAAACATGGTTATAACTACGGCCAAAAATATATAATTCAGAGGAATGGTAAACACGCCTAGCAACATAAGTTCACTATCTGAAAGCTGGCCATAATTATAAATGACTTTCAACACATCATGCCTTCTGCATGTATAGCAAAATAAATCAGTTTTCTGTTGTTTTAATTTCAACAAAGTGTCTTCCCATTGACTGTAAATATACTTGAATGAAAGGACTTCAATAAACTTACCTCCTAGTGGCACAGTGGTATGTCTGCGGGCTTATACTACTAGAAATCGGGCTCGGATTCCCCTGGTAGGCAGAGTACAGATAGCCCTTTGTGTAATTTGTGCTTAATAACAAATAACAACCAATAAAATTATGGAAAGATCGCTTGCAACTATAGTTTATTTCTTCCTCTTCCAAGATAAACAATAAGTTTAAGGACTTGCAACGCTAAAATCAAGGGGTCGATTCTCCTCAATGGACATAATACAGGTAGCCCATTATATAGCTTTGCACTGATAAAAACAACAGAAAAAGCTGACGTAATTCAACGAGAGACACAGTAAATATATTCAAGCTTTTATATAATTCCACAAAACAATAATTAGGTTGAATAGAAATTTTATTGGATCAAATTATTGGAATTATAACGTGTTTATATTGTAATATAACAGTCTTTAAATCAAAATACATTTTTTCTTATAGGCCAAACGAAAAACTCAGAGATTGGACCAGGAAAAGAAAATGATGGAAATGAAAAAACGTCAAGAAGAAACTAGGATACGTGAGATGGTAAATTACATTTTATACCAGCAAACAGACATGACAATGTTATTAAGACTTAATACATTAGAGTTAAAATAACAACGATACCTTATAGTGATCCAAAAGAGTTTTGAAATAAAGCTACCATTGACTTATCTGACAATCACGAATTAATTTTTTGAAATGAAGGAGATAGAACGAATACTCTTTACCTTAATAGTTTGTTTTTGTTTTTACCATTAGGAGGAGAAGAAACAAAGAGAAGCTGAAGCGAAGAGGAAGCGTTTAGAGGAAGCCGAAAAGAAGAGACAGGCCATGCAAGAAGCCATGCAGAGGCAGAAAATACAGGAACCTGTTAAGAGAAACTTCGTGATACAGAAGAAGGAGGGGGAGATGGGTCCTGGTGCAGCTCTTGGCCACTCTGGCTTTGACAAGGTAAGTAATCTTTGGACCAGCAGGTGATTGGTGCGATGAACTCGCAACCTTAAGGTCGCGAGTTCGAGTCCCAGTCCCACCAAACATGCTCGCCCTTTCAGCGGTGGGGGCGTTATGATGTTAAGGTCAATCCCACTTAACTACTTTAACTATATAGTTTAAAACTTTATAAATTTCTTGTCCTCAGATGTTTTTCTGGTAAAGTTAACGATATGAACTTACAAAGTAGAAGACCCATTAAATGATGTTGTTTTTATAAGAATTTCAAAATGAAATATCTGTAAGCTGTACTAATTCGCAGGTTCGAATCTTGTCACCGAAAATACTCACCCTTTCAGCTGTGAGGGGAAATAACGATATATAAGTAAATTCTTCTTTTTGTATTTGTGTAATTTTTCTCATAGCAAAGACAAATAGGGCTATCTGCTGAGTCTACCTAGGGGAACCGAACCCCTGATTGTAGCGTTCTAAATTCGTAGACTTACCGGTGTACCAGCGTGGGACCCTGCTTTTCGTTGTAAAAAGTAGCCAAAAGTTAGTGGGGAATGTTGTTGACTGACCACCTTTCCTCTAGTTTAGTCTGTTACTTTAGAATTAGGGTGGAAATGCAGATAGCTCTCAAGTGAAATTCAACAACCAAACACACATTTTGGGCAGTTATTCTGGAATAAGGTTAATGTTTTTGGAGAACAATTAATCCCCAGGGGCGTTCGAAGACTGAACAGTCCTCCATCACCCGAACATAAGCTATATTGTATTTAAATATGGATCATGGCTTAGAGTTTTTTGTGGGACGTCACTTCCGGTTCTTGTATTTGTAGACCCGAAGCGCCTCGCGTAGCATGTTTTATTCAAGTTTAAAATCATTGTGACCAGTTCTGTCCAATTTCTCCAATAGGCCAACTCTAAAGGGGAGAGAAAATATTACTATTTGTCCGGGGGCAAGACAAACATTGACACCTGAAACAAAATTTGAGAGAAAAAACAAAACAATTATTATTCTCAAAATGGTAACGTTTGTTTTGTTTTTGTTCGCAGTTTACCAACGTTATGCACGCTCGAGGCGAGATGGGTAAGACAAAAGAACAGCTAGAAGAGGACAAGAAGATCTGTTTGCAGTACAGAGTTAAACCTCTTGAACTGGAAGGACTCAAGATCGAAGAACTTCGACAAAAAGCTATGGAACTATGGGCTAGGATCTCCTCTTTAGAATCTGACAAATACGATCTCGAAGAGCGCCAGAAACGTCAGGATTACGATGTGAGTAAATATTTATTCTACGAAACTTCGAATTTTATAGATGAGAAAATATCATTGGAAACGGTAAACTATTGTTTTTAAAAGATTTTAACAACATATTGATAACTGCGTCAATAGAATGTATTTTTAAAGGAGTAGTCCTAACTCACTTAAAGTTAGGACTTGTTACAACTTAAAGACAGTTTCGAAATCTACCCATTGGAAATTATACGACGAAGCTCTTGTTTCTATGGCCTGTCTAATGGTATTCAAGTTTTATTTTCTGTCCACCAGAGCAATTTCAAGTATCAGACTGTTGCAGTTACGTTGTTGTCAGTCGCTGTATTTTATGTACTGAACTAATATGTAAAGAAAAGAGAAAGGCGCTGGTTTGATGTGTTGTTAGCATTCTTATACAGGGTGGTCGCTAGAAAAGCGGAAAATTTGTCAAACAGCTATTTATTTTTACAAAGAATAACTTTTACAAAGTTTTTTAAAGGCATATGTTATATTACACTCATAGATGCTCAAAATTATTAAAATCATGCATTTTATTCATGATGTAAAAAAATCAAAATAGAAATGAGTTAGCACGCATTTTATTCATGATCTCATCTGACCCTCAAATTTTCCGCTTTTCTAGCGACCACCCTGTATTTTAAGTCACAATCACTCATAATAATCATATGTTTAATAAATTCAAACTGACCGCGGAGAAAAACAACTTTGTGATAGAAACAAAAATATTCAATATGTATGCTGCAGTTTGAAATACCTAGTGAAATAAACATATATTGTTGCACTTAATATTTATGCTACCTATTTAAGTTAATCGTTTATTTACTTCTAATTAAACATTCTATATGACTTGTTTAGAAAACTGTTTTACGCAGTTTCGAAATGGTTCTTTCTTCATGTAGCTAAAGGAACTGGCAGAACGAGAAAGACAAATTAACCGCAACAAAGCATTAAAGAAAGGACTAGATCCTGAGTGAGTAAAGAAACTTTAATTTAAATATCACGTGATACAATAGCGTGTTAAGTTCTTCAGATGAAGATTCTCTAATAAGTAAGTCAGTGCTAAGACTAAAAAAATGAGACAGATCAACAGTAGTTATTTTATTGACTAATTAGCATGAAGTTACATAATTACATGATTAATAAAAGGTTATCTTTGGGCATGAAAAGTTGCTTCCCTTACATGTAATTGTAAAAAAAGACAAAGTATGAGACTACAGAGTTGTATACTGCCAAATGTTTGTTTGTTTTTTAAATTTCGCGCAAAGCTACACGAGGGCTATCTGCGCTAGCCATGCCTAATTTAGTAGTACTGTTGTATTTATACAGATACAAGATATATTACTATTATATTTATATAGATACAACATACAGCACTATTATATTTACCGTAAATTCCGGCGTATAAGTCGAGGTCTATAAGTTTGGCCTAAAATCCTGATTTTGACATGTACCTGCCGTATAAGTCGACCCCCTTCTCTGGCTCAAAACGCTTGGTCGGAATATTTCAGTCGGCATCAGAGGCGAGGCGTAATTAAGGAAATGGTATTCAATAATCAACTGTGTCATTTTCGCTGACTCATTCTTGCTCTTTAACTCACGTGAAAATGGATATGGATGGACGATAGTGGATGTGTCAAATGGATTAACGAAGTGTGGGCCCGTCGGCCAGGCGCCATGCTTAAACCCAAATCGTTGTTAGTGTGGGACATGTTAAAGTCACATTTAATAGATACTATGAAAAAAGCATTAAAATAGAAAAAAACAGATATGGCGGTGATTCCAGGTGGATTAACATATGTTCTGCAACCTTTGGATGTATCATTAAATAAACCATTTAAGGATTCTATGTGCACCAAGTGGAATGAGTGGATGGCATCGGGTCAGAAAACCTACACTGCCGCCAGAAATATACGTGCTGCATCTTTGCCTACAGTGTGTCAGTGAATAAAGGATTCCTGGGACTTTATTGATCCAAAAATCGTTGTCAAATCATTCAAAAAATGCTCAATTACCAATGCGATGGACGGTATGAAGAATGATATGTTATGGGAAGAGGATAACGATATTCTCTCATCATCAGTGGAGCATGACATTATTCCAGAAGAGGATCCTTATGATGACCATTTGAATGGTGAGGAATGGGACTTTGTGGTTGATCAATCTCATGTTAAGTAGGATTACTAGTATTTTACTATTTTATAAATAAATTCCTATATGTCATGTCATATATATTTGATTTGCGATGGTTTTCTCGAATCTGAATTTACTAGAGTTCATGTCATGAAAAACATCATCGCCGTATAAGTCGAGAGTGGATTTTTAAACTTGAAATTTTCGACTTATACGCCTGAATTTACGGTATGTACATGCCCCTGCTAGTACAGCGGTAAGTCTACGGATTTCCAACGCTAAAAACAGGGATTCGATTACCCTCGGTGGGTTCAGCAGATAGCCAGATGTGGCTTTGCTATTAGAAAACACACACACACATTTATATAGGTACAACATACAGTTGTATTATATTTATGTAGATACAACATACAGCACTATTATATCTAGAAAGATACAACATACAGTACTGCTATATTTATATAAATACAACCTACAGTACTGTTATATTCATACAGATAAAACAAAATTGGACATATACCTTTCATCGAGTTACATTAGGTTCCTTTTTATATTAATTCTTCATTTAGAAGGTTATTTAACAGCAAAACGTATTAATAATGAGCATTTGTATAGTATTTAGAATCAAACAGATAATTAAAATAAAAAGTTTATAATAACGTATAAAAAGTCAAAAGAAGTTATGTGCAGTTATATGCTTGACAGCTCTAATATAGTAGGTATTGCTTGAGTTATTTAGTGTTTGATTTTACTTCAGGAGTTGATATTTCTTAAATTTAATGATCCCAAAAATACTTCAGTCTAATGTATTTCGCTCGCAGATATTGCCTGTTTTTACTTTTCTTAATATCGTAACACCCTGGTCAACCATCTGTGATTATATTACTTTTTTCCAAGTATTTCGATATTTTGACGTTTCAGTCATGCACATTTGTTATCTAGAGCGAATCAAGAACTTTGCTCAATAACAAATAATAAATCATATTTTACAATGTTTGAGTTACGTCTTGATAAGGGAAATGTACAATAACACATACAAATTGATTTACTTTTTATATGCAAAAACGGCTCGTTTGGGTTGAGAAAATATTTTACATAGAAGAGCGAACAACGTTTCGACCTTCTTCGGTCATCGTCAGGTTCACTGTACGAAACAAATGTAATGTCTTTTGGCATCAAGACATCAGATATATTTAAATGTCATATACTGTTACAACATGAAACACTGAAAAGAGTTCATCCATAGCATGAGATATCGAGAGTGCTAAATCACAACTGCATGTGTGTCGTATTTGTAGTTAATGCGTGATTTAGACTGCTAAAAAGAGTTACCAGTAAATATTATTTACTCAAAAAGAAATTAAATATGTCAGTGTGGTCTTTGATACAAGAAACGAATGTGTTCTATAGAATATAGGCTTATGTAGTTTCTTATACATATATATATATATATATATATATAATTGTTGTTTGTTGTTTTGAATTAAGCACAAAGCTGCACAATGGGCTATCTGTGCTCTGCCCACCACGGGTATCGAAACCTGGATTTTAGCGTGTAAGTCAGCAGACATACCGCTGAGCCACTGGGGGGCATATATATATAATATATATAATGTTATGTATAATATATATATACATATATCATGAATCAAAGTTTCATGTATTTATTAAAAAATACTAAAAATTAGAACAGATATATGGATAAATATATATTTAATAAATACAATTACATGAAACTTTGATTTCGTAAGTAATAACTCATTTTATAACGTTTTAATCATTTAAGTTTTATTGTCATTGTCTAGATAGTTATGTTATTACTTAACCTTTTTTAAATTCGTATTTTTTGTTTCAGGGCGCTGCAAGGAAAACACCCGGTAGGAGAACTTGCAAAATGTTAAATAACAACCAAATTTAAACAATTTTGAAAACATAAACTAAAATTTACCATAGCTTTAATTCTAAAAAATAATTAATTTCTACGTATTTCTAAGTAAATATAATTTAACTGTAGTCATAATTATTTTTATATATTTATTTTTTTTCACGTTTGGTGGCTCTAGTTTACCGACATTATTCTGATGTGTAGCTTAAATAAGTTAGTTTCGTTACATACAGTAAATTACCGATATAATTAGGGAAGTATATAAACCTACCCGAGAACACACACCTGTACAAAGCTGTAAGTGTTAGAAGACTTACTTTTGTCTTAGGTCTCTATTTTGATATAATATTTACTATACGTCGTGTTATGCAAATATTATAAAGTCGTGCTACCAATAATATATTGTTCGTGCTTCTTACAAAATTGTTTGTTCAGAGCCTGTGTTTTAACTTATATTTCTCGAATTCTAAAAAAAGACGAAAATATTTGAATTTTAAAGTCTAACACTTGAAGTATCTAAATAAATTTCTCTCTAGCCCTAACTTATAAGAGAAAAACTATTTGATTAAAATTTAAGTAAAAATAAAATTATCATGGAGTCGAGTAACTTTGTGTGGTATTAACTCGTTCAATTGTTATATATCTTTTTTCTGTCCCACCCTTATTCCTTCTAACCCTTCTTCGCTACGTTGTCCACTTATCCACCTTTTATATTCTTGTCGCTTTTTCTCTACTTTTGGCCCAAGATTCAAATAGTCAATAAATACAAGACGGTTTAACAAACTAATGTTTTTCAACAAAAGAGTAATTCTATGAAGATGTAAATGTACTATAATAATGAGTCCACACGTGCATTGTACGTACTTTCCACAGCCTAAGATCCAGGTAGCAAGCAAGTACGAGAGACGTATTGACAGACGAACATACAGTGACAAGAGAGAGCTGTTTGATGGGGTAGGTTTTGGTTTTGTAACTTGTTTAATAAGCTTCCCAGTATAGTCTAAATCCCTTTAATCTGTTGAAATATATCAAAGTTGAATAAAAACTTATGTCAAAAAGCTCACGTTGTGTCTTTATGACACTGATGTTTGTTTCTTTATAGTTGTTCCGTGTATTATTCCTTTTATGTTACTAATTGTATTTCTATAAAAGAAAAAGTGTATTTATTCTTATACATAGTTACCAATAACCATCTTAACTTTGGCTAAATAGCTAAAATAATTGAAAAAGAGAATTATAAAAGATCCAATTTATTTTTCGTGATCAAGTAAGTAGTTAAATAAATACAAAAACAACAAGAATAATTTTCAATTCCCTTCAAAATTAGTCAATTTAACCAAATGGAATGGTAACATAAATTAAAATATCAAATATTTTCACCTCCTTTGGGCTCCTACTTTAAAATGTTTTATTGTGAAAGGTCCTTATGGAATATTACAAACGTAGCTGTTTCCTGATAGTTAAGAGACCAAAGTATTGCGTGAGAATTTTAAGAACTCTGTATTATTGACAATTGTGTTAAATAATTTGTTTTATTTGTTCTTGGTAAATTACTTTAATTAGAGGAATAAAGATATTAATAAATAAATAATATAATGGCGTAATTTTAACTGAAACCGTGGAGTTGCATACATACAGTGATCGAAGTCACTAAACATTGCCGCTATTTTCTAAACTTTGTGTCATTGTGAACTACACCGGACATTTTTTTATTTATTTATCGACTAAAACATAAAAATTGTTTATAGTGTCTCTGAATTTGTGTTAAAATAATTATTCATCTGTGTTACTGAGGTAAAATTGAAAAGACGTAGAGGCTTAAAGCATTCTTTGGTTGGCTGTACCTTCTACTGTGGACTGCAGTTTCCTTTATTCATCACTAATCACAACAGTTTGGGTTAGCAAACTAAAGAAATGCCCTTAGATCTTTTGTATTTTTGAAATGTACATAATATCTATGGGTTTTTAAGTCCGGGTTATTTCACCATACAATATATTAACCTGAATTTTAAAATGATGTGAAACACATATTAATCTATTGAATCATATATAATATGCTTGCTTATCTTTAATTTGTTTGTTGTTGTTCAGTTGTTTATGTTTTGGTGTAATTAATATATTTCATTCACTTACGGTTATTTGCATGTAAAGTTTTACTTGATCAATACATTAATATGCACATGAATTTATTTCATAGGATAATAACATGTATATTAATAGATATTTAAATTATCTATAAACACTAATTTAAAACAAATGTCATAAAACATTCTTTTTACACGTGTTTTATAATGTACATTAGCAATCGTACAGTTTCAATAAGAACTAAAATCACATCATCCGACAAAAATAGCTTATTTCACGTTCAAATTTGTTAAATTATTACATTCTACTTCCAATTATGGCGTTTAGTAAAAATTAACATTTTGACTGCCACAAATAGGGCTTGGAATCATTTTATGATGCCGAACTCGAAAGACAGTGGGAGGAAAAGATGGCCACCTTTAAGGACAGAGGACCACCCAAACTTCCTAAGTGGGATCCGTCCATCCCAAGGAACAAGGAGGTCGGTGCTCGTCGTCATGAGGAAGAAGAAGATGAAGATATTGAATTACACATGCCTTCCATACCTGAGCCGACAGATGCTAAGCCTGCTGATGATGATGAAGAGGATGAAGATGAGGATGATGAGGATGAATAGTGTACAACATTTCATGAAGAAGATGTTCATGGTTTGTGTACTTCAGGACTTTAAATAAAACGTTGTTTTGTTAGTGTAAAGCTACACAATGGACTATCTGTCAGCAGTAGAGAATCGAACCCCAGATTTTGATCTTGTAAGTCTGTAAACTTACCGCTGACAATATTGGTTTCTAACTGAGCTTCATAATGAGCTATTTGTGCTCTGTTCGAGTATCAAAATCCGGTTTCTAGTGTTGTAGACACCCACAGTAGCATTGCGGTACGTCTTCAGAAGAACGTTGTAAACTGGGTTTCGATACCAGTGATGAGCAGAGCAAAGATAGCCCATTGTGTAGCCTTATGCTTACTTATAAACACACACGAATCTATAGACATAAATTGTGCTAACGGGTTACCTGCTAACAGTAATACAACAACTGCTGTTCCACTTAGAGGCCCGCTAAGAGTAAAACAACAACCGCTGTGCCGCTGGAGGGCTCAGTGACAGTAAAACAACAACTGCTGTGCCATTGGGAGCCTGCTGATGGTGAAACAACAACTGCTATATGGCCCCTGCTATACCTCTAGGGGGCTCGCTCGCAGTAAAACAACAACTGTTGTGCCACTGGGAGGCCTGATAACAGTAAAACAACAATCGTTATGATATTCGGGGCCTGCTGACGGTAAAATAACAACCGCTGTGTCACTAGGGTGTCCACTAACAGTAATAAAAAACACTGAAATATTTTGCTTCATGAGCTGGAATACGTAACTCATCATTTTCCTAATTGGATGAAAAGTGCCATATTCAATAACTCATATTAACTTATAGTGACCCTTGTAAAACAAAAGTAAGTTTATGGACTTACAAAGCTAAAACATTTTTCACCATTTAAAGATAAGAATTTTGAACAAATGATATAAATGCTTCACAGTACTTAATTAAAGAACATTTATTTAAAATAATAACCATGATTCAATAAGAAGGATTATACATTAAGAACAAAACTATAAACAATTATAAAACTAACTACTGACTCAGAACCACGAGACAAATATCTTTTTTGGAAGATAGTTCTTGTGCGAAATTCAAAACAAACCAAATATGGTAATATCAAAGACACTTTATGGAAATCTCTGTCGTTCAAAATTCGTCACACACAAACATAACACATTATTATGCCTGTAATGTCCTATTGTTTAATCACTTAACTTGCCACCTACGGGTCGCAAGTTCAAATCGTATCACCAAACATATTCGTTCCTTTAACTTTTGGGCCGTTATGAAGTTACGATTATTTCCATTAATAACAGATGAAGAGGTGAATGGAGTTGACTAGCTGTCTTCTAATCTATCACATATTAATTGAAGACGGATAAATAACCATTGAGTAGCTTTGCGCAAAATTAAAAAAAATCTTCTACAAATAATTATCGAAGGTCGTAATTGAACAGCTTACTTTCAGTTACAATTTAATGTAGTCCATAACAAGACATTACCTTAACCACCTGATCTGCAGTCACAGAAATAAACCACAAAACGTAGTCTAGTAGCCTGAAACCTAAAAAACATTGCTCTATTGGAAAGTGGCCAGATGGTTCTAATTAAAGGGTTCATAAACCCATTTCTGCTGTTTGTCAAACTGTTACTGTGAAGCTTCAGCTGTGAAAAGTAGAAAACAAAAATTGTTTGTTAGAATAAAAGTCAACATTGTTATAATAGAAGGTTCCCGAGTCCTATTAAATCACCATACAGTGTTTTCCCCATGATTTTAGTGTGATAAAAAGATATTTTATGTTTGTTAAATCATAGGACAAAGTTTTTACTTTTGAGCTGCACCCAAACAAAATAGCCACTAAAGAAATGTCGATTGTTGCGTAATCTCCGATAACTGCTTTATTATAGCTGTTAAGACTTGGAAAAAGATGGTGTTATATATTCTCATCTGGAAAGTCTTGTACTTCAAACTGATGAAACTACAATAGTACGAAATAACTGTTATTCAAAGACAGTTATTCTTTTGTCTATTAATTAATGTTCAAACGTAGTTTAAGTAATCTTTTTACATAAATTTTTCACGTGTTTTGTTTGAACTCAAGCACAAAACAACACAATGTGCTATTTAAGTTCTACCCACCATGAGTATCGAAACACGAGTTCTAGCTTTGTGAGAATTTTATCTGACTAAAAATCCAAAGAAAAGAAAAATTGGTTATGATTGTTTGTTTGTTTGTTTTGGAATTTCACAAAAAGCTACTCGAGGGCTATCTGTGCTACCCGTCCCTAATTTAGCAGTGTAAGACTAGAGGGAAGGCAGCTAGTCATCACTACCAACCGCCAACTCTTTGGCTACTCTTTTACCAACGAATAGTGGGATTGACCGTCACATTATAATGCTCCCACGGCTGAAAAGGCGAGCATATTTGTCGCGACCATGGAATGTATGCTTTTATGTATGGTTATCTTTGGTGGTGAGTTTTTATCATTTAGCAGAAAAAATATGTATGCACACCAACTTTTACATCCCTCCAAGTGGCGAGATAGTACGTCTGAAGATTTATAAACATTGTGTAGTTTTGTGTTACGAAAAATCAACTTTTATTCAAGCATGTCAGAAAGTGTTCTGAAAATCTGTCAAAACTAAGATTTATAAGCGTAATTCCATGACCATAAGTAAAGAAATCAAAATAAGTATGTTTCTTCAAGACTTTTTTGTTGTTTACTGATCTTTGTAAAGGAGCACCATGGGGTACAACGATGTTATTTTCTTTAACAGGTTGTTCCAGATACTATGTTATACTAGTTGAGATTGTGAAGAACCCAAACATTATTTCTTCTCATCGAGCATGTCGTCTTCTGCGAGTTTCATCAGTATCTTAGGCCTAGATGCATAAACCTTCCACTGCGTGTTTGTTT
The DNA here is from genome assembly GCA_011833715.1 of Carcinoscorpius rotundicauda. NCBI lineage: Eukaryota > Metazoa > Arthropoda > Merostomata > Xiphosura > Limulidae > Carcinoscorpius > Carcinoscorpius rotundicauda. Next base: position 50,003,769 of record CM022397.1, on the reverse strand, counting down.
TCCATTTAGTTTTTCTTAAAATTGCTTTATTATTGAAACCATAATATTTTAATGAATACATATAACTTATAAAATATCACCAATTGCATTTGTTACTTAAATTGGCAATTTACGAACTACACATTCTGTCAAGAAACAGTTAACGTGTCCTCATGTAAGCAGGTTGGTGTCTGTTCCTTCCTGCTTCCATTTTATAGACGTCCGAGTTTTTCAGTTGTGTCTCGGAAATTGAGAGAAATCTTAAATTTTTCTGGTATTAAAATTAAGCCAATAAACGCCGATTTCTGGCGAAGTCAATATGATATTTACCAAAGAGCGACCTTTTGTTAGAGATTTTTCAAGAATTTGGCTCCAAATCTTTCTTAAGTTAGGTTTAAGAATGACAACCACGATATGAAAGGCATATGTGGATTATGTATGACCTTACAGTGTAACACTTTGAAAAAAATAGCTTTAAACACCCATGGTCATTTCAAAAAGACAGAAAATATTTGCATCTACTTTTTGGAAGCAATGCTTATTTGTAATTTGCCAACGTTTTTGAAACTGCAAGTAAATCAAGAGATCCATCAGTTTCCAAAATGTAATTGATACATTAATCAACATTACATGCACTAACAGTTTTAATTTTTACCTTTTCTGTATGGCCTGGGCTAGAAATAAAATGATGTTATTGTTTCTTTGTTTGGCATAGCTATGTTTGCGTAGAAGGTTTCTTCTCTTGTCAAAAATAAACATCAGTTTAAAACTAAACAAACACATAGGATTCATTTGCGTTTCCACAACACTTATATGTCACAAACCTTTGAAAGGAATTAACAAATTTCTTCTTTAAATTAATTTAAAAGCAATTTTAGGTCTTAATGACTCAATTTAATTTGTTCATTTTTTGCTGTTTATTTGCGAAATGTACGCCGGGTCGTGAAATTATTTACAATTCTATTTAACAAAGTTAACCCTTTTATGACATTAATTCTCGACTTTAAATAATTAGGCATTATGGAATTGCAGTTTTTCTTTTTTTCTGATATCATTCAAGTTCCAAAAAGTTGACTTAATCTAAATATCATAGGAAAAAAACAACAAAAAGTATCGTTATCCCTTGCCCCCAGGGGTTAAAAATCTGAACTTATTGTACAATAACAGTTTGAAAAAACCTGAAAGGTGGCTAACAATATTCATTAACATTAAATCATGAGATGTAATATGATGTGTTTCTCGTTCTAAACTAATTAATTAATATAGAAAATACGGGTTAGCATAAAATTAACTATTCTAAAATCAAATAAATAACTGTTTGTAGAGAAATTCTCATATTCATTCGAAATTTTAGAAAAACATAAAATTATTATTGCACACTGTTTAAGATATACTACGAAAAAGTGAATAAGAGTGGTCCACCATATAACAGGAGTTTTGATCAGTAAATATCAAAACATAATTCTGAATGTCACTTAGACTTATTGACTATGTTGAAAAAAATATTGGTCACCAATAAAAACACAAGGAAACCTATATTTATTAAGCAATGCTCACCACAATGTGTGTGTCATGTCAGTGCGATGGAAAATTGTCCAATCTGAAAAATTCCTGAAGTCTGAAAAATCTGTGAATTTTAGTCCGAGAAGGCGTTATGCTATTATATTTAAACTTTATGGCGTCATACTTTCCTTGGACAAACAATGTGCTACCCACGTGACTAGTCGTTCCACTTTTTGATATGCCATCTGTCCTGCTATTGAAAAAAAGTACTGTCCACTTTCACACACTAAATGCAAAATTTCTCAGCGAAACAACACGTGCCAATACCATGAAACTATATTCTCGTCTTCCTACACAGCTGATATGACAGTGTCATATCAAAGTCTTATCTATGTAGATTACGAATCTTGATTCGTCCATCGGAAGCAAAAACTAAATAATGGGATTAATCACCTCACTTCGTCGTCCCATTGTTCGTTAACATTTCATATAGTTAGTGTTATACCTACCTTTATATAAAATTCATTCTATTGAAAGTGAAAATTACCAAAACCTGACATTGATTTTTTGGTGTCAATCCAGTTTGTTTGCCCATGTTGAACAGATTGAAAACATTTATGTGTTTGTAATATTTTTACGTATAGACGTGCGCCACAATTTTCAGAGCAAATGTTTACTCTGCTATTTCACTAATTTAGAGAAAACTATAACAATCAGTTGCGGTATCTTCACTGGGCGATTTGTATAAAACAGTAAAATGTCTTATGAATCAGGATTAAAATATATAATGAATAAGAATGAAAATTTTGATACTATAAGACATTTAATACAAAAGATAATAATAACTTGAGTGAAGTAATTGAAAAATTAGGGGTCAAATTAAAGCTAAGACATGTACAGGTAAAATAATATTTAATAAAATTCTTATTTATATAGTGCCCTTTAATATTTAAACCAAAGGCTTTTCTTGTAAGTCTTGTTTGTTTTTGAATTTCTCGCACAGCTGCACGACGGTTCTCTGCACAAGCCATCCCTAATTTTACAGTGCAAGATAAGAGGGAAGGCAACTATTCATAACCACCCATCGCCAACTCTTGGGCTACTCTTTTACCAACGAACAGTGGGATTATTTGTGACATTATAACGCCCCCCACGGCTGAAAGGGTGAGCATGTTTGATGTGACGGGGATTCGAACCCTCGATCTGAAAATTATGAGTCGAATGCCTTAACTACATGGCCATGCTGGGGGTTCCCGTAGGTCACTGATGCAAGCAACATATTTACCGAGTAAAAAATAATTTTAATATTTTCTTGAAAATGTCGAAACTAAACGCTGAAGTACTACTAGTAACTACTTGGTTTAAAGGCAATATGTGTAATTTATTTGAACTAGCTGACATACTTTGTAAACACCTAAATTAAATTTGTACACTTTATGTCTGACGGGACAATTCCATTTTATTTTTTTATTTCCTCTCTGTTCCCCTTCCCCAGTGACACAACAGCATGTCTATGTACTTATAACGCTAGAAATTGGGTTTCAGTTCTCGTGGTTGGAAGAGCATACATTGTCCATTGAGCTTAATTCCTAACTTCATTGTAAGTTTTCGTAAAAATAAAAAACCTGACCTTATATTGGTTCTCTCATATTTGAACAAATAGTCAAACTTTTAGAAAATCTCTTACCTGGGATTGTGTGGATACATCTGTTAGTTAATAATAATCGCTGTTAATTATGAGTAAGAGGCAACCACGAAAAGCGATTTATAGTTATTCTGTTTGTGTTTTTTTTTTTACAGCAACGCCACATCGGGCTATCTGCTCAGCCTACCGAGGGAAATCGAACCCCTGATTTTAGCGTTGTAAATCCGGAGACATACCGCTGTACTAGCGGGGGTCAATAGTTATTCTATCTGAGGTCATTAACTGGTTATCCCCACTGTTTAATGTGTTTTCAACCCTTTTCCCAACTGCGCCAAAAAGTAAAACTGTTAATTTCCCTTATTTAAAGACTCATCTATCACACTCATTACATATGGTCAATGTAGATATTTCTATTTATGGAATAAATTACAAATCGCACGCCTCAACGTGCTTGGCCATGTCAGGCCTCTAAAACACAGTTTCTTCGCATGATAAGGAATGCTGTTTGTAACACTAGAATTTGGTGCAGAATTTCCGAAGAAAGCGGAGTGGTCGTGATGTGAATGTTAAAAGAGGAACCTTAATCATAGTATTGTTGGAAATTAATGAAAATTGTAATTGATTTTCGTTTCGTGAAGCTGACAGATCATTTTATTTATAGCCTATAAATAATATTAGTGAATTAATTAATCTTTTACTTGTTATGATTTTACTTCAAATGAGGGGTTGCACAAATGGTAATGATTAATAATGGTAACACCAACGCGGAGTAGGTAATAATAATTATCAATAATGAGCAAATGTAACCACACAACTCATGGTACGGGCCAATGTCTTGTGAAATAAAACTCAGTGTTTAATGCATGAACTGCGATGTACGACACTAATTAATTGTATATGTAATCTAATAAGGTGACTTTAAAAGTGTGTTTTAATGCTGATAATCAATCACGTGCGAAATAATATTGAGTTTAACATGGTTCTTTTCAGTGAAGTAAAAAACTGTCTGGTAATACCAGTTGTTATATTTTTAAGCTGTTTTATTATTTAATCATTTCAATGTGTGCTCTAAGCAGTAACCTGAATAGGTGATGAATCTTGAAAGATTATTTGTTGCCTGGGCTTAAAATAATACACTAATCACAGTATTTTTTAACTAAACTTCTAATAAACTCAAATAAAAGAAAGATAATCTTGGTTTCACAAACAAATAAAGTGTAAGTATGATAGAAGAAATATAATCTTTTACCAAGTTGGACAGAAATTTTATTTTTAATTTACAAAGTTTTTGTAATAACATTAAAGCAAAAACTACAGTGAACACAGGTAACTTTCAACCAAAATAAATTTTGTGGAAAGTAACTCCTCTTTAAAAAATTAACATTACCAAGTGTATTTAATCTTCCATGGAGTAAAACATAAATATTGAACACATGGAATATAAATAAAACGTTCTGGGGTTAGATATCTACCATTATTGTATGAAATAATGAAAATAATAAAAGTAATGTTTGCCCATTAAAACGTTTCTTTTAATTCTGGTAAAAGTGTTTCAAAATATTTTTATTTAACTTTTATTAAATTTTAGTATTTCTCTCTAATACCTAAATTTAGGGTTTGATCCCGACGGCAGACAAATTACAGACGGACCAATATTTAGTTTTCTCTCATGTAATCATATTTCAAATTTTTCTATAAACTTGGTACAACACTTTATTTTAAGTTAAGACATTTTAAAGTAATATAATTTACTGAAAAAGAGCTAGGACTTTACAATATATTTTTAAGGCCTGGCATGGCCGAGCGCGTTAAGGCGTGCGCTCGTAATCCGAGGGTCGCGGGTTCGCGCCCGAGTCGCGCTAAAACATGCTCGCCCTCCCAGCCGTGGGGGCGTATAATGTTACGGTCAATCCCACTATTCGTTGGTAAAAGAGTAGCCCAAGAGTTGGCGGTGGGTGGTGATGACTAGCTGCCTTCCCTCTAGTCTTACACTGCTAAATTAGGGACGGCTAGCACAGATAGCCCTCGAGTAGCTTTGTGCGAAATTCCAAAACAAACAAACAATATATTTTTATAGGTGCATGTCGATAAAAGTATTGATATGTGGATGTTTTTAACCCTTAAATAGGAGCCCCTATCAATTTCTGCTGCTATCTGCAACATTCAAGCTGTTTAAAGATTAAAGTCTATTAGATTGTACTATTAACATTATAAACACAAAAACGCTTTGCTTCTAAATCTGTGCCAGACATTTTCCACTCAAACTTAAATTCATATTTGACAACCAGGTGTATATTTTTAGATTCATTCCATTTAGTTTGCCCCCCAGTGGCTCAGCGGTATGTTTGCGGACTTACACGCTAAAATCCGGGTTTCGATACCCGTGGTGGGCAGAGCACAGATAGCCCATTGTGTAGCTTTGTGCTTAATTCAAAATAACAATAACAAAAAATAACAATAACCATTTAGTTTGTTGCAAAGGATGTAGACTAATTGCCAAGTTACCCACCATTCAGTCGCACAAAAGCTCAGAAAAGGAACACAAAATAAATTTAAACAATTAATATATTTTTGCAAATAGTTTGTCACATATCAGTGATGTCGAGAAACCCACTTGTTGATAATTTTATATTCAAAAACGGCTCGTTTGGGGTTCAGAAAATATTTTAAATAGAAGAGCGAACAACGTTTCGACCTTCTTCGGTCATCGTCAGGTTCACAAAGAAAGAGGTAACTGACCGGAAGCTGACCACATGTTTGGAAGGGGTTGTATAACTGAGTGTCGCAATGTAGAGGGCGCGGTTAGATGTTTGAATATATAATAATCTATAATATTAATACAGGTATAATGGCGTTCCTTTATAGTGGTTTATTTTGGGTTTAAGTTGTTGTATAAGTAAGGCTTCTTTAATTTTTCGTTTGTTTATGTTTGTTTCTTTATTTAGTATTTTAGTGTTTTCTATGGTTATGTTGTGTCCATTTGACTTGCAGTGTTCGAAAACGTGTGAAGGTGACTTTTTATGTTCTTTGAGGCCTGGCATGGCCGAGCGCGTTAAGGCGTGCACTCGTAATCCGAGTGTCGCGGGTTCGCGCCCGCGTCGCGCTAAATATGCTCGCCCTCCCAGCCGTGGGGGTGTATAATGTGACGGTCAATCCCACTATTCGTTGGTAAAAGAGTAGCCCAAGAGTTGGCGGTGGGTGGTGATGACTAGCTGCCTTCCCTCTAGTCTTACACTGCAAAATTAGGGACGGCTAGCACAGATAGCCCTCGAGTAGCTTTGTGGGAAATTCCAAAACAAACAAACAAACATGTTCTTTGAATCTGGTTTCCATTTTTCTACTTGTTTCTCCTATATAGAAGTCGTGGCAGTTGTCACATTGTATTTTATAAATAATGTTGGTGTGGTGTTTGTCCGTGTAGTTCTTACATAGTATAGACCTTAGTTTTTGCATATAAAATTTGTCACATATCATTCTTTCTTTCAGATTTGAAAATATACAAACATTCTGTATTAATTTCCAGTATTTCATGTATTGTAAAGTATTGTATTAGTTTCGAAGGCTTGATGAATATTGAGAGTCTTCATTCATATAAAATTAAGAACCTTGTATGGTTTTCTAAAAACTTTTAAATGTTGTGCTTCGATACTTGAATCACATAAAAGACTGTCATATCTTAGACGTATCTAGAAAACGCAAGTGACCAGCATTTACAGTTTTACACTGTTTGATTTGTGTGGGAGGTAGCATGTATTCTACTACATATATTTGATATACATTTTGGTTCTCATAAAATACAGTGCATATTTCTACCAGTCTACATGTTTTTGTATTTCCAGGGTTTCTGCATGAATGTACATATCAGCATTAGAAAAATGGAAACAATGGAAGACCTGAGTGAACTGTAGTTATGAAGACTTGACTTCTACGTAATGAATACAAAAGTTTCTAAAACTTGTGTGATGGATTCCTCAGTTCAGTCACTGAAACAGCAATGTTGTGAAAGTTATACTGGTGGTAATAATTATAATATGTATAATTCTACCTTTGCGTCGTCCTACTGGCCGTGGATACAGTTACGTAACTTTTTCTCATCTTGAAGAGGATGTTTATGTGTGCAACAGCGAGGAAGAAGAAGGCTCAACCTTTTTGCAAACTTGTCCACTAATTCCTAAATATTTAGGTAATTTCCCTGTCTAAACATTTTTAAATATCAATTTAACATGTCTGTTATTGATTTTTAGGCTACAAGTAGATAAACCAAAACAGTAACTGCATACTTTGTATTGTGTAGAGATAGCTAAAATAACATGAAGGTTTGTGGCTTTGAGTAGTGTACAAATTAAAGAATGGAAAAAAGTGATACATGTGTGTATTGTTTGAAGAATAATTTAATAAAATGGTTACTTGCTCCAAAACATAAAAAAATAACAACAAGGTTCTGCTGAACTTACCTGTATAAATCTTATGTTACCAACCCACAATGGTTCAAAGACAAGTGTGAAGGCTTTGATACTTATGGTTGGCTCAGTAGAGAGAGCCCATTGTATATTCTGCCCTTAACAAGAAACTTATGTGGCAAAGTTTACTGAAATGCTCCTTAATTATTTCAGCTTCTAAGCCTTATTTGTTACATTTGATTGGATAAATGTACACAGTTATTTGAGAAAAATGTACTTTGTTCTTTCCAACATTTTTCAGTTTTCTATCAACATAATGCAATATATTTTATTTCTCACAGATTGTTTTATTTTAAATTTAAACTGAAGGTACCTGCAAACAAAAAGAAGTAAAGACAATTAAATAATGTGAGAAAAATATTATAAAATGTACTGAGATGGATAACCTCCTTATAATCACAATTTGTGTCACAAACACGAGTATGTTTCTCAACTTGTGTGTGTGTTTTATAAGATTATCAAATAATCATTACTTGTACAAATCTGGAAAGATGTATTTTAAATAAAAGAATATAGCTGGATATATTCTAGAGCACTTTGGTATTTGATAATATTTAATGTTTTTACATCAATATTTTTTGTAATTTTTGTTTAACATGCTTTTCACAGTTGTGATGATAATGTACACATTTATGATACTTTTGAAGACTAATTGTAATGGTGATTGTTTGTAACTGTGTTATTCTAAAGTGTTCATCATTACACTCAGTTTTAAAAGGTTTTTTCTTTGTATAATCTTGTTGTTTTTTTCATAAATATACTCTTCTGTTAAAACATCTGTGAATGAAACATATATGAAGATCCCACATGAAATACTGTCCATCAAGCCTGGTGGACAGGGGAAATCAACACACTGTAACTTTCAACATCACGTGGTATTAATAGTTACATACAAAGATAGAAAGTTGCATCTGAATGTATTTCTGAAATACATTCATCCTTTTCTTCAAAACTAACTTTTGAATTATGCAGTATGTGTTGTTGAGCAGGTATGTAACTAAATGTTCTGAAAATGTGCACTTCAATGTGATTATTTTCAGGAGCCATTAGTATTCTGGCAAAATTCATGGTACTCTTATCTCTTTATAATGAATTAGATGTTTGGATTCCTGTAACAAAGATGGTTTTCTGCTCTGGTCATTCAGTTTATGCTATATTGAATAAAAGTTTGGAGATGATTTGATTTATAATTGAAAAAAAGTACAAAGTTTTAACAAAATTGTGATAACATAATATTGTTAAAACATTTATATATATATTGATATTACTTATCCATTCAAGACAGTATCCTAACTTTAATTTATTTTAAAATTAGGTTCCTTGTCATCAAATTTAAATATTGCATTAACCAAGCTAGTAGTGTTTGTGTTACTTATTATTGAATTGGTTTTGAGCTCTGAACTGCAAGTTACTTCATATGGTCAAGTTCACAAAAGAACCAAGTCAAACTGCACAATCTGGAACTTCCCTGATTCACTCATGCTTTGTTGGACAAACAAGTACAATATTTCTCATGTTTTGTTGGAGAAACACATCCAGTATTTCCCATGTTTCAAGAAAAAACACTTTGTTGGTTAATTTACTCTAGCTGTACCTTGAAGAATCCCAAGTGCTATTTCAAATTTATTATTTTTTTGTCTTATGTATTTAATCATGTGAGTTGTTTAGAAACTGCATTTTTACCCTCTAAATGAAAACTTTAAACTGTTGCAAGCTTCTATAACAAGAAAAGTATATCTATATCTTTGCTTTCATTTATCATAGAGTACCATGCACAAATTTAATGGAGCTAAACTCTTCAACATTGAATTTGTAGAAGCAGTGAAGAACTCTAACTGCAGTTGTTTTGTCTTCCACGATGTGGATTTGCTTCCAGAAAGTTCCCGTCACATCTATAATTGTTCCAAACAACCCATACATATGTGTTCAGCATTGGACACTTTCAGATACGTGTAAGAAAATTAAAATAATTTTTTTTATGAAGACACAAAAGTATTTTATTATTTACAATGTGTTTGTGATTCAACTGAAAAGATAAAGATAATGCAAATCATAGTTTTATTGTGAATGGAAATAAATAATTATTGTACCAGTTTGTTTATGCACCTGTGACATTAAATAGGTTTGTCAAAGAACATAATTACATTATTATGTATGCTATTACTTTTGGAAATTTTATATGGGTGTCTCAATAATTGGACTTTTCAGTTTTGTAATCTTGTATTCTTTGTCTGTGATATTATTTTGTCTTTTCTTTTCCCTTTGCATTTTTTAAATGTGACTGCTTTTCAAATACATTGAAATTTTGACCTTTTGTATTTGAGCAGGGGTCAAAATGCACATGCTGTATCCTTTTAAAAATTGACATTCTAAATGGTATTTTGTTTCTGACATCATGGTTAATCAAATATTCATTTTACCCTTATTACTAATTTGGAAACACTTCATGTTTGATTAGAGTAAACAATAGATGGTAGTTTACAGTGTCAAAAAAACTGTAGATAAGCACTTCAAATGTTCTGGATATCATAAAAATACAATATTCAAACTGCATGATAAACAAATATATTTTAAGTCATTACATGAATATTACTTTGCACTCTGGCTTGTTAGACTGATTTACTAAATTCACAGATATTTAAGTACAACACTTGTCATCCATGGATTATAGTTGAAATTCTTTTTGTGATATACTGATTTTAAAAACCTTCCAGCTTTTGTTGGACAAGTATTTTTATCATTTGAACACCACTTTGCACATGGATTTGTTAGCATCAAATTAGACTGAAATCTGAAGTGCAAATACTTTTCTAATACATTTGATTTTTTGAGTTAAATGGGCTTGTACATCTCAGTAAAAGCTTGTCTTACACATATATAAATCAGAAATATAGTTGACATTTCTTTTTCAGTACAGAGTCAATCCATCAGACTGACTGTATCCACTTTAAGTAAATAAACTGTTTTTTTTAAACCTTTCAACCCTCACTTCATGCTCAAGTGTTTTTATATTTTTTTAAGTAAAGAAATTTATTTTAACCCATTGAAATTTCAGTGTTATTTTCAAAATTAATACATAATAATATTTATGATCAATTAAATTTTTTCAGCATATTTCTGGCTCATTTCATTTTACTGTTAGCCCTAAGCACATAAAACTTGTTAACTGATGTGAATTTTCAATAAACATCACATTTACAATTTTCAGATTTTTTAAATATGCAAATAAGTTTCAATTATTTTCAGTAATTACAATTTTTTATGAGAAAAAGTGAAAGTCAAACTTACCAAAGTAAAACGACAGTCTGAAGTCTTTTCTTTTCTTGCCATTTTAAATATTTAGTGGTTCTTGACAATAATGTCTAAGAACTAAGAAGAACTGATTATTCATGTGGTTTCTTGTCATGCATACAACCAGGTGTTTTTGTGTTTTGTAACTGATGTCAATATTGATAATCTCATACTTTATAAACATACTTAAAATGTTAAATGTCTAAATGAAAACACTAGAATGTGTCACATGGCAATTTTTTTGTAAATTCTAACCAAGTATTCATGAACAAACTTAGTATGAGGGTAAATTAAACGGAGAATGACGATAAAGTAAAGAAAACAATGATAATTGTCACATGTAGCTCAACTGATAAAATGTTAGAAAATGTCAGTATTACATAGTTCACAAACTGTCATTTTATCCATTTGTAAGCGTAAATAGAACATGAATATTGGCAGTACTTATTTGTGTTTCATTTTTATTAGATTAAGAACATGAATATTTTTAAAGTACCAACTTTATTATGAACTTTAAAAAGATTTGTTTCACTGTGGTTTAGTGGTACTTATAATAGCTGGTGAAAGACTGTTTCAGTTTACAACATGAGCATCAGAAAAAGTCTGTTCAGCAAAGATGATATGATTTTGTAGATAATTTTATTTTGTTTATTCACCTTGCCTTATACAGGGCTGTTTGGTGGAGTAATTGCTATCACTAGACACCAGTTTGAACATATAAATAGATTTTCAAATGTATTCTTTGGATGGGGAGGTGAAGATGATTTTTATAACAAGTATTTTTTTCAAGATGTTTTGTTATGTGTACTTTTTTAATGTGTTTTATGATGGGTATTTTTTTCAAGGTGTTTTATTATGTATTTTTTTTAATTGTGTGACTTTCTTCAAAGTAAACACCAAGACAACTTTATGAAACCACAATACAGTATATACTTGACACAGTCATGGGGAAACATATGATAGCTGAGAAATGACTGACATTATTTTATAATCATGGGTTTACTTTTCATAATGTATTGTTATCCATTCATTCTTTGAGCAGTGTACATTTATTTTTAACAAGTTAAACCAGGGATTATAGTTCTGTTTTACTCATGCTTTATTCTAAACTTTTTTGTACTTGCACCCAAAAAACAAAGTTACAAGACATTCTTTTGGTTTGTTGTCTACTTATAAAGTGGCATAAAAATTATATACAGTGATAAGGGTAGACTACTAATTTGTAATATATGTTTCTAAATTATTTGTTTTGTAATTTCTAATAGCATCAATCAAATGTTTGTACCTCTGAAGGTGAGCTTGTCTTACAGTTTAAAATGAAGCTGTTAGTGCTGGTAAAATATTTATCTGAAAATGTTTAAGATCTTTGTGTTCAACTAACTTAACCTTCCTGCATTATTTCAGTTCTTTATGGAACTTTCAAATGTTTTGATACAGGATTTTGTACAAAAACCTACATTCCATAAACAAGCTTTACTTCTTCATTTGTTATGTTTTAGCTGCTTACTCCTTTAACTCTGAAGCTCAGTATATTGTTGTATGTTCTTTCCATGGTAATATCACTGCATATTGGTTATTTGGAAGTAGAAGGCCTAGGAACTGCTTTACATTGAATACCACTTTATTCAAGCTGTTGTTTCCTCATGTGACAGAACCTTAATAATTACTCTACAATCAGAAAGTTCTCACACATGGGTCCTATTCGGATAACCCAAATTACTGCTCTTTATTGGGTTTGAACAACGAACCTTAATAATTCTTACACAAAAAATATGGTTAGATGTACAACCATAAAACATCTATACAGTTGAAATGAAAAACCTGTAAATATCCAGTTCTGAAAAGTATGTTATGTATCGTTATTCAGCCATTCAGGATATTTAATGATTTCTTATAGTTTTCTTTGTTCAGGATACTGAACAAGGGGTATTTGATCACCCGTTGAGAACCTAGTCTGTCTGGTTACACCATGCTGTTTCATTCCAAAGCTGTTACCAGTCCACATAGGTTTGTGAATCTTTTCTTCATTAGATATATATAATAGCAAGTAATCTATCATTTAATAAGTAAGGTTACTGCATGACAGTTCTAGCTATCTAATATTTTTGGAGAAAACTAGGAAGAGAGAACAGCTGTATATGTAGGAACACAGTTATTATGTGAAAATTAACATTCAAACTTTGTTTTTCCACAGGACAAAGTTAAGTTACTAACAAGGAATTGTGAGTAAAAGTAGCCACAGTTGACAATTTTGGCTAAACATTAATGTTGCTGAATGTGTGATATTGATTATTTCAAACTGATAATAATTCAAAATTTTCCACAGAGATTATTCCAAAATCTAATTAATGTAGTTTCAGATAACCTGGTGACAGCTAAAGTGTTGTATTTCTGAAATAAAAATTACAAAATTTAGAACTTCAAGTGTATCATTTGGCTTTATTTGTGACAAAAACAGATATAAATATAAATCATGTTTAAATGTGACTAATTTTCGTTTGTGGCTAAGAAATGGTAAATAATTTAAAACATTTTGTATTTTCATAAGTACAAACTGGCACAATTAATAAGATTACACTTTAATAGCTTCAATATATGAAGAGACTTAAATTATGAATCAATTTTGTTCATTCTTTGTGAGTGTAACTTTGACTTGAGTCCTCATGTGACAAGATGTTTTCAATTAACATGTTTTTTTTCTGTTAGGATACACTTTTTGAGATCTGGCTATCAAGGATATAAAAGTGATGGGCTAAACAATCTGAAATACCAGGTTATGGAGAGGAAACAAAGACGGTTGTATACATGGTTGTTTGTAGATGTTAAGCCCAAGTAATAAAAACAGTTGGAGGAGGTGATAACCATATCAGTTTTGGATTTTTAAACAAAAGTATATTGAGTTGTTCATATTTCATTCTAAATCTGTGTATTTATTTCTGTGGGAATTTCTTACCCAGAAACATGTGTCATGAATTGTTCTGATCCAGTTGTAAACATCTTGTGATACTTTTTAAAGGATGTCCAATGTAGTTTTTTTTAAAAAAACAATAATGACAAATTATTTGTGAAAGTTATTTGAGTAAACCTAAACTGAACTATGCAAAAGCTGAAAATACAGTTTGTTATATTGTTAAAAAGTGTTTTAATAAATTCTAATGAATTACAAAAAGTACATAAAATTATATATGTTTCTTCTATATTGACATGGAAATGTTTTTTCAGTTGAGCAATGTCTTTAATGTAAGCCTTTTCTTACTATTAAATGTTTTTCATGTGGTCTCCACATGCAATCATCCAGTTTTAGTATGTTTTTAACAGTAAAAATGAATGTTTCACAGTACGAGAGACTGGGAAGAAAACATATTATTAATGGATATGCCAAATTAGGAACAAATATAAGTTTAATGAACAAAATAAAAGTTTTATTCTCGAAAGGTGTCGTCAGTTCCTGTTTTTACTTACTGTACTTTAAATGTTTGTATCTACTCTATTATAACATGAGCTTGAAATGTTTGTACCTACCATATTAATACACATGCTTTGAATGTCTGTATTTACTGTATTTGCCTGGCATGGCCAGGTGGTTAAGGAACTCAACTCGCAATCTGAGGGTCGTGGGTTCGAATCTCTGTCGCACCAAACTGTCAGTCATGTGGGTGTTGTAATGTGACAGTCAACCCCACTAATTGTTGGTAAAAGAGTTAGCAGTGGGTATTGATGATTGGCTGCTATACCTTTAGTCTTTAACTGCTAAATTAAGAATAGCTAGCTAGCACAGATAGTCCACGTATAGCATTGCGCAAAATGTGAGGAAAAACAAACTAAACTATATGTACTTTGTCATAACACATGCTTTCAGTTTTATGGTAACTCAAAAACGATATCCAGATGTGGTATTTCTGGTTTGTTTGTTTTTGGAATTTTGCACAAAGCTACTCGAGGGCTATCTGTGCTAGCCGTCCCTAATTTAATAGTGTAAGACTGGAGGAAAGGCAGCCAGTCATCACCACCCACCGCCAACTCTTGGGCTACTCTTTTACCAACGAGTAGTGGGATTGACTGTAATATTATAACGCCCTCACGGCGAGCTTCTAGTTTAGAGGAACAATGGTAAACAGTTAAACTATTTCTGCGTGATAAGAGGTTTGAAGATTTGGCTGGACGGAATGAGAAAAAACAAGTCTAGTGAACACAACTAAACATACAAAATCAAACAAAATCATGTTGCGAATTAAATACACCTTAAATTCAAGATATATGGTCACTTAGGGTTAAACCTTATGTCAAAGCTGCCGCCAACTTCACCAACAGGAAAAAAAGTTTTATTTCTGGATATCATGTGCTACTCTCTTTGCAATAAAATCAGTTAAGTACCAATTGAAAATCCACATATTATACCCTTTCAAGTTAGTGTTACTTGAGCGAAACTATGCATTCAAACTAAAAATTTTGACACTGAGGCCATAAGTTTTAAACAAAGGAAGTCTTACTTAAAGGGATAGTTGGCAGAAATAACAGTCTTGCACCAGAATTATCTCTGTTACAGTCGCAGAAAGTCTTCCAAACATAAAGTCAAAAAGCACTCTTTACAACTATTTCATGAAGTCGTGAATAAATTAATTGACAAGCATAGCTACACAGTGATTTTTACACAGGACTTCAAGGCTTTCTTCAATCTGAAATTTCTTCACACAGGATAGCTGTTAACTAATCTATGTGACCTGAGGCATGGTCATCAGCCCTGGATTACCCATTAAACAACATATGCAGGTGCTTAGGGCACCAAGGGAAAGGTGTGGAACCACAAAGTTTTTCCCCAAGCTATGATGCCCTTAACTCTTTCACTGCCACACTCAACTTCAGTATAGTGTTTTGTGATTGTCCTTACCTGTTGTGTTTGACTTTACTCTGCATTGTTAAAAAAGTTTTCTTTGGTTCATTGAGTGTCTAAAGTTTCCAGAAACAACTAAACTATGTGTTTTAAGTAAAATTTGCGAAATAATACTCTAAACAGCAGTACAGAAAACATAAAACTAGCCACGTCTCTTCACACATGGCATCATTTCGTTTGATTTATGTTTTATCTTTGTTAGCATCGCATTATAAATGTATTTCTCATTGAAACTTTTCTGAGCCGTAATTTTTTTGGCTTCAAACAATTTTTAAAAAGTTCCTTTGTGTATGAATACAAGTTTTGAAATTTATCATACGAAGAAAAAGTTAGAAAGGAGTGCCACTGAAGCAATGCTTTCGTTCATAGATTACATATATAACCCACAGGGTGTTCAGAACGTCACTGTGTAGTTTTGTAATCATATTTTATTATATTTCAGAATTTGATCCCGATATGGTTTTAACAACTGAAGAACGTGTCGTGCTCGTCCAACACGTATTCCGAGAAGGTGGTAGATGGTGCGATAGCGATTTGCTAAAAAATTTATATACAAAAACGGCTCGTTTGGGTTGAGAAAATATTTTACAAAGAAGAGCGAACAACGTTTCGACCTTCTTCGGTCATCTTCAGGTTTCTCGACATCACTGATTTGCTGAAAAATTTCCAGACACACCTGTTCCACATCGCAATGCAGTTTGTAATTTTGTTGATAAGTGTCGGGAAACAGAATCAGTGGATGATGTCAAACGCTGTGGAAGGCCAGCAAAGCTATCGGAGGAGAAACTGTTGGATATTTGTGACAGTGTGATGCAGAGTCTATCAAAATCATTTCGAAAGTTAGCTCATCAGCATAATATTGGTCTCATAAGGCCGTTAGAAAGAAATTAAAGCTCTTTCCATACAAAATAATAGCGGAACAAAAACTGGAAGCAACTGATAATGAAAAACGAATACGTTATTGCAAATGATTTAACCGATTTATCAAATAAAATACAGCTAATATGTTGGATGTGACCTTTTTCACTGACGAAGCTTGGTTCTGTCCGTCGGGTTACGTTAATTTACATAATTCAAAATAGTGGTCATCCAATAATCTTCACAATTTGCACGAAACACCCTTACATGATTTCAAGGTTGGTGTGTGGGTTGCGATTTCCAGACGTTGAATTGTTTGTACTATTTTCTTCAGGAACACAAAAAAAAGCGAGCGCTATTGTTCGAAGATTCTTCACACCTTCATCGGTCAGATGACAAGTGATGAAATTAATTACTCATCATTTCAACAGGATGGTGCTTCAGCCCACACATCTCACAGATCTATGCGGTTATTAAAGGAATGTTTTAGAGACCGCATTATTTCCAAAGACGTGTGGTCCCCACGCTTACCAGATCTTAATTCACTTGCCTTTTATCTTTGGGGAGCAGCAAAATCTGTAGTGTATCGAGATCATCCGTTTATGATTTGAAAGTAGCGATAACAGCATTCATTCAGTCTAATTCAAGCCAACAACTGATAGCTGTGTTCAGTAACAAAATAAGATCCAGGCCTGTATTGATGCCAACGGGGGTCACTTGAACATTGTTTATATTTGTCATTCATATTTATCTCCTGTATTTTACATTGAAACATGTCTGTTAATGAATATATAAGTGCACAGTAACTTTCCGAACATTCTGTATAAGAGAATTTGATCATGTATGTATTCCCTTGTGATTATGTATTAATTTTAAACAGATCTGAAGCTGAGATTTACTTTTTTACACCATTCATGGATAGCCAACAAAATGTTGTCCAATATGCGATTTTTGGATACAAAAAGGAAGGTCACAATAATATTCTTCTTACGTCATAATGCCCCGACGCAGCCCGGCTCTTTGGTGATATTTTTTATCAGATGAACGAACAATCCGATATGGAAACAGAAACAACGACGACAAACTTTTAGGTGTAATTCAACTATTTTCCGAGCATAAATTCAGATCAGTATGTGTTCTATTTCATTTCTGAAAAGCTGGAAAAACAACTGACTGATCGATGCAGTCTTAAAACAATAATTCCACCTTTTAGGTTTGACAGCATGATTCCTAACGTTGTTATGCATACACTGTTATACTAGTGATGATACAATACTGTGGTACAGTCGTCATATAATGACACTGTCAAAAAACCACAAATTAACAAAATCAATTTATAATTGTTTGAGAAAGTGCATGAATCAAACAAGTTCATGTGAACAATTTTAGCACTGAATACTTAGCTTAACGTTATTGGGCTGAGTTGCAATGTATTAGCATAAGGCTTAAGTTAATGTGTTTTTTTCTGAGAACTAAGTGACAATAACGTTAGTCCTAAATATCGTAACTAGTTTAGCGTAAGTAGGGCTGGAATCGATACTGTAGCCTGGAATAATGAAATGGACTATTCCCAATTTAAGGCCGTCGTTTTGAATTTGCCTTCGCATCCAGGCATGAAGATTATGTTCAGACATATGCTGTGTTTCGTTAATGTATGGTTTGTTGGCTCATTTAAAATTCCCAGGTCAGAACTTAGCTCACAGTTGAGGTTACAACTCATTTTTCAAATATTTGATCAGGATAAAGGTACTCTACCCTAGGCCTGGGATGGCCAAGCGCGTGAGGCGTGCGACTCGTAATCCGACGGTCGCGGGTTCCCGCCGGCGTCGCGCCAAACATGCTCGCCCTCCCAGCCGTGGGGGCGTTATAATTTACGGTCAATCCCACGTTTTGTCGGTAAAAGAGTAGCCCAAGAGTTGGCGGTGGGTGATGATGACTAGTTGCCTTCCCTCTAGTCTTACACTGCTAAATTAGCGACGGCTAGCACAGATAGCCCTCGAATAGCTTTGTGCGAAATTCCAAAACAAACAAACAATACTCTAGCCTAGGCCTAACACAGTATTTAGTTGTTCAATGTGGAGTACAGTTTAATGTATTGGAATACTTTTTGGTTTACAATGGATATGCTATGCATATTACCATTGACATTGATTGATTTTTTGTAAACAGCTATCATAGCAACAATCTTAATGAAACTTTTGCAACGACTGAAAACTAATTCTTCTAAAATGGATTAAAGCCAGTCTCGAATGGTTTTCAACCAATCAGCATGCAGCATATCAATAAAGGTATTTATGATTTCATGTTTATGTGGTGATGGATTTAGGGCAAAATGATAACTTTCTGACAATCGTTGTCTAAATGTAGACCTAGAGTTTTGTATGTTTGAGTGTCTTCCCAACATTTTAAAAATAAATTTCAGTGTTTTTCTCTAATTATCATAACGATATATGATCAGTATTATTTTATTTTTGTTTCTGTATTTTTCAGACTGCAAAATGAAACGTGTTCAATTAAGCGGAACACAAAAGAAAAAACTCGCAAAAAAAGAACCAACGAAAGGCTTTGGATTTAGTGGTCAAGACTGGTCAATATTCTCACTCAACTTACACAACATGATCTTCCAAATCAAAACCCATCTCCGCCATCAGAGTCACTTGTACTGCATCTGACTCTGACTCTGAAGTTGAACCAAGCTTCACACTTACAAATACCACTTTGTCCACTTCAAGGTCAGAACATCATGATGGCGTTGAGGTTTCACAGGCTGGTTCAACTGGCACAAGTCTCACAACTGATCTCACTTCGCCTGTAAATTCTTCTGATATATCTAGTGTTAATGTTGATGCAAGTTGCTCTACAAGACAGTCTGAAGTTGAAATAATTCCTGAAAATGAAAATGTACTTGACTATAGTGAAATGTTTCAGTCTACAAAAGATAGAGAAACTGAAGCAAAAGATCCAGGGTTGCGACTTGATTTCTCTGGTAATGATGTGGCTTATAAGATTGCTTATAAACCCACTGACTGTCAACACCACAATGGTCCATTTTTCACATCTTGCCGGACTTTTAATAGTGGCAAACAAACGAGACACTGTTCACAAAAACTTTTATTTGGGGTAAAAGCCAATGGTGAGAAATACAAGAGAGAGCGGATTTTGTATTCACCATCAACAGGGCAGGTTATTGCTTTGTTTGTATATTTTTGTCTCGAAATTCTACTAGCGTTTTGTTAGGTTCAGTGATTTGCGAAATACTTTTGTAATTGATCATCATGAAAGGAACACTACTTATCAAGGTTCTATGCAAACATACTCAACTCTCAGACAAGAGTTAAGCTTGCGACAACAGTTGGAAAACAAATTAAAGAAGAGTGCAATTACTGGGAACATGTCTTGGAGCATATAATAGTTGTTATTCGTACGTTAGCTAAACGTGTATGGCTTTTCGAGAAACAGATGAAACATTTGGTTCATTGCAGAATGGTAATGTTTTCAGGACTGCTTTAGCTCATGTGTCAGTTTGATCCATTTTTAGCAAGGCACATTTTGAAATGTGGAAATCCTTATTACTTGTCCAAAACCATCTGTAAAGCACGCATTGAACCAATGGTACAGAAGGTCCACGCGTTCATTGTTGATAAAATAATTTCCTCTTGTTATTTTAGCTTCAGTTGACTCGACGCCAAATATATCACATACAGATCAGTTAAGTGTTATCATTCGATACTTTGAAACTGAAAAGCCATACCAGTGAGCAAACCAGGTATTACAGTGCTTAAGTGAAGTTTGCAAACTTAATTTTTGAAAATGTAGGAGTCAGTCTTACGACAATGCTGCTAACATGTCTGGGCGTAATAAGGGGATGCAGCAAAAGATTTTAGAAGAAAATATCATTGCCATATTTGTGCTCTGTTCAGCCCTTTCACTAAATCTGGTAGGCCGAAATGCTATTGACTGCTGTCAAGTGGGAATTAATTTTTCTCTACAATGCTTTGGCTCCATACATTTTTTTTCAGCCTTTGATTATGCGGGATGAGATCCGGTAAAAGTTTTGTGAAGTAAGTCACGTTCGCAAAATGAGGATGTCAACTTAGAAACATGTGCAGATATATACTGGTCATTAGGTGATCGACGACGCACTTTAAGGGGTGACTCTAAAAGATTTGAAGCGGTTGCAGAGGAAATACTACCAGTTGTTGATTACAGTACAGAAATAACTCGCAAACGTATCAGAAGGTACTGAATGATAGAGATGCACAAGAAGTAAATCTGAATCCCAGAGATAAATTTCGTATCACCACCTTTTCTTCAACTGTTGACAAACTAGAAACCCAGATGAGAAATAGCGAACAATTTTTTTCTAAGTGTTATGCTGAAACTGGAATGTACTTTCAGTGTTCCCAAAAGCTTATTGATGGACACTGAGAAGTTGGACACTAACCTCTTTGACGAGTTTCAGCATTTTTACTCAAACGTACACAATAAGTTCAGTGCAACAAAAACTGTAAAAACCAGATTTAGTCATGCTGAACTTTATAAAATAATTCCAGAAGACAAAATTGAGTGTGCGTAGACATTTCATTGCGTATATTTTTAACATTAATCAAAGACTTTTCAATTAAAAATGGAGAGGAAAACCTTTTAAAATTTAAATAAATATTAAGATATAAGTAAATAATTTGCTTACAGAGGTTTAAGTTCTAAGTGAGAAATTGTTAACATCAAAGTGAAATTTTTTTAAGAAAAGGGTTTTGAGTAAATTTTTTTATTTTGTTAACATTAAAGTGAGAATTGTTAACTCAGTGAGAAAACAAAGAAGTAATTTCCCTCTTCATTTCAAAATAAAAGGCCTCAATCACAGCCCCAATCTGTTAAATAAATAAAATAAAAACGTTTTTATTTAATATAGTTGTGGGGTTTGACCTGAAAGAAAACGGAAAAAGGTTATAAATTTTTAAACTTTTATTTTACTTTCAGCATTTATTGAGTCTTAATGTCTTGTCAGTAAAAAAATGGAGAGGCCGACGGGGATGTCACCATTGCCAGGCTCTGCTGAGGGCATCAGTTGCCGTTAATCCGGTGATGACTCTGGCATTGATGAAACTTCTATAAACTCTTTTAACAGAAGCTGTGCATCAACGTACAGGAGGGAGGAAGAGGTCAATATGTATTTGATTCTACCAGATCTTTATAACCAAATAGGGAGAAGAAAGAGGGAGACGTAAGTTAGAAAATCAACAAAATGGAAATAATCATTGTTAATGCTCATTGCAGTGACTTTGTGTTCCACATTAAAAGTAAACCAAGCTATATCGGAATTTAAAATAAAATTATTTGATTCAACTGCACAATACACAGGTTTTTACTTATATTTCTTGATAGTACAAATATACATTGTATCAGTGTGAGGTTTTGGATACCTCTACAGAAGGTTGCATGACTTTTTGACGATAAATGAGCATCCCACACGTTTTCAAAATAATAAATAAATTTAGAACATGTTAAATGTAAGTACAACAAATCCTTTCCACTATAGAGATTACTGAGGTGTCGTTAACACTATATACGTTGTTGTTTTTTCTTGTGAGAAGTCCACTTAGACCTATTCAATTACTTTATAATTCCTGTTGACAAATCTAACTATCTTCTCTATTTCTATCGCCAAACTAACTAAACATATATTTTACTTACTTTATTGTTGGATTACCCCGACTGTATTTTATGCTTTTAAACTCATCTGTTCCATTTTTTAATTCTGTATTGTCTGTCTATTGTCATGTAGTAATGCAACTGGGGACTTAAAACATAAACCTTCGCTTTTGTACCATTCTGAGAACCCGAGGGTTTTTAAGAAAAATAATGTCTTGAAAAGTAAACTTAATGTCATGTGGATGGCAATTAGAAAAGCATGGATAACCAGGCAATTTTTTTACGGAGTGGATCCGTGAAGTGTTTGCTCCAAATGTAAAGAATTACCTTAAGGCCCTTTTTGTGATGGACAATGCATCTGCTCAGCCACTAGGCTTGGAGGACGTGTTGGTGGAGGAGTGCAGTTTCATAACGGTGACGCTTTTGCCTTCTAACACGACTCCTCTCATTCAGCCCATGGACCAGCAGGTCATATCGAACTTTGAGAAAATCTACACTAAAGCACTGTTTTAAAGGTGTTTTCAAGTGACCTCTGACACGGAGGTAACCCTCAGAGAGATCTGTAAAAATCACATTAATATCTTTTATTGCTTAAGGATCATAGACAAAGTTTGGAGGCAAGTGTGATTGAGGATTATGATCTAAGCCTGGAAGAAATTGTGGCCGGACTCAGTAGCAGATAGAGACTTTGATGGCTTTAAGGCTGAGAATGTCGTTGAGGATATAGACTCACTAAGCAAATGTATGGGCTTGAATGTGGAGGAGTTAGTGGAAGATCACAATACTGAACTCACCACGGAAGAACTCCAAGACCTTCAAAAGGAGCAGCAAAAGAAGACAACTTAGGAAGTGTCTTCAGATGAAGAGATGGGAAGGGAGGATGTTCCTAGTTCACCAATCAAGGAAATTTGAAGAAAATGGGGAGAGTTACGGAGTTGTGATCTTTCAGGTCATATGCAAAAACTGTTACTTCAAAGGTTCATCAATATTTCCAAACGAAAACTGCTGTATCTATTTTTATATTTCATATTTTCTTGAAATTGAGGAGTTAGCCACTGTTTGTTTCTTACACTAATTTTGTATCAGATACATTATATACTACACATAAAGAAAAATAAAGTGTATATTTGTATGTAAGTACAATATTATTAATCCTTCAGATCATATTCAAGATCTGTTCTTCAAAATGTTTAGTGAATATAGCTTTTACAGATACATTTATTGCATACAGACAGTTCTATGATAAGAAAATCTAATTGTTTTAGCCAATTTCCGTGAATATAAGAAGCTTGTACTTTAATAACTTTATGTAATAAAACACCATGTAACATAAATTTTGTTTCCGAATAGTATGTGTTATTTTTTAATTGCTTATGTTGTAAAAATAAAGAAAATGGCCATAATACCCTTCAATCTTTGCTTTTGTGACCTGGATAATAAAATTTAGAGATTAACTTATTTTCGATATAAAAATGGATTAACATTTTTCATTTAAATAAGGTCTGAATAAAACAACATATGAATCAATATATACATGTATTTATGCTAAAGTTATTCACAAATGTTTAGAAGTGAGTAGTTTCTCGAGATTTGCGACTGTAATGTAAATCACTTTCACGTATCTCACATGAAGTTTGTTTTTAATTCCAAATTATGCTCCATAATAACTTGCAAGTAAAATATGCTCAATATATTTTATACTAATTTCCTAATTTTTAGTATATTAGAAGGTGCATCTTCAAATATAAGATTATAATATTCAAAACAAAGTGTCTGGAGAGCACTTTCTGTACTGGTAAAGTTTTATAATTTTCACATGAGAATATAATTCGAATTTTTAATTTATTGATTGTTTAGAATGTTAAATGCCAGTGTCACAAATTTGGTTTTGCTGTATATTATATTATTTCCATGAGAGATGAAAACTTCTGCATCCCTCAAAAAGAAATATATAAAACAGCCCAAATTTGTAAATTCATTTTATTCTTGTGTATTAGTCTGACCAAATGTTGGACACGATTCGTAATAATATAGGAGCTCAAACTGAAAGAATTAGTTACATTTGTATCATGAGTGAGGTTGATTACTCACAAATAAGGGGCAGTACTCTCCGTGAGTTTCATTTCTAAGTTAAATCATGTGGTAGAAGGAAATAACACGTGTGCATTTCTGCCATCTATTGATTTAAATTTTAAACCATTAATAGTTAGTTCTGAAGAAAAATTTTATGATGATTTTTTTATACATCTTCGTTCTTGTTCTATTTAAAATCACTTAACATAGGTATTTAGTGTAAATGTATCGTAGTTGATAGAGACTTCAAAATAAAAAACTGTTTAGAGCCAAAAATTTAGATATTAAAAAGGGATGTTTGTGTTTGTTATTAATACGTTTTCAACATTTTGCGCTAATTAGCGGTAGTAATTGTGAAACAAAAGTTTTAAATAAGTTGAACCTAAAAGTAAATTTTTCTTTCTTTCTAAGTGCAATGAAATTCCTAAAATAATCACATTTACTTTATTTCAGGTACAGTCACTGACTAACTGGAGATAAATTTTTCATGTTAGTCTTACATAACTCACTGTTCATTATAAGAGTTTGTTTGTTTGGAATTTCGCACAAAGCTACTCGAGGGCTATCTGTGCTAGCCGTCCCTAATTTTGCAGTGTAAGACTAGAGGGAAGGCAGCTAGTTATCACCACCCACCGCCAACTCTTGGGCTACTCTTTTACCAACGAATAGTGGGATTGACCGTCACATTATACACCCCCAAGGCTGGGAGGGCGAGCATGTTTAGCGCGACCTTCGGATTACGAGTGCACGCCTTAACGCGCTCGGCCATGCCAGGCCCCATTATAAGAGCAAAATTAAATATATATCGTAAATGTTTTTCTTTAGAACTCTCTCCTTACCTTAAGTTGCTGTAAATTAACAAATGTATTGCAGGTATGAATGCGCTTTATAGTCACTATGACAATAAAACTAAGTAGGTGAAGTGAAGAAATATGCTATTAGTCACTATTCAGTTTTTTTAATTGTGTAACAGAACAGTGGCGAGTACAATAAATAAACAATTTTTAATTATTGTAAATTAAATTTATCCTTGAAATCAACAAAATAAAGTTACACATGTCCCTTACATCATCGTTATATCGCATTTTCTTCTTCCTCTTAAGACAAAGATATTAACAAAATTAGTTTGAATTTCGCGTAATGTTACACGAGGGCTCTCTGCGCTATCCATCCCTAATTTAGTAGGATAAGACTTAGAGGGAAGGCAATTAGTCATCACCACCCACCGTCAAGGTACAAAAAGGTGGATTGGCGATCACATTATATCGCCCGAACACCTGAAAGGGCGAACATGTTTGGAGTGACTGGGAATCAAACCCCCGACTCTCAGATTACCAGTCGAACACCTTAATCAGCTGTTCTTGTTGGGTCTTTAACTAAGCACCCTTGAAGTAAGCCACATACATAAATGACCAAAACTTTAAGTTCTTTCTTTAATTCACAGATAATTACGAGAAGCAACTGATTATTTTTCACTACACTAATTATCAGTATATTATTCATATATTTTCGTTTTGTAAATTTAAAACAGGAAACAAGATAATCTATTAGCATGACAATAATCTGAAGCCTAGATGGTTGATTTCTGTTTGGTGGATTGGTATTTTTTAATTGGAAAGATGTAAAACACTGGCGAGAGATATCAAAGTACAACTGTAGTAAATATTTGTAAGTAAAACGTATAATCGCCTCACTAACTATTATAAATCCTAGTTGATAAAGCATGATTATATAAGTATATAAATGAACTGCTGGGGTAAGGTGGCTAACCCGTCTATCCGAATTAGTTCAAGTTCATCAGTGCAAACTGATAGTGAAATGTGTCATCGAGCATCTTCCAAGAGCATCCTATATACAATCAGTCGGACCATTCATTTAATACCCTCTTATTACAGGAAGATGTTATCCAGTGAAGCAAGATGTATCCTTGTGTTATCACTTGGTGAAACACTGTTCTGACTGTTGACACGTGATAATGTTGTGTTGTATTCCTTGTACCATGTCATATAGATACAGCGCACTCCCTTCTAGGGTTAAGGTTATAGATGTTCTTCAAGAGAAGTCAAAGTGTGTTGTAGATGGCGTTGAGTAGCCATCACAGTTTTAGCCTCTCAGCTAAAAAATTAAAAATTGCTTTGTATATGAATAATATCAATACTTTAAACCAGTCCGATAAGTATTGCCCTGACCAGTATGCCATAACTGATAAAAGTGTTTTCTCTACGTGGATTTAGAGTTGCATATAGTCCCATCCATTTCTTCAAATACATACACATATCTCATCACAGTGCAAAGTATAACACGATTCGTCTGTGTGCAAGATAATTGTCTTTGTGACCAATACAAGTTCGTCAAACCACACAACAGGTTATTTAGTATAAAACACAACTTTATAAACATGTTCCTGGTTTACTTGCTGACTTGTTCAGTTTCTATTTTGATTTGATGGTACAGTTAGATTTGTTTGTTTTTGAATTTCGCACAAAATAACTCGAGAGCTATCTGTGCTAGCCTTCCCTAATTTAGCAGTGTAAGACTAGAGGGAAGGCAGCTAGTCATCACCACCCACCGCCAACTCTTGGGCTACTCTTTTACCAACGATTAGTGGGATTGACCGTAACATTATAACGCCCTCATGGCTGGGAGGGCGAGTATGTTTGGCACGACTGGTGCGCGAATCCGCGACCCTCGGATTATGAAGCACACGCCTTTACGCGCTTGGCCATGCCGGGCCTGATACAGTTAGAACCTAACACTTGTATTAAACTCCTATTGACAAACTCTCATGCTCATTATTACTGCCTTGGTTGACAGTCTGTACAAATTAATAATTTTTAGTCCATTTTGTATTTGGTTTGCGAGACTTCATTTTGATTTTTTAGCTGGTTTGGTTTGTTTTTGAATTTCACACAAAGCTACACGAGGGCTTGCAGTGGAAGACCAGAGAGAAGGCAAATTGTCATCACCACCAACTCTTGTACTACTCTTTTACCAACGAATAGAAAGATTGACGGTCACATTATAACGCTTTCACGGCTGAAAAGACGAGCATGTTTGGTGCGACGGGGGTGCGAACCCGCGACCTTCAGACTACGAGTCGCACGTCTTAATCCTCCTGGACCGACAAACAGTAAAAGGTGTTTTGGATGTGAATAAAAATATCTTATTTTTACACAAGGAAAAAGTTTACAAACAGTTATTTAAGTAGTTCATGTAAAGAGAAGAGTAAAACAATTTTAATAATTGTCACTGTGTTTTCTCTCTATCTTCTGCTACTGTCTTTTTCAAATAATTAAGATATGATTATTCTAATGTTCTGTATTTATAAAATTTTTGTGCATAAAAAATCAGAAAGTAAATAAAAGTTTATAGTTATGTTGCATAATTTTCTCAAGATAGAAAATCTAACAATAGATGTTTTAAAGAAATTTACATTTCTACAGTTTGAAATGTAAACAGTTTTATTAAATAACATGTACGAAAAAGTTAGCTTAGTTTTCAGCATTGAGTTTACAATGAGTTTAAGTTGTACATATTGTATAGTTTACGTGTACATGCTGCATTAACGTTTTTTTTCTTTCTGAATTTCAATACAAATATTATTCATAAAGCTATAATTTTGTTCGTTTTAGTTTTTATAAAAATACATCTACTCGCTTATAACATTATTACGAATAAACATCAACATTCCAGTCAACGTTTTTCGAGTTAACAAGTCAGGAATTACTTTTCAGGCTCCATTCTTTGGACGCGATTGCTTTACTTGCGTGCCAAATTTTTTGCGAGTTGTACACGGTATGGGCCCGGCATGGCCTAGCGCATTAAGGCGTGCGCTTCGTAATCTGAAGGTCGTGAGTTCGCGCCCGAGTCGCGCCAAACATGCTCACCATTCCAGCCGTGGGGGCGTTATATTATAACGGTCAATCCCACTATTCGTTGGTAAAAGAGTAGCCTATGAGTTGGCGGTGGGTGGCGATGAATAGCTGCCTTCCCTCTAGTTTTACACTGCTAAATTAGGGAAGACTCGCACAGATAGCTCTCGAGTAGCTTTGTGAGAAATTTCAAAACAAACAAACAAAACGTACACGGTGTACAACATACTTGAATTCAATTGTCAGAGGCGTCTTTACCCAATATAACGAATTATCCATCAATGGTTTAATATCTGTTATTCCAGATTTCTAATCAAACTACTTTAAAGGTACTAAACATCGGGTTTCTGTACTTTTGGTGGTGAGGTCGCAGATACTTCATTATTTAGCCTTGCACTTGACAATAAACAAACAAGTTTTTTAATAACAAACGTGACCAATATAGCGAATATTTGTTTTTGGTTTTACAAAGTTTCTAAAACACATTTTCACTTTTAAACACTCAAAATTCAAGACAGTTTTCCTTATTGAAACATTTTGTGTAAATGTAATCCACAATATATTTTTAATTTAAAAAAAACCAACAGTCGGTTCTTTTCCTCGGAGCTAGGTACTAAAGAAACCACAACATATTTTTAAGTGAGGTCTCAATAAACTGTGGTCTTTGCTCTAACACAACTTGAAATTCAACACTTTTATTGCTTTATAAAGTTTTATTTTCTAAATAAAAGTGTCAGAAAGTTAAAGAAATACCAAAAAGAAGGAAATCACAACAGATTCAGATTATTACATTATAGGTAATATGTAAATATTGGTCCGCATCAGCTGTTAAGTAATCCGTCTAAGCTGTAACTATAAACATTAAAATAATTAAATTCTAACGTGAATTCACTCAGAACAAAAACAAATGCATTTCATGAAATATATCATTCAAAATAATTAATGCTAAATATGGGGAATATAACAAAATACTGACCAATTTAAAAAAATATAACGATATAATTTATTTTTTAATATTTCGACCATATAAGTTTGTTTGTTTGTTTTTGGAATTTCGCACAAAGCTACTCGAGGGCTATCTGTGCTAGCCGTCCTTAATTTAGCAGTGTAAGACTATATATCAAACAAATGAAATTAATTGTTTCAGAATTACTCTCCTAAAATGTAGTGTAATTGAAGCCTTATAACGAGAGTTAACTATGTCATTTAGTCATAGTATTTTAACTGTGGGGTACTTTTTCAGAATATGTAAGGAGATATAGATTATAATATAGGTTATTTTCGTTTTAGAAATAGCATATTAAAACTAAAATATCAAGTAAAGTATTAAAATATAGCCTTATAATTTCATAACATTAAAAATCTGGAAAATAAAAGTGTAATTTTGTTATAAATTTTTTATACTACGTAAATATAACAAATATAAAAACAATATTAAATAGCTTAATTATTGAAAATCTTGATAATATTCCTTTGAACCCCTGGTGTACTTTACTTGAACTGAAGTTCAAGATATGTGTGTAGTTACAATAAACTCCAACCGCTCGTAATACAAAGCGTTAGGTTATTTGATGCTGATATAAATAATAATGTTTATATACTTTTTAGCACAAAAGACGTCGTAGTTCAGTGGTAGTTCTTTAGTTTTTTTCTGAAATATTGGTACATATTAACCATATTAACTTACGTCTTCAGATACATTTCTTAATTATTCCAATGAGTAACGATTCTGGATTCTCTCCAGCCACTTAAAAATTGTCAGAGATACAGTATTTGAATTGCTGCAAAAATAGATAAATAAGATTTAATGTTATTAAATGTTTTATAAGAGTAAAACGCTTTTATAGTTGTAAATTGCATTTCTCTAAAGCCTGAAAGTAAATTATAAATACGGTACGTATATATCACATAACTCATTCTTCAGTAGTTTACTGCAACTTCAAGCATTTGGTTCATTTCACATATATGTTGGTGGAATTATGAATGCATAAAAATGGAGTCCTGCAGAACATGTTTCAAAAGTTTTTAATATTATAGTTTTATGCTGTTGTATCAACATTTAACGAAATTTGCTTAAACGAAGTTTCCTACAATTATATATATCTTTAACTAAATTAATAGTTCCAATCAAATACCACATTTCTCTGATGTTGCAAATATCATTAATGAAATTAATAGTTAAGTATGATTAGATAAATAATTAAGCTCAAATAAAACTTTCGAAAACTGACATCAGAAAATCTTAAAAACAATAGTGACTGTAAAATTTTGTTAAGGTGTGAGTGGTTTCATTTTACACGTATTAATATAAACAAAGATTTAAAGGACTTTTGGATTTACAAAATATAAAAATTATTACAAAACACAATTCCAATACAATTTAAACTGAGTTATATTGATAGGGTATCGAGTTTATATTTTAAAAACAGGGTTGTTTAAAACCCGTATTTTGGGTCGAAACTGTGCAATTTTAAATTTTTCTTTTCTTCTGGTTCTTTAAAACCAAATTTTAAACAGTTTATGAATAATTCTCACAATGTTGAAATCGAGAAATATCGTTAAATACTTTCCTAACATATTTGAATACTCTCGTTATAAATGTTCATTCTTAACATTTATTTTTATTGCGTCAAACTTGCCCTTAGTATGAATGAATTGTCAAATACCATTCGTATATCGACAAGTCTTCATACTAAAGAGAATACCTGTCAATCACAAAATAAAACATTGTTTCCATAAATCGTAATGAATTAAAGAAAAATGAACAGTTATAACACTCCAAATACTTACGCAATTTCCTTTTTACCAAATATTTTTCTCTCGCACTTTCTTATTTCGTTCATTTTTTCAGGAGTTTCTTTATTCGTCTGTGTATAAAAATACGTATTTGATTTACTTTAGAAGGATATCTTCGTTTTGTTACATGCGAGGTTACGTAAAAAACACTTGATTTAATAGAAGGAAGAAGTTATACTATTTTCTCCCTATAATAGAAATTAACATTTGGACGCAAAAAGAAGTGTACAACTTTAAAGAAATTATTCCAAAAGTTCATGTCTAATACATATGAAATATCATGTGGAAGTAATTTTAATCTGAATCGAATTCTTGGAGCTGTTGGAAATTGTGATGTCTAAAGGAGATAATTTTTAAATTTTCATATGTATCGTAGCGTTCTTGTGCACATTAACAAGTTTACTTCAGTAATATTCTATTTCTGTTTCTGTTGCTTTGTTTTCCTTATGAAAAATACGAAAAGATACTATTTATTCAAGTGTTGTGATAAATTAATATCTTATATAGTAATAAATTTTGAAAATGAACTTACTACACATCATTTGCACACCAACTTCTATAGTATCGCCTTTGGCCATCGCCAGGCTTACAAAAACAACAAGAGTTACAAACAGAACTTTCTGAATCATTTATTCAACATTGTTTACCAAATAGATTAAATTAATTTCTAGTTAACATAAATTTGATAGCATAGCTAGTAGCATCTCCACCAACCATTGCAATTCTCTTTCAAACAAACCGTGTTTGCTACAAACCAATAATAGTGTGATCTTTCTAAATTATGAGACTTCCATTCATGTAATAATATCACGTGACTCACATTTGTTCGTTTACATTTTTATTCCTTGTAGAAGTAATGAAAAATACATATTTGACACATCTTATCTTTTGAAAGGAAAGAAAAACAAAGTCTAAGTTTCTATAATAGTGAAAATAAATTTAAATTATCATTATTGTGCTTATAGTTAAAATGAAAAACAAATTTTCTGAGCTCAGCTGCAGAATTAATCTACTTTTAGAAACTTGCTTTTTGTATTCAAGATCGTTAACCATTAGCTCAGCACAGGTCGAAGATGAACACAGACGTCGGAACTGGGAAGTACGATCTGCCCCAGTAATTCAGCTGCCGAGTTTGAATATCTTTACTGATAACAATTTTTACTTAGTTTTCAAATGAATCGGTTGATTTTATCAGTTGAAATGATAAGATAGTAGTTTTTCTTTCAAATTTCTAACGTTACTCTGTTAATAATTTTTACCATTTGTAGGATGTGTATTTTAAATATAATCTGAAATATTTTTGTTAAGTGTATGACTTACTATTTTCTACACAACAAACCATTCAGTTTAATGTTTGTTTGTACAATACAATACTTGTTTTTGTTTGAAATTATTGATTAATATTTTAAGCGTTTTCTTGATTGTCAGAAAATGTTTCACATTTCGTGACTGTCCTGTAGAGTACGTTTACATTCCGATATGCTTGCCTAGTAAGTAACAAAATTAATGAGAACAGTTTCAAATGTGAAAAGATTATATGTTGTTGAGTGGAGGAAGGATATTTCTTAAATTAGCAATATTTCTTTATTAATATTTCAATTTAAGACGTAGCAACAGTAAGAGTTTTAAAGTTACATATATTCATACAAAGTTCTGTTTGTTCGTTATGTTGATGTGTCACACATTGTAAAGGAACTTTTACTTTTCTATCCATTTATCCAGCATTCCCGTAAGTTTAAATATTGAAAGTTCAAGACGACCTTTAGTTTCGCCTGAATGGAAGACATAACATGTGTAAGTTCTACCACAAAACTAGGGTATACGTCCAGAAACTTGTCAGTGATTCATTTGGGTCACTTTACAACTAAATAAACGAGTCATTAACACTGGCATTTCATGTTATGAAAATAATTATTTAGTCTAAGGGCAATTTCAAAAACAATTTCTCTTCAAATTTATGAATTCTGGGTGTGATATAAGCATGACTGCGAAATCCCGTTACACGGTTAAAAAGTTGGTGGTTGGTGCTGTTCTGTTTCATGAAATTTTAAATATTTGTTCAACACGATAACTAATTGTCAAGAGTTTCCACTAGGAATTATCTAATACATAAATTTAGTTACTTTTATACATGTTACAAGCCTTTATCCTTGGAACGAAGTTTTAACCATTTTAATGGTTTCAATATGTATTTCATTCACATGTTAAACATGTATATTTTATTATAGAGAAATATAACACTGGTAAGAAACAAAAAAACAATAGTACTGTTTTATCACCTAAAACAGACATGTAAGTACCACATGTAGCAACAGCGATAAGTTATTTTCAAAGAACATTTGTACGATAAATATATATCGTCTTTCGTGCAATAGTATATTCATACCAAGAATAACACGCACATGTGTTGTTCTTGTCAATTGAAGACAAGAGTTTACTAAAGTACTTGAAAAGTTCAAAAATATATCAACAACTTCTGACACGTAAGTGGACTCTTCTAATAATAAGTTATTTAGACAGAAAGTAGCAAGAAACACATGAAATAGAAAGAAACGCAGTTCTTAACTTTGTGAAATAAACAACAATTGTAAACATCATTGAAAGCCCCATTAGTTGTCATAGCATATGTTTTCAATCAAAGAAATGGAAAGCACGTGTAAGGGACATAATATTCTCTTGCCTTGCCACTGGTCAGTTATTTGTGAAGTTAGCTTACTCGCAAACGCAAAAGAACTTGGAAGTGGTTTAGTTTAAAGAGAAAGAAGATTAAAAAATTCTCTCTCCAACAGGGGTGGTCAGGATCATTCTGGTTCCTGTTCGCCCTCACATGAAAGATAATTTAATTTCACAATTTTGACAATATTTAACTTTCACTTGTTTAAGGTGATAAAATTCGGTGGAATATTATAAAAATGACGGGTGAGAAAGTGGAGAGCGAAACAAAGGCGGCATCGTGGAAGTTGGCCAGGCTGGAACCCGACAAGCAGATATCAACGTCAAACGACCCGATTTAGGGCTGGGCATTAGTGTTGCCCTGGCTAGGATCTAAAAATACAATGCCTTAGATTTGTATGTGAGGGGGAAACTGGAAGGTCCCGCGAAATCCCACTTTCACAGGACAGGCGCCGAAAGTTTTACCTGTCCTGCGCCCAGATCTAAAAAAAGAAATACATATAAACACGAATTAATCTTATCCGTGATTATGTATTTTCTTGAGCGAATTATGATTGTTTGAATATGTTATATGTTTTTTATATCTTTTATGTCTTCTCTAAGTCCCATTATTTTGTGAGTTGTCGTTTCCGAGATGTCTTATGTGAGAGGTGCATTTATCACAGAAAATGTAAATTGATTTGAACATCTTTGAACCGTGGTTTCTTCATGTTGCTAATAATGTTGACTAGTTTCTACAGGTCACATAGAGATGAAGGCATCAGGTGGAAGCTTATTACAGGAAAGACCCCCTGGGATGATCTATACAGATATTTACTGAGGTATGTACTGGTCCAGCTATCACACGCTAAGAAATTCCCAATGTTAACAAAACTAACTTCAAATTATTTTATTTCATTTGCGCTTATATATCATGAAGTGGTGTATTCATTACCTTGTCACGAATGTAACGTTCCTTGGATAATGCAGGAACTTTTGCTGCTAAGGTGAGGTATTGGAGAAGTCGAAAGTTTACCTG
This sequence comes from Carcinoscorpius rotundicauda, assembly GCA_011833715.1. Classification (NCBI taxonomy): domain Eukaryota; kingdom Metazoa; phylum Arthropoda; class Merostomata; order Xiphosura; family Limulidae; genus Carcinoscorpius; species Carcinoscorpius rotundicauda. The sequence goes on along the minus strand of CM022397.1, from coordinate 49,969,058 downwards.
AAAGTCTATTCTTGAAGGTATGTTTTCATAGCAATACATTTTGCAAGCGTCCGAAAGGAAACTGAGTTGGTTTTCTTGTTGATTCCACAGCTTTTAGGACAATTGTGATATTTAATGGTGATATTGGTGTTTCTGGTGAAGTCAATATGTGAAAAACTGACCAGTCCCTTATTTTTCTCAGGTCGTTGAAACATTTTTCACAGCATGCTGATAACATTGTGTATAAAATATTCCTACAGCTTTCGTTATGATGCTACTAAATTCCAGGAAAATTTAGATGAATTAGGTACTTCGTGCTCCATGTGACAGATTATTCTTGATTCTTGGAAAACCCAAACTATTGTGTTTTGAATATAAAAATAATAAATAAATGAAAAATATTTTATTACAACTACAAGGTAATAACTCGTGCATTTTCAAAGAAATTATATTTTTGGTGTTCATATTTAATTTAACTTCCGTTTTTTTAATTTTTATTTTGGTCCTGTGATGATTAACAAAACATCTATTATTTGAGTTATTTCATTAAAAAAGTTTTTTTCAATTTTTTTATGAAATTTGAATTTCATGTGAATTTAGCTATGTTTTATTTACATTTTATTTTCATGGTTATTAAATGAAACAACTATATTTATTTTATTTATTATATCATGCTGTTCATAGATTGGAAGTAACATAAAATACATTTATATTCTTGTTAATTTATTTTTAATTGGATGTATTTATTGTGTAAACATTTTCATTTTGCTGACGAGTGTTATAAATTGTATTTAATTAGGTTGGTTAAAGAGTATTGTGAGATGTAAAAGCGATTCCAATCAAGTAAAAATATTAAAAATACAGTATTTCGAAATTGGTGGTCTTTTTAATACTTTTGATACATGTATAAATAGATATATATATATGTAAATATCTAAAAGGAGTTTTACTTTCAATAAACTATATTCAACTAGTGGTGAATACCCTACATAAATATAATGCAATATTAAAGTATCACTACCATTAAATTATTACACATAGTTTGCTTTTCTTATGTATCTAAATATAACATGTATCCAATAATGCGTTCATCATAGAGGAGGGGACTCGTACAGAGACACAGTGGCTGTAGGGTTCTTGACGGATCTGTAATAAACGTAGAATGTGTATGAGACACACAGGGAAATCCATAAGGTTCTCAACAGAATATGAGTTTTGAAGTATCTGATAGAACCATGAAAAAGATAAATCACAGTCTTATCTTTGACTTAATAAACGTCAAACATGTTTCATTTATTATTATAATAAATTTTTAACATTTTAATATACTTGTAGTTTATTCTTTAACCTAACCAAATGCATAATGATATTAAGTTCAAAGTTGAAATATGAGAACTTTGAACCTCTTTTCTACCTGTTACTGTTGAAAGAAAATATAACAATGATCCAGTTGAGTGTTCTCAAATTATCATAGCTATGTCACACCACTGAAGTTGCTGAAAATTAAAAAAGTGGTTAAATTCGGTAAAGAATCACAAATAAATTTAAAAATCCACTTTTCCACTTATTCTAAATCATTGTTTTGACAAACATACATACAGATCTATGTTTCAAATTCATTGTGAAAATTCAACAAAGTTTTTATCATGATGAATATAGCTGATAGTTTTGTACACATCTTTAATGACTCTAGTAGCCTCTCAAAGGTTAATATTACTGACGGAAAAAATATCAACAAGACAAAAAGTAAAATTTCTTTTCTTCAAATAAAAGAAACCAAACATTTATATGTGTACCTGTTGCATCTGATTTCTTGTATTTAATTTCTGTTCATCATGTAATCTGCTGTAACAAATGACAGTTTATGATAACACAACACGAAACCTTCGTATACTAATTAATTAAATATTTTCATTGGTGAAGTGTCTAGACTTGTTTTTGAACGAGAAGCTTCCAGCGGAAAATAGTTGGACTGTATATATGAAACAAAAATACAAACGTTCATCGACATTCTTGTAAACGTAACTGTTTTGAACATTGTTAGCAACAAATCATAGAAACTATGGATTGATAATAATTCTGTAGCGAGAAGACGATGATACAAATAACATTATCGAGTGATGAAACCGTAATATTGATGACATTATCAAGTGATGAAGTCATACTCGTGGATCAGTCATGAGAGTTTCTGCAACCGCTTGTAAGTTGAAGCAAATACAACTTATTTCTTGCCACTTAAACAAATGTTTTTAAAACTGTTTGTCATTTGTATATGTTCTTCGAATTGACGCTTTGTTTGTGTCAAAACAAAGCTTTAGGGAGCTATATCCTATAACCACTGCGAGGGTTCAAACCCCAAATGTTAGCTTTATGAGTCCGTAGATTTACCGCTGAGGTGAGACCTTGACGTCATCTATCACCAAGCGAGAAGTCTACAGTTTCCTTGGTTTTGTATTTTAGTACCAATGTTTTATAACAAACTAATCTTAGATAGTGATGCCACTCTATGATCTAGAAACGTGAAAATGCTATTTGGATAGAGAGACATCTGAGTGAACCGTCAAGTTTAATTAAGTAAATGCTGCAGCGGTAGCTTATGATAATACTGTAAATTTTAGTTGGTCACCAATGCTTCGCTCACAGTAGGTGTAGTGAAATACTTTTTTAACCAATACTATTTTCGTGGTCCATAAAGGTTACCTTTAAGCCTTCTCTTAAATTTCTATTAAGGTTCTCTCAAGTAACAGCAAATACATCTATTTTATAGTCGGAGTTATTGCTGTAGAGTATATATGTTGATGGTTAAATATTGGTTTCTTCGTAGTATGTGATATATTTTGTTCTATTAAATGGCTGGTATCCTGATTTATTGTAAATCAGAGGTGAAAACACAATCATATCCGCAGTCTCCTGCACGGATGCATCTTATTTGTGCACTCCTCGTGCTTTCCAATGTCTAACATCTACTGTAACCTATGCATCAAAGAATCACTCTGCTAGAGTGTGGGGGACAGACGAGTTCAGTCAGAATATGACATAACAAGTGTTCATTCCATGGAAAATCAACAAACATCGCCAACATACACTGAAGAAAACAAACTGATGTCCTTGTGAAACATAACCATGTTCCTCAAAATAAAACCACTTCATGATCCTTACAGATCCCTTTTTGTGAATTTAGTATTGGCAGATATATATGGTAGTCGATACTGTTTCTATTGTCAAACAACTTGATGGTGTAGTATTCCAACCTCACATGAAAAAACAATTCGAGGATGATGCTTAATTTCTCAGATGATACTTCGTTAGGTGGAACAGAAATGTACATTTATTTACAATAAACTGATATATGTGTGTTAGCTATTTAATTATATCAATTGTAACTTTATGATTTTTCAACTAGTGGAAACTGAAAAACTATGAGACTTCTATCCTTGAGGAGAACATACAAAAACTGGAACATCTCTAAACATATTTTCGGGCATCCCAAAATGTTGTAAATTAAACCCAAAAAGTAAATAAATGACCATCGTGTTTGGCCGCCATGTTCATCCCATTTCAACGTGGCTCTATCATAGATGTGGTATTTTTTCAAGCGTTTTTTACAATATGTTGTTCACTGATTGAAACACACAAGTCACTTGTTCATATTTCTAATGACCACAGATTATCTTCACTTATATCAATAAGTTCATTCTGATTTGATACAAACGTAACCTTTCACATTCTATGCTTAAGACTTCTGTATAAAGTAAATTCCACTGTCTAACTCTTCATGTTATAATTTCCTTTCTCCACAGCACCCTGAATAAGAACTGTCACTCAAAATTCGCAAAAATTATTCATCCAATCATTTGGATTAATGTAATAAAGTACATACTCAAAAAAGATTTAACCCCAATAACCTGAAGTCGATCTGAAGGTTATTTTTGAACCTGCTCTTAAGCCAAAAATGTTTTCATGTTGTGGGTCGTTTCTTTATATGCAGTTGTTCCTCAAGTGGACCAATGGCAAGTTTACCAACTTACAACCTTAAAATCTGGTTTCAATTTTCAGTAGTATTAGAGTGCAAATAATCTATAATCTAGCTTTGCGCTATCGAGAATGAACTTTAAAATACTTACTACAGAAATTGAGATTCTGATATAGGAAACCTTGCAAGCTTAACAAATATCTTCTTTTCTCAATAACAAATAACCTTCAAATAATTTGAATTTTTTTTAAATTAAAGATTATTATTTGTATTTATTGTTGTAATAATCTTTGTTTCATCAGTGCCCCCCAGTGGCTCAGCGGTATGTCTGCGTACTTACTCGTTAAAATCAGTGTTTCGATACCCGTGGTGGGCAGAGCACAGATAGCCCCTTGTGTAGTTATGTAAAACAACAACAAGTTTCATCAGTATAAATCAGTGACGGTGGCATTTTTGTTTATGCAAAATGTTTACTAAACTTGTATTTACCATTATATTCGTACTTTTGATGAGAAAATCAATATCTAATAACAAAGACGAAGACGACCAATGAAACATTTTAATGACAAGATTCCTTCCTCAGCGTAATCTGAAAATCGTATTACAAAGATGATTATTACAAAATTTATAATATAATGACACCATTATTAGTTTACTTAAATCGGTAAATGACGGATAAAATGATGATTTTATACATATATATATGTCTATACATTACATAATAGTTGAATTTCATACAATAATTTAGAATAAAAATGATTCCTGTTGCCTGTACTTCAAATATAGATAAACGAGAACCTCGGTACAAGAACAAATATTTAAGATTGAAGCGAAATGTCACTTTTATGTAAGACAGTTCATCGTTTCATGCTGATTGGGGTTCTATGGATTACATTTAAAGCTAGATTTAAAAAAACAACTGGCTTATGGAATGGACAGCCTCTTCTCCGGACTTAAACCCCATATAGAGCCTATGGAGTATCATGAGCTGTGCGATTTGTGCTAGTGGAAGAAATTTATATCAGAGAATGATCTCTGGAATGATGTACTATCATTTGCAAGAAAAGTGTGTGTGCGTGTGTTTTCCTACAGCAAAGCCATATTAGTCTATTTGCCGAGCACACCAAAAGGAATCGAACCCATGATTTTAGCGTAAATCTGGAAACACACCGCTGTACCAGCGGAGAACAAAGTTAAAGCACAATACATTCAAAAGTGACCATTCTGTCTATGACAGGTTCATCAAAGCCATGACAAAAAATGTGGCAATATAAATGAATTAAATAATTAGTTTCTTCTGATCATTGTGTATTAAGTGGCTTCTTGGTTTAATTTGGTTGCTAAAGATTCTTTTTTTTCAGTTATATTAAATACTACATTTAACAACGACTATTTTTAGACTTTACAATTACATGTCACGAAGTTGCTTCATAATTTTTCAATGTTTAATTCATGATATTTTAACAAACCTCATATAATTTTAATGATAATTGTACAAGTTGTGTATTGTAATATTATATTTAATCTTTATAAATTTCATTTACATGAAACATATACTTTTTGAGATATTCGTAAAAACAACCTTGCGTAAAAATTTGTCACGCTCAGTAGTGCTCTATAATTACACATTTTTCCTTGTCTTTTATTGGTAGTATTTGGTGAATACATATATCTATTGTTTCTTTAAAATAAAGATAAAGACTTTCTTTTCTTGTTTTACGTAATAATGTCGTTGTCATCCAAGATGTGCCCCTTCTACTGTTCACTTTCACCATTCGACAAGTGTAAAAGAAATTTCAAAAATGAAAATCAACATTAAACTAATCATTTACAAGGTGGTTCCAGTTAACAGAACTTAAACTACAGTGTCAGCATTAATAAGTATTTTCGAATGGTTAAAAATGTAAGCGAATTTGGTAAGTCAGTTAAAGATAAATATAATGCATAGTGATTAAAAACATCATAACGGATTAAATCCGGAACTACACTTGTTGTTGTTGTTTTGAATTAAGCACAAAGCTACACAATAGGCTATCTGTACTCTGCCCACTATGGGTATCGAAACTGGATTTTAGCGTGTAAGTCCGCAGACATACCGCTGAGCCACTGGGGGACCCTGAACTACACTGCAATAATTTGTAAAAATATACTCTTTAAAAAAAAGAAACGTAAAAGGGATACTTTTGTTATTTTAAAGAGAAATATATGTAATAACGTTACATGCTCAGAGTATGTGATGTTACACGTGTTAAGGCACTGATTGTCAGACCAAAATGACAATAAAAGTTGTGCACTTTGAAAACGTAGGAAAACATCGGATTTTTCGCCAAAACGCATTCATGTCCAATAAATTTATTTGAGAGATCAGCATGTTCTGCAAGTGCAACACGTGGAAAACCACGATAAAAGTGACGGGTTTTCGGTTTCCATAGCTCAGTGTTAAGCCACCGACATGCAATACAGTTACGCCAACACTGACTGAAGCACAACACAACAACGCCATTGGTCACTGGGAAGCAGGCGAACCTCGATCAGGTGTTGCCAGAGCTGTAAATGTCCACCCAAGCACCATTCACAAGGCTATGGAATCGTCACCAACAACATGGATCAACTTGTGACCGACAAGGATCTGGCAGACCTCATATAACCAAGCACGCACAAGATCGCTACATCTGGTTACGTAACTTTCAGGATAAGACCAACACTGCGACGTCTACTGCCTCAACTATACCAGGGCTGCGTAGGATTTCCGTTCAGACCGTACGCAACCATCGACGAGATTCTAAGGCCCCGTGTGCAACCCATCATGGAAAACGTCAACGACGTTTTTCAAAATGATAATGCCTGTTCTCACACAGCCCGACTCACCACTATCTTCTTGAGACACCACAACATCTTCTTCCCTGGCCCTCCAGATCACCAGATTTAAACCCAATCGAACATCTTGGACGAGTTGGACCGACGTCTGCGACGGCGAGAACATCAACCGCAGACTCTACCTCAGCTTGCAGCAGCTTTGCAAACTGAGTAAACAGACATTCCACAGGATGTGATTCGTCATCTCATCGCTTCCATGGGCAGGAGATGTCAAGCAGTTATTGATGCTCACGAGGGGCATACTCATTATTGATGTTGAGTGTCGTTGAACGTTGAGCGTGGACTTCGCCTTTGCAGACTTTGAATGTTCAGCAGTGAATGTGAAAAGTTTCAAACATGTCATACAGAGCTACCCGGAATAAACTTGTTAACAATATGTCTAAAATTTTGCATTTTGCGTTTCTTTTTTTGAAAAGTAAATTATCGAATGTTGATACTTCAGTACCAATACATCTTGTAGGTTGGTTAATATAAAAGAGCGCTTTAATCACAGACATTAAATTATTTAATTTCGATTCATGACTTTTTTTCAGTTGTAGTTGAGATGTGGTGAAAACATACACCCATAAAATACACAGAACAATTTAAATTAATATTATCATGAAGCGAAACCAACGTATTTGCAGATATACCCTACCTTCCAATATCACAACAAAACAGTTTGTAATAATAATTGACTTAAAATCAAACTTACATGTTAATCCACGGCTAGTATACAAAACAGTTCTTCCACCCTACACAGCATCTACATAATACCTGTAATATAGGGCCCCGCTTGGCCAGGTGGTTAAGGCGCTCGGCTCATTATCTAAGAATCGCGGGTTCGAATCCCTATTGTACCTAAACATGCTCTCCCTTTCAGTCATGGAGGCGTTATAATGTGGGTGATGGCGGTGGGTGGTGATGACTAGCTGCATTTCCTCTAGTCTTACACTCCAAAATTAGAGGCGGATAGAGTAGATAGCCCTCGTGTAGCTTTGTGTGAAATTAAAATAAACAAATAAAATCTTTGACCTGAAATTTCTTCAATATTTATGTCAGTACGTTTTGTTTCAGAGTTATAGTTATTAAATAATGGTAGAAAATTGCTGTTCTCCGGTCAGATTTACAGCTCCTAAACGTTCATTTCATATTTAAGTCCTTTGCGGAAATTGGTAATTTTAAATCCGAAAAAACACTATTTTTTTAAGTGTCAGATGAAATAGAATTACAAAAATTCAAACTTACTTTGATTTCAGTGAAGCGTGGTGCTGATAAATAGTGTGTTTTAGTAACCTTTATTTGCAGTTTTTGCCTTAATATATATGTTATGACGCATTTTAGTGAATAACGGCATTAAAAACAACAAAAAACGATTCAAATTACTGACACCTTGTATACTGGAATATGTTGGTGACAATATAAAAATCAGAAACAGTTTAATAATATATTTTGAAAGTTGCAATGATTATAAAAGTTACGTTTGCTACAACAGCTCTGAAAGGATAATATAGAAACTTATATGTTGGTTTCGCGAGAATAATTGCATCACTCGACAACTGTTTCAAATATATTGTGTGAAATCTATAAACTAGACAAAGTACAGACGTCTCAGACGAAGGAATTGACCTTTGGGAAAAACATGTGTGTTGTGTGTGTGTTTTCTTACAGCAAAGCCACATCAGGCTATCTACTGAGCCCATTGAGGGGAATCGACCCCCTGATTTTAGCGTTGTAAATCTGTACCACTGTAAATGAGAGAGATCGAAATAATTAAAATTTAAATAGGAACAGCTCTAAGTGGTTTGTAATGTACTCTGATAATAAATGTTAATGTAGAAATGTCAACACCAATGTCTAAAAAGTTAAATTTGTGACTAGAAATTTTGGAAATAAATTTAACACGTAATTTCGGGTTTATTTAGAACCATTTGCGATATTCACATACAGATAATTATTATTCACACGTATGACAATCTATCAACTGATTTATCATCAGAAGATACTACTGTTTACATTCTTGCGCTACATACATTTTACTTGCAAAAAAGTCAGCTGGGTCAAAACCAACGACATCCTTGACCTCAGATATAACCACATGTAGAGTTGGCCGCAAATCATCACTACATACATCAAACAATCATTTTCTCATATTTCACTTGTTCTAAATTATTTCCTTCTCAATTGACCTCTATGTCACGTTGTTTAATTCATCTCTCTATATGTGATTACTGAAAATAATATATAACCAGCAGTAAATATTAACTATTAAAGTAAGTTCAAGCGATTATCAGACACAAGATTGGCTCACCAACATGCTATTTGTCTGGCTGTGAAAAAACCTTCCCTGCCATTGTAACAACCCTAAAGAGTCTCGTGGAGGAAGACAATATCCACAGAGCCACTGAATCAAAGAGCCTGTGCATCCTTCTAGATCAGCAGTTCGTAACCAGTATAGTGGCCACAGAAAAACTACTGCTAATGACAAAACAACTGTCAGCTCACCTTGAGTCACCTGACCTGCAACTGGCGAATGCAGAGGACCTAGTACAATCTGTCGTCTCTGGTCTCTCAGAAATGAGAAGTGAAGCAGCATGGAAAGACTTGGAAGAGTCTGCTGAGGATATGTGTAAGAAAGTGGGAATACGCAATGAGACGATGTGTCAAAAAGGAGAGCGATCTGCCCCATACACCTGGACGAATTAATCATCACATCTAGTACTGGCCAAAGAGATGAACCAACACCAGATGCCAGGATACACACTTTCTATAACATCATAGACAGGATGCTTAACGAGCTGAATAGAAGCTTCTAGATTCTCCTCTGATACCTGCAATGTTCTGATTGCTGTAACTGCATTGAACTAGAAACACCCCACATTTCTGAACAAGCAAGCCCTCTTAGGAATGGCAGCAAACTATGGTGTGGCAGAGGATGACCTCGCAGTGATGATTCACCAGTTAAACCGGCTAATTGCCAGGAAGAAAGACAAGTAGCAGGAAGTATCCACACCATTGGAGCTTGCAATGATGCTGGAGCCACACAAGGATACTTTCATGGATATCCATAAACTTGTCTCATTCGCTGTGACCCTGCTTGTCACTTCAGCTACTTGTGAGAGACTTTTCTCATGTCTGAAGCTTCTCAAGACACACTTGCGCAACAGCAGTGGTAACAACCGCACCAGCAATCTGTATAGAGATACAACATCCAGTACTATTATATTTATATAGATACAACATACGGCACTATTATATCTATACAAATACAACATACAGGACTATTATATTTATATAAATACAACGTACAGTAGTGTAAAATTCATATGGATAAAACACAAAATCAGACATACTTTTATCGAGTTTAGAAGGTTATTTATTAGCAAAACGTATTAACAACTAGCATTTGTATAGTATTTAGAATCAAACAGATAATTAGATAAAAAAGGTTATAATAACGTTCAAGAAGTTAAAAGAAGTTATATGTAGCTAAACGCTTGACAGCTTTAACATAGAAGGTACTGCTTGAGCTATTTACTTCGTTTCAGTATCGCAAAGTTTTTTAAAGTGTTTGAATTTTCTTAAAGAGTTGATATTTCTTAAATTTAATGATCCCAAAAATACTTCAGTCCAATGTATTTTGCTTGCAGATATTGTCTGTTTTTACTTTTCTTGATATCGTAACACCCTGGTCAACCATCTGTGATTATATTATTTTTTTCCAAGTATTTCAATATTTTGATGTTTTAGTCATGCGCACTTATTATCTAGAGTGAATCAAGAACTTTGCTCAATAACAAATTATAAATCATATTTTACAATGTTTGAGTAATGTCTTGATACGGGAAATATACAATAACACATGCAAATCGATTTACTATGTTATGTATATGTGTAAATATTTTGTAAACGACAACATGTCGTGTTGTGTTTGAATTTTCATTTGTATTATTCATTTTTCCATATTGATATTATTGTTTAGAAGTTTAAACTAATATTTTGTTATTCATTTAGGGTAATATTTAGAACTTTCTTGAATTAAGTAGACCAATCATATGTTTGTTAATGAGTGCTGGTGACTTCGTATCTCGACGTGTAGTCTCGTGCAAGAACGGATATGCGTGGATAGCTATGGAGTTGTATGGAAATTGCGAGATTGTTCGAGAAATAGGCCTATCGGTATAAAAGACGGTGACAAGAGATAGATTCAGTCATCAGTTTTTATTCGAAAAAAGAAGATAGATTCAGTCATTAGTTTTATTCGAAGAATAAGAGTGAGATTCAGGCATCAGTTTTATTTATTTGAGAAAGATTAAGTGTTTGCTGTGAATATTCAACTTGGATTTGTGATTGAATTTAGATCTACGGAAGTTGTGATTTTATTTCGTCAATCTCTACGATACATCTGAATTACTGCTTGAGCTGAGAGACGGCGATTTCATTGAACTGTGAACTTTTTCGGAATTTCTTCGTGGGACCAAATTCACACCCTAGACTGGAATTTGAGACTTTAATTTTAGATCATTACATTAGATACAGGCCAGTACCGTTTTGTGTTGTGATTTATTTTGAAGTTTGAAACTAATATTATTTTGTTTTGTAATTAATTTCGAATGTTATAACTTAATATCTGTCACTATTATCATATAATTTATGTTATATCTGTTATATTTGTTAGTAGTTTAGTGTAATAAATTATACAAGCTGTTATCTGTGTTTTTCTGTTGCGTTTAATCTACGAAGAACTTAAAACGTAAAAAATACGTAACAACTATACGAAACATATGTTATGATTTGGCATTAAGACATCAGATATATTTACATGTCATATACTGTTACAACATGAAACACAGAAAATAGTTCATTCATAGCATGAGATATTGAGAGTGCTCAATCACAACTGCATGTGTATCGTGTTTGTAGTTAATGCGTGATTTAGACTGCTAAAAAGAGTTACCAGTAAATATTATTTACTCAAAAAGAAATTAAATATGTCAGTGTGGTCTTTGATACAAGAAACGAATGTGTTCTATAGAATATAGGCTTGTGTAGTTTCTTATATATTCACCTATATCTGTCTTCTAATTTTTAGTTTTTTAACAAATACAATTACATGAAACTTTGGTTTTGTAAGTAATAACTCATTTTATAACGTTTTTAATCATTTAAGTTTAATTGTCTTTATCTAGATTGTTGCGTTATTACTTTTTTTAAAATTCGTATTTTCTGTTTTAGGGCATTACAAGAAAAACACCCGGTAGGAGAATCTTGCAAAATGTTCAATCACAAAAGAATTTAAACAATTTTGAAAACATAAACTGAAATTTAACATATTAGCTTAACATACCTTTAATTCTAAAAAATAATTAATTGCTACATATATCTAAGTAAATATAATTTTACTGTAGTTATAATTATTGTAACATATTCAAATTGTTTTGCCACATATGATGACAACAGTTTACCGATATTATTGTGATGTGGTTCTTAAATAAGCTAGTTTCGTAAGATACAATAAATTACCTATATAAGTATGTAAACTTACCCGAGAGCACACACCAGTACAAAGCTGTAAGTGTTAGAAGACTTACTTTTGTCTTAGGTCTCCATTTTGATATAAGATTTACTATACGTCGTGTTGTGCAAATATTATAAAGTCGTGCTACCAATAATATATTGTTCGTGCTTCTTACAAAATTGTTTGTTCAAAGCCTGTGTTTTAACTTATATTTCTCGAATTCTAAAAAAAGACGAAAATATTTGAATTTTAAAGTCTAACACTTGAAGTATCTAAATAAATTTTTCTCCAACCCTAACTTGTAAGAGAAAAACTATTTGATTAAAGGTTCAGTAAAAATAAAATCATCATGGAGTCGAGTAACTTTGTGTGGTATTAACCCGTTCAATCGTTACATATCTTTCTTCTGTACCACCCTTATTCCATCTTCTTCTTCGCTACATGTGAGGTTTTTCTGTGGTCCACTTATCCACCTTTTATTTCCTCTCGCTTTTTCTCTACTTCAGGCCCAAGACTCAAATAGCCAATAAATACGAGACGGTTTAACAAACTAATGTTTTTCAACAAAAGAGTAATTCTATGAAGATGTAAATGTACTATAATAACGAGTCCACACGTGCATTGTACGTACTTTCCACAGCCTAAGATCCAGGTAGAAAGAAAATTCGAGAGACGTATTGACAGACGAACATACAGTGACAAGAGAGACCTGTTTGATGGGGTAGGTTTTGGTTTTGTAACTTGTTTAATAAGCTTTCCAGTATAGTCTAAATCCCTTTAATTTATTGATATATATCAAAGTTGAATAAAAACTTATGTCAAAAAGCTCACGTTGTGTCTTTATGACACTGATGTTTGTGTCGTTATAGTTGTTTCGTGTATTATTCCTGTTATGTTACTAATTCTATTTCTACAAAAGAAAACAGTGTATTTATTCTTATACATAGTTACAACAAACTATCTTAACTTTGGCTGAATAGCTAAAATAATTTAAATGAGAGAATTATGAAAGATCCAATTCATTTTTGGTGATTAAGTAAGTAATTGAATAAATACAAAGACAACGCAAGGATTATTTTCAATTCCCTTCAAAATTGGTCAATTTAACCGAATGGAATGGTAACACAAATTAAAATATCAAATATTTTCACCTCCTTTGGGCTCCTACTTTAAAATGTTTTATTGTGAAAGGTCCTTACGGAATATTGCAAACGTAGCTGTTTCCTAACAGCTAAGAGACAAAAGTATCGCGTGAGAACTTTTAGAACTCTGTATTATTGACAATTGTGTTAAATAATTAGTTTTATTTGTCCTTGGTAAATTACTTTAATAAGAGAAAAAAGATATTAATAAATGAATAATATTATAATGGCGCAATTTTAACTGAAACCGTGGAGTTGCATATATACAGTGATCGAAGTCACTAAACATTGCCGTTATTTTCCAAACTTTGTGTTATTGTGAACTACACCGGACGTTCTTTATTTATTTATCGACTAAAACATGAAAATAATTGTTTATAGTGTTATTAATCTTTTGTTAAAATAATTATACATATGTGTTACAGAGGTAAAACTGAAAAGACGTCGAGGCTTAAAGCATTCTTTGGTTGGTTGTACCCTCTGCCGTGGACTGCAGTTTCCTTTATTCATCGCTAATCACAACAGTTTGGGTTAGCACACCAACGAAATACCCTTAGATCTTTTGTATTTTTGAAATGTACATAATATCTGTAGAATTTTAAGTCCGGGTTATCTCACCATATAATATATTAACCTGAATTTTAAAATGATGTGAAACACTTATTAAATTATTTAATCATTTATAATACGATTACCTCTAATTACATTGTTGTCCAGCTGTTTGTTTTATGGTGTATTTGATATATTTCATTTACTTACGGTTATTTGTTGGTAAAGTTTTACTAGATTAATATTTTCATATGCTCAGGAATTTACTTCATAGGATATTAATATCCATTAATAGATATTTAAAGCATGTATAAACACTAATTGAAAAATAAGATGTCATAAAACATATTTTTTTACATGTTTTATACACGTGTATTAAAAATCATACAGTTTCAATAAGAAATAAAAGTACATCATTCGACAAAGACAGCTTGCTTCACGTTTAAATTTGTTGCATTATTATATTCTACTTCCAATGATGGCGTTTAGTAATTAGTAACATTATGGCTGCCACAAATAGGGCTTGGAATTATTTTATGATGCCAACTCGAAAGACAGTGGGAGGAGAAGATGGCCGCCTTTAAGAACAGAGGACCACCCAAATTTCCCAAGTGGGACCCCTCCATCCCAAGAAACATACCTGAGCCGACAGGTGCTAATTCTGCAGATGTGGATGATGAGGATGAATAGTGTACAACATTTCATGAAGAAGATGTTCATGGTTTGTGTACGTCAGAACATTAAATAAAACGTTGTTTTCTAAGTGCAAAGCTACACAATGGGCTATCTGTCAACAGTAAAGAATCGAACCCCAGATTTTGGTCTTGTTAGTCTGTAAACTTACCGCTGACAATATTGGTTTCTTATTAAGCTACATCATGAGCTATCTGTGCTCTGTTCGAGTATCAACACCCGGTTTCTAGTGTTGTAGACACCCCTAGTGGCATTGCGGTACGTCTTCAGAAGAACGTTGTAAACTGGGTTTCGATACCAGTGATTAGCAGAGCAAAAATAGCCCATTGTGTAGCCTTATGCTTACTTATAAACACACATGAATCTATAGACATACCACTGTGCTACTGGGGAGTCTGCTGACAGTAATACAACAACTGATGTGTCACTAGGAGATCCGCTGACAGTAAAACAACATCCACTGTTCCATTAGGAACTTGGTAATGGTAAAACAACAACCCCTATACCCCTGGGGGACTCGCTAATAGTAAAACAACAACTGTTGTGCCAATGGTGGCCCTCTAACAGTTATACAACACCTGCTGTACCACTAGGAGGCCCGGTAACAGTGAAACAACAATCGCTGTACTTTTGGGGCCCTGCTGACTTTAAAATAACAACCGCTGTGCTACTGTGGTGTCTGCTAACAGTAAGAAAAAAACACTGAAATATTTTGCTTCATGAGCTGTAATACGTAACTCATCATTTTCCTAATTGGATGAAAAGTGCCATGTTTAGTAACTCACATTAACTTATAGTGACCCTAGTAAAACAAAAGTAAGATTATGAACTAACAAAGTTAAAACATTTTTTACTATTAAAAGGTAAGAATTTTGAACAAATGATATAAATGGTTCACAGTACTTAATTGAAAAAACATTCATTTAAAATAATAACTATGATTCTAGAAAACAATTATTTTTCAAGAAAAAACTTTTAGCAATTATAAAACTTTTTACTGACTCAGAACCGCGAGACAAATGTCATTTTGGAAGACAGCCCTTGTGAAAAATTTAAAATAAACCAGATATGGTTATATCAAAGATACTTTATGCAAATATCTACATTATTATGTCTGTAATGCCCTATTGTTTAATCACTTAACCTGCCATATACGGATCCCAAGTTCAAATCCTGTAACCATAGATATTCGTCCCTTTAACTATAGGAGCGTTATAATGTTACGATTAGTTCATTAAAAACAGCTCAAAAATTGGAGGTGAGTGAAGTTGACTAGTTGTCTTCTAATCTATCACATTTAAATTGAAGACGGGTAAGGTAGATAACCATTGAGTAGCTTTGCACAAAATTTAAAAAAATCTTCCACAAATAATTGTCAAAGGTCGGAATTGAACAGTTTACTTTCAAGCACAATTTAATGTAGTCCATAACAAGACATTACCTCTTAAATTTACTCTCGTTAGTTTGGTTTGGTTTTGAATTTCGCGCAAAGTTAAACGATTACTATCTGTGCTAGCTGTCCCTAATTTAGCAGTGCAAGACAAAAGGGAAAACAGCTAGTTATCATCACCCACCGCAAACTCTTGGGCTACTCTTTTATTAAAGAATAGTAGGATTGACCGTCACATTTTAATGCCCCAATGTCTGAAAGGGCGAATTTGTTTGGTGTGACGGGGAGTCGAACCCGCCAACCTCGGATCACTAGTCGAGTCACAAAAATAAACCACGAAACATAGTCGAGGAGCCTGAAATCTGAAAAACATGGCTCTATTGGAAAGTGGCCAGATGGTTCAAATTAGGGCCTGGCATGGCCGAGCGCGTTAAGGCGTGCGCTCGTAATCCGAGGGTCGCGGGTTCGCGCCTGCGTCGCGCTAAACATGCTCACCCTCCCAGCCGTGGGGGTGTATTATGTGACGGTCAATCCCACTATTCGTTGGTAAAAGAGTAGCCCAAGAGTTGGCGGTGGGTGGTGATGACTAGCTGCCTTCCCTCTAGTCTTACACTGCCAAATTAGGGACGGCTAGCACAGATAGCCCTCGAGTAGCTTTGTGCGAAATTCCAAAACAAACAAACAAACAAATGGTTCAAATTAAAGGGTTCATGAACTCATTTCCACTGTTTGTCAGTTTGTTACTGTGAAGCTTAAACTGTGAAAAGTACGATATCATACAGCAGATCAGCTGTATATATACGAGCATAGCATGGCCAGGTTGTTATTGCGATGGACTTGTAATCTGAAGGTAACGGGTCTGAATCCCCGTCACACCAAACATATTCACCCTTTCATCTGTGGGAGCATTATACTGTGACGGTCAGTTCTACTACTTGCTCATAAACTAGTAGCCTAGGCTTTAGCAGAAGATGCTTACTCTTTCAGCCGTTGGAGCGCTATAATGTGTCGATCAAAGTTGTCATTCGTTGTTAAAATCGTATCCCTAAAATCAGCAGTGAATGTTAATGACTAGCTTGCTGCCTTCCCTCTCGTCTTTCAGTACTAACTTATGGACGGCTAGCCTTTCTCGCTCCCGAGTAGCTTTGCGCGAAATTCAAAACAAACAAATAAATTTCACATGAAATTCAAAATAAACGATAAACCACAGTTCTTTAGCTACCTGAGTTATGATCTCTATATACCACTAAAATATCTGTCATGTAGAATTCAGTAAAATGTTCAAGAAAAACATATCTTTAAACCAAAATAACACAGTCGTTATAGTCTGATAATCGATCGTAGGGCGATAGAGGGCGCTTAGCTTTCGATTTAGGCTTCTAATTACACACAATTTCGACGCATGACCAGGAATGTTGTTTGTAACACCAGAATTAGGTGTAGAATTTTGGGAGAAAGCGAAGTGATCGTGATGTAAATGTTAAAAGAAGCACCTTAATTATAGTATTATTAGAAAATATTGAAAATTGTAATTTAATTTCGTTTCGTGGTGCTGACGGGTCATTTTATTTATAGCCTGTAAATAATATTAGTGAATTCATCAATATTTCACTTGTAATGTTTTTACTTTAAATGAGCGGTTGTACAAAGAGTAATAATTAATGATGGTAATAATAATACGGTGTGAGTAATAAGAATTATTAATGATGCCCAAATGTAACCACACAACTCATGGTGCAGGCCAAGATCTTGTGAAATAAAATTCACCGTTTAATTTATGAACTGTTGTGTATGACATTAACGAATTCTATACGTAATCTGACTAGGTGACTTTAAGCGCGTGTTTCAATGTTGATAATCACTTACGAAATAATATTGAGTTTAGCAAGGTTTTTGAGTGACGGATTAAATTTAGTCTGGTAATACTAGATATATTTTTAATTTGTTATATTATTTAATCATTTTAATGTGTGCTCCAAGCAGTAACTTGAATAGGCGATGAATCTTAAGAGAAAATTTGTTGCCTAGGCTTAAAATATATAAAACTAATATCAGTATTTTTTTAACTGTACTTCTAATGAACTTAAATAAAAGAAAGATAATCTAGGTTTCACAAATAAATAAAGTGAGTATTATAGAAGAAATATAATATTTTACACAAAAGGTCAGAAAAAGTAACAAAGAATAAATGAAAACAGTTAATATATTTTTGCAAATGCTTTATCACATATCGTTATTTCTTTCAGTTTTGAAAATATGCTGACATTCTGCATTAATCTCCAGTATTTCATGTATTTTAAAGTATTGCATTAGTTTTGAAGGCTTGATAAATATTCACAGTGTTTATTCATATAAACTTAAGAACTTTGTTTGGTTTTCTAAAACTTGTAAATAATTTGCTTGGATACTTGAATCACATAAGAGACTGTTATATCTTGTACGTATCGATAAAACACAAGTGACCAGTATTTCATCAAAGGAATTTTCAGTTATACATTGTTTGATTTGTGTGGGAGATAGCATATATGCTACTATAGATATTTGATATTCATTTTGGTTCTTATGAAATGCAGGGCATATTTCTACCAGTGTACATGTTTTTATCTTTCCAGAGTTTCTGCATGTATGAACATATTTGCAATAGAAAAAAATGGAAACAATGGAAAAACTTAGTGAACTGTGATTATGAAGACTTGACTTTTTCGTAATGAATATAAAGTTTCTAAAACTTGTGTGATGGATTCCTCAGTTCAGTCACTAAAACAGCAATGTTGTGAAAATTTTACCGGTGGTAATAATTATATGTATAATTCTGCCTCTGCGTTCCCCTAGTGGCCGAGGATACAGTTACGTCATTTTTTTCTTATCTTGGAGAGGGTGTTTATGCGTGTAGCAGCGAGGGATAAGAAGGCTAAATGTTTTTGCCAACTTGTCCACTAATTCCTAAACATTTAGGTAATATTCCTGTCTAAAAAGTTTTAAATATCAATTTAACATGTTTATTATTGATTTTTAGGCACAAGTAGATAAACCAATACAGTAACTACATACTTTGTATTGTTTAGAGAAAGCTAAAATAACATCCAGAATTGTGGCTTTGATTAGCCTACAAATTAAGAGTGGAAAAAAAATGATATATGTGTGTATTGCCTGAAGAATAATTTAATAAAATGATTACTTGTTCCAAAACATAAAAAAAATAACAACAAGGTTCTGCTGTACTTATCTGTATAAATCTAATTTGACCAACCCGCAATGGTTCAAAGGTAAGTCAAAAGGCTTTGATTTTCATGGTTGGCTCAGTGGAGATAGACCATTGTATATTCTGCCCTTAACAAGAAACTAATGTGGTAAAGTTTACTGAAATGTCCCATAATTATTTCAGCCTCTAAGCCTTCTTTGTTACATTTGATTGGATAAATGTTTATAGTTATTTGAAAAAAAAATGTACTTTGTTCTCTCCAACGTTTTTCAGTTTTCTATCAACATCTATTTTAAATTTAAACTAAAGCAGTCAACAAACGATAAGAAGTTAGGACAATGAGTGAATCTGAGAAAAATATTTTAAAATGTTCTTAGATGAATAATCTCCTCACAATCACAATTTGTGTTACAGACATGAGATATGTTTATCAACTTGTGTGTGTGTTTTGTAAGATTATCAAATATTTATTACTTGTACAAATCTTGGAAAATGTATTTTAAATAAAAGAATATAGCTAAATATATTCTAGAGCACTTTGGTGTTTGCTAATATTTAATGTTTGTACATTAATATTTTTTGCAATTTTCATTTAACAAACCTTTCACAGTTGTAATGACAATGTACATCTTTTTGGTACTTTTAAAGACTAATTGTAATGGTGATTGTTTTGACAGTGTTATTCTTAAGTGTACGTCACCACACTCAATTTTTATAGTTTTTTTTTATTTCCACAATCTTGTGTTTTTTTCAGAAATATATTTTTCTGTTAAAACATCTGTGAATGAAACATATCTGAAGACACCACATGAAATACTATCCATCAAGCCTGGTGGTCAGTGGAAACTGACACACTGTAACTTTCATCATCATGTGGCTCTAATAGTTTCATATAGAGACAGAAAGTTGCAGCTGAATGTATTTCTGAAACACATTCATCCTTTTCTTCAAAACCAATTTTTGAATTATGCAGTATATGTTGTTGAGCAGGTATATGATTAAATGTTCTGAAATGTGTACTTTAATGTGATTATTTTCAGGAGCCATGAGTATTCTGGCAAAATTCATGCTACTCTTATCTCTTTATAATGAATTAGATGTTTGGATTCCTGAAAAGATGGTTTTCTGTTCTGGTCATTCAGTTTATTCTATATTGAATAAAAGTTTGGAGATGACTTGTTTTAATAATGAAACAAAAGTACAAAGTTTTAACAAATTATGATAACATAATCTTGTTAAAACATTTACATATACATTGATAATACTTATCCATTCAAGACAGTATCCAAACTTCAATTTTTTTTAAAATTAGGTTCCTTGTCACCAAACTTAAATTTTGCATTAACCAAGCCAGTAGTGTATGTGTTACTTATTATTGAATTGGTTTTGAGCTCTGAACTGCAAGTTACTTCACATGGTCAAGTTCACAAAAGAACCAAGTCAAACTGCACAATCTGGAACTTTCCTGATTCACTCATGCTGTAGTTTTATGAGAATGTTTTGTTGGACAAACAAGTACAATATTTCTCATGTTTTGTTGGAGAAACACATCCAATATTTCCCATGTTTCAAGAAAAAATATTTTGTTGGTTAATTTACTCTAGCTGTACCTTAAAGAATCCCAAGTGCTATTTCAAATTTATTATTTTTTGTCTCATGTATTTTATCATGTGAGTTGTTTAGAAACTGCATTTTTACCCTGATTTGATTGTTATTAAATGGTCTTCCACTGAACAGCAAAGGCTTCTCTAAATGAAAACTTTAAACTGTTGCAAGCTTCTACAACAAGAAGAGTATATCTATATCTGTGCTTTCATTTATTACAGAGTACCATGCATAAATTTAATGGAGCTAAACTCTTCAACATTGAATTTGTAGAAGCAGTGAAGGACTCTAACTACTGTTGTTTTGTCTTCCATGATGTGGATTTGCTTCCAGAAAGTCCCTGTCACATCTATAGTTGTTACAAACAACCCAGACATGTGTGTTCAGCACTGGACACTTTCAGATACGTGTAAGAAAATTAAAATATTTTTTTTTTATGAAGACACAAAAGTATTTTATTACTTACAATGTGTTTGTAATTCAACTGAATAGATGAAGATAATGCAAATCATTGTTTTATTGTGAATGGAAATAAATAATTATTGTACCTATGACATTAAATAGGTTTGTCAAAGAACATAATTACATTATTATGTATGCTATTACTTTTGGAAATTTATCTGGGTATCTCAATAATTGGACTTTTTCAGTTTTGTAATCTTGCATTCTTTGTTGCCCCCCAGTGGCTCCGCGGTATGTCTGCGGACTTACACGCTAAAATCCGGGTTTCGATACCCGTGGTGGGCAGAGCATAGATAGCCCATTGTGTAGCTTTGTGCTTGATTCAAAACAACAACAACAACAACAAAAGTATTCTATGTCTGTGATATTATTTTGTCTTTTCTTTTCCCTTTGCATTTTTTTTAATGTAATTGCTTTTACAAATACATTTAACTTTTGACCCTTTATATTTGAGCAGGGGTCAAAATGCACATGCTGTAACCTTTTAAAAACTGACATTCTAAATGATATTTTGTTTCTGACATCATGGTTAATCAATAGTAAACAATAGATGGTAGTTTACAGTGTCAAAAAAAACTGTAGATAAGCACTTCAAATGTTCTGGACATCATAAAAATGCAATATTCAAACTGCATGATAAACAAATATATTTTAAGTCATTACATGAATATTACTTTGCACTCTGGCTTGTTAGACTGATTTACTAAGTTCACAAATATTTATGTACAAATGCTTGTAATCCATGGATTATAGTCGAAATTCTTTTTCTGATATACTGATTTTTAAAACCCAGCTTTCGTTGGACAAGTATTTTTATCATTTGAACACCACTTTGCACTTGGATTTGTAAGCATCAAATTAGAATGACATCTGAAGTACAAATACTTTTCTAATACATTTGATTTTTTGAGTTATATGGGCCTGTACATCTCAATAAAAGCTTGTTTTACACATATATCAATCAGAAATATATTCAACATTCCTTTTTCAGTGCAGAGTCAATCCATCAGACTGACTGTATACACTTTAAGTAAATAAACTGTTTTTTTTAAACCTTTCAACCCTCACTTTATGCTGAAGTGTTTTTTTTTTAAGTAAAGAAATTTATTTTAACCCATTGAAATTTCAGTGTTATTTTCAAAATTCATACATAATTATTTTTATGATTAATTAAATTTTTTCAACATATTTCTGGCTCATTTTATTTTACTGTTAGCCCTTAGCACATAAAACTTGTTAACTGATGTGAATTTTCAAGAAACATCACATTTACACTTTTCAGATTTTTTAAATATGCAAATAAGTTTCAATTATTTTCAGTAATTACATTTTTTAATGAGAAAAAAGTAAAAGTCGTTCTTACCAAAATAAAACAACAACCTAAACTCTTTTTTTTTCTTGCCATTTTAAAGATTTAGCAGTTCATGGAAATAATGTCAAAGAACTGGGAAGAACTGATTATTCATGTCGTTTCTTATCATATATACAACAAGGTGTTTTTGTGTTTTGTAACTGATGTCAATATTCATAATCTCATAATTTATAAACATACTTAAAATGTTAAATGTCTAAATAAAAACACTAGAATGTGTCACATGGCAAATGTTTTGTAAATTCTAACCAAATGTTCATAAACAAACTTAGTATGAGGGTAAATTAAACAGAGAATGACGATAAAGTAAAGAAAACGATAATTGTCACATGTAGCTCAACTGATAAAATGTTAGAAAATGTCAGTATTACACTGTTCACAAACTGTCATTTTTTTTTATCCATTTGTAAGCGTAAATAGAACATGAATATTGGCAGTACTTATTTGTGTTTCATTTTTATTAGATTAAAAACATAAATATTTTTAAAGTACCAACTTTATTATGAACTTTAAAAAGATTTGTTTCACTGTGGTTTAGTGGTACTTATAATAGGTGGTGAAATACTGTTTCAGTTTACAACATGAGCATCAGAAAAAGTGTGTTCAGCAAAGATGATATGATTTGTAGATAATTGTATTTTGTTTATTCAGCTTGCCTTATCCAGGGCTGTTTGGTGGAGTAATTGCTATCACTAGACACCAGTTTGAACATATAAATGGATTTTCAAATGTATTTTTTGCATAGGGAGGTGAAGATGATGACTTTTATGATGGGTACATTTTTAAGGTGTTTTGTAATGGGTATTTTTTCAAGGTGTCTTACAACGGGTACAATTTTTATTGTGTGATTTTCTTCAGAGTAAAAACCAAGACAACTTTAAAAAACCATGGCATTGTATAGACTTGACACAGTTATGTGGAAGCATATAATAGCTGAAAAATGACTGACATTATTTTATAATGATGGGTTTACTTTTTATAATGTATAGTTATCCTTTGAGCAGTGTACATTTATTTTTAACAAGTTAAACCAGAGATTCTAAATTTACTCTGAACTTTTTTGTACTTGCATCCAAAGGATATAACAAACTTACAACACATGCTTTTGGTTTGTTGTCTACTTATAAAGTGGGTTAAAAACTAAATACAGTGATAAGGGTAGACTACTAATTTGTAATGTATGTTTTTAAATTATTATTTTCGTAATTTCTAATAGCATCAATCAAATGTTTGTACCTCTGAAGGTGAGCTTGTCTTGCAGGTTGAAAATGAAGCTGTTAGTGCTGGTAAAATATTTATCCAAAAATGTTTAAGATCTTTGTATTCATCTTACTTAACCTTTCTGCATTATTTCAGTTCTTTATGAAACTTTCAAATATTTTGATACATGATTTTGTACAAACCTACATACCAGAAACCAGCTTTACTTCTACATTTGTTATGTTTTAGCTGCTTACTTCCACTCCTTTAACTTTGAAGCTCAGTACATAGTTGTATGTTCTTTGCATGATTATATCACTGTATATTGGTTATTTAGGAGAGGGCGTAGGAACTGCTCTCCTTTGAATACTACTTTATTCAAGCTGTTGTTTCCTCATGTGACAGAACCTTAAAAATAACTCTACAATCCGAAAGTTCTCAAACATGGGTCCTATTCGGATAACCCAAATTATTGCTCTTTATTAAGTCTGAACAACCAACCTTAATAACTCTAACACAAAAACCATGGTTAGATGTTACACAATACAGTTGAAACGAAAAACCTGAAAAAAATCTAGTTCTGAAATATGTGTTATATACAGTTATACTGCCATTCAGGATATTTAATGGTTTCTTATAGTTTTCTTTGTTCAGGATACTGAACAAGGGGTATTAGATTACCCGTTAGGAACCTAGTCTGTCTGATTACACTACGTTATTTCATTCCAAAGCTGTTCTCAGTCCAAATAGGTGTGTGAATCTTTTCTTCATTAAATATATGTATAATATCATGTAAATTATTATTTAATAAGTGGTTTAATTTAAACAGTCTTGTTCCAGAATTTTCTGTGTTACATATTACAGTTGCAGGGAGTTTTCTAAACATAAAGTGAAAGAGCACACCCTACAGCTATTTCATGAAGTTGTGAATAAATTTAGTGACAAGCAAAGCTACACAAACTAAATTTTACACAGGATTTCAAGCCTTTCTTCAAACTGAAATTCCTTTACACAGGATTGCTGTTAACTAATCTATGCGACCTTTTATCCAGCTGTGGTATTTCTAGTTTAGAGGAACAATGGTAAACAGTTTAACTATTGTTGCGTGACAGGAAGCTTGAAGATTTGTCTGGACGGAATGAGAAGAAACAAACAAGTCTAGTGAACACAACTAAACATTGTTCATTTATTTTTATTATTTGTTATCGGTTCCAGTGAACGACACTGAAAATTTGTTTTGTTTTGGAATTTCGCACAAAGCTACTTGAGGTCTATCTGTGCTAGCCGTCCGTAATTTAGCAGTGTAAGGCAGCTAGTCATCAACACCCACTGCCAACTCTTGGGCTATTCTTTTACTAACGAATAGTGGGAGTGGCCGTACAATTATAACGCACCCACGGCTGAAAGGGCGAGCATGTCAGACGCGAAGGGGATGCGAACCCACGATCCTCAGATTACGAGTCGCACGTCTTAACGTGCTTGGCCATGCCGAGCCCTCCGGAAAATAATACTATCTCTGTTTTACAACCAAGATTGTTGAGAAGAAAGATTCGCCACCAGAAGTCTGATTGAGAAAACAAATGTGTTTGCATTGCTAAAACATAAAGGGCAAAGTTGAAGAAAGACAAGTATTTAGTGATATATATACATTAATGCTTTCATCTAATTTTATCAGTTTTTAAAATCTGTTTTTAAAATAAAATCTTAGTCAATTAACATGGTGCTAGGTTACAATTTAAACAAAACTTATGTTGAAATTAAATTTCAAAACTCAGATAACTACATGTTAAATTCCATGAGTAAAACCAGTGCTTTTCAACCATATCACTTCTGGAGGTAAGTAAACTGATGCATTACATATTTCAAAAGTTTTTTGTACTTATCTAATTTTTGTTTTCTATACACGAGCCCATATATTGGGGGAGTATCTTTTTGCTACCGTTTACTAGGCAATTAAGGATACTGTGGAAATCGAAGACTACTTATTGGAGAATCTTTAGTAAAATAGTTTGAGAAACTAGTTTAAGCATACAATTTATTTCACTAAGTTGAAATTAAAAACACAAGATTCTGTGAATATGAAAGGAAAGCTATATCGGAATTTAAATAAAATTATTGTCTTCAACTGTCACAATTAAAAGGTTTTAACTTATATTTTTTAACAGTACAAAAGTACATTGTGTCGGTGTGAGGCATAGGATACCTCTACAGGAGGTGTGCGTGATTGTTTGACGATAAATTCAACAATAAATGAGCATCACACACGTTTTCAAAACAATAAATAAATTTGAAACATGTTAAATGTAAGTACAACAAATTCTTTACACTACAGAGATTACTGAGGTATCATTAACACTATATACATAGTTGTTTTCTTCTTGTGAAAAGTCCACTTAGGCCTATTCAACTACTATATAATTTCTGTTGACAAACCTATCTTCTCCATTACTATCGCCAAAGTAACTAAATATATATTTTACATACTTTATTATTGAATTACCACGGCTGTATTTTATATTTTTAAACCCGTCTCTTCCATTTTTTAATTCTGTATTGTCTGTTTATTTTATTTAATAATAAAAGAGTTTTTATTACAACACCTAGAAACAAGTATTTGTTTAAAACATTCATTTTTTGAAAAACAGACAAAATGCTCATAAACTTTTAGTCAGATTTGGATTTCTACATAAATTTGAGAAACACAAAACATTAAAATAATAAAGTTTCACTAAAACATATATATATAAGTATATATTTACATAGTAATAATTTAAAGATAAAAGTAAGAGAGAACACTTAAAACAATAGTTTGTAAAATGTAGCTGTTGTTTTAAGTTTGAAGTTACACTATGATTAATGCGTTCTGTCCATCTTTTCAGTTTAATTATTCCTTCTCACAATCAATGTAATATGTATCAGTAAAACCATTTTTGTTGACGTGAAAAAAAAACAATCATAGTAACTTCGATACATTCAAGAGTTTCAGAATGTTTAACAAATAAAAATCTCAC
Source organism: Carcinoscorpius rotundicauda (assembly GCA_011833715.1). Taxonomy (NCBI): domain Eukaryota; kingdom Metazoa; phylum Arthropoda; class Merostomata; order Xiphosura; family Limulidae; genus Carcinoscorpius; species Carcinoscorpius rotundicauda. The sequence continues at coordinate 49,942,106 of CM022397.1, read as the reverse complement.
TTTAACACTTGTCCATTAAAATTTCCAGAAGAAAACTGTTTCTATGTCTGTTTTTAAATTTCGCACTTTCTTGCTATTGAGTAATTAGCCATTGTTTGTTTCTTACACTAATTTTATAGCAGATCTCTTATATACCACACATAGAGAAAAATAAAGTGTATGTTTATATATAAGTAAAATAATATCAATCCTTCAGATCATGTGCGAAATCTGTTACTTCAAAATGTTGAGTGAAAATAGCTTTTACAGAAACATTTATTGCTGACAGACGGTTCTTTGACAAGAAAATTGAATTGTTTTAAGCCAATTTCTGTGGATATAAGAAGTATGTACTCTAATAACTTTTTGTAATATGACAGTATGTGAAACAAATTTTGTTCCCGTATAGTATGTGTTATTTCTTAATTGCTTTAAGCACATAAAATGACCATTATTCTTTTCAGACTTTGCTTTTGTGATCTGGATAAGGAAATTTAGAAATTAACTTATTTTCGATATAAAAACGGATTTGCACATTTTCATTTCTTTGAGATCTGAAAAAACAACAACTTATGAATAAATATTTATACTGAAGTTATACAAATATGTTTATTAGTGAGTCATGTTTCAAGAATTGCGACTGTCATGTAAATCACTTTCACGTATCTTACAGGTAGTTTGTTTTTAATTCCAAATTATGTTCCATAATAACTTGCAAGTCAAATATGCCCAGTGTATTCATACTAATTTTCAGTATATTTGAAGGTCAATCTTCAAATATAAGATTATTATATTCACAACAAAGTGTCTGGACAACATTTCCTGTGCTAGTGAAGTTTTGTAAGTTTTCACATGAGAATATAATTCGAAATTTTATTTCATTGATTGATTGCATCCGTCATAAAGAAATATATAAAATAGCCCAAACTTGTATAAATTCATTTTATTCTTGTATATTAGCCTGACGAACTGTTGGGCACGATTCGCAATAATATAGAAGTTCAAACTGAGAGAATTAATGTTAAAGTCAATGTTAAAATGGTGACACAATGTGCGTAGATACAAGATTGTTTGTTTCTTTTGGAATTTCGCACAAAGCTACTCGAGGGCTATCTGTGCTAGCCGTCCCTAATTTAACAGTGTATGACTGGAAGGGAGGCAGGTAGTCATCACCAACCACCACCAACTCTTGGGCTGCTCTTTTACTAACGAAAAGTGGGAGTGACCGTCACATTATACCGCCCCCACGGTTGAAAGGGTGGGCGGGAGTATGTTTGGCGCGAACCCGTGACCCTCAGATTACAAAGCGCAGGCCTTAACGTGTTAGACCATGCCATGCCCCAGATAAAAAGAAGGTTTTTATATTTTACATTGAGTTTAAGTTGTACATATTATATAGTTTACTTGAACACGTTGTATCAAATTTAAGTTTTTTCTTTCTTTCTGAACTTTAATATAAGTATTATCTATGAAGCTAAAATTTGTTCATTTCAGTTTTTACATATATACATCTACTCCCTTGTAACATTATTACGAATAAACATTCCAGTCTATGTTTTTCGCGTTAACAAGTCAGGAATGAGTTTTTGGGCTTCATTCTATGGCCGCAATTGCTTTACCTGCGTGTCAATTTTTTGCGAATTGTACACGGTATACAACACCCTTGAATTCAATCATCAGAGGCATCTGTACCCTATATGGCGAATTAGCCATCAATGGTTTAATATCTGTCATTCCAGATTTGTAATCAAGTTAAATTACTTTAAAGGTACCAAATATCGGATTTCTATACTTTTGGTGGTAAGGTCGCAGATACTTGATTATTTAGCGTTGCACTTAACAACAAACAAACAAGTTCTTTAATAAGAAACGTGACCAATATAGCGAAGATTTGTTATTGGTTTAAAAAAGTTTCTGAAACACATTTTCACTTTCAAAACTCTAAATTCACGACAGTTTTCCTTATTGAACTTTTTTGTGTAAATGTAATTTACAATATATATTTAATTAAAAACAAATTAACAGTAGGTTCTTTTTTTCGGTTTTTTCCCTCGGAACCAGGTATCGAAGAAACCACAACATATCTTTAAGTGAGATAACAATATGACACGATGAACTGTACACTTAAACAACTTAGAATTCAACACTTTTATTGCTCTATTAAAGTTTTATTTTCTGGGTAAATACACCAGACAGTTAAACAAATACCAAAAAGAAGGAAATCACAACAGATTCATGTTATTATATCAAAGGTAATATGTAAATGTTGGTCCGCATCATTAAGATGTCCGCATCTGTTTAGAGATTCGTCTAAGCTGCAATCACAAACATTAAAATAATTAAATTCTGAAGTGAATTCAATGAGAACAAAAACAAATCCATTTCATGTTACATATTAGTTAAAATAATTAATATTAAATATGGGAGAAAATGACATAATACTGACCAATTTTAAAAAAATAACGATGTAAATTTTAAATATTTTCACTGTATAAGCGTATGTACCTTAGTTTGGTAGTCATAAAATTGAAAAGTTTAAAACTGTTTCTTATATAAGGCTGTTTTCGTTGTGAAATTAAACGAAATGTATTTTTCTTTCAGATATTTGTGTGTCATTATTTTAGTTGGTTTAGATTTGATACATGTGTTTAATATTTATCCAGTGATGTATTTCATTCCTTAATGCAAAGTGTTGCTATATATATGCTACAAATATCAAGTAAATTTTATATACGGTAGGTATATATCACATAATTCATTTTCAGTAGTTCACTGCAACTTCGAGCATTTGGTTCATTTCACACATAAGTTGGTGGAAGTATGAATGCATAAAAATGGAGTCCTGCAAACATATTTCAAGAGGTTTTAATATTATAGTTTTATACTGTTGAATCTACATTTAACGAAAGTGTATAGGGATAAATACAATATATGGTTCTTTGGTGTACATCAAACATATAAAATTAATTGTTTCAGAATTACTATCCTGAAGTGTAGTGTACCTGAAGCCTTGTAACGACATTAGCTACGTCGTTTTGTCACAGTATTTTAACTGTGGAGAACTTTATCAGACGATGTAAGTTTTTTTTTTTTTAAACAAACAGTGCGATGGAAGATTGTCTGTACTGAGAGTTGTACAATCTGTTTATCCCTAAAGTCTGAACAATCTGTGAATTTCAATCCGAGATGGCGCTATGTTATTATATTTAAATTTTATAGCGTCAAACTTTCCTTGGGCAAACAGTATGATACCCACGTGACTAGTCGTTCCACTTTTCGATATATCATCTGTCCTGCTATTTAAAAAAAGTTTGTTTGTGTTTTGAAATTTCGCACAAAGCTACTCGAGGGCGATCTAGAGGGAAGGCAGCTAGCTAGTCGTCACCACCCACCCCAACTCTTGGGCTACACTTTTACTAACATAGAATGGAATAATGGAATTGATCATCGCATTATAACGCCACCACAGCTGATAGGGCGAGCATGTTTGGTGCGACAGAGATTTAAACCCGCGATTCTCAAAATGCAAGTGAAACGCCGTAACACTCTTGGCCATGCCGGACCATAAGCACGTAAGGAAATATAGGTTTTAATATGTGTTTTTTAATCTTCGTTTTAGAAATAGCATGTTAAAACTAAAATCTAATGTCTAAATCTTTAAATATAGCCATGTAATTTCTTAACTTTAAAAACCTAGAAAATAAAAGTATAATTTTATTATTAACTTTCTATACTTCGAAAATATAATAACTATGAAAACAACATTAAACAGGTTAATTGATAAAAATCTTCATAATATTCTTTTGAACGCCTGACATACTTTACTCAAACTGAAGTTCATGATATGTGGATAGTTACTAAAAGCTCCAACCGCTCGTTATGTAACGCATTAGGTTATTTGAAATTATGATGTTATTTTAAATAATAATGTTTATGTACTTTTCAGCACAAAAGATGTCGTAGTTCAGTGGCAGTTAATATTGGTACATATTAACCGTATTAACTTACTTCTTTAGATACATTTCTTAATCATTTCAACGAGTATAGATTCTGGTTCCTCTTCAGCTGTTTTAAGACTGTCAGCGATACAGTTTTTGAATTGCTGGAAAAATAGATAAACAATATTTAATATTATGAAATGTTTTATAAGAAGAAAAAGCTTTTGTAATTGTAAATTCTATTTGTCTAAAGCCTTAAAGTAAATTTTATATACGGTAAGTATATATCACATAACTGATTCTTCAGTAGTTTACTGCAACTTCAAGCATTTGGTTCATTTTACACATAAGTTAGTGGAATTATGAATGCATAAAATGGAGTCTTGCAGAACATATTTCAAGAGTTTTTAATATTATAGTTCTATACTATTGTGTTTACATTTAACGAAATTAATAGTTATATTGTAATGTCACAGTTCTACTTTTTGTGCTTATGCTCAATCGAATTCATAGTCACATTGTAATGTCAAATTTCTCGCCATTATATCTATCTTTAACTAAATTAATAATTTCATTTTGATTCCATATTTCTCCGATGTTACAAATGTCATAAATGAAATTAATAGTAAAGTATGATTAGATAAATAATTAAGCTCAAATAAAACTTTCGAAAACTGACTTCACAAAATCTGAAAAACAACAGTGATTGTCAAATTGTAAGGTATGAGTGGTTCCATTTTACACGTATTACAGAGAAGTCTTAATGAAAACAAAAATTTAAAGAGCTTTTGGATTCATAAAATGTAATAATTGTCATAAAATAGAACTCCAGTACAATTAAAACTGAGCTGTGTTGGATCGGGTATCGAGTTTTTATTCTAAACACAGGGTGGTTTAAAACGGACAAGACTTAAACCCGTGTTTAAGGTTGAAATTATGCCCATTTTACGAGTAACACAAGTCTCAAATTTTATTATGTAAGCGATGTAGCTACCACGACAACAAAATTATTTTCTTTCCGTACTCCAGAGAAACTGGTAATTTCATACAACAATGAGATTATAACAAACTTGATAAATAAAAGAAATGATGTCTTAGAACTCTAAATACATGTTTACAACTTAACTTCTTCGTACAACGTATAGAAATAAATTTTGATAACCCAAGTAAACATTAAACTATGATTTCATAATATTTAATCATCACCTGCATTTTCGCTTCTTGTCCTTCATCACAGACTTCATCCCAAAATTCATCCAATTTGTCTTCAGAAACTACATTTTTTTTACAAGTCTCAACTGCATCTGGAAGCTTGAGATGAAAAACACTTTCTGTTGCACTAACGTTAATAACACATTCTACATATTTTGTGACATTTAACAGTAAACGTAAATTCATATCTTAAGAACGATATAATTGTTCTGAATTTTATTTTCGCAATTTTAAATTATGCTTTTCTTCTGGTTGTTTGAGACCAAATTTCAGACAATTTATAAATAATTTTCACGATGTTGAAGTATAGAAATATTTTTAAACATTTTCCCATTTGAATACTGTCGTTATAAATATTCATTCTTAACATTTATTTTTATTGAGGCAAACTAATCTTACATATGATTGTTTGATTGTTTTCTTGAATTTCGGACAAAGCTACTCGAGGGGTATCTGTGCTAGCCGTCCCTAATTTAGCTTTGTAAGACTAGATGAAGACAGCTAGTCATCACTACCCACCGCTAACTCTTCAGTTACACTTTTACTAACAAATAGTGGGATTGACCGTCACATTATATCGCATTTACGGCTGAGAATGGGCGAGCATGATTGGCACGAAGTGTATGCGAACTCATGTACCTCAGATTACGAGCTGCATGCCTTAACACGCTCGGCCATGCCGGGCCTCCCAAAGCACAAATGAAATTTTTAGTGCCATTCGTATATCAAGAAGTCTTCACACTGAAGAGAATATCAGTAATATATCTATTTTATCATAAAATAAAACATTATTTTCAAAATCATGATGAATTAAAGAAAATGATTAGTTTTTTCACTCCAAATACTTACCCAAGATGCTTTTCTTCCAAATATTTTTTTATCGCACACTTTTATCTCTTTCATTTTTTCAGGATTTTCCTTATTCTTCTCTGTATAAAAATACGTGTTTGATTTACTTCAGAAGGATATTTTCGTCGTGTTACATACAAGGTTACGTAAAACATATTTTATTTAATAGAAGGAAGAAGTTATACTATTTTCTCCCAATAATATATCTTAACATTTAGATGTAAATAGAAATGTACAACTTTAACGAAATTAAGTCCATGTATAATACAGTTAAAATATTCTGTGGAAGTATTTTTAATCTGACACTCGAATCCTTGGAGCCATTGGAAATTGTGACGTCAAAGGAGACAATTTTGATATTTTCACATGTATCGTAGTGTTCTTGTGCACATAAAGAAGTTTACTTCAATAATATTCTATTTCAGTTTCTGTTGCTTTGTTTTTAATGGTAAATTACAAAAATATACTATTTACTCAAATAATACAATTTATTATATCTTATATGGTGATAAATATTGCAAATGAACTTACTACACATCAGTTGCACACCAACATCAATGCTGCTGCCTTTGGCCATCGCCAGGCTTGCGAGGACAACAAGAGTTACAAACAGAACTTTCATGTTGACAGTATTGCTATTTTCATGAAAATGTCACTTTAGAAAACCCTTTTTATATCATTTACTCAACATTTTTCATCCAATAGTTTAAATTAATTTCTAGTCAACATAAATTTGTTGGCATAGTTAGTAGCATCTCCACCAACCATTGCAAGTCTCTTTCATAGATTGGACGAACCGTGTTTGCTATAAACCAATAACCAAGTGATCTTCCTAAATCATGAGACTTCCATTCATATAATAATATCTCGTGACTCACATCTGTTGTTTTACACTTTCATTCCTTGTAGAAGCCTCACTCTGTTAGAGCACGTTATACATATTACAGCTTTAATATGTAATAATATCTGATATACAGTAATATAAAATGGTATATATATGTACATAGAGTTTTGTTCTGTTGATAACCGAATGAATTTTCTCATGTGTCCCATGAACACTCTTTATTTTTAATACAGTTCAAGTTTTGGAGTAACCGATTATCTGTTTGACGTTATAAATCCTTCTCTTTCTTGTTATTCCTGAAGCAGATATTTTAACATTAAATGCAAGTAATGAAACATGTATATATAATACATCTTATCTTTTTAAAGGTAAAAAAACAAAGTCTGAGTTTCTTCAACAGTGAAAATAAATTTAAATTAGCATTATTGGTATTATAGTAAAAATGATGTTGTTTTGTTGTTTAGAAATAAGCACAAAGCTACTCAATGGGCTATCTGTGCTCTGCTCACCACGGATATCGAAACCCGGTTTTTAGCGTCCGCAGACATACCGCTGCGCCAGTAAGCTATAGTAAAAATGGGAAACAAATTTTCTGAGCTCAGCTACAGAATTAATTTTCTTTTAGAAACTTGCTTTCTGTATTCAAGATCGTTAACCATTAGCTCAGTACGATCTGCCCCAATAATTCAGCTGCTGAGTTTGAATATTTTTGCTCCTTTCTTCATGTCCCAAAATTTTACTGATAACAATTTTTATTTAGTTTAAAGATGAATCGGTTAATTTTATCAGTTGAAATTATGAGATAGTAGTTTCTCTTTCAAGTTCAAAACACTACGCTGTTAATAATATTTAGCATTTAATGTACGTTTAAATTCCGGCATGCTTGACAAGTATAAGTAACAAAATTAATTAGAAAAGTTTCAAAATGTGAGAAGTTTGTGTGCTGTTGAGTGAAGGAAGGATATTTCTTAAATTAGCAATATTTCTTTATTAACATTTCAATTTAAGACGTAGCAACAGTAAGAGTTTTAAAGTTACATATATATACAAAGTCCTGTTATATTGATGTATCATACATTGTTAAAGAACTTTTACTTTTCTATCCATTTATCCAACATTCCCGAAGTTCATATGTTGAAACTTCAAGATGACCTTTAGTTTCGCCTCAATGGAAGACGTAACGTGTAAGTTCTGTCACAAATCAAGGGTATAAGTCAGTGATTCTTTGGGTCACTTTATAATTAAATAAATGAGTCATTAACCCTGGCGGTCCATGTTATAAAAATGATTATGTAGTCTAAGAACAAAATCAAAGATAATTTCTCTTCAAATTTATGAATGCTGGGTGCGATATAAGTATAAATGTGAAATCCCATGACACAGTTAAAGAGCTGGTGGTCAGTGCTGTTGTGTTTTAGGAAAGTTTTCAATGTTTATTCAAAACGATAACTGATTCTCAAGAGTTTTTATCAGGAATTATCTAATACATAAATTTGGTTACTTTGATATATGTTACAAGTGTTTATCTTTGGAACGAAGTTAAATTTGGTTTCAATATGTATTTCACTCATATGTTAAACATGAATATTTTATTACAGAGAAATATAACACTTGTAAGAAACGTTAAACAATAGTACTGTTTTATCACCTAAAACAGACATATACGTACCACATGTAGCAACAGCGATAAGTTATTCTCAAAGAACATCTGTACGATAAATATATATCGTCTTTCGTGCGATAGTAAATTCATACCGAGAATAACACGCATATTTGTTTTTCTTGTCAATTGAAGACAAGAGTTCACGAAGGTGTTTGAAAAGTTAAAAAATAAGTCAGAAAATTGTGACACGTAAGTTGACACTTCTAATAATAAGTTATTCAGACAGAAAGTAGCAAGAAACACATGAAATAGAAAGAAACGCATTTCTTAACTTTGTGAAATAAATAACAGTTTTAATCATCAAATAAAGTTTTATCAGTATTCACAAGATGTTTTCAATCAAAGATATGGGAAGCACGTGGAAGGGACACAATATTCTCTTTCCTTGTCACTGGTCAGTTATGTTTGAAGATAACATACTCGGAAACGCAAAAACTTGGCAGGGGTTTAGTTTAAAGGCAGAGAAGTCTGAAGAATTCTCTTTTCAACAGGGGTGGTCAGAAACGTTGTCGTTCCTCTTCGTTTTCTCACATGAAAGGTTATTTAATTTTATTTGGAATTTTTGCTGTATTTAACTTTTACTTGTTTAAGGTGATGAAATTCGGTGGGATGTTATGAAAATGACAGGTGAGAAAGTGGGGAGCGACATGAAGACGGCACCAAAGAAGTTGGCCAGGCCGGAACCCAACAAGCAGATATCAATGTCATACGACGCGATTCACGACTGGACATTAGTGTTGCCTTGGCTGGGATCTAAAGATTCGATGCCTTAGATTTGGATGTGGGAGAAAACGGGAAGAAAACCCACTTTCACAGAACAGGCGCGGAAAGTTTTACCTGTCCTGTGCATAGATCTGAAAAAGAAACACAAATAAACATGAATTAACCTTATCTGTGATTATGTATTTTGTCGAATGATTGTTTAAATATGTTATATGAATTAACTTACTCGTTTTTTTAATATCTTTTGTGTCTTCTCTAAGTCTCGTTAGAATCGCAGGAATCGTAGAAAAAGTAAATTGGTTTGAATATGTTTGAAACTTGGTTTCTCCATGTTGCTGATAATGTTGACCAGTTTCTACGGGTCGCATGGCCGTAGATTTACCGCTGTTGTACTGGAGGACTTAACTGGCACGTGTCATCATGAATTCGCGATGATTTCGTAAAGATTTTTGGAACTATTAATTATAAATGACGGTGTTGCCAAAGAGTTTGAATTTTATCGTTCAAAAATATATTTAGTTACTAATGTTTTATGACAAACTTTTTTTAGATAATAATGCCATTCTACGGTCTAGAAACGTAAATATGTTATTAGGATAGAGTGAGACATCTGAGTGAGCCGTCAAGTTTGTTTAAGTGAATACTGCAGCGGCAGCTTGTCCATAATACTGTAAATTTCAGTTGGTTATCAATGCAGTGCTTCCAGTTGGTGAAGTGAAATACTTTTTTAACCATTACTATTTTCGTGGTGCATAAAGGTTACCTTTAAGCCGTTTCTTAGACTAATGAATTTCTTTTAAGGTTTTCCACAGAAATAAAGCTCTGACAAAACAACAGATGAAATATATAAGCTGTATATATATATAGATATATGTTATAACATTAAAAACTTCAGTTATTTATTTTAGGGAAGAATTACATCAGTGAAACAGTACTATGTTCCTCAAAATAAAACCACTTGATAATGCTTATAAATCTTTCTTTGTTTGTGAATTTAGTATTGGCAGACATATATATATATATATATATATGGTAGTCCCGACTGTTTCTATTGTCAAATTACTTGATGGTGTAGTCTTGCAACTTCACATGAAAAGAACAATACGAGGATGATGCTTAATTTCATAGTTGATACTTCGTCAGGTGCAACACAAATGTACATTTATTTACTGCAAACTGATATATGTGTGTTAGCTATTTAATTATATCAAATGTAATCTTAGGATTCTTTAACTTGGGGTAACTGAAAAACTATGAGACTTCTATCCTTGAGAAGAACATACAAAAACTGGAACATCTCTAAACATATTTTCGGGCGTCACAAAATGTTGTAAATTAAACCTAAAAAGTAAACAAATGACTCTTGTGTTTGGCCGCCATGTTCAATCTATTTTAACGTGACTCTATCATTGATGGAGTATGTTTTCAAGCGTTTTTTTAGAACATGTTGTTTACTGATTAAAACACACAAGTCACTTGTTTGTATTCTGAAGAACCACACAGTATCTTTACTTATATCAATAGATTCATACAGATTGGACACAAATGTAACCTTTCACACTCTTTGCTTCAGACTTCTGTAAAACCCATATTCCACTTACTAATTATTCAAAAAGAATTTCTTACAAAAAATATTTATCCAATCATTTACGACACAAAAACCAGAAATAGTTTAATAATTTTTTTTTTGTAAATTGCAATGATTATAAAAAATTTACGTTTGCTACAACCGTTCTGAAAGAATATTATAGAAACTTATAAGTTGGTTTTGCGAGCATGATTGCATCACTCGACAACAGTTACAAATATATTGTGTTAAATCTACAATTTACGTCGAAACTAAAATGTCTCAGACGTAGGAATTGACCCTTGGGAATCACATGTTGTGTGTGTGTTTGTGTTTTCTTATAGCAAAGCCACATCGGGCTATCTACTGAGTCCATCGAGGGTAATCGAACCCCTGATTTTAGCATTGTAAATCCGTAGACCTACCGCTGTACTAACGAGAGACAACATATTTGTACTTAGAGGGACGGAAATTATTAAAATGTTAACAGGAATGGCTGTAAGTGGGTTTCTAATGTACGCTGGAAATAAATGTAGATGTAGAAGTGTCTACCGTGATGTCTAAAAAGTTAAATATGTGACTAGAAATTTGGAAAATAAATTTAACACGTAATTTCGGGTTTATTTAGAACCATTTTCTATATTCACGTACAGATAATTATTATTCAAATGCATGACAGGCAGGAACCTCGAGATATCAACTGACCAATCATAAGAAGATACTACTATTTACATTCTTGCGCTACTTACTTTTTACTTGTCAAAAAGTTAGCTAGGTCAAAACAAACGACTTCCTTGACCTCACAGATATAATCACATGTAGAGTAGGCCGCATATAATCAATACGTATTACAAACAATAATTTTCTCATATCTCACTTTTTCAAAATTATTTGCTTCTCAACTGACTTCTAAGTCATGCTGTATAATTCATCTTACTGTATGTGATAAGTGAAAATAATATATAACCAACAGAAAATTTTGAATATTAAAGTCAGTGTCAACGAATGTTACAATTCCTAATAAAACGTTCTGGATTCAAAGCGATGTTGGTTACCAAAAAAAAAAAGAATACAGTTAAAACAGACATTACGCAATCCCACGACTTTTTGTTAGAATTGTACTTAATTTGAACAGTACTTCAAGCATACAACATCTGCGTGTCACATCAGGCAGGAAAAATTAATAAACTATGCCATGTTAACATATGTGGACTGTTGTTGTGATAAAGAAACAAATGGCACATTCACTCATGAAACGTGTTCCGTTTAAAAATACTGATAACAGACTTGATAACAGAATTCAGATGAGGATTAAATACTTCTACCTCAGGTTCAAACATTAACCAAGTTCCCAACATAAGTTATAGAACAGGATACAAAACTGAGTTTGGATCAACTTGAAACAATGTATACAGCCATAAAAAGTGAAACGTTGAAAGAAATGTAAAGTATTATCGATCATATCGTTATTGTCAACAAGATTACATGTTGAATTCGTCTAGCTGTCTATGGACAGATCGCTGTCTACCTTGACACACCGTCTCTGTGCGTATTCCCACTTTCTTACATACATCCTCATCAGACTCTTCAAAGTCTTTACATGCTGCTTCAGTTCTCATTTCTAAAAGACCAAGGACGACAGATTGTACTAGGTCCTCTAGAGAGGCCAGCTGCAAGTCAAGTGACTAAAGGCGGTCTGATAGCTGTTTTGTCATTAACAGTAGGTTTTTTATGATCGCTGGACTGGTTACGAACTACTGATCTAGAAGGATGCACAGGCTCTTTGATTCAGTGGCTCTGTGGACATTGACCCCTTCCACAAGACGCTTTAGGGTTGTCACAATGGCAGGGATGTTTCTTTTCACAACCAGACAAGCAGCATGTTGGTAGGCCCATCTTGTGTTTGACAGTCGCTTCAACTTTATGTGCTGTTTCACGGGTTAAAGCTCTTATTTTGAATGGTTTAAGTGTATGATAATCCAGCAGCTGACCGCGGTGTACACTCTGCCTACGACTTACGATCGGCTCAGCCAAATCTGGATGCAGATGTCAGCCGCACGCCACACACCATCCCGATCACTCCCATCAGCTACCCAGAGTTTTACAACATGACCTATCAAAGCTGAGTTTGTGGTTCCCAATTAGCCTTGTGATTTTACATTATCACTAACCATGTACTACATGGGTAAAAATAGGCATTTTCTCTGACAGTATTTCACAGACATGTTCAAGATTTTCAAGTGCAATTAATATAATTTGGTGATTTCAATGCCACAGAGCAGTTGTTCGTAACGTCGAACTATGTTTAGTTGTTATTTGTTCCTTATTCATGAATTGACTCAAGAGTATGTATGTTATATCTTTTCCTTAGATTTCAATGTTTAAAATGAATATCCTTTCTAAGCCCTAATGCCAATATAAAGAGAGAAATTCCCATTCGTTTCATACAAACTGACACAACTTGGAAGTAAGAAGTGATAATAACAGTCAGCGGGCTCAAGGATCACTTTGACGTTTGCGCTGTCTGTATAAAAGGGAGTTATATTTGTTTACGAGGCTTTTGATATTTCTGGTACTCGGCCTCACACTGGAACACACACTCAGTTTGGATTAATAAAAGGAAAACCAAAATTACCGACTCGTTTTCAAACAAGTACATCAACACACAAGACAAGAGTCTCACATCACCCACTAAAACATTAACTGGTTACACTACGCATAGGGTTGATTATGTAACACCCAAGAAGAGGCAGTTAGTAGATAGACCTACGAATACATGTGGTGCAAGTTAGGAGAACAGTGGTCATCGTGATGGTAAGAATGAGGACATGACTAGAGCAGGACCTCAGACCAAGGTGAAAAACTATCACCAGGACCCAAGGACCTAAGCCAGCTTCCAGATAGTGGTCCTACATGTCCAGACTTGAAGAGATAACCGGCTACAGAATACAACGGCCAGTCACGGTTATTCATAAAGAATTGGCGTTATCAGCATTTGTGGTTGGAGTACTCTGTGACCCAAAATGGTGCATTCTGCTTCTCATGTTATCTTTTCAGTCACACACACTTCAGTAAAACTGAAAAGTCCTTCACCCATGAAAGCTTCCGGAACTGGAAGAACGCGACTACATCACTGAGGTCCCATGATAACTCTGCAGGACACAAGTTTGCTATGCAAGCTGGGGCAGAGTTTAAATTGCAGAAGACAAAGGGTCCAACATGCTCTCGATGCAAACCATGCTAAAACTGTGGAGGGAAACCGACATTACATAAGAGCTGTAATAGATCCACTGCTCTACACAGTCTGCCAGAATGAAGCCAAGAAGGGTCACAGGGGTCAGATAACAAAGACAATTTCCTGGAACTGAGTGGTCCTGGCAATGCCAAGTACACGCACCATGATATCCAAACCTATCTGCTTGACATCATAGCTGGAATGATCAAAAAGGATATCAGCAAAGAGGCCATGGAAGCTGAGAATTTTTCTCTAATGGTGGATGAAACATTGAATGTCAGCAAACAAGAACAGCTGAACATTGTGGAAAGGTATCTCCACCAACAGAGCCTTCACGAGAAGATCTTGGACTTCACAGCTGCTGAGTGTCTGGATGCAGATTCATTGCTCAAGAAAATCATGGAAACTCTTACTAAATGTGATATTAATAATAATGCCTGCATTGGTCAGTGCTGTGGCGGAGCTGCAGTTATGTCAGGGCTCATCAGTGGCCTACAAGAGAAGTTCAGGAGAGAGGTGTCTCAGGCTGTGTATGTACACTGCTATGCACAAAGACTTAACCTTGTACTAATTGATTGTGTACACAACGTCCAAGCTGCAGCAGAGTTCTTTCTGACAATTCACAAGCTGTACAAATTGTTCTTTACATCAGTTGTGCGTGAAGAATTTCTTTAGGTACAGAAGGAGCTTGAACACGTGAACAATCACAAAGTGTTGAAGCATCTGTGAAACACAAGATGGGCTGGCCAACATGCTGTTTGTTTGGCTGTAAAAAAACTTTCTCTACCATTGTGACAACGCTAAAGCGTCTTGTGGAGGGGGACAGTGTCCACAGAGCCACTGAATCAAAGGACCTGAGCATCCTCCTAGATCAGCAGTTCGTAACCAGTCTAGCGGTCACAGAAAAACTACTGCTAATGACAAAACAGCTATCAGCCCTTCTTTAGTCAGCCGTCCTCTACAGCAGACTTAGTACAATCTGTCATTCCTGGTCTTTCAGAAATGTGAACTGAGGCAGCACAGAAAGACTTGAAAGAGTCCGCTGAGGATATGTGTAAAAAAGTGGGAATACGCACTGAGACGGTGCGTCACCGTGGACAGCGATCTACCCCCAGACACCTGGACGAATTCATAATCACATCTAGTACTGGCCAAAGAGATGAATCAACATCAGATGCCAGGAGACACACTTTTTATGCCATCATAGACAGGATGCACAACGAGCTCTACAGAAGATTCTCCTTTGATGCCTGCAGTGTTCTGATGGGTGCAACTGCATTGAACCCCAAACACTCCACATTTCTGAACAAGGAAGCACTCTTAGGAATGGCAGCAAACTATGATGTAGCAGAGGATGACCTCGCAGTGGAGGTCCACCAGTTGAACCAGAAAATTATCTCGGTTGTCGAGCATAAACTCGCTTCCCGACCAAGCTGTCGTGGATCAAACCCCTGAAATAATCCGACTTTTGTCCCAAACGACCTTTCGACTATTTTCGGCCCACCAAGCTTGTCCAAAACTTTTTACCCGCACCTGTCGCTCAGTCCACATCCCCACTAAAACCTGCTGTAAACCTTCTAGTTTTTCATTTTGTTTTTTGTTTTTTTTCTAAATATTCTGATTAAATAAGCCACCATGGTGTCAAAGAAGGATAATGAAAGCGGCAAACCAAAAAGAAAAGTACTCAGAGCCACAATATAAGTGAAAAAAGATCTTATAGCGAAGTATGAAAGGGGTTTTCGCGTGTCTCACCTTGTTACACAGTTTGAAATGGCACAGTCTACAGTTGAATCATACTGAAAAATAAAGAGGTAATCAAAGAAGCTGATGCTGCAAAACGAGTAAAAGTGCTTACGAAACAAAAATCACAAAGAATGGAAGTGGTAGAAAGACTGTTGTTGGTTTGGGTAAACGAAAAACAGTTACCTGGTGATAGCATTTCTGAGACCATCATTTGTGAGAAAGCAGTTGCATGCTCACCTCCTGAAAAACACTACTGGAACGAGTGCTGATACAAGTAATACCTTTAAGGGTAGTAGAGGGTGGCATACGTAATGTGGTGAGACATGGGTAGGTTGCCAGTTCTAACAAAGACGCTGCTTATAAATATGTCTGGGGATTTAAGGACTATGTAGAAGCTGAGGGTTATATTTCCCAACAAGTGTTCAACCGTGATGAGATAAGCCTCTTTTGGAAGAAAATGCCAAAGAGAACCTCCATCATCAAGGTGGAAAAGTCACCGCTAGAACACAAGCCAATGAAGGAGGCTAACTCTGTTGTTATGCAGTAATGCAATTAAGGACTTAAAACTTAAGCATTTGCTTGTGTATCGTTTTGGGAAACCGAGGGTTTTTAAGAAAAATAATGTCCTGAAATGTAAACTAAATATCATTTGGATGGCTAATAGTAGAGCATGGGTAACAAGGCAATTTTTTGTGGAGTGGGTCCATGAAGTGTTTGCCCAGGTGTAAAGAATTACCTTGAGGCCCTTCTTGTGATGCGAAATGTACCTGCTCACGCACCAGGCTTGAAGAACGGGTTGGTGGAGGAGTACAGTTTCATTACGGTAAAGCTCTTGTTCCCTGACACAAACTCCTGTCATCTAGCCCATGGACCAGCAGGTCAGATCGAATTTTAAGGAACTCCACACCAACGCACTGTTTTAAAGGTGTTTTGAAGTGACCTCTGACACAGAGTTAACCCTCAGAGAGTTCTTATAAAAATCCCTTTAGTATTTACAATTGCTTAAGGATCATAGACAAAGCCTGGAGGGAAGTGTCTTTGAGGAACATGAACTCAGCCTAGAAGAAATTGTGGCCAGACTCAGTTGAAGATAAAGACTCTGAAGGTTATGAGGCCGACAATGTGTTTTTGAGAATATTGTATCACTAGGCAAGGGTATGGGCTTTAATATGAGTGGTGATGATGAGTGAAAGAGTTGGTGGAAGACCACAACACTGAGCTCACCACAGAAAAACTTCAAGGCCTTCAGAAGGAGCAGCAACAGAAAGCAACTGAGAAAGTGTCTTCAGATGAGGAGAAAGGGAGGAAGGATGTTCATTGTTTATTGATCAAGGTAATGTGTGGAAAATAAGAAGAGCTACAAAGTTTTGTGGAAAAAATTGTGACAAAGTTGTAGCAAATCGCAGCATAAACTTTTTCAATGACAATGTCTTGTCTCACTTCAGAAACATTTAAAATGCAAGCAGAAACAAACATCAATAGACAAGTTTTTAGTGAGAAATAGGTCCAGTGAGCCTCAAGCAGGTAGTAGCAGTGCAAAGAGACAGAAAAGAGAAAGAACCCCAGAAGGAGAGTTAATTTACGCTTTCATGGAATATATCAATATATATTTTACTTACTTTATTGTTATATTACCACGACTGCATTTTGTACTTTTAAACACGTCTGTTCCATATTTTAATTCTGTGTTGTCTGTTTATTTGTCAAAGTCCACTTAGGCTAGTACAGATACTGCAGAACTATCTTTGGTAAAATTAACTATCTTTTTTTTTAAAAAAAACATTCGACTGTCAATTTCCGTCTAACATATTAATTACAAGGTCTGTATTAACTGGTTGGCCTATCCCTCCTGGAGTGGTTAATTTTACTTTGTTCGAACTTCCCAGGACTCCATTTTCTTGGCTGCTTTTGTCTTTCTGCTGTGTTCTGTTCATCGTACATTATTTATACATTTATTAACTAATCGTTTGCTTTATTCTCTATATTCTGTAGATTGATGAGATTCAAACACAACTTCTAATAATTGTCTGCTTTTAACTCTTAAAAACTAAACAATCAAAGAATATTCATTTACAAAACAAACGAAATTACCAATACCTCAGCTAAAGAGGTGAATATCATGACAACTCACTTCGTATATATACTTCAATAAAAGAGTTCTTATCACAACACGTACAAACAAGTATCAATTTAAAACATTCATTTTTGAAAAACAGACAAAATGCTTGAAAACTTTTATTCAGATTTGGATCTCTACATAAATTTGAGAAACACAGAATATTAAAATAATAAAGTTTCACAAAAACATATTTTACACTATGGTTTATGCGTTCTATTTACCTTTTCAGTTTAATTATTTCTTCTCACAATCAATGTAATATATATCAGTAAAAAGCATTTTTTGCTGACGTGGGAGAGAAAAAAACGTCAACAATCACAGTAACTTCGATACATTCCTCGGTTTCAGAATGTTTAACAAATAAAAATCTCACTTTAACACTTGTCCGTCAATATTTCCACAAAAAAACTGCTTTTATCTATTTTTAAAATTCATATTTTCTTGCTATTGAGTAATTGGGCATTGTTTGTTTCTTTCACCAATTTCATGGCAGATCTTTTATATACTACACGTAAATAAAAATAAAGTTTGCACTAATATGTAGTAAAATAATATTAATCCTTCAGATCACATGCAAGATCTGTTCTTCAAATGTTAATATAATATAGCTTTTACAGAAACATTCATTGCTTATAAACAGTTTTTTGATGAGAAAACTTAATTATGTTTCAAGCCAATTTCTGTGGATATAAGAAGCATGTACTTTAATAACTCTGTGTAATATTACACTGTGTGACACAAATATTGTTCCCTGATAGTATGTGTTATTTCTTAATTGCTTTAAGTACATAAAATGGCCATTATTCCCTTCAAACTTTGCTTTTGTGACCTGGATAATTTAATTTAGAAATTAACTTATTTTCGATATAAAAACGGATTTGCACATTTTCATTTTTTAAGGTCTGAATAAAAGAACATATGAATCGAGATTTACATATATTTATACCAAGATTATACAAACATGTATATTAGTAAGTATTTTATCGAGATTTGCGACTGCAATGTAAATCACTTTCACGTATCCGCCCTCAAATATAGTCTCCCGTCATGCTTTCATTGTACACTCCTTCTTTGGAGCAAAGTTCGAAGTCCAGTATATCTTGGTAGAAGCGCTCGCATTTCTCCTCTGAGTATGCTCCCAATGTTCTTCTTGAATTTATCAAGATGAGAATCAAGGACATGGACTTTTAGGGACATCCTTCAGCCCATTTTATTGTAGTTTTTTCACCAGATCTTCAACCAGTTCTGCATAATTTTCTCCCTTGTGATTGTCCAAGAAGCCAAAAACCACTGCGACAAAGCTGCCCTAAGCCTGTTTTACATTTCTACTCAGCTTCTTGGTAAATTCTGTGTCCTTGCTCTCCCAAACGCAAAGATAACAAGGAAACTTCATGAAGCCTCCTTGTAAACCCATTAGGAATGCTACCATTTTGAATTCTACGATGGAGCAGCACAGCTTTGAGGCCTCTGGATGAGTTATTTATGAAGAGACACCACTCGTTCGGGTTACAGGCAATTTCAACTGCTTCGTACATATTAGATACATTGTGGAAGAAGCAAAGCCCATCGTGACGAATAAAGAAGCTTGAGAAATGCTTGCTCTGACTTGCGACTTGCACACTTTCAACTAACAAATCCAATTCCTTGAGACTAGATGTCAAAAGCTCGGCATTCGCTTTGTTAGACCAAATCTCTGATCAAACCATTGGTTTCTCTCACCAGCTGCACTTCTGAAATTGTGATCTGTATCTTCAACTTTAAACTTCTGTTTCAGGAAATTATTGTAAATTTTACAACACTCAAGAAAGATCTTGAAAATTCTGTAATAAATCTGCCTGGAATATACTGGAAAATGGGTAAATTTGAAAATTTCATTTTCCAGGTTACAAAAGCAAAGATATAAATAGGTCTTTTTCTATTACATTAGGCATAAGAAATTGGGAAATAACACTTTCTGCCCAGGAACAAAAAAAAAGTATATGGTTTTAAATCATTTAGTAGCTCAATATTTTGTTTGAGAGCTTATATGATTGAAGCCAGATTACGATACCCATGTTGGGCAGAGCATAAAGATTCCAATATGTAGCTGCAACAAACAAAAAATCCTTACACTTGCTGTTACGTATTTTTTATGTTTTATATAGACTGAACGCAACAGAAAAACACAGGTAACAGCTTGTATAATTTATTACACTAAACTAAATATATATATGTGACAGATATAATAAATTATATAATAACGATGACAGATATAAAGTTTAAACCTTCAAAATTAATTACGAAACAAAATGGTACTAGTTTCAACCTTCAAAATTAATCACAATACAAAATGGTACTGGCCTGTATCTAATATAATGATCTAAAATAAAAGTATCAAATTCCAGTCTAGGGTGTGAATTTGGTCCCACGAAGAAATTCCGAAGCTTAAATGAAGAAGTTCAGAAACAATTCACAGTTCAATAAATTCGACGAAATTCTTTTTACGATGCCTCCGATGAACGACACAAACTTGTCGCCCTCAATTTTTCCGATCTCCCGTAAATAGTTCCGCACGTGTTGACTTACAGTATAACCACTAATTCGAAAGAATCGTAGAGATTGACGAAATAAAATCACAGCTTCTGTAGATCTAACTTCAGTCACAAATCACAGCAAACACTTAAACTTTCTTAAATGACTGACTCTCTTCTTTTGAATAAAACTAATGTCTGACTCTCCTTTCTTCCTCGCCTCTTCGTCTGTTTATATATTGTAGGCCTAGACTCCTCCAACCACCGCGAAACTTCTACAGATCTCCAGAGCAATCCGCGCATGTCCGTTCTTGCACGAGACTTCTCGTCTAGACACGAGGCCGCCAACCTTTCATTTACATACATATGATTGGTCTACTTAATTCTAGAAAATTCTAAATGTTACCCTAAATGAATAGCAACATATTTTATTAGTTTAAACTTCGAAACAATAATATAAATATGTAAATATAAATAATAGAAATGAAAATCCAAACACAACACGACATGTTGTCGTTTGCAAAATATTTACACGACATTTACATAACACTCTCCCCCTTAAAAGTAAAAAAAAGTTTGAACTTGTGAAAACTTTTTTTTGTTTTGTTTATTTGTTTTTTAAACCAACTTAAAAGGGTTAAATCCAGTACATTCTGAAATAACCTCACGAGCTTGAAACAATAACAAGGGAATACCCTCATCCCAGTTCTTTGAGTGTTCGTGGCAGTAATTTGGTGGAAACGTTCAAGGACACCTTGTGATTCAGGATGGTATGCACTGGATGAAACTTGATGGATGTTTAGTTCATGCATGGCTTGTTGAAATAGCTTGTACATAAAAGTGGAGCCTTGATCTGATTGCACAACTTTTGGAATCCCGAACATGGTAAAGAATTTGACAAGAGCCTTGACAATGTTGGGAGCAGTGATTTTTCTCAAAGGGATTGCCTCAGGGAAACGTGTAGAAGCACACATGATCGTCAAGAAGTATGCATTTCCTGCTTTGCTTTTTGGCATTGGACCAACACAGTCGATAATGACTCTTGAGAACGGTTCTTCAAAGGCAGGAATAGGCTGCAGTGGTGCTTTGGGAATCCCCTAATTTGGTTTTAATGTCATTTGGCAAGAATGGCATGTCTTACAAAAGTCAACAAGATCTTGGCGCATCTTTGGCCAATAGAAATGTCGTCGGATACGATCTAAGGTCTTTCTTACACCTCAGTGTCCCGACAACAAATGGTCATGAGCAAAACTAAGAATATCATTCCGATATCATTTTGGAATAACGATTTGGTGAATAACATTCCACTCTTCATCAGCAGCAACGTCAGGAGGTCTGTATTTTCTCATTAGCACACCTGACTTCTGTTAGTAACAAATAGGGACAGTTCCTATTTCATTTTCATCAACAGCCAATTGTAGAATAGAACGAGTTTCAGGATCATTGTCCTGTTCCTCAACAAGTTTGTTACGATGAAGAGAGTTGAAAAATGACTTGGAGTCATCAGTGGAACTTAAAGTTGAGTCAGAAATCTCATCGATGTGAGACATGAATGTATCAGATAAAGGGAAATCCTCTTTGGATTCCTGAGAACGTGTTTGAGAACGAGTAACAGCACAGGCGGGAAAAACTTCAGGAAACTCTTCAACGAGTTGCTCTGTACTGGGAGTAACAACAGGTGCTTCAACAACACGAACCTCTGGTACCACCTTATTACCAGCCAAATCATTCCCCAAAAGCATAAACACACCTTCAACAGGCAATGTTACCCTAAATGAATAACAACATATTTTATTAGTTTAAACTTCGAAACAATAATATAAATGTGGAAATATAATTAATAGAAAGGAAAATCCAAACACAACACGACTTGTTGTCGTTTACAGAATATTTACACGACATTTGCATAACACTTGCATATAACAAACTAACTGTTGTAAAATATAACTTTTCAATATCTTGAAATGGTTTTACCATTTCTTTCTTCCTATCACTCTAAAAGATGCAATAATTCTTTAAACTATTTAACTAATATAAATACAGATGACAAAATATCTGATTTATATGGCTGTAACTTTGTAAACACAATCGTTATTCGCTTATACAAACAGAAGTAAATCTTAGTATATGGTATTGTAAATAATAAACGTGAGTATAAAAAAAGTTTATACAGGAGGTCAATATTTTTCTCACGTATCAAGTATTACCAAACAATTTTAAAATTCAGTTAATCATAAACTCAGTATCTAATTCTGAACCCTGCATCTCTTGCTGAGGATACACTGTGTCTTGTATGGTTCAACTTTATTTTATATGCTTAGAAGTTCAGAACCAAGAATTTATATATTAAGGGAGTAATTGTTTGTTTCTGAATTTGGCGCAAAGCTACTCGAGTTCAATCTGCGCTAGCAGTCCCTAATTTAGCAGTGTAAGGCTAGAGGGAAGGCAGCTCGCCATCACTACCCACCGCCAACTCTTGGGCTATTCTTTTACCAACAAATTGACCGTCATATAATAACGCCCCAAAGAAGAGCATGTTGTGGTGCGTACGGGATTTGAACCCGCGACTCCACGATTATGAGTCGAACGCCTAAACACACTTCCCCGTGCCGGGCGCAGGAGTAACGATGAAAGAAAAGATTTAAATAAGTTAAATCTAGCAGCAAATTTTTATTTCTTTCTTAGTGCAATGAAATAACTAAAATAATCATTTATTTGATTTTCGATACAGTCACTGACTAACTGGAGATATATTTTTCATGTTAGTCTTACATAAATCACTGTTTATTATAAGAGTAAAGTTAATTATATATCGTTAATGTTTCTCTCTAGAACTCTCTCCTCACCTTAAGTTGCTGTAAATTAACAAACGAATTGATGGTGTGAACGTGCTTTATAGTCACAATGATAAAAAACATACACTAAGCAGGTGAAGTGAAGAAAAAAATGCCATCAGCTACCATTCAGTTTTATACATTGTGTGACACAACTGTAGAGAGTACAATAAATAAACAATTTATTATTATTGTCAATTAAATTTATTTTTGAAAGCAAGAAAATAAAGTAACACATGTTCCTGACGTCACTGTTATATCTCTTTTTAAATTCTTCGTGTTAAGAGAAAAATTGTTTGTTTGTTTATTTTTGAATTTCGCACAAAGCTACTCGAGGGCTATCTGTGCTAGCCATCCATAATTAAGCAGGGTAAGACTAGAGGAAAGGCAGCTAGTCACACCACCCACCGCCAACTCTTGAGCAACTCTTTCACCAACGAATAATGGAATTTACCTTCACATTATAACGCTCCCACGGCTGAAAGGACGAGCATGTTTGGCGCGACGGGGATGCTAACCCGCGACCCTCAGATCACAAGTCGCACGCCTTAACACGCTTGCCATGCCAAAGCCCCTAATTTAGTATAGTAAGACTCAGAGGGAAGGCAGCTAGTCATCACCACCCACCGCTAACTCTTAAGCCACTCTTTTACCAACGAATAGTGGAATTGACCGTCACATTAAAACGCTCATACAGCTGAAAGGGCGAACATTTTTGGTGTGACTGGGAATCAAGCCCACGAATTTCAGATTACCAGTCGAACGCCTTAACCAGCTGGCCGTGCTGGGCTTGTAACCAAGCACCTTTGAAGTAAGCCACATACATAAATGACCAAAACTTTAAGTACTTTCTTTAATTCACAGATAATTAAAAGAAGCAACTGATTAATTTTAACAGCACGAATAATCAGTGTGACATTCATGTATTTTCTTCTCGTAAATTTAACATCACAATATTCTGAATCCAACATGGTAGAACATAATATTTGTGTTTGGTGGATTTGTATTTTTCAATTGATAACATGTAAAACGCTGGCAAGAGATACCAAAATACAAATTTAGTTTTCCTTGATTTAGAACTATTAATCAAAGACAGGACAACAATTCAAAAGTGATCAGAATGATTTACCTTCACAGTTTTAACGCTTCTAAAGTTAAAAAAGTATATAAAGTTTTATCTTGCAAACTGTGGCTGGAATTGTGGATCATTTGGTGGGCAAACCAAGAGTTCCTACCGTGCATTAATTATTTTAGTGTACCATATCTGTACCACTAAGATCAATTGTAACTCACTCACTATCTTGATTGAGATAAATGCAGTTAATACTGAATGTAAACATATTACAGAAAGAAGTATTACCTTTTTTTGTATTGCTAAGTATAATCAGCTAGTGTACCCAAATAGGGTTTGAAAACGTGATAATTGGTGATATTAGTTCGGAAAATCAGAAGATGAATTTCGGGTTAAGCTTTCTCTAATTTCAAATTAATAAACTAAAAAAGTTACCTTCCACCACCACGCTGACTACTCCAGTTGAATAACAAGAATATGCTGTTACTGTTATATTGCACCTCACCTTCGACTCTTTGCGAGTCGCGATTTATTATTAATTACTTACTTTTGCGGTGAGTGGACGCAAAAAAACCCAAAAACCTCAGATTTACAGTTCAACACGTCAATCACTGAACCACGCATGATTCCCAGTCTTATTTTCACAGACTAATCGCTGAAATACCAGGATGATAAAAATAGTATTATCCAATGTTTAATATTTTCATTTTGGCTCTAATGAGTAACATTTTAAAACTAAACATTTCTATAGATAGATCCTATATGTTGAAGGAAACAAAAGAAAATTCGTGGCGAGGTACTAAAGATATAAATATGGCGAAGATTCAATAATTCTATCATTACACACATAAACATTTGGGATGAAATGTGAACGATTTCTTTATCAGATGAAATCATTTTATACTTTCTAAAACAGCTGAAGGGTAAACGTATGTATCCGTTTTATATGTGTGAGAAAGCATAATCACTGTTATTAAATAATGTTCACAGATTCTCAAAGGTCATATTTCAAAGAAAATCAGTTTCAGCTGACCGAAATTGATTGTGCAGACTTATTAACTCTATAAGTTTCAGAAAATATTTGTTAGTGCAACTAATAGTGACACGTGTTATCGAGCATCTTCCAAAAGTATCCTATACACAATCAGTCGGACCAATCATTTAATACACTCGTATTACAGGAAGATGTTATCCAGTGAAGCAAGATGTATCCTTGTATTATCACTGAGTGAAACATTGTTCTGACTGTTGACACGTGCTTATGTTGAATAGTACTCTTTTCACCATGTCATTTAAATAAAGCGCACTCCCTTCTAGGGTTAGGGTTATGGATGTTCTTCAAGAGAAGTCAAAGTGTGTTGTAGATGGCGTTGAATAGCCATCACAGTTTTAACTTCTCAGCTAAAAAATTAAGAATTGCTTTGTAGAGATACGTTCGAATTCCAAAACAAATACACGTATAATATCAACACTTTTAAACAGTGCGATAAATATTGCCTTGACTAATATACCATAACTGATAAAAGTGTTTTCTCTACGTGGATTTAGAGATACATATAGTTCCATCCATTTTTTCTGACACATATCATATCACAGTGCAAAGTATAACACGATTTGTCTGTGTGCAAGATGTTTGTCTTTGTGACCAATACAAGTTCATCAAACCACACAACAGGTTATTTAATATAAAACACAACTTTATAAACATGTTCCTGGTTGGCTTGCTGACATGTACAGTTTCTATTTTGATTTGATGGTACAGTTAGAACCTAATACCCATATTAAACTCCTATTGATAAACTCTCATGCTCATTATTACTGCCTTTGTTAACAGTCAGTACCAAATAATAAATATTAGTCCATATTATATTTGGGTTGCGAGATTTCATTTTCATTTTTTAGCTGCTTTGGTTTGTTTTTTTAGTTTCGTGCAAAGCTACAAGAGGGCTTGCAGTGGGAGACGAGACAGAAGGCAGCTAGTCATCACAACCAACTGTGGTGGTGCTATTTTATCAACGAATAGTAGGATTGAGCGTCACATTATAACGCCCTCACGGTTGAAAAGGCAAGCATGTTTGGTGCGACGGGGTGTGAACCAGCGACCCTCAGATTACAAGTCGCACGCCATAATCCTCCTGGCCATGCTAGGCTTACAAACAGTGAGAGGTATTATGGATGTGAATAAAAATATCTTACTTTCACACAAGGATATAGTTTACAAACAGTTATTTTAGTTGTTCATGTGAAGATAAGAGTGAGATAATTTCAATAATTGTCACTGTGTTTTCTTTCTCACTTTTTGTTACTATCTTTTTTTATATTAATTAAGATATATTTATTCAAATATTCTGCATTTATAAAACTTTTCTACATAAGAAATCAGAAAGTAAATAAAAGTTTATAGTTATGTTGCATAATTTTCCAAAGATAGAAAATCTAACAATAGACGTTATAAAAAAAATTATAATTTTATAGTTTAAAATATAAACAGTTTTATTTAACAATATCTACGAAAAAGTTAGCTTAATTTTCAGCAGAATACACCACTGTTTTAACCGACATCACCAGTGTTTATTTTCACGGTAAAATGTTAAAGTGGTGACACAATGTGCGTATATAAAAGAAAATTTTTATATTTTGCATTGAGTTTAAGTTTTTTTTTTTTTAATTTCGCACAAAACTACTCGAGGGTTATCTGTACTAGCCTTCCCTAATTTAGCAGTGTAAGACTAGAGGGAAGGCAGCTAGTCATCACCACCCACCGCCAACTCTTGGGCTGCTCTTTTACCAACGAAAAGTGGGATTGACCGTCACATGTATTATAACGCCACACGGCTGGGAAGGCGAGCATGTTCAGCGTGAGTCAGATGCGAACCCGCGACCCTCAGATTATAAGGGCATGCCTTAACGTGCTCGGCCATGCCAGATCTTGAGTTTAAGTTGTACATATTGTATTGTTTACTTGTACACGTTCTATTAACCTTAAGTTTTTCTTTCTTTCTGAATGTCAACATAAGTATGATTTATAAAGGTATAATTTTGTTCGTTTCAGTTTTTATATATATCACATCTACTCGCTTGCAACATTTTTACGAATAAACATTCAACATTTCAGTCTACGTTTTTCGCGTTAATAAGTCAGGAACGACTTTTTAAGCTTTATTCTTTGACCACGACTGCTTTACACGCATGCCAAAGTTTTTGCGAGTAATACAAGGTATACAACACACTTGAATTCAACTGTTAGAGACGTCTGTACCCAATATGGAGAATTCGCTGTCAATGGTTTAATATTAGTGATGCCAGATTTGTAATCAAGTTCAAACTACTCTAAATAACTAAATATCGAGTTTCTATACTTTTGGTGGTGAGGACAAAGATATTTCATTATTTAGCCTTGCATTTTACAACAAAGAAACAAGTCCTTTGACAACAAACGTGACCATTACAGCGAAGACTTGTTATTGGTTTAAAAACGTTTCTCAAACAAGTTTTCTGTTTTAAACACTCGAAAATCAAAACAGTTTTCATTATTGAAACATTTTGTGTGAATGTAATTCACAATATATTTTTAATTTATAAAATAAATCAACAGTTGGTTCTTTTCTTCGGAGGCAGGTACCGAAGAAATCACAACATATATCTAATTGAGATAACAATGTGATACTATGGTCTTTATTCTATCACAACTTAGAATTAATCACTTTTATTGCTATATTAAAGGTGCCTGGCATGACCCCGCGCGTTAAGGCGTGGGCTTTGTGATCTGAAACGCGGGTTCGCGCTCGAATCGCGCCAAACATGCTCGCCTTCCCAGCCGTGGGGGCGTTATAATGTGACAGTCAACCCCACTATTCGTAGGTAAAAGAGTAGACCAAGAGTTGGCGGTGGATGGTGATGACTAGCTGCCTTTCCCATTGTCTTACACTGCTAAATTCGGGACGGCTAGCACAGATACCCCTCGCGTAGCTTTGTGCGAAATTAAAAAACAAGCAAACGAATAGTTTATGACAGAGAAATATAACACTGACAAGAAACGTCAAACAATAGTTCTGTTTTATCAATGAAAACATACATGTAAGTTCCACATAGAGCAACAGCGATAAATTATTCCTGAACAACATCTGTACGATAAATATATCTATCAACAACATAACCTTCATAATATGAATTGTTTTTCGTGCGATAGTATATTCATGCCAAGAATAACAGGCACATTTGTTTTTCTTGTCAATTGAAGACTAGAGCTTACAAAGTAGCAAGAAACACATGAAATAAAAAGAAACGAGTTTTTCACTTTGTGAAATAAACAACAATTGTAAACATCAAATAAAGCCTCATCAGTTTTCATAATATATGTTTTCAATCAAAGACATGGAAAACACGTGGAAGGGACACAATATTCTCTTTCCTTGTCACTGGTCGGTTATGTGTGAAGTTAAATTACTCGCAAACGCAATCAAACATGGCAGAGAAAAAAGTCTGAAGAATTCTCTCCTCAACAGAGGTGGTCACGAACTTTGAGGTTCCTTTTCATTCCCTCACATAAAAGATTCTTTAATTTTACTTGGACTCTTGACAATATTTAACTTTTACTTGTTTAAGGTGATGAAATGCGGTTAGGATATAAAAAAATGATGGGTGAAAAAGTGGGGAGCGAAACGAAGGTGGCACCGGAGAAGTTGGCCAGGCAGGAACCCAACAAGCAGATATCAACGTAAAACGACCCGATTCAAAGCAGAGCATTTGTTGTTGCCTTGGATGGGATCTAAATGCCTTAGATTTCGATGTGAGGGGAAACTGGAGTGCCCCGCAAAATCCAACTTTCACAGAAAAGGCGCCGAATGTTTTACCTGTCCTGTGCTCAGATCTAAAAAAGAGTTAAATATAAACATGAATTAACCTAATCTGTGATTATGTATTTTTTTAAGTGATTTGTTGTTGTTTAAATATGTTATATGAGTAAATTTCTCGTTTTATGAATAATTTTTATCTTTTCTCTGAGTCCCATTATTTTGTGTGTTGTTGTTTCCGTGTTGTCTTATATCAGAGGCTCAGGAATCACAGAAAAAGTAAATTGGTTTAAACATCTTTGAAATATGGTTTCTCCATGTTGCTGATAATGTTGACTAGTTTCTTCGGGTCGCATGGAGATGAAGCCATCAGGTGAAAGCTGATTACAGAAAAGACCCCCTAAGGTGCTCTATACAGATATTTCCTGGTCCAATTACCCCACGCTAAAATTTCCAACATAAACAAGGACTAATCTCAAATTATTTCTTTTTATTTTGGCTTACCTGTCAAGCAGTGATTTATTCATTACCTTGCCACGAGTGTAATGTTCCCTGGATAAGACAGGAAGTTTTAGTGCCAAGGAGAGGTATTGGAGAAGTCGAAAGTTTGCCTGAAAGTCTATCCTGGCAGACCTGTTTTCATAGCAATACATTTTGCAAGTGTCTGAAAGGAAACTGAGTTGGTTTCTCTGTTGACTCCACAGCTTTTAGGACAGTTGTGATATTTAATGGTGATATTGGAGTTCATGGTGAAGTCAATATGTGAATAAACTGACCAGTCCCTTATTTCTCTCACGTAATTAAAACACTATAAAATATTCTCACAGCTTTCGTTATGATGCAACTAAATTCTAGGAAAATTTGAATGAATTTGGTCATTGGTGCTCCATGTGAGAAATTTTTCTTGATTCCTGGAAACCCAAACTATTGTGTTTTGAACATAAAAATAATAAATAAATGAAAAATATTTTATCTTATCTACAAGGTAATAACTTGTGCATTTGCAAAGAAATTACATCTTTGTGATTTATATTTCATTAAAGTCAGACTGAAAAAATCTATTTTACTTATCTGTTTTCAAAAGTTTACAAAAGAATGAATTTTTTATTTGTTCCAGGTAAAAATTTCAAGATTTAATACATCCACCATATTCTATATTTACATTAACTATATAAAACCATAATGAAGTTTTGGTGCATGTCAGTCATCACTACATGTTATCTAATCAGTTCACGATACTTCAATGGCAATAAAAGAAAGATATTTGTGTTAATGTTCACATACCCACAGAACTGTCAGACATCTAAACAACCTATGCATACCCTACAGAACTTTCTATTTTACTTTCACCCACCTACACACAGCTATCCATCACCCATCCACTCATCTATCATCTGAAACCACAGTTATCGGATATCTGAACATTTTTACAGTACTATACACATCTACCAACTATCTACCTTACTTTCAGTTGTCTACATTAGTATTAGCTGTTTACACACCTATATTTATGAATCTATCAGCCTGTCAATATGTTTTTCGGTTGTCTATACACTTATCAAAGCTACCTAAACTTATTTGCTCTCTGCATACCTCACAGCTATTCCTCATCTGAATGCTTTCTTCTCACCAATTAGCCATTTACACCTATCAGTTTCATAAAAGACCTATCAAGTATATATATACAGATTGGTAATCTTCATATCTGTCAGATTTCTACCAGAGTTCTGAATTTTGTACTGTCATTTCATACAGTTACCATCTTGTTTTTCGTTGTCTCTCATTTCGACCTCTCTCATTCCTGCTCATCAAGTCTTACATCTTTTACTCCCTCCAGTGGCACAGCCGCATGTCTACGTACTTACAACGCTAGAAACAGGGTTTCGATACCCATTGTGGGCAGAGCACAAATAGCTTATTCTGTGTCACTACACAGATCATACCAGATGTTATCTTTAAAAAATAACAAAGGGCAGAGAGAGCGAAATTAACGACGTTCTTCAGCAAGTTATATTTAAAAATTTCACAAACTAGAACAACGAACTAATTCGCAGAAAATATTTGTGTTAGCCGTCCCTAATTTAACAGTGAAAGACAAGAGTGAAGGAGGCTGGTCATCATCACCCAGTGCCAATTATTGGGCTTTTCTTTCACCAATGAATAGAAGGATTAACTGTACATTTTAACGCTTCCAAGGTTGAAAAAGCGAGCATGTTTGGTGTGACGTGGGTCCAAACCTGCGACCCTCAGGTAACGAGTCGAGTGATTTAACTATCTGGCCATGCGTATCTTAAGTAACAATGATATATTACACGGAAATTTCGTTTTTTAATTTCTATTTTGGTCTTGTGATGATTGACAAAAAACATTTATTATTTGAGTTATTTCATTAAAAAATATAAATAACACAGGTTTACAAAAAATATTTTTTGTCTGAGGCAAGAATGTGAATAGGTGTTTTTTACTAATTTGGGTGTGCTGAATTCAAATTTATAAACAGGTTTGCTCTATCACCTCTAGTTTTTTGGCTTTTAAATAGTCTCATTTTAGTATATACAGAGTATATACGTGCTTATTTCAACAGTTGCAGCAGCTTATTTCAGATAAAACAGGATAGATAAAGAACATTGACGGAATAAATATACTTGGATGACACAATGTACACAATTCATAGTACCGCAGACAGTTAAAAGTGTGTTTTTTTAGATGATCTGGTGTATTTTGCCTCCGGGATGTCACGCAAGAGCATCCAGCAGAAGTCTCCCATCATGCTGGGGTTCCACTTGCCTTGGTAGTTGCTCTCCATCTTCGTAATGTCTTGGTGGAATCTTTCTCTGTGCTCATCACTCACTGCTCCAAGGTTTGGAGGGAAGAAGTTGAGGTGGGAATGGAGAAAATGAATTTTGAGTGACATTCGGCATTCCATATCCTCCTAAGTCTTTAGCAACTTCTCAATACAGGCTTGGTAATTTGGTACGCGTGTGTTACCAAGGAAGCCAGTACAGACTGACTTAAATGCTTCCCATGTTCTCAGTTCCTTTTAGGTAAGAAGCTCCTCAAAATCAGTATCCTTCAACACTTCTCGGATTTGAGTTCCGACAAAGATGCCCTCTTAAGTTTAGCAGCACTGAGACCTGGGAACACAGTAGACAAGTGTTGGAAGGCAGCACCATTTTTGTCCATGGCCTTCACGAAATTCTTCATAAAAGTCAAGCTTGATGTGAAGAGGAGGAAGAAGCACCTTCTTCATGTCAATCAGAGGATTCTCCTTGACGCTGTGTTCGCCAGGAACGAAAGTGCTTCTAGACCCCCAGTGTTTTTGCTTGTAATGCTGAGATACAGCTCGACTATCCCAGAGACAGAGAAAGCAACAGTACTTTGTGAAGCCCGCTTGCATACCCACAAGAAGACCAATGACCTTGAGGTCCCCACACAGACTCCACTGGTACCGGTTGTACTTAACAGCTTCTAAAAGAAGCTCCATATTGTCATAGGACTCCTTTAGTTGGAAAGAGTGTGCAGTGGGAATGCTTGGATATTTATTCCCGTTGTGCAGAAGCACAGCCTTGAGATTTCGCTCGGAAGAGTCTATGAAAAGACGCCAGTCTGAAGGATTATGTGGCAAACCAAGGAAAGTGAACAAGCCAGGTACATTTGTGCAGTGGCACAACTTGTTTTCCATGTCGAAAAATGAAGCAAGGTCTTTGTTCCGATTCCTCAAACTGGTGATCCGTCTTGATATATAGCTATATATATATATAATGTAATGCTATCACTTACATTTATTGCATAATAACTAAAAAAGAAGACATAAGTCGCACAATATCAGAAATTAACCCTGAATGCATATATGCCTTTATGTACAGTATGTGTACAAAATGTACAATATGCATATCTACAAAACTAGAGGTGATGAGTAAAAACGGATTTCAAATCTGAATTCAGCACCCCCAAATTAGGTTAAAACAGTTATTTTTGTGCTTGCCTCAATTTCTTTGTAAACCAGTGTAATTTGAATTTTATAAGTATTTAGCTATATTTTACTTACATTTTATTTTTGTGGTTATCAAAAAATACAACTATATTTTTTTATCCTTCATGGCCGAGTGCGTTAGGCGTGCGCGGGTTCGCATCCAAGTCGAGCTAAACATTCTCGCCCTTTCAGCCGTGGGGGCGTAATAATCCGACGGTCCATATCATTATTCGCTGGTACAAGAGAAGCCCAAGAGTTGGCGGTGGGTGGAGATGACAAGGTGCTTTCCCTGTTGTCTTACACTGCTAAATTCGGGACGGCTCAGGTTTCTCCTCTTGGTTGGGGGTTGTGCAATAGGCTAACAATTTACTCACTTAAAAAACTAGCTTGTTAATGAGTCCGCAAGCGATTGCAGCTCTATGTTCCTTCATGAAATCGAGAGGCATAGTAATAATAAATAATTTATTTATAAAATATTTATTTTATTTATAATATCATGCTGTTTATTGATTGGAAGTAACATAAAATACATTCATATCTTTGTTAATATATTTTTAATAGAATGTATTTATTGCATACAAAAATTTATTTTGCAGACGAGTTGTATTATTGTATTTAATTTGGTTGGTGAAATAGTAATGTAAGATGTGAAAGCGCTTCCAACCAAGTAAAAATATTCAAAATTCAGTATTTCGAAATTAGTGATCCTTTTAATACTTTTGACATACATGTTTATATCTAAAAGGAGTTTTACTTTCAATGAACTATATTCAACTAATTGTCAATACACAACCCAAAATAAATTTCATAATGCTCTACATTAACTACACAGCTTAACTAGAAAAATATTCAATATTTTTTTTCAAAACTATAAACACCATAATGCAACATTAAAGTATCACCAGCTTTGTAAGTCCGTAGATTTTCCGCTGTTGTACCAGAGGACTCCACAGGCTCGTATCATCATGAATTGGCGATGGTTTCTTTAAGATTTTTGGAACAATTAATTATAAATGACGGTGTTGTCAAAGAGTTTGAATTTTATCCTTGTAAACTATATTTAGTTATGAAATGTATAATACTAGTGTTGAAAATAGTCTATTACTACCAAAGAGAGCGGACTTTTTAGTTTCATAAAGAGAGAGTATTTACTGATTATCCTAAGATTGCTGTGGTGAGACCTTGACCTCATCTGTTGCAAAGCGAGAAGTCTACAGTTTTCTTGGTTTTGTATTTTAGTAACAATGTTTAAAACAAACTTTTCATGGATAGTAATGCCACTCCACGGTCTAGAAACGTGAATATGCTCTTTGGATAGAGTGAGACATCTGAGTGAACTGTCAAGTTTGTTTAAGTGAATACTGCAGCGGTAGCTTATCCATAATACTGTAAATTTCAGTTGGTCACCAATGCTCTGCTCCCAGTTGGTGAAGTGAAATACTTTTTTAACCAATACTATTTTCAAGGTACATAAAGGTTATCTTTACGCCTTCTCTTTAATGAATTTCTTTTAAGGTTCTCCCAAGTAACAACCAATACATCTGTAGATTTTGTATAGGAATATATGTTGCTTGTTAGATATTGCTTTCTTCATAGTGTATGGTGTTTTTTGTTCTATTAAATGGCTGGTATCCTGATTTCTTGTAAATCAGAGGTGTCAACAAAATCACATCCTCAGTCTCCTATTTAAATCATGTCACTTTGGGTAATTCTGAGATGCACAGATGAAGCTTATGCACTCCTCGTGCTTTCCAATGTGTAACATCCACGGTAACCTATGTATTAAAGAATCACTCTGCTAGAGTGTGAGGGACAGACGAGTTCAGTCAGAATATGACAAAAAACAAGTTTTCATTTCATGCAGGATCAACAAACGTCACCAACATACACTGAAAAAAACAAACTGATGTCCCAGTGAAACTTCACAATGTTTTTCAAAACAAAACCACTTAATAATGTTTATATATCTTTTTGTGTGAATTTAATGTTGATAGACATATATATGGTAGTCCATAATGTTTCTATTGTCAAATTACTTGACAATACTTCCAACTTCATATGAAAAACCAATACGAGAATAATGCTTAATTTCATAGTTGATACTTCGTCAGGTGCAACACAAATGTACATTTATTTACCATAAAGTGATATATGTGTGTTAGCTATTTAATTATATCAGTTGTTACTTTAGGATTCTTCAACTAGTGAAAACTGAAGAACTATGAGACTTCTATCCTTGAGGAGAGCATTCAAAAACTGAAACATCTCTAAACATATTTTTGGAAGTCACGAAATGTTGTAACTTAAACCCAAAAAGTGTATAAATGACTAAGCATTCAAAAACTGAAACATCTCTAAACATATTTTTGGAAGTCACAAAATGTTGTAACTTAAACCCAAAAAGTGTATAAATGACTACTGTGTTTGGCCGCCATGTTCATTCCATTTTAAAGTGGCTCTATCATAGATGCGGGATGTTTTCAAGCGATTTTTACAATCCGTTGTTTATAGATTAAAACACATAAGTCACTTATTTGTATTCTGAAGGACCACACAGTATCTTTACTTACATCAATAGGTTCATGCAGATTTGATTCAAACGTAACGTTTAACATTCTTTGCTTAAGACTTCTGTATCACCTACATTCCACTTACTAACTCTTCATGTTATAATTTCCTTTCTACACAACATCCTTAATCAGAACTGTTACTCAAAATTCGCAAAAAATATTTTTCCAATCATTTGGATTAATCTAATAAAGTACATACTAAGAGAAGATTTAACCCCAATTACCGCAAGTCTACCTGAAGGTTATTTTTGAACCTGCTCTTAAGCCAAAAATGTTTTCATAACATGGGTCGTTTGTTTATATATAGTTGGTCCTCAATTGCACCAGTGACAAGTTTACCGACTTACAACCTTAAAATCTAGCTTTGCGCTATCGAGAATGAACTTTAGAATACTTACTACACAAATTGAGATTCTGATATAGGAAACCTTGCTAGCTTAACAAATGTCCTCCTTTCTCAATAACAAACAACCTTCACGTGACTTGAAATGATTTTAATTTGAGATTTTTATTTGTATTTATTGTTGTGATAATCATCAGTGTAAATCAGTGACGGTGAAATTCTTGTTCACACAAAATGTTTACTAAACTTGTATTTACCATTACATTTGTTCTTTTGATGAGAAAACCAATGTTTATTAACAAAGACGAAGATGACCGGTAAAACATTTTAATCACAAGCTTTTTTCTCAGCGCAATCTGAAACTCGTGTCACAGAGATGATTATTACTAAATTTATAATATAATGACACCGTTATTGGTTTACTTAAAGCGGTAAATGACGGATAAAACAATGATTATGTCTATACATTACATAATAGTTGAGTCTAGTACAATAATTAAGAACAAAAATGATTCCTGCAGCCTATATTACATTTCTTAAAGACAAATGAGAATCTCGGTACAAGATAAAATATTTAGGATTCAAACGAAAAGTCACTTTTATGCAAAACAGTGTATCATTTCATGCTGCTGATGATACTATGGATTACCTTTCAAAGTAAGGTTTCAAAAACAATTGGCTTATGGAATTGACAGATTTAAACCCCATAAAGAACCTACGGAGTGTCATAAACCATGCGATTTGTGCTCGTGGAAGAAATTTATATTAAAGAATGATCTCTGGAATGCTGTACTATCATCTGCAAGAAATGTAAAATCGTGTGTGTGTGTGTTTGTTTTATTAAAGCAAAGGAAAAATATCAGGCTATCTACCGAGCCCACCGAGAGGATTCGAAACGCTGATTTTAGCGTTGTAAATCTGGAGATATACCTCTGTACCAGCGGAGGACAATTTGTTTGTTTGTTTGCTTGTTTTTGAATTTCCCACAAAGCTATCTGTGCTAGCCGTCCCTGGTTTAGCAGTGTAAGACCAGAGGGAATGGAGCTAGTCATCACCACCCGCCGCCAACTCTTGGGCTACTCTTTTACCAACGAATAGTGGAATTGACCGTCACATTATAACGCCCCCACGGCTGAAAGGGCGAGCATGTTTAGCGCGACCTGGATGCGAACCTCAGATTACGAGTCGAGTGCCTTAATCACCTGGCCATACCGGGCCTTTTTGTCTGAAATTAAGCAAAAAGCTATACAATAGGCTATCTGTGCTCTACCCAACACGGGTATCGAAATTTAGTTTTTAGCGTTGTGAGTCTGCAGACATTCCTCTGTGCATTAAGAAGGGAGTATAGATTACGATGCGCTCGCCTTAAGAAGCTTGGCCGTGCCGGGCCCGCGGAGGACACTGTTAATGCAAAGACATTCAATAGCGACCATTCTGTCGATGACCGTTTCATCAAAGCCATGACAAAAATTGTGGCGATATAAATAAATTAATTAATTAGATTCTTGTGATCATTGTGTATTAAGCGGCTTCTTGGTTTCATTTGGTTATTAAAAATTTGTTTTTTCAGTTATATTTAACACCACATTTAACAACAACTATTTTTGGACTTTACGCTTTAATAATTTGTCAATGTTTAATTCATGATATTTTAGCAAATCCCGTATAACTTTAATGATAATTGTACAAGTTGTGTATAATAATACGATATTTAATCTTTATAAATCACATTTATGTCACAAATATACTTTTTGAGACATTCGTAAAAACAACATTGCGTAATAATTTGTTACGCCCAGTAGTGCACTATAATTACATAATTTACTTTAAGTTTTTATTGGTAGCATTTGGTGGCTACATTTTACATTTCTATTGTTTGTTTGAAACGAAGATAAATAGTTTCTTTTCTTTTTTTTACTTAATAATATCGTTGTCATCCAACATACGCCCCTTGTACAATTTCACTTAACAGAACTTAAATTAGAGTGTCAGCATTAATAAGTCTTTTTAAATGGTTATAATTGTAAGCGGATTTGATAATTCAGTAAAAGATAAATATAATGCATAGTGATCAGAAACATTATAACGGACTAAATCCGGAACTTTACTGCAATAATTTGTAAAAATATTATCGAATGTTGATACTGCAGTCCCATAAATATAATAGGTCAGTTTATATAAGAGAACGCTTTAATCACAGACATTAAATTATTTGATTTAGATACATGACTTTTTTAGTTGTAGTTGGGATATAGTGAAAAATATGCACCAAAAATACATTGAACAATTAAAATTAATATTATCATTAAGCGAAACCAACGTATCTGTAGATCTACTCCACCTTCAAATATCATAACAATACAGTTTGTAATAATAAATGACTTTTGTAAGTTGCAATGATTATAGAAGTTACGTTTGTTGCAACAGTTTTGAAAGAATATTATAGAAACTAATAAGTTGGTTTCGCGAGTATAATTGCATCACTCGAGTGCAGTTACAAATATACTGTGTGAAATCTACAAACTACGTCAAAGCACAGATGTCTCAGACGTGTGTGTATGTTTTCTTACAGGAAAGCCACATCGGTTTTTCTACTGAGCCCATCGAGGGGAATCGAACCCTGAATTCAGCATTGTAAATCCGTAGACATACCGCTGTACCTCAGAGGGATGGAAATAATTAAAATGTGAACAGGAACAGCTGTAAGTGGGTTTGTAATATACTCTGGTAATAAATGTAGATATAGAAGAGTCAACAGTGATGTCTAAAAAGTTAAGTTTGAGAAATAAATTTAACACGTAATTTCGGGTTTATTTAGAACAACTTACGATATTCACGTACATATAATTATTATTTACATATATGACAGTCTAAAACCTTGATATATCAACCTGCCAATCATTAGAAGATATCACTGTATTCATTCTTGCGCTACTTATATTTTACTTGTAAAATAGCCAGCTAGGTTAAAACCAACGACATCCTTGACCTCACAGATATAGCCACATATAGAGTTGGCCGAAAATCGTCACTACATACAACTAACAAGCGTTTTCTCATATCTCACTTTTTCTAAATTATATGCTTAATTTACCTCTATGTCACGCTTTGCAATTCATCTATCTACATGTGATTACTGACAAAAATATAAAAACAATAGTAAATATTAACTCTTAAAGTCAGTTCTAGCGACTATCGGACACAAAATTGGCCTACCAGCATGCTATTTGTCTGGCTGTGAAAATAACCTTCCCTGATATTGTGAAGATCCTAAAGAGTCTTGTGGAGGAGGACAATGTCCACAGAGCCACTGAATCAAAGGGCTTGTGCATCCTCCTAGACCAGTAGTTCGTAGCCAGTATAGTGGTCACAGAAAAACTACTGCTGATGACAAAACAGTTATCAGCCCACTTCCAGTCATTTGATCAATCACTGCAGAGGACCTAATACAATCTGTAATCCCTGGTTTTTCAGAAATGTGAACTGAAGCAGCATGGAAAGACTTGGAAAAGTCTGCTAAGGATATATGTAAGAAAGTAGGAATACGCAATGAGACGGTGCGTCAAGGCAAACAGCGATCTGCCCACAGACACCTGGACGAATTCATAATCACATCTAGTACTGGCCAAGGAGTTGAACCAACACCAGATGCCAGGAGACACACTTTCTATGCCATCATAAACAGGATGCTCAACGAGCTGAATAAAAGATTCTCCTCTGATGCTTGCAGTGTTCTGATGGGTGCAACTGCATTGAACCCCAAACATTTCTGAACAAGCAAGCACTCTTAGGAATGGCAGCAAACTATGGTGTGGCAGAGGATGACCTCGCAGTGGAGATCCACCAGTTAAACCGGCTAATTTCTAGGAAGAAAGACAAGGGGCAGGAAGTATCCACACCATTGGAGCTTGCAACCATGCTGGAGTCATAGAAGGATGCTTTCATGGATCTCCACAATCTTGTCTGCATCGCTGTGACCCAGCTTGTCACTTCACTTAACTGTCAGAGAAGTTTCTCATGTCTAAAGCTTCTCAAGACATTCTTCATTTAGAAGGCTATTTAAAAGCAAAACAAATTAATAATTAGCTTTTGTATAGTGTATAGAATCAAACAGATAATAACAATAAAAAGTTTATAATAACGTATAAGAAGTCAAAAGAAGTTATATGTAGTTAAACGTTTGACAGCCTTAACATAGAAGGAAGTGCTTGAGCGTTTTACTTGGTTTCAATACCACAAAGTTTTTCAAAGTGTTTAATTTTTTTTAGGAGTTAATATTTCTTTAATTTAATGATTCCAAAAATACTTTAGTGCAATGTACTTTGCTTGCAGATATTGCCTGTTTTTACTTTTCTTAATATCGTAACACCCTGGTTAACCATCTATGATTATATTGTTCTTTTCCTAGTATTTCAGTATTTTGACGTTTAATTCGTGCGCACTTGTTATCTGGAGCGAATCAAAAACTCTTATCAATAACAAATGATAAATCATATTTTACAATGTTTGAGTTGCGTCTTGATACGGGGAATGTACAATAACACATACAAATCGATTTACTATAAGAAACGTATGTACTACTTTTTGGCATCAAGACATCAGATATATTTAATGTCATATACTGTTGTAACATGAAACACTGAAAAGAGTTCATTCATAGCATGAGATATCGAGAATGCTCAATCACAACTGCATGTGTATCGTGTTTGTAGTTAATGCGTGATTTAGACTGCTAAAAAGAGCTACCAGTAAATATTAATTACTCAAAAAGAAATTAAATAAATCAGTGTGGTCTTTGAT
Source organism: Carcinoscorpius rotundicauda (assembly GCA_011833715.1). Taxonomy (NCBI): domain Eukaryota; kingdom Metazoa; phylum Arthropoda; class Merostomata; order Xiphosura; family Limulidae; genus Carcinoscorpius; species Carcinoscorpius rotundicauda. The sequence goes on along the minus strand of CM022397.1, from coordinate 49,901,339 downwards.
ACAAGAAACGAGTGTGTTCTATACAATATAGGCTTATGTGGTTTTTTATATATACACATATATCTGTCTTCAAATTTTTAGTTTTTCTGACAAATACAAGTACATGAAACTTTGATTGCGTAAATAATAACTCATTTTATAGCGTTTTTAATCATTTAAGTTTTATTGTCATAATCTAGATTGGGGAAATGTACAATAACACATAAATCGATTTACTGTAAGAAACGTATGTCCCTTTTTTCGCATCTAGACGTCAGATATATTTAATGTCATATACTGTTATAACATGAAACACTGAAAAGAGTTCATTCATCGCATGAGATATCGAGAGTGTTATTAATTTTTTAAATTCGTATTTTTTGTTTTAGGGCACTGGAAGGAATACACCCGGTAGGATGAGCTTGCAAAATGTTTAATCACAACAAAATGTAAACAATTTTGAAAACATAAACTGAAATCTAACGTATTAACTTAACATACCTTTGTTTCTAAAAAAAACTAATTGATTTCTACGTATTTCTTAGTGAATATAATTTAACTGTAGTTATAATTGTTGCAATATATTCAAATTGTTTTGTCATGTGCAGCTTAAATAAGTTAGTTGCGTTAGATGCAATAAATTACCGATATAATTAGGGAAGTATATAAACTTACCCGAGAACACACACCAGTACAAAGCTGTCTTACAAGACTTACTTTTGTTTTAGGTCTCTATTTTGATATAATATTTACTATACGTCGTGTTGTGAAAATATCATGAAGTCGTGCTACCAGTAATATATTGTTCGTACTTCTCACAAGATTGTTTGTTCAGAGTCTATGTTTTAACTTATATTTCTCTAATTCTATATAAAAGACGAAAATATTTGAAATTTAAAGTCTAACGCTTGAAGTATTAAAATAACGTTTTCTCCAGCCCTAATTTATAAGAGAAAAAAACTATTTGATTAAAAGTTAAGTAAAAATTAAATCATCATGGAGTCGAGTAACTTTGTGTGGTATTTACCCGTTCTATCGTTATATATCTTTCTTCTGTACCATTCTTATTTCATCTAACCCTTCCTCACTATATGTGGGGTTGCTCTGTGGTCCATTTATTCACCTTTTATGTCGCTATCGCTTTTTCTCCTTATTCGGCTCAAGATTCAAATAGTAATTAATAGGAAACGGTTTAACAAACTAATGTTTTTCCACAAAAGAGTAATACTATGAAGATGTAAATGTACTATAATCATGAGTCCACACGTGCATTGTACGTACTTTTCACAGCCTAAGATCTAGGTAGAAAGCAAATACGAGAGACGTATTGACAGACGAACATACAGTGACAAGAGAGAGCTGTTTGATGGGGTAGGTTTCGGTTTTGTAACTTGTTTAATAAGCTTCCCAGTATAGTCTAAATCGCTTAAATCTTTTGAAATCTATCAAAGTTAAATAAAAACTTGTGTCAAAAAGCACACGTTGTGTCTTTATGACAATCATGTTTGTTTCGTTATAGTTGTTTCGTGTATTAATCCTATTATGTCACTAATTCTGTTTCTACAAAAGAAAAAAGTGTATTTATTCTGAAACACAGTTACAAATTACCATCTTAACTTTGGCTGTATAACTAAAATAATTGAAAAAGAGAATTATTAAAGATCCAATTTATTTTTCGTGATCAAGTAAGTAATTAAATAAATGCAAAAACAACGCAAGAATTGTTTTTTATTCCCTTCAAAATTGGTCAATTTAACCAAATGGAAAGGTAACACAAATTAAAATATCAAATATTCCAACGTCATTTGTGTTCCGACTTTAAAATATTTTATTGTGAAAGGTCCTAATGAAATATTGCAAACGTAGCTGCTTCCGAAGAGCTGAGAGACCAAAGTATCGCATGAGAATTTCTAGAATTCTGTGTTATTGACAATTGTATTAAATAACTATTTTTATCTGTCCATGGTAAATTATTTTAATTACAGAAAAAAGATATTATTAAATAAATAACATAAAAATGGCGCAATTTAAACGAAAACCGTGGAGTTGCATATATATATACAGTGATCGAAGTCACTAAACATTGCCGCTATTTTCAAAACTTTGTGTTATTGTGAACTACACCGGACGTTATTTTCCAAACTTTTTGTCATTGTGAGCTATACTGGACGTTTTTTTTATTTATTTATCGACTAAAACATGAAAATAATTGTTTATAGTGTTATTAATCTTTTGTTAAATTAATCATACAAATGTGTTACAGAGGTAAAATTGAAAAGAGAAAGAGGCTTGAAGCATTCTTTGGTTGGCTGTACCCTTTGCCGTGGACTGCAAATAAGTTTGTTCTTGTTCAGTTGTTCGTTTTATGGTAAAATTAATATATTTCACTTACTTACAGTTATTTGAAACTAAAGTTTTACCAGATTAATATATTCATATGCACAAGAATTTACTTCAGAGGATATTAATATACATTAATAGATATTTAAAGCATGTATAAACACTAATTGAAAAAATAAAATGTCATAAAACATATTTTTACATGTGATTTATACACGTACATTAACAATCATACAGTTTCAATAAGAAATAAAATTACATCATCCGACAAAGACAGCTTATTTCACGTTCAAATTTGTTACATTATTACATTATACTTCCAATGATGGCGTTCAGTAATTAATAACATTTTTGCTGCCACCATTGGGTCTTGTAAACATTTTATGATGCCGAACTCAAAAGACAGTGGGAGGAGAAGATGGCCACCTTTAAGGACAGATGACCACTCAAACATCCCAATTGGGAACTTTCCATCCCTGGGAGTCCCCCAGTGGCTCAGCGGTATGTCTGCGGACTTACACGCTAAAATCCGGGTTTCGATACCCGTGGTGGGCAGAGCACAGATAGCCCATTGTGTAGCTTTGTGCTTAATTCAAAACAACAACAACAACAACCATCCCTGGGAACAAAGAGATCGGTGCTCGTCGACATGAGGAAGAAGAAGATGAAAATATTGAATTACACATGCCTTCCATACCTGAGCCGACAGGTGCTAAGCCTGCAGATGAGGATGATGAGGATGAATAGTGTACAACATTTCATGAAGAAGATGTTCTTGGTTTGTGCACTTCAGGACATTAAATAAAACATTGTTTTCTAAGTGCAAAGCTACACAATGGGTCATCTGTCAACAGTAAAGAATCGAACCCCATATTTTGGTCTTGTTAGTCTGTAAACTTACCGCTGACAATATTGGTTTCTTATTAAGCTACATCATGAGCTATCTGTGCTCTGTTCGAGTATCAAAACCCGGTTTCTAGTGTTGTAGACACCCCTAGACACATGAATCTATTGACACACCACTGTGCTACTGGGGATACAGCAACTGATGTGCTACTGGGAGACCCGCTAACACTAAAACCAGCAAAAGTAATTTTATGGACTTACAAAGCTGAAACATTTTTCACTATCAAAAGGTAAGAATTTTGCACGAATGATATAAACGGTTCACAGTACTTAATTGAAGAAAACTTATTTAAAATAATAACTATAATTCTAGAAAGCAATTATGCATTAAGAACAAAACTATAAACAGTTGTAAAAGTAACTACTGACTCAGAACAGCGAGACAAATGTCTTTTTTGAAAGATAGTTCTTGTGCGAAATTCAAAACAAACCGTATATGGCTATATCAACGGCCGCAAGTTTAAATCCTGTAACCATAGATATTCGTCCCTTTAACTACAGGTTCGTTATAAAGTGACGATTAATTTCTTTAAAAACAGCTCAAAATTTAAAGTTGAGTGGAGATGACTAGCTGTTTTGAAATCTATCACATCTGATTGAGAACGTCTCAGTTAAACATTGAGTAGCTTTGCGGAAAACTTAAAAAAATCTTCCACAAATAATTTTCGAAGTTAGAAATTGAACAGTTTACTTTCAAGTAAAATTTAATGTAGTCCATGACAAGACATTACCTATTAAATTTACTTTCGTAGGTTTGGTTTGGTTTTGAATTTCGCACAAAGTTACACGATGGATATCTGTGCTCGCTGTCCCTAATTTAGCAGTGTAAGACTAGAGGGAAGGCAGCTAGTTATCATCACCCACCGCCAACTCTTGGGCTACACTCTTGTTAACGAATAGTGGGATTGACCGTAATATTATAATGCCCCACGGCTGGGAGGACGAATATGTTTGGTATAACGGCAGGGATTTGAACCTGCGACCCTCAAATCACTAGTCGAGTCCATAAACCACCTGATTTGCAGTCAAAGAAATAAACCCCAAAACGTAAACTAGTAGCCTGAAACCTGAAAAACAAGGCTCTATTGAAATGTGGCCAAATGGTTCTAATTAAAGGGTTCTTGAACCCATTTCTTCTGTTTGTCAAACTGTAACAATGAAGCTTAAACTGTGAAAATACGAAACAAAAATTGTTTGTCAGAATAAAAGTCAACATTGTGTACTATTGTTATAGTAGAAGGTTCCCGAGTCTTATTAAATCACCATAAAGTTTTCTAAGTTAATATTTGTAGGTGAAAAATGTTAGAACATTGAACCTAATTTATTATATGATATTATTCACACCAAACATGTTCACCCTTTCAGCTATGGGAGTATTATATTGTGACGATCAGTTCCACTATTCGCTGGTAAACTAGTTGTCTAACCATTGGCACAAGATGGTTCTGCTAGATCCTTTCCTCCAGTCTAACATTGAAAATTAGAAATAGCCAGCGCAAATAGGCCTCGTGTAGCTTTGTGTGAAATTCAAAAAACAAACAAACATTTTCTATTTTAACATTGTTTTCCTCATGCTTTTTCGTGATAAAATGGTATTTTATGTTTGTTACATCCTGGGACAAAGACTTTACTGTTGAGCTGCACCCAATCAAAATGGCCACCAAAAACAGGTTGACAACACCATTGTTCCCAGATATTGGTGTTGCGTAATCTCCGAGAACTGCTTTATTATAGCTGTTAAGACTCAAAAAAGATGATGTTATATATTCTTATCTGGAAAGTCTTGTATTTGAAGCTGATGGAACTACAATACTACGAAATAACTTTTATTCTATTGTTTTGAAATTTCGCACAAAGCTACCCTAATTTAGCAGTGTAAGACTAGAGGGAAGGCAGCTAGTCATCACCACCCACCGCCAATTCTTGGGCTACTTTTTTACCAACGAATAGTGGGATTGATCGTCACATTATATGCCCTCACGGCTAGGAGGGCGAGCATGTTTAGCGCGACGCCGGCGCGAACCCGCGACCCTCGGATTACGAGTCACACGCCTTACGCGCTTGGCCATGCCAGGCTCTTTATTTCAAAGACATTTATTCTTTTATCCATTAATTAATGTTCAAAATATTTTTAAGAAATATTTACTTATTGTTTGTTTGTTTGTTTTGAAATTTCGCACAAAGCTACTCGAGGGCTATCTGTGCTAGCCGTCCCTAATTTAGCAGTGTAAGACTAGAGGGAAGGCAGCTAGTCATCACCACTCACCGCCAACTATTGGGCTACTCTTTTACCAACGAATAGTGGGATTGACCGTCACATTATACACCCCCACGGCTGGGAGGGCGAGCATGTTTAGCGCGAAGCGGGCGCGAACCCGCGACCCTCGGATTACGAGTCGCACGCCTTACGCGCTCGGCCATGCCAGGCCTATTTACTTATTATCTCCCGTTTTACATAAATTTTTCACCTCTCTTTTGTTTGAACTCAAGCACAAAGCAACACAATGTGCTATATAAGTTCTGCCCAACACGAGTTCTAGCTTTGTGAGAATTTTATCTGACTAAAAAACCTAAATAAAGTAAAATTAGTTATGCAAACAAATTAAGAATATGTATTATACTATGTATGGTTGATTTGGTGTCGAGTCTTTATCATTTAGCAGAAAAAAATATGTATGCACACCAACTTTTACATCCCTCCAAATGACGAAATATTGTAGTACGTCAGAAGGCTTATAAACCTTGTATAGTTTTGTGTTACGAAAAATCAACTTTTACTCAAGCATGTCAGAAAGTGTTTTAAAAATTTGTCTAAACTAACATTTAAAAGCGTAATTTCATGGCCATAAGTAAAGAAATCAAAATAAGTATGTTTCCTCCAGACTTTTCTTTTGTTTACTGATCTTTATAAAGGAGCATCATGGGGTACAACGATGTTATTTTCCTCAACAGGTTGTTCCAGACACTAATTTATGCTAGTTGTTATTGTGAAGAACCCAAACATTATTTCTTGTCATCGACCACATCGAGTCTCCTTAATATCTCAGGCCAAGATGAATAAACCTTCCACTGCGTGTTTGTTTTCCATTTTGTTTCTCTTAAAATTCAATCAATACATATAACTTATAAAATATCACTAATTGCATTTGTTACTTAAACTGGCAATTTACGAACTACACATTCTGTCAAGAAACAGTTAACGTGTCCTCATGTAAACAGGTTTGTGTCTGTTTCTTCGTGCTTTCATTCTATAGACGTCCGAGTTTTTCAGTTGTGTCTCGGAAATCGAGAGAAACCTTAAATTTTTCTGGTGTTAAAATTAAGCCAATAAACGCCGATTTCTGCCGAGGTAAATGTCACATTAACTAAAAAGCGACCTTCTGTCAGAGATTTTTCTTGAATTTGGCTCCAAATCAAGTTAGGCCTCAGAATGACAACCACGATATGAAAGGCACATATTACACGATTGTGTATGACGTTTCAGTGTAACACATTGAAAACATACTTTTAAAAAGCCTTGATTATGTCAGAAAAAGAGAAAATATTGGCATCTACCTTTTGAAAGCAATACTTGTTTAAAATTTGCCAAAGTTTTTGAAACTGCAATTAAATCAAGAGAACCATCAGTTTTTGATGCACTACAAGCACATTACATGCACAAACAATTTAAATAATTAGGCATTATGGAATTGCAGTTTTTGTTTTTTCTGATATCATTTAAGTTCCTCAAATGAAACTTAATATCAATGTCATCGCAAAAAAAATTACATCATTATATCTTGCCCCCAGGAGTTAAAAATCTGAACCAATTGTACAACAACAGTTTGAAAAACGGCCTGGCATGGCCTAGTGCGTTAAGGCGTAATCTGAGGGTCGCGTGTTCGCGCCCGAGTCGCGCCAAAACATGCTCGCCCTCCCAGCCGCGGGGGCATTATAATGTGACGGTCACTCCCACTTTCGTTGGTAAAAGAGTAGCCCAAGAGTTGGCAGTGGGTGGTGATGACTAGCTGCCTTCCCTCTAGTCTTATACTGCTAAATTAGGGACGGGTAGCACAGATAGCCCTCGAGTAGCTTTGTGTAAAATTTCAAAAAAACAAACAAACATTATAATATGTATAATTCTACCTCTGCATTGCCCTACTAGTCGAGGATACAGTTACGTTACTTTTTTCTCATCTTGAAGAGGATGTTTATGTGTGTAACAGTGAGAAAAAAGAAGGCTCAATCTTTTTGCAAACTTGGCCACTAATTCGTGAACATTTAGGAAATTTTGCTGTGTGAACATTTTTTAATATAAATTTAATATGTTTATTGTTGATTTTTAGAATACAAGTAGATAAACCAATACAGTGACTACATATTTTGTAATGTGTAGAGATAGCTAAAATGACATGCAGGATTGTGGCTTTGAGTAGTGTACAAATTAAAGAGTGGAAAAAATTACATATGTGTGTATTGTCTGAAGTATAGTTTATTAAAATGGTTATTTGTTCCAAAACATAAAAAAATAACAACAAAGTTATTGTACTTACCTGTATAAATCTAATGTGACCAACTCACAATGGTTCGAAGATAAGTGTAAAGGCTTTGATACTCATGGTTGGTTCAGCAGAGATAGCTCGTTGTATATTCTACCCTTAACCAGAAATTAATGTAGCAAAGTTTACTAAAATGTCCCTTTGTTATATCAGCCTCTGAGCCTTATTTGCTACATTTGATTGGATAAATATAATAGTTATTTGAGAAAAATGTACTTTATTCTTTTTCAGCTTTCTATCAACATTATGTAATTATTTTACTTCTTACAAATTGTTTCATTTTAAATTTAAACAAAACCTACCTACAAACGAAAAGAAGTTAAGACTATCAATTAATGTGAGAACAAATATTTTCAAATGTACTAAGATGGATAACCTCCTCATTATCACAATTTGTGTCACAGACATGAGTATGTTTCTCAACTTGTGTGTGTGTTTTATAAAATTATCAAATAATAACTTGTACAAATCTTGATAAATGTATTTCAAATGAAAGAATATACCTGGATATATTTCAGAGCACATTGCTGTTTACTAATATTTAATGTTTGGACATTAATATTTTTTCTAATTTTTATTTAACATGCTTTTCACAGTTGTAATGATAATGTACACCTTTTTTGTACTTTTGAAGACTAATTGTAATAGTGATTGTTTGTTCCAGTACTATTCTTAAGTGTACATCACTACACTCAATTTTTGTGGGGTTTTTTTCTTTGTATAATCTTTTTTTTCAGAAATATATTCTTCTGTTAAAACATTTGTGAATGAAACATATCTAAAGACACCACATGAAATACTGTCCATCAAGCCTGGTGGTCAGTGGAAACCAACACACTGCAACTCTCAACATCATGTGGCACTTATTTTTCCATACAGAAACAGCAAGTTGCATCTGAATGTATTTCTAAAATACATTCATCCTTTTTCTCAAAACTAACTTTTGAATTATGGAGTATATATTGTTGAGCAGGTTTGTGATTAAATGTTGTGAAAATGTGTACTTTAATGTGATTATTTTCAGAAGCCATGAGTATTCTGGCAAAATTCATGACACTCTCATCTCTTTACAATGAATTAGATCTTTGGATTCCTGTGACATAGATGGTTTTCTGCTCTGATCATTCAGCTTATGCAATATTAACTTGAAGTTTGGAGATGACTTGTTTCGATAATCAAAACAAAAGTACAAAGTTTTAACAAAATGATGATAACATAATCTTGTTAAAACATTTATATAAATATATATTTATATTACTTATTCATTTAAGATAGTATCCAAACTTTAATTGTTTTAAAATAGGGTTCCCTGTCATCAAACTTAAATGTTGCATTAACCAAGCCAGTAGTGTATGTGTTACCTATTACTGAATTGGTTTTGAGCTCTGAATTACAAGTTGCTTCATGTGATGAAGTTCACATAAGAACCAAGTCAAACTGCACAATCTGGAACTTCCCTGATTCACTCATGCTGTAATTTTTTTAGAATGTTTTGTTGGACAAACACATACAATATTTCCCATGGTTCAAGAAAAAAATCTTGTTGGTTAATTTGCTCCACCTCTTCCAAAAATAATTCCAATTGCTATTTTAAATTTATTATTTTTTGTCTTGTGTGTTGTAATATGTGAGTTGTTTTGAGACAACATTTTTACCCTGATTTGCTTATTATTAAATTGTCATCTACAAACAGGGAAGACTTCTCTAAATGAAAACTTCCAACTGTTGCAAGCTTCCACAAAAATAAAAATATATCTGCATCTGTGCTTTTATTTATTACAGAGTACAATGCATGAATTTATTTACAGCTAGACTCTTCAACATTGGATTTGTAGAAGCAATGAAGGACTTTAACTACTGTTGTTTTGTTTTCCATGATGTAGATTTGCTTCCAGAAAGTTTTCGTCACATTTACACTTGTTCCAAACAACCCAGATATGTGTTCAGCACTGGACACTTTCAGATACGTGTGAGAAAATTAAAATCATTTTTTTCATGAAGACACAAAAGTATTTTATCACTTACAATGTGCTTGTAATTTAACTGAATAGATAAAGATAATACAAATAATAGTTTTATTGTGAATGAAAATAAGTAATTATTGTACCAGTTTGTTTTTGTACCTTTGACATTAAAAAGGTTTGTCAAAGAACATAATTACATTATTATGTATGCAATTACTTTCAGAAATTTTATATGGATTTCTCTATAATTGGACTTTTTCAGTTTTTAAACTTGTATTCTTTGTCTTTAATTGCTTAAATATAATTGCTTTAACAAATACAATTAACTTTTGACCCTTTATATTTGATCAGGGGTCAAATTGCACATGCTGTAATCTTTTAAAAATTGTCACTCTAAATTGTATTTTGTTTCTGACATCAGGTTAATCAAATATTTATTTTACCCAAATTACTAATTTAGCGACAGTTCATGTTTGATGAGAGTAAACACTAGATGGCAGTTTACAGTATCAACAAAACTGTTGTTCAGCACTTAAATGTTCTGGATATCATAAAAATGCAATATTCAAACTGCATGATAAATAAATATATTTTAAGTCATTACATGAATATTACTTTGCACTATGGCTTTTTATACTGATGTACTAAATTGACAGATATTTAAGTACAACGCTTGTAATCAATGAATTGTAGTTGGAATTCTTTCTCTGATATACTGATTTTAAAACCTTCCAGCTTTCGTTGGACAAGTATTTTTATCATTTGAACACCACTTTGCACTTGGATTTGTAAGCATCAAATTAGACTGACATCTGAACTACAAATACATTTCTAAAACATTTGATTTTTTGAGTTAAATGGGCTTGTATATCTCAGTAAAAGCTTATATTACCCATATATAAAACAGAAATATAGTTAACATTCCTTTTTCAATATAGGGTCAATCCATCAGACTGACTGCATGCACTTTAAGTTTATAAACTGTTTTCAAAACCTTTCAACCCTCACTTTATGCTGAAGTGTTTTTATATTTTTTAAGTAAATAAATATTTTTTAATATATTGAAATTTCAATGACATTTACAAAATTCACATATACTTATTTTTATGATTCAGGCCCGACATTCAAGTAAAATACCTATTGGCAGGTCCTCATGAGAAACATCTGATAATATCGTTAATAAAAATCTCTTGCAGGAAAAAATGACTTTACATACAAAATCAAACAAAATCATGTTGCGAATTAAATACACCTTAAATTCAAAATATATGGTCACTGAGGTTTAACCCTTTCGTCAAAACTGCCGCTGACACTCATTCACTTCACCAACAGGAAAAAAAAAGTTTTATTTCTGGATATCATGTGCTACTCTCTTTGCAATAAAATCAGTGAAGTACCAATTAAAAATCCACATATTATACCCTTTCAAGTTAGTGTTACTTGAGCGAAATTATGCATTCAAACTAAAAATTTTGACACTGAGGCCATAAGTTTTAAACAAATGACGTCTTACTTAAAGGGATAGTTGGCAGAAATAACAGTCTTGTACCAGAATCATCTCTGTTACAGTCGCAGAAAGTCTTCCAAACATAAAATCAAAGAGCACTCTTTACAACTATTTCATGAAGTTCTGAATAAATTAATTGACAAGCATAGCTACACAGTGAATTTTACACAGGACTTCAAGGCTTTCTTCAAACTGAAATTTCTTTACACAGGATTGCTGTTAACTAATCTATGTGACCTGAGGCATGGTCATCAGTCCTGGATTACCCATTAAACAACATATTCAGGTGCTTAGGGCACCAAGGGAAAGGGTTGGAACCACAAAGTTTTTCCCCAAGCTATGATGCCCTTAACTCTTTCACTGCCACACTCAACTTTAGTGTAGTGTTTTGTGATTGTCCTTATTTGTTGTGTTTGACTGTACTCTGCATTGTTAAAAAAGTTTTCTTTGGTTCAGTGAGTGACTATAGTTTCCAGAAACAACTAAACTATGTGTTTTAAGTAAAATTTGCGAAATATTACTCTAAACAGCAGTACAGAAAACATAAAACTAGCCACGTCTCTTCACACATGGCATCATGTTTTATTTCTGTTAGCATTGCATTAAAATGTATTTCTCATTGAAACTTTTCTGAGCCGTAATTTTACTGGCTTCAAACAATTTTTAAAAAAGTTCCTTTGTGTATGAATACAAGTTTTGAAATTTATCATACGAAGAAAAAATTAGAAAGGAGTGCCACTGAAGAAATGCGTTCGTTAATAGATTACATATATAACCCACAGGGTGTTCAGAACGTCACTGTGTAGTTTTGTAATCATATTTTATTATATTTCAGAATTTGATCCCGATATGGTTTTAACAACTGAAGAACGTGTCGTGCTCGTCGAACACGTATTCCGAGAAGGTGGTAGATGGTGCGATAGCGATTTGCTGAAAAATTTATATGCAAAAACGGCTCGTTTGGGTTGAGAAAATATTTTACAAAGAAGAGCGAACAACGTTTCGACCTTCTTCGGTCATCTTCAGGTTTCTCGACATCACTGATTTGCTGAAAAATTTCCAGACACACCTGTTCCACATCGCAATGAAGTTTGTAATTTTGTTGATAAGTGTCGGGAAACAGAATCAGTGGATGATGTCAAACGCTGTGGAAGGCCAGCAAAGCTATCGGAGGAGAAACTGTTGGATATTTGTGACAGTGTGATGCAGAGTCTATCAAAATCATTTCGAAAGTTAGCTCATCAGCATAATATTGGTCTCATAAGGCCGTTAGAAAGAAATTAAAGCTCTTTCCATACAAAATAATAGCGGAACAAAAACTGGAAGCAACTGATAATGAAAAACGAATACGTTATTGCAAATGATTTAACCGATTTATCAAATAAAATACAGCTAATATGTTGGATGTGACCTTTTTCACTGACGAAGCTTGGTTCTGTCCGTCGGGTTACGTTAATTTACATAATTCAAAATAGTGGTCATCCAATAATCTTCACAATTTGCACGAAACACCCTTACATGATTTCAAGGTTGGTGTGTGGGTTGCGATTTCCAGACGTTGAATTGTTTGTACTATTTTCTTTAGAAACACAAAAAACAGCGAGCGCTATTGTTCGAAGATTCTTCACACCTTCATCGGTCAGATGACAAGTGATGAAATTAATTACTCATCATTTCAACAGGATGGTGCTTCAGCCCACTCATCTCACAGATCTATGCGGTTATTAAAGGAATGTTTTAGAGACCGCATTATTTCCAAAGACGTGTGGTCCTCACGCTTACCAGATCTTAATTCACTTGCCTTTTATCTTTGGGGAGCAGCAAAATCTGTAGTGTATCGAGATCATCCGTTTATGATTTGAAAGTAGCGATAACAGCATTCATTCAGTCTAATTCAAGCCAGCAACTGATAGCTGTGTTCAGTAACTTTCAGTAGCTTTGTGCGAAATTCCAAAACAAACAAACAATACTCTAGCCTGGTCCTAACACGGTATTTAGTTGTTCAATGTGGAGTACAGTTTAATGTATTGGAATACTTTTTGGTTCATAATGGATATGCATATTACCATTGACATTGATTGATTTTTTGTAAACAGCTATCATAGCAACAATCTTAATGAAACTTTTGCAACGACTGAAAACTAATTCTTCTAAAATGGATTGAAGCCAGTCTCGAATGGTTTTCAACCAATCAGCATGCAGCATATCAATAAAGGTATTTATGATTTCATGTTTATGTGGTGATGGATTTAGGGCCAATGATAACTTTTTGACAATCGTTGTCTAAAGATAGACCTAGAGTTTTGTATGTTTGAGTGTCTTCCCAACATTTTAAAAATAAATTTCAGTTTTTTTTTTCTAATTATCATAACGATATATGATCCGTATTATTTTATTTTTGTTTCTGTATTTTTCAGTGGTCGAGACTGGAAAGTTGACTAATATTCTCACTCTACTTACAAAACATGATCTTCCAAATCAAAACCCATCTCCGCCATCAGAGTCACTTGTTCTGCATCTGACTCTGACTCTGAAGTTGAACCAAGCTTTACACTTACAAATACCACTTTGTCCAATTCAAGGTCAGAACATCATGATGGCGTTGAGGTTTCACAGGCTGGTTCAACTGGCACAAGTCTCACAACTGATCTCACTTCGCCTGTAAATTCTTCTGATATCTCTAGTGTTAATGTTGATGCAAGTTACTCTACAAGACAGTCTGAAGTTGAAATAATTGCTGAAAATGAAAATGTACTTGACTTTAGTGAAATGCTTCAGTCTACAAAAGATCCAGGGTTGCGACTTGATTTCTCTGGTGATGATGTGGCTTATAGGATTGCTTATGGACCCACTGACTGTCAACACCACAATGGTCCATTTTTCACATCTTGCCGGACTTTTAATAGTGGCAAACAAACGAGACACTGTTCACAAAAACTTTTATTTGGGGTAAAAGCCAATGGTGAGAAATGCAAGAGAGAGCGGTTTTTATATTCACCATCAACAGGGCAGGTTATTGCTTTGTTTGTATATTTTTGTCTCGAAATTCTTCTAGCGTTTTCTTAGGTTCAGTGATTTGCGAAATACTTTTGTAATTGATCATCATGAAAGGAACACTACTTATCAAGGTTCTATGCAAACATACTCAACTCTCAGACAAGAGTTAAGCTTGCGACAACAGTTGGAAAACAAATTAAAGAAGAGTGCAATAACTGGGAACATGTCTTAGAGCATATAATAGTTGTTATTCGTACGTTAGCTAAACGTGTCTGGCTTTTCGAGAAACAGATGAAACATTTGGTTCGTTGCAGAGTGGTAATGTTTTCAGGACTGCTTCAGCTCATGTGTCAGTTTGATCCATTTTTAGGAAGGCACATTTTGAAATGTGGAAATCCTTATTACTTGTCCAAAACCATCTGTAAAGCACGCATTGAACCAATGGTTCAGAAGGTCCACGCGTTCATTGTTGATAAAGTAATTTCCTCTTGTTATTTTAGCTTCAGTTGACTCGACGCCAAATATATCACATACAGATCAGTTAAGTGTTATCATTCGATACTTTGAAACTGAAAAGCCATACCAGTGAGCAAACCAGGTATTACAGTGCTTAAGTGAAGTTTGCAAACTTAATTTTTGAAAATGTAGGGGTCAGTCTTACGACAATGCTGCTAACATGTCTGGGCGTAATAAGGGGATGCAGCAAAAGATTTTAGAAGAAAATATCATTGCCATATATGTGCTTTGTTCAGCTCTTTTACTAAATCTGGTAGGCCGAAATGCTATTGACTGCTGTCAAGTGGCAATTAATTTTTCACTACAATGTTTTGGCTCCATAAATTTTTTATTTCAGCCTCAACCAGCCGGTGGAAAATTCTTTAAGCTGATCTTGGAAATAAAAGTTTGTTAAAATCCCTCTCTGATACCATATGGGAACATGATCCCAGATGATGCCATGGCAACAGCAGCAATTTGAAACCTTTTTTAAAAAGATTTTAGTAGCTTTAGAATGTATAGTTGAAGACCAGTCACAAAAGGAAGACACTAGAAATGAAACAGACAATATTGCAAATAAGATGCAAGAGCTAGAATTTGTTTTTATGTTGAGTATGTGGGATGAGATCTAGTAAAAGTTTTCTGAAGTAAGTCACGTTCTGCAAAATGAGGATGTCAACTTAGAAACATGTGCAGATATGTATTGGTCATTAGCTGCCCGACGACGCACTTTAAGGGGTGACTGTAAAAGATTTGAAGCGGTTGCAGAGGAAATACTACCAGTTGTTGATTACAGTACAGATCAAACTCGCAAACGTATCAGTGAGAAGGTACTGAGTGATAGAGATGCACAAGAAGTAGATCTGAATCCCAGAGATAAATTTCGTATCACCACCTTTTCCTCAACTGTTGACAAACTAGAAACCCAGATGAGAAATAGCGAACAATTTTTTTCTCAGTGTTATGCCAGATGATGTCACTTCATCTGCTGAAACTGGAATATACTTTCAGTGTTCCCAAAAGCTTATTGATGCTTCCCCTGAGAAGTTGGACACTAACCTCTTTGACGAGTTTCAGCATTTTTACTCAAACGTACACAATAAGTTCAGTGCAACAAAAACTGTAAAAACCAGATTCAATCATGCTGAACTTTATAAAATAATTCCAGAAGACAAAATTGAGTGCGCGTAGACATTGCATTGCGTATATTTTTAACATTAATAGTCACAAATTGCACAGAGTATTCATTTTCTCAACTCAAGCGTGTGAAAAATCCCAACATCAGAACTACGCAACAGGACAGGCTGGATTTCTTGTCTCCGCTAAGTATAGAAGAAGATTTCTTACTCCAAATTACTTTTGAGGACTTGATCAAAGACTTTTCAATTAAAAATGGAGAGGAAAACCTTTAAAAATTTAAATAAATATTAAGGTATAAGTAAATAATTTGCTTACAGAGGTTTAAGTTCAAAGTGAGAAATTGTTAACATCAAAGTGAAATTTTTTAAGAAAAGGGTTTTGAGTAAATTTTTTTATTTTGTTAACATCAAAGTGAGAATTGTTAACTCAGTTAGAAAACAAATATACATTAAAAATATTTTTTTAATTGTCATTAATCAAAAGAAGTAATTTCCCTCTTCATTTCAAAATGAAAGGCCTCAATCATAGCCCCAATCTGTTAAATAAATAAAATAAAAACATTTTTATTTCATAAAGTTGTGGGGTCTGACCTGAAAGAAAACTGAAAAAAAGGCTATAAATTTTTAAACTTTTATTTTACTTTCAGCATTTATTGAGGTTTAATGACTTGTCAGTAAAAAAATGGAGATACCGACGGGGGGGGCACCATTGTTAGGCTGTGCTAAGGGCATCAGTTGCCGTTAATCCGGTGATGACTCAGGCACTGATGAAACTTCTATAAACTCTTTTAACAGAAGTTGTGCATCAACGTACAGGAGGGAGCAAGAGGTCAATATGTATCTGATTCTACCAGATCTTTATAACCAAATAGGGAGAAGAAAGAGGGAGACGTAAGTTAGAAAATCAACAAAATGGAAATAATCATTGTTAATGCTCATTGCAGTAACTTTGTGTTCCACATTAAAAGTAAACCAAGCTATATCGGAATTTAAATTTAAATTATTTTATTCAACTGTCACAATAAACAGGTTTTTTGTTATATTTCTTGTAAGTACAAATATACATTGTGTCGGTGTGAGGTTTAGGATACCTCTACAGAGGTTGCATGACTTTTTGACGATAAATGAGCATCCCACACGTTGTCAAAATAATAAATAAATTTGGAACATGTTAAATGTAAGTACAACAAATCCTTTTCACTATAGAGATTACTGAGGTGTCGTTAACACAATATACATTGTTGTTTTTTTCTGGTGAGAATTCCACTTATACTTATTCAATTACTTTATAATTTCTGTTGACAAATCTAACTATCTTCTCTATTTCTATCGCCAAACTAACTAGACATATATTGTACTTACTTTATTGTTGGATTACCCCGACTGTATTTTATACTTTTAAACTCATCTGTTCCATTTTTTAATTCTGCATTGTTTGTCTATTGTCGTGTAGTAATGCAACTGGGGACTTAAAACATAAACCTTTGCTTGTGTACCATTCTGAGAATCCGAGAGTTTTTAAGAAAAATAATGTCTTGAAAAGTAAACTTAATGTCATGTGGATGGCTAGTAGAAAAGCATGGATAACCAGGCAATTTTTTATGGAGTGGATCCATGAAGTGTTTGCTCCAAGTGTAAAGAATTACCTTAAGGCCCTTTTTGTAATGGACATCTGCTCAGCCACCAGGCTTGGAGGACGTGCTGGTGGAGGAGTACAGTTTCATAACGGTGACGCTTTTGCCTTCTAACACGACTCCTCTCATTCAGCCTCAGAGAGATCTGGAAAAATCACATTAATATCTTTTATTGTTTAAGGATCATAGAGAAAGCCTGGAGGCAAGTGTCTTTGAGGATTATGATCTAAGCCCGGAAGAAATTGTGGCCGGACTCAGTAGCAGACAGAGACTTTGATGGCTTTAAGGCTGAGCCTGTCGTTGAGGATATAGACTCACGTGGCAAGTGTATGGGCTTGAATGTGGAGGAGTTAGTGGAAGATCACAATACTGAACTCACCACAGAAGAACTCCAAGACCTTCAAAAGGAGCAGCAAAAGAAGACAACTTAGGAAGTGTCTTCAGATGAAGAGATGAGAAGGGAGGATGTTCCGAGTTCACTGATCCAGGAAATTTGTAGAAAATGGGGAGAGCTACGAAGTTGTGATCTTTCAGGTCATATGCAATATGAACTCTCTCCTTACCTTAAGTTTCTGTAAATTAACAAATATATTGCAGGTATGAACGCGCTTTATAGTCACTATGACAATAAAACTAAGTAGGTGAAGTGAAGAAATATGCTATTAGCCACTATTCAGTTTTTTACATTGTGTAACAGAACAGTGGCGAGTACAATAAATAAACAATTTATAATTATTGTAAATTAAATTTATCCTTGAAATCAACAAAATAAAGTTACACATGTCCCTTACATCACCGTTGTATCGCATTTTCTTCTTCCTGTTAAGACAAAGATATTAACAAAATTAGTTTGAATGTCGCGCAATGTTACACTCCTCTATGCGCTATACATCCCTAATTTAGTAGGATAAGACTTAGAGGGAAGGCAATTAGTCATCACCACCCACCGTCAAGGTACAAAAAAGTGGATTGGCGATCACATTATATCGCCCGAACACCTAAAATGGCGAACATGTTTGGTGTGACTGGGAATCAAATCCCTAACTCTCAGATTACCAGTCAAACACCTTAATCAGCTGTTCGTGTTGGGCCTTCAACTAAGCACCCTTGAAGTAAGCCACATACATAAATGACCAAAACTTTAAGTTCTTTCTTTAATTCACAGATAATTACAAGAAGCAACTGATTATTTTTCACTACACTAATTTTCACCACATTATTCATATATTTTGTTTTGTAAATTTAAAACAGGAAACAAGATAATCTATTAGCATGACAATAATCTGAAGCCTGGATGGTGGATTTCTGTTTGGTGGATTGCTATTTTTCAATTGGAAAGATGTAAAACACTGGCGAGAGATATCAAAGTACAACTGTAGTAAATATTTGTAAGTAAAACGTATAATCGCCTCACTAACTATTATAAATCCTAGTTGATAAAGCATGATTATATAAGTATATAAATGAACTGGTGGGGTAAGGTGGCTAACCCGTCTATCCGAATTTGTTCATGTTCATCAGTGCAAACTGTTGACACGTGATAATGTTGTGTTGTATTCCTTGTACCATGTCATATAGATAAAGCGCACTCCCTTCTAGGGTTAAGGTTATAGATGTTCTTCAAGAGAAGTCAAAGTGTGTTGTAGATGGCGTTGAGTAGCCATCACAGTTTTAGCCTCTCAGCTAAAAAATTAAAAATTGCTTTGTAAAGATACGTGCGAATTCCGAAACAAATACATGAATAATATCAATACTTAAAACCAGTGCGATAAGTATTGCCCTGACCAGTATGCCATAACTGATAAAAGTGTTTTCTTTACGTGGATTTGGAGTTACATATAGTCCCATCCATTTCTTCAAATACATACACATATCACATCACAGTGCAAAGTATAGCACGATTTGTCTGTGTGCAAGATGTTTGTCTTTGTGACAAATACAAATTCGTCAAACCACACAACAGGTTATTTAGTGTAAAACACAACTTTATAAATATGTTCCTGGTTGGCTTGCTGACTTGTCCAGTTTTTATTTTGATTTGATGGCACAGTTAGATTTGTTTGTTTTTGAATTTCGCACAAAATAACTCGAGAGCTATCTGTGCTAGCCTTCCCTAATTTAGCAGTGTAAGACTAGAGGAAAGGCAGCTAGTCATCACCACCCACCGCCAACTCTTGGGCTACTCTTTTACCAACGATTAGTGGGATTGACCGTAACATTATAACGCCCCTAACGGCTGGGAGGGCGAGTTGTTTGTCACGACTGGTGCGCGAATCCGCGACCCTCGGATTATGAAGCACACGCCTTTACGCGCTTGGCCACGCCGGGCCTGATACAGTTAGAACCTAACACTTGTATTAAACTCCTATTGACAAACTCTCATGCTCATTATTACTGCCTTGGTTAACAGTCAGTACAAATTAATAAGTTTTAGTCCATTTTGTATTTGGTTTGCGAGACTTCATTTTGATTTTTTAGCTGGTTTGGTTTGTTTTTGAATTTCACACAAAGCTACACGAGGGCTTGCAGTGGAAGACCAGAGAGAAGGCAAATTGTCATCACCACCAACTCTGGTACTACTCTTTTACCAACGAACGGAAAGATTGACGGTCACATTATAAAGCCTTCACGGCTGAAAAGACGAGCATGTTTGGTGCGAACCCGCGACCTTCAGAGTTTACTTCAGTAATATTCTATTTCAGTTTCTGTTGCTTTGTTTTTCTTATGAAAAATACAAAAAGATACTATTTATTCAAGTGTTGTGATAAATTAATATCTCACATAGTAATAAATTTTGAAAATGAACTTACTACACATCAGTTGCACACCAACTTCTATAGTATCGCCTTTGGCCATCGCCAGGCTTACAAAAACAACAAGAGTTACAAACAGAATTTTCATGTTTTCAGAACTTTCTATATCATTTATCCAACATTGTTTACCAAATAGATTAAATTAATTTCTAATTAACATAAATTTGATAGCATAGCTAGTAGCATCTCCACCAACCATTGAAATTCTCTTTCAAACAAACCGTGTTTGCTACAAACCAATAATAGTGTGATCTTTCTAAATTATGAGACTTCCATTCATATAATAATATCACGTGACTCACATTTGTTCGTTTACACTTTTATTCCTTGTAGAAGTGATGAAAAATACATATTTGACACATCTTATCTTTTGAAAGGAAAGAAAAACAAAGTCTAAGTTTCTATAATAGTGAAAATAAATTTAAATTATCATTATTGTGCTTATAGTTAAAATGAAAAACAAATTTTCTGAGCTCAGCTACAGAATTAATCTACTTTTAGAAACTTGCTTTTTGTATTCAAGATCGTTAACCATTAGCTCAGCACAGGTCGAAGATGAACACAGACGTCGGAACTGGGAAGTACAATCTGCCCCAGTGATTCAGCTGCCGAGTTTGAATATCTTTACTGATAACAATTTTTACTTAGTTTTCAAATGAATCGGTTGATTTTATCAGTTAAAATGATAAGATAGTAGTTTTTCTTTCAAATTTCTAACGTTACTCTGTTAATAATTTTTACCATTTGTATGATGTGTATTTTAAATATAACCTGAAATATTCTTGTTAAGTGTATGACTTACTATTTTCTACACAAGAAACCATTCAGTTTAATGTTTGTTTAATTAATATTTTTAAGCGTTTTCTTGGCTGTCAGAAAATGTTTCACATTTCGTGACTGTCCTGTAGTGTACGTTTACATTCCGATATGCTTGACAAGTATAAGTAACAAAATTAATGAGAACAGTTTCAAATGTGAAAAGATTATATGTTGTTGAGTGGAGGAAGGATATTTCTTAAATTAGCAATATTTCTTTATTAATATTTCAATTTAAGACGAAGCAACAGTAAGAGTTTTAAAGTTACATATATTCATAGAAAGTTCTGTTTGTTCGTTACGTTGATGTGTCACACATTGTAAAGGAACTTTTACTTTTCTATCCATTTATCCAGCATTCCCGTAAGTTTAAATATTGAAAGTTCAAGACGACCTTTAGTTTCGCCTGAATGGAAGACATAACATGTGTAAGTTTTACCACAAAACTAGGGTATACGTCCATAAACATGCCAGTGATTCATTTGGGTAACATTACAATTAAATAAATGAGTCATTAACACTGACGGTCTATGTTATGAAAATAATTATTTAGTCTAAGGGCAATTTCTAAAACATTTTCTCTTCAAATTTATGAATTCTGGGTGTGATATAAGCATCACTGTGAAATCCCGTTAAACGGTTAAAAAGTTGGTGGTAAGTGCTGTTGTGTTTCATGAAATTTTAAATATTTGTTCAACACTATAACTAATTGTCAAGAGTTTCCACTAGGAATTATCTAATACATAAATTTAGTTACTTTTATACATGTTACAAGCCTTTATCCTTGGAACGAAGTTTTAACCATTTTAATGGTTTCAATATGTATTTCATTCACATGTTCAACATGTATATTTTATTACAGAGAAATATAACACTGGTAAGAAACAAAAAAACAATAGTACTGTTTTATCACCTAAAACAGACATGTAAGGACCACATGCAGCAACAGCGATAAGTTATTCTCAATGAACATCTGTACGATAAATATGTATCGTCTTTCCTGCAATAGTATATTCATACCAAGAATAACACGCATATTTGTTTTTCTTGTCAATTGAAGACAAGAGTTTACTAAAGTACTTGAAAAGTTCAAAAATATATCAAAAACTTCTGACATGTAAGTGGACTCTTCTAATAATAAGTTATTCAGACAGAAAGTAGCAAGAAACACATGAAATAGAAAGAAACGCAGTTCTTAACTTTGTGAAATAAACAACAATTGTAAACATCAAGTAAAGCTCCATTAGTCGTCATAACATATGTTTTCAATCAAAGAAATGGAAAGCACGTGTAAGGGACATAATATTCTCTTGCATTGCCACTGGTCAGTTATTTGTGAAGTTAACTTATTCGCAAACGCAAAAAAACTTGCCAGTGGTTTAGTTTAAAGAGAAAGAAGATTAAAAATTCTCTCTCCAATAGGGGTGATCAGGATCATTCTGGTTTCTGTTCGCCCTAACATGAAAGATAATTTAATTTCACAATTTTGACAATATTTAACTTTCACTTGTTTAAGGTGATAAAATTCGGTGAAATATTATAAAAATGACGGGTGAGAAAGTGGAGAGCGAAACGAAGGCGACATCGTGGAAGTTGGCCAGGCTGGAACCCGACAAGCAGATATCAACGTCAAACGACCCGATTTAGGGCTGGGCATTAGTGTTGTCCTGGCTAGGATCTAAAAATACAATGCCTTTGATTTGTATGTGAGGGGGAAACTGGATGGCCCCGCGAAATACCACTTTCACAGACAGGCGCCGAAAGTTTTACCTCTCCTGCGCCCAGAATTCAAAAAAGAAATACATATAAACACGAATTAATCTTATCCGTGATTATGTATTTTCTTGAGTGATTTATGATTGTTTGAATATGTTATATGTTTTTTATATTTTTTATGTCTTCTCTAAGTCCCATTATTTTGAGTTGTTGTTTCCGAGATGTCTTATGTGAGAGGTGCATTTATCGCAGAAAATGTAAATTGGTTTGAACATCTTTGAACCGTGGTTTCTCCATGTTGCTAATAATGTTGACTAGTTTCTAAAGGTCGCATAGAGATGAAGGCATCAGGTGAAAGCTTATTACAGGAAAGACCCCCTTGGATGTTCTATACTGTTATGTATATGTGTAAATATTTTGTAAACGACAACATGTCGTATTGTGTTTGAATTTTCATTTGTATTATTCATTTTTCCATATTGATATTATTGTTTCGAAGTTTAAACTAAAATATGTTATTTATTTAGGGTAACGTTTTAGAACTTTCTCGAATTATGTAGACCAATCACATGTTTGTAAATGAGTGCTGGTGACTTCCTGTCTAGAAGTGTAGTCTCGTGCAAGAACGAATATGCGTGGATAGCTCTGGAGTTGTATGGAAATTGCGAGATTGTTCGAGAAATAGGCCTATCGGTATAAAAAAGACGGTGACGTGAGAGATATTCAGTCATCAGTCATCAGTTTTATTCGAAGACAAAGAGTGAGATTCAGACACCAGTTTCATTTCAAAAGAAGAGAGTTAGTTATATGAGAAAGATTAAGTGTTTGCTGTGAATATTCAACTTGGATAAATGATTGAAATTAGATCTACGGAAGCCGTGATTTTATTTCGTCAATCTCTGCGATACATCTTAATTACTGCTTGAGCTGAGAGACGGCGATTTCATTGAACTGTGAACTGTTTCGGAATTACTTCGTGGGACCAAATTCACACCCTAGACTGGAATTTGAGACTTTAATTTTAGATCATTACATTAGATACAGGCCAGTACCGTTTTGTGTTGTGATTTATTTTGAAGTTTGAAACTAATATTATTTTGTTTTGTAATTAATTTCGAATGTTATAACTTAATATCTGTCACTATTATTATATAATTCATGTTATATCTGTTATATTTGTTAATAGTTTAGTGTAATAAATTATACAAGCTGTTATCTGTGTTTTTCTGTTGCGTTTAGTCTACGAAGAACTTGAAACATTAAAAAATACGTAACAGAAAATTGGGGGCTCGTCCGGAAAATCGAACAAACAATTTAATTTTATTATAAAATAAAATTTATATTCTATACAGATAGAGAGCTTGTATATTTAAAATGGCATTCGAACTTGAAGATTTTATAAACGAATTTAATCGGAATCCCTCTTTCGAATTAATCAGTGAATTAAAAAAAAATCTGAATTGGTTGATGTTGGTAAACATTTTAATTTAGAAGTGAAGCAATCAATGAAGAAAGCAGATATTAAACAAATTATTGTTGAACATTTGGTCAGCCAAAAAGTTTTACCTCAAAAAGTTGCACAACAATTGCCTGTCGCTCATTTTGACCCAGATTTCGAATTAAAAAAAATGGAAATGGAAATGAAATTTCGTTTAGAAATTGAAAGCAAACGACTTGAAGCAGAACAAGAAAATAAACGTATTGAGGCAGAACAAGAAAATAAACGTATTGAGGCAGAACAAAAACGTATTGAGGCAGAACAAGAAAATAAGCGTATTGAGGCAGAACAAGAAAATAAACGTATTGAGGCAGAACAAAAACGTATTGAGGCAGAACAAGAAAACAAACGCCTTGTTCTTGATGCCGAAATACAAATAGAACGCATTAAAGCTGATAAAGAAATCAGTATGAGAAAGGCACAGACAGAAGAAAAGGTTGTCCGAATGCAGTTGGATAATTTTGATGCTTCCAAACAGATTCGTTTAGTACCTCCATTCAATGAAAAAGCTGTAGATACATATTTTCAGCAATTTGAAAAATTGGCCCTTAGGCTAAAATGGCCTACCGAATATTGGACAGTACTACTTCAGAGTGTTCTCAAGGGTAAAGCTCAGGAAGTATTTTCCAAGCTCACAGCCGAGCAAAGTTATGATTACGAGCACGTCAAAAAATGCATTATGAATGCATATGAATTGGTGCCAGAGGCATACAGACAAAAATTTCGTGGTTACAAAAAGTTTGACAGCCAAACTTATGTCGAATTTGCTCGTGAAAAAGAAACTCTGTTCGACAGGTGGTGTGATTCCAGAGAAATTAAAGATGATTATACGAAACTCAGAGAACTCATGTTAGTCGAAGAGTTTAAAAGATGTATTCCCGTAGAGCTAAAAACTTATATTGATGAACAAAAAGCTTCCAAAATTCATGATGCTGCTGTCTTGGCAGACGAGTATGCTTTAACTCACAAAGATTTCTCATACAAAAGCAAAACAAGCCACACAGCAAAGAAACCCAATAGCTCATTCAAATATTATGCAAATGTCGACAGAGACAAAAAAGAGCAAATTTCTAATTCTCAAACGAAGACTCCATTTTATTCTATAAGCTCATCATCTACTAAAAACGTGTCATTCTCATCCAAAACATGTGCTTATTGTAAGAAACCTGGCCATCTGATTTCTGAGTGCTATAAAGTAAAAAACAAGCCATCACCCCATAGTTTCATTTCGCCCTCGTTGGATACATCATTGGTTCCCAATGATTTTGACCCTGTCCAGTCCACTGTGGATTCTAAGCCCAATATTATTGAAGTACCTGAAGATATTGTTGAGGACAAATTTAAGCCTTTCATGACTGAAGGTTTTGTTTCTTTTGTTGGCGATTCACATCTACAACCAATTAAAATCCTGCGGGATACTGGAGCTTTTCAGAGTTTGATTTTGGAAAGTGTACTTCCGTTTTCTGAAAAGTCATCCATTGGGGCCAATGTGCTCATTTCTGGTGTAGAAGGTGACGTCGTTTCTATTCCTCTTCATAGATTAGATTTACATCTAATTCCAGAGAATTAGTTTCAGGCCCAGTGACTGTGGGTATTAAAGCTTCATTGCCTGTTGAAGGTGTGTCTATGCTTTTGGGGAATGATTTGGCTGGTAGTAAGGTGGTACCAGAGGTTCGTGTTGTTGAAGCACCTGTTATTAGCCCCAGTACAGAGCAACTCGTTGAAGAGTTTCCTGATGTTTTTCCCGCCTGTGCTGTTACTCGTTCTCAGGAGTCCAAAGATGATTTCTCTTTATCTGATACATTCATGTCTCACATCGATGAGATTTCTGACTCAACTTTAAGTTCTACTGATGACTCTAAGACATTTTTCGACTCTCTTCATCGAAACAAACTTATTGAGGAACAGGACAATGATCCTGAAACTCGTTCTCTTCTACAACTGGCTGTTAATGAAAATGAAATAGGAACTGTCCCTATTTGTTACTACCAGAAGTCAGGTGTGCTAATGAGAAAATACAGACCTCCTGACGTTGCTGCTGATGAAAAGTGTAATGTTATTCATCAAATCGTCATTCCAAAATACTATCGGAATGATATTCTTAGTCTTGCTCATGACCATGTATTGTCGGGACACTTAGGTGTAAGAAAGACCCTAGATCGTATCCGACGACATTTCTATTGGCCAAAGATGCGCCAAGATGTTGTTGACTTTTGTAAGGCATGCCATTCTTGCCAAATGACAGAAAAACCAAACCAGGGGATTCCAAAAGCACCACTGCAGCCTATTCCTGCCTTTGAAGAACCGTTCTCAAGGGTCATTATCGACTGTGTTGGCCCAATGCCAAAAAGCAAAGCAGGAAATGAATACCTCTTGACGATTATGTGTGCTTCTACACGTTTCCCTGAGGCAATCCCTTTGAGAAAAATCACTGCTCCCAACATTGTTAAGGCTCTTGTTAAATACTTTACCATGTTCGGGATTCCAAAAGTTGTGCAATCAGATCAAGACACAAATTTTATGTCCAAGCTATTTGAACAAGCCATACATGAATTAAACGTCCACCAAATTTCATCCAGTTCATACCATCCTGAATCACAAGGTGTCCTTGATCGTTTCCACCAAATTACTGCCACAAACACTCAAAGAACTGGGTTGAGGGTGTTCCCTTGTTACTGCTTGAAGTTCGCGAGGTTATTTCAGAATCTACTGGATTTAACACTTTTAAGTTGGTTTAAAAAGACAAATAAGCAAAACAAAAAAAAAGTTTTCACAAGTTCAAACTTTTTTTTTACTTTTAAGGGGGAGAGTGTTATGTATATGTGTAAATATTTTGTAAACGACAACATGTCGTATTGTGTTTGAATTTTCATTTGTATTATTCATTTTTCCATATTGATATTATTGTTTCGAAGTTTAAACTAAAATATGTTATTTATTTAGGGTAACGTTTTAGAACTTTCTCGAATTAAGTAGACCAATCACATGTTTGTAAATGAGTGCTGGTGACTTCCTGTCTAGAAGTGTAGTCTCGTGCAAGAACGGATATGCGTGGATAGCTCTGGAGTTGTATGGAAATTGCGAGATTGTTCGAGAAATAGGCCTATCGGTATAAAAAAGACGGTGACGTGAGAGATATTCAGTCATCAGTCATCAGTTTTATTCGAAGACAAAGAGTGAGATTCAGACACCAGTTTCATTTCTAAAGAAGAGAGTTAGTTATATGAGAAAGATTAAGTATTTGCTGTGAATATTCAACTTGGATAAATGATTGAAATTAGATCTACGGAAGCCGTGATTTTATTTCGTCAATCTCTGCGATACATCTTAATTACTGCTTGAGCTGAGAGACGGCGATTTCATTGAACTGTGAACTGTTTCGGAATTACTTCGTGGGACCAAATTCACACCCTAGACTGGAATTTGAGACTTTAATTTTAGATCATTACATTAGATACAGGCCAGTACCGTTTTGTGTTGTGATTTATTTTGAAGTTTGAAACTAATATTATTTTGTTTTGTAATTAATTTCGAATGTTATAACTTAATATCTGTCACTATTATTATATAATTCATGTTATATCTGTTATATTTGTTAATAGTTTAGTGTAATAAATTATACAAGCTGTTATCTGTGTTTTTCTGTTGCGTTTAGTCTACGAAGAACTTGAAACATTAAAAAATACGTAACAATACAGATATTTACTGAGGTATTTACTGGTCCAGTTATCACACGCTAAGAAATTCCCAGTGTTAACAAAACTAACTTCAAATTATTTTATTTCATTTGCGCTTATCTATCATGAAGTGGTGTATTCATTACCTAGCCACGAGTGTAATGTTCCTTGGATAATGCAGAAACTTTTGCTGCTAAGGTGAGGTATTGGAGAAGTTGAAAGTTTACCTGAAAGTCTATTCTTGAAGGCATGTTTTCATAGCAATACATTTTGCAAGCGTCCGAAAGGAAACTGAGTTGGTTTTATTGTTGATTCCACAGCTTTTAGGGCAGTTGTGATATTTAATGGTGATATTGGTGTTTCTGGTGAAGTCAATATGTGAAAAACTGACCAGTCCCTTATTTTTCTCAGGTCGTTGAAACATTTTTCACAGCATGCTGATAACATTGTGTATAAAATATTCCTACAGCTTTCGTTATGATGCTACTAAATTCCAGGAAAATTTAGATGAATTAGGTACTTCGTGCTCCATGTGACAGATTATTCTTGATTCTTGGAAAACCCAAACTATTGTGTTTTGGATATAAAAATAATAAATAAATGAAAAATATTTTATTACAACTACAAGGTAATAACTCGTGCATTTTCAAAGAAATTATATTTTTGGTGTTCATATTTAATTTAACTTCCGTTTTTTTTATTTTTTTTTGGTCCTGTGATGATTAACAAAACATCTATTATTTTAGTTATTTCATTAAAATAGTTTTTTTCAATTTTTTTATGAAATTTGAATTTCATGTGAATTTAGCTATGTTTTATTTACATTTTATTTTCATGGTTATTAAATGAAACAACTATATTTATTTTATTTATTATATTATGCTGTTCATGGATTGGAAGTAACATCAAATACATTTATATTCTTGTCAATTTATTTTTAATTGGATGTATTTATTGTGTAAACATTTTCATTTTGCTGACGAGTGGTATCAATTGTATTTGATTAGGTTGGTTAAAGAGTAATGTGAGATGTAAAAGCGATTCCAACCAAGTAAAAATATTAAAAATACAGTATTTCGAAATTGGAGGTCTTTTTAATACTTTTGATACATGTATAAATATATATATATATATATATATATGTAAATATCTAAAAGGAGTTTTACTTTCAATGAACTATATTCAACTACTGGTCAATACCCTACACAAATATAATGCAATATTAAAGTATCACCATCATTAAATTATTACTCACAGTTTGCTTTTCTTATACATCTAAGTGTAATATGTATCCAATAATGCGTTCATCACAGAGGAGGGGACTCGTACCACACAGTGGCTGTATGGTTCTTGGCGGATCTGTAATAAACGTAGAATGTGTATGAGACACACAGGGAAATCCATAAGGTTCTCAACAGAATAAGAGTTTTGAAGTATCTGGTAAAACCACGGACAAGATAAATCACAGTCTTAGCTTTGACTTAATAAACGTCAAACATGTTTCATTTATTATTATAATAAATTACAAAATAATTTTTTAACATTTTAATTTACTTGCAGTTTATTCTTTAACCTAACCAAGTGCATACTGATATTAAGTTCACAGTTGAAATATGAGAACTTTGAACCTCTTTTCTATCTGTTACTGTTGAAAGAAAATATAACAATGATCCAGTTGAATGTTCTCAAATTATCACAGCTATGTCACACCACTGAGGTTGCTGAAAAATTAAAAAAGTGGTTAAATTCGGTAAAGAATCACAAATAAATTTAAAAATCCACTTTTCCACTTATTCTAAAACTAGGTTTTGACAAACATACATACAAATCTGTGTTTCAATTTCATTGTGAAAATTCAACAAAGTTTTTATCATGATGAATATAGCTGATAGTTTTGTACACATCTTTAATGACTATAGTAGCCTCTCAAAGGTTAATATTACTGACGGAAAAAATATCAACAAGGCAAAAAGTAAAAATTATTTTCTTCAAATTAAAGAAACCAAACATTTATAGGTGTACCTGTTGCATCTGATTTCTTGTATTTAATTTCTGTTCATCATGTAATCTGCTGTAACAAATGCCAGTTTATGATAACACAGTAAGAAACCTTCGTATAGTAATTAATTAAATATTTTAATTGGTGAAGTGTCGAGACTTGTATTTGTATGAGAAGCTTCCAGCGGAAAATAGTTGGACTGTACACATGAAACAAAAATACAAACGTTCATCGACATTCTCGTAAACGTAACTGTTTTGAACATTGTTAGCAACAAGTCATAGAAACTATGGATTGATAATAATTATGTAGCGAGAAGACGATGATACAAATAACATTATCGAGTGATGAAAACTGTGATGTTGATGACATTATCAAGTGATGAAGTCATACTCGTGGATAAGTCATGAGAGTTTCTGCAACCGCTTGTAAGTTGAAGCAAATACAACTTATTTCTTGCCACTTACACAAATGTTTTTAAAACTGTTTGTCATTTGTATATATTTTTCGAATTGACGCTTTGTTTCTGTCAAAACAAAGCTTTGTTTGATTAAGCAAATGCTGCAGCGGTAGTTTATCCATAATACTGTAAATTTTATTGTGTTTATATCAATGAATTAAATAATTAGTTTCTTCTTATCATTGTGTATTAAGTGGCTTCTTGGTTTAATTTGGTTGCTAAAGATTCTTTTTTTCAGTTATATTAAATACTACATTTAACAACGTCTATTTTTAGACTTTACAATTACATGTCACGAAGTTGCTTTATAATTTTTTCAATGTTTAATTCATGATATTTTAACAAACCTCATATAATTTTAATGATAATTGTACAAGTTGTGTATTATAATATTATATTCAATCTTCATAAATTTCATTTACATCAAACATATACTTTTGAGATATTTGTAAAAACAACCTTGCGTAATAATTTGTCACGCTCAGTAGTGCTCTATAATTACACACTTTTCCTTGTCTTTTATTGTTAGTATTTGGTGAATACATATATCTATTGTTTCTTTAAAATAAAGATAAAGACTTTCTTTTCTTGTTTTACGTAATAATGTCGTTGTCATCCAAGATGTGCCCCTTGTACTCTTCACTTTCACCGTTCGACAAGTGTAAAAGAAATTTGAAAAATGAAAATCAACATTAAACTAATCATTTACAAGATGGTTCCAGTTAACAGAACTTAAACTACAGTGTCAGCATTAATAAGTATTTTCGAATGGTTAAAAATGTAAGCGAATTTGATAAGTCAGTTAAAGATAAATATAATGCATAGTGATTAAAAACATTATAACGGATTAAATCCGGAACTACATTGCAATAATTTGTAAAAATATACTCTTCAAAAAAAAAGAAACGTAAAAGGGATATTTTTGTTATTTTAAAGAGAAATATATGTAATAACGTTACATGCTCAGAGTATGTGATGTTACACGTGTTAAGGCACTGATTGTCAGACCAAAATACAATAAAAGTTGTGCACTTTGAAAACGTAGGAAAACATCGAATTTTTCGCCAAAACGCGTTCATTTCCAATAAATTTATTTGAGAAATCAGCATGTTCTGCAAGTGCAACACGTGGAAAACCACGATAAAAATGACGGGTTTTCGGTTTCCATAGCTCAGTGTTAAGCCACCGACACGCAATACAGTTACGCCAACATTGAATGAAGCACAACTCAACAACGCCATTGGTCACTGGGAAGCAGGCGAACCACGATCAGATGTTGCCAGAGCTGTGAATGTTCACCCAAGCACCATTCACAAGGCTATGGAATCGTCACCAACAATATGGATCAACTTGTGACCGACAAGGATCTGGCAGACCTCATATGACCAAGACCGCACAAGATCGCTACATCCGGTTACGTAACTTTCAGGATAGGACCAACACTGCGACGTCTACTGCCTCAACTATACCAGGGCTGCGTAGGATTTCCGTTCAGACCGTACGCAACCATCGACGAGATTCTTAGGCCCCATGTGCAAACCATCATGGAGAACGTCAACGACGTTTTTCAAAATGACAATGCCTGTTCTCACACAGCCCGACTCACCACTATCTTCTTGAGACACCACAACATCTTCTTCCCTGGCCCTCCAGATCACCAGATTTAAACCCAATCGAACATCTTGGACAAGATGGACCGACGTCTGCAACGGCGAGAGCATCAACCGCAGACTCTACATTAGCTTGCAGCAGCTTTGCAAACTGAGGAAACAGACATTCCACAGGATGTGAGTCGTCATTTCATCGCTTCCATTGGCAGGAGATGAAAAGCAGTTATTGATGCCCACGGAGGGCATTATCATTATTGACGTTGAGTGTCGTTGAACGTTGAGCGTGGACTTCGCCTTTGCAGACTTTGGATGTTCAGCAGTGAATGTGCAAAGTTTCACACATGTCATACAGAACTACCAGGAATAAACTTGTTAACAATATGTCTAAAACTTTGCCTTTTGCGTTTCTTTTTTTGAAAAGTAAATTATCGAATGTTGATACTGCAGTACCAATACATCTTATAGGTTGGTTAATATAAGAGAGCGCTTTAATCACAGACATAAAATTATTTAATTTCAATACATGACTTTTTTCAGTTGTAGTTGAGATGTGGTGAAAACATACACCCATAAAATACACAGAACAATTTAAATTAATATTATCATGAAGCGAACCAACGTATCTGCAGATATACCCCTCCTTCCAATATCACAACAAAACAGAAATTTTGGAAATAAATTTAACACGTAATTTCGGGTTTATTTAGAACTATTTGCGATATTCACATACAGATAATTATTATTCACATGTATGACAATCTATCAACTGATTTATCATCAGAAGATACTACTGTTTACATTCTTGCACTACATACATTTTACTTGCAAAAAAGTCAGCTGGGTCAAAACCAACGACATCCTTGACCTCAGATATAACCACATGTAGAGTTGGCCGCAAATCATCACTACATGCAACAAACAGTCATTTTCTCATATTTCACTTGTTCTAAATTATTTCCTTCTCAATTGACCTCTATGTCACGCTGTTTAATTCATCTCTCTATATGTGATTACTGAAAATAATATATAACCAGCAGTAAATATTAACTATTAAGGTAAGTTCAAGCGATTATCAGACACAAGATTGGCTCACCAACATGCTACTTGTCTGGCTGTGAAAAAACCTTCCCTGCCATTGTAACAACCCTAAAGAGTCTCGTGGAGGAAGACAATATCCACAGAGCCACTGAATCAAAGAGCCTGTGCATCCTTCTAGATCAGCAGTTCGTAACCAGTATAGTGGCCACAGAAAAACTACTGCTAATGACAAAACAGCTGTCAGCTCACCTTGAGTCACCTGACCTGCAACTGGCCAATGCAGAGGACCTAGTACAAACTGTCGTCTCTTTAATCTCAGAAATGAGAAGTGAAGCAGCATGGAAAGACTTGGAAGAGTCTGCTGAGGATATGTGTAAGAAAGTGGGAATACGCAATGAGTCGATGTTTCAAAGTGGACAGCGATCTGCCCCAGACACCTGGACGAATTAATAATCACATCTAGTACTAGCCTAAGAGATGAACCAACACCAGATGCCAGGAGACACACTTTCTATAACATCATAGACAGGATGCTCAACGAGCTGAATAGAAGATTCTAGATTCTCCTCTGATGCCTGCAATGTTTTGATTGGTGTAACTGCATTGAACTAGAAACACCCCACATTTCTGAACAAGCAAGCACTCTTAAGAATGGCAGCAAACTATGGTGTGGCAGAGGATGACCTCGCAGTGGAGATTCACCAGTTAAACCGGCTAATTGCCAGGAAAAAAGACAAGTAGCAGGAAGTATCCACACCATTGGAGCTTGCAATGATGCTGGAGCCATACAAGGATACTTTCATGGATATCCACAAATTTGTCTCATTCGCTGTGACCCTGCTTGTCACTTCAGCTACCTGTGAGAGAGGTTTCTCATGTCTGAAGTTTCTCAAGACATACTTGCGCAACAGCAGTGGTAACAACCGCACCAACAATCTTTATAGAGATACAACATCCAGTACTATTATATCTATATATATACAACATACGGCACAATTATATCTATACAAATACAACATACAGGACTGTTATATTTATATAAATACAACGTACAGAAGTGTAAAATTCACATGGATAAAACACAAAATCAGACATACTTTTATCGAGTTTAGAAGGTTATTTATTAGAAAAACGTATTAATAACTAGCATTTGTATAGTATTTAGAATCAAACAGATAATTAAATAAAAAGGTTATAATAACGTTCAAGAAGTCAAAAGAAGTTATATGTAGTTAAACGCTTGACAGCTTTAACATAGAAGGTACTGCTTGAGCTATTTACTTCGTTTCAATATCACAAAGTTTTTTAAAGTGTTTGAATTTTCTTTAAGAGTTGATATTTCTTAAATTTAATGATCCCAAAAATACTTCAGTCCAATGTATTTTGTTTGCAGATATTGTATGTTTTTACTTTTCTTAATATCGTAACTTCCTGGTCAACCATCTGTGATTATATTATTTTTTTCCAAGTATTTCAGTATTTTGACGTTTTAGTCATGCGCACTTGTTATCTAGAGTGAATCAAGATCTTTGCTCAATAACAAATTATAAATCATATTTTACAATGTTTGTGTAATGTCTTGATACGGGAAATGTACAATAACACATGCAAATCGATTTACTATACGAAACATATGTTATGTCTTTTGGCATTAAGACATCAGATATATTTACCTGTCATATACTGTTACAACATGAAACACAGAAAATAGTTCATTCATAGCATGAGATATCGAGAGTGCTCAATCACAACTGCATGTGTATCGTGTTTGTAGTTAATGCGTGATTTAGACTGCTAAAAGAGTTACCAGTAAATAT
Source organism: Carcinoscorpius rotundicauda (assembly GCA_011833715.1). NCBI lineage: Eukaryota > Metazoa > Arthropoda > Merostomata > Xiphosura > Limulidae > Carcinoscorpius > Carcinoscorpius rotundicauda. The sequence goes on along the minus strand of CM022397.1, from coordinate 49,866,396 downwards.
TAGTTACTCAAAAAAATTAAGTATATCATTGTGGTCTTTGATACAAGAAACGAATGTGTTCTATACAATATAGGCTTGTGTAGTTTCTTATATATACACCTATATCTGTCTTCTAATTTTTAGTTTTTTAACAAATAAAATTACATGAAACTTTGGTTTTGTAAGTAATAACTCATTTTATAACGTTTTTAATCATTTAAGTTTAATTGTCTTTATCTAGATTGTTGTGTTATTACTTTTTAAAATTCGTATTTTCTGTTTTAGGGCACTGCAAGAAAAACACCCGGTAGGAGAAACTTGCAAAATGTTCAATCACAAAGAGAAATTAAACAATTTTGAAAACATAAACTGAAATTTAACATATTAGCTTAACATACCTTTAATTCTAAAAAAATAATTAATTGCTACATATTTCTAAGTAAATATAATTTTACTGTAGTTATAATTATTGTAACATATTCAAATTGTTTTGCCACATATGATGACAACAGTTTACCGATATTTTTGTGATGTGGTGCTTAAATAAGCTAGTTTCGTAAGATACAATAAATTACCTATATAAGTATATAAAATTACCCGAGAACACACACCAGTACAAAGCTGTAAGTGTTAGAAGACTTACTTTTGTCTTAGGTCTCTGTTTTGATATAAGATTTACTTTACGTCGTGTTATGCAAATATTATAAAGTCGTGCTACCAATAATATATTGTTCGTGCTTCTTACAAAATTGTTTGTTCAGAGCCTGTGTTTTAACTTATATTTCTCGAATTCTAAAAAAAAGACGAAAATATTTGAATTTTAAAGTCTAACAATTGAAGTATCTAAATAAATTTTTCTCCAGCCCTAACACTTAAGAGAAAAACCATTTGATTAAGTTAAGTAAAAATAAAATCATCATGGAGTCGAGTAACTTTGTGTGGTATTAACCCGTTCAATCGTCACATACCTTTCTTCTGTACCACCCTTATTCCATCTAACTCTTCTTCGCTACATGTGAGGTTTCTCTGTGGTTCACTTATCCACCTTTTATTTCCTCTCGCTTTTTCTCTACTTCAGGCCTAAGATTCAAATAGCCAATAAATACGAGACGGTTTAACAAACTAATGTTTTTCAACAAAAGAGTAATTCTATGAAGATGTAAATGTACTATAATAATGAGTCCACACGTGCATTGTACGTACTTTCCACAGCCTAAGATCCAGGTAGAAAGAAAATTCGAGAGACGTATTGACAGACGAACATAGAGTGACAAGAGAAACCTGTTTGATAGGGTAGGTTTCGGTTTTGTACCTTTTTTAATAAGCTTCCCAGTATAGTCTAAATTCCTTTAATTTATTGATATATATCAAAGTTGTGTCTTTATGACACTGATGTTTGTGTCGTTATAGTTGTCCCGTGTATTATTCCTATTATGTTACTAATTCTATTTCTACAAAAGAAAAAAGTGTATTTATTCTTATACATAGTTACAACAAACCATCTTAACTTTGGCTGAATAGCTAAAATAATTTAAATGAGAGAATTATGAAAGATCCAATTTATTTTTGGTGATTAAGTAAGTAATTGAATAAATACAAAGACAACGCAAGGATTATTTTCAATTCCCTTCAAAATTAGTCAATTTAACCGAATGGAATGGTAACACAAATTAAAATATCAAATATTTTCACCTCCTTTGGGCTCCTACTTTAAAATGTTTTATTGTGAAAGGTCCTTATGGAATATTGCAAACGTAGCTGTTTCCTAACAGCTAGCCCCTCAGTGGCTCAGCGGTATGTCTGCGGACTTACACGCTAAAATCCGGGTTTCGATACCCGTGGTGGGCAGAGCACAGATAGCCCATTGTGTAGCTTTGTGCTTAATTCAAAAACAAACAAACAAACCTAACAGCTAAGAGACAAAAGTATCGCGTGAGAACTTTTAGAACTCTGTATTATTGACAATTGTGTTAAATAATTAGTTTTATTTGTCTTTGGTAAATTACTTTAATAAGAGAAAAAAGATATTAAGAAATGAATAATATTATAATTGCGCAATTTTAACTGAAACCGTGGAGTTGCATATATACAGTGATCGAAGTCATTAAACATTGCCGTTATTTTCCAAACTTTGTGTTATTGTGAACTACACCGAACGTTTTTTATTTATTTATCGACTAAAACATGAAAATAATTGTTTATAGTGTTATTAATCTTTTGTTAAAATAATTATAGATATGTATTACAGAGGTAAAACTGAAAAGACGTCGAGGCTTAAAGCATTCTTTGGTTGGCTGTACCCTCTGCCGTGGACTGCAGTTTTCTTTATTCATCGCTTATCACAACAGTTTGGGTTAGCAAACCAAAAAAATACTCTTAGATCTTTTGTATTTTTGAAATGTACATAATATCTGTAGAATTTTAAGTCCGGGTTATTTCACCATATAATAAATTAACCTGAATTTTAAAATGATGTGAAACACTTATTAAATTATTGAATCATTTATAATACGATTATCTCTAATTACATTGTTGTCCAGCTGTTTGTTTTATGGTGTATTTGATATATTTCATTTACTTACGGTTATTTGTTAGTAACGTTTTACTAGATTAATATTTTCATATGCACAGGAATTTACTTCATAGGATATTAATATCCATTAATAGATATTTAAAGCATGTATAAACACTAATTAAAAAATAAGATGTCATAAATCATATTTTTTACACGTTTTATACACGTGTATTAACAATCATACAGGTTCAATAAGAAATAAAATTACATTATCCGACAAAGACAGCTTGCTTCACGTTTAAATTTGTTGCATTATTACATTCTACTTCCAATGATGGCGTTTAGTAATTAGTAACATTATGGCTGTCACAAATAGGGCTTGGAATTATTTTATGATGCCGAGCTTGAAAGACAGTGGGAGGAGAAGATGGCCGCCTTTAAGAACAGAGGATCACCCAAACTTCCCAAGTGGGACCCCTCCATCTTAAGAAACATACCTGAGCCGACAGGTGCTAAGCCTGCGGATGAGGATGAATAGTGTACAACATTTCATGAAGAAATGTTCATGGTTTGTGTACTTCAGAACATTAAATAAAACGTTCTAAGTCCAAAGCTACACAATGGGCTATATGTCAACAGTAAGGAATCGAACCCCAGATTTTGGTCTTGTTAGTCTGTAAACTTACCGCTGACAATATTGGTGTCTTATTAAGCTACATCATGAGCTATCTGTGCTCTGTTCGAGTATCAAAACCCGGTTTCTAGTGTTGTAGACACCCCTAGTGGCATTGCGGTACGTCTTCAGAAGAACGTTGTAAACTGGGTTTCGATACCAGTGATAAGCAGAGCAAAAATAGCCCATTGTGTAGCCTTATGCTTACTTATAAACACACATGAATCTATAGACATACCACTGTGCTACTGGGGAGTCTGCTGACAGTAATACAACAACTGATGTGTCACTAGGAGATCCGCTGACAGTAAAACAACATCCACTGTTCCATTAAGAACTTGGTAATGGTAAAACAACAACCCCTATACCCCTGGGGGACTCGCTAATAGTAAAACAACAACTGTTGTTCCACTGGGAGCCCTCTAACAGTTATACAACAACTGCTGTACCACTAGGAGGCCCGGTAACAGTGAAACAACAATCGCTGTACTTTTGGGGGCCTGCTGACTGTAAAATAACAACCGCTGTGCTACTGTGGTGTCCGCTAACAGTAAGAAAAAAACACTGAAATATTTTGCTTCATGAGCTGTAATACGTAGCTCATCATTTTCCTAATTGGATGAAAAGTGCCATGTTTAGTAACTCGCATTAACTTATAGTGACCCTAATAAAACAAAAGTAAGATTACGAACTAACAAAGTTAAAACATTTTTTACTATTAAAAGGTAAGAATTTTGAACAAATGATAGAACCGGTTCACAGTACTTAATTGAAGAACATTCATTTCAAATAATAACTATGATTCTAGAAAACAATTATTTTCCAAGAAAAAACTTTTAGCAATTATAACACTTTTTATTGACTCAGAACCGCGAGACAAATGTCATTTTGGGAGACAGCCTTTGTGCAAAATTTAAAATAAACCAGATATGGTTATATCAAAGATACTTTAATAAAATGATTACTTGTTCCTAAACATAGAAAAAAAATAACAACAAGGTTCTGCTGTACTTATCTGTATAAATCTAATTTGACCAACCAGCAATGGTTCAAAGATAAGTCAAAAGGCTTTGATTTTCATGGTTGGCTCAGTGGAGGTAGACCATTGTATATTCTGCCCTTAACAAGAAACTAATGTGGTAAAGTTTACTGAAATGTCCCATAATTATTTCAGCCTCTAAGCCTTATTTGTTACATTTGATTGGATAAATGTTCATAGTTATTTGAAAAAAATAAATGTACTTTGTTCTCTCCAACGTTTTTCAGTTTTCTATCAACATCTATTTTAAATTTAAAATAAAGCAATCCACAAACAATAAGAAGTTAGGACAATGAGTGAATCTGAGAAAAATATTTTAAAATGTTTTGAGATGAATAATCTCCTCACAATTTGTGTTACAGACATGAGTTATGTTTATCAACTTGTATGTGTGTTTTGTAAGATTATCAAATAATTATTACTTGTACAAATCTTGGAAAATGTATGTTAAATAAAAGAATATAGCTGGATATATTCTAGAGCACTTTGGTGTTTGCTAATATTTAATGTTTGTACATTAATATTTTTTGTAATTTTTATTTAACAAACCTTTCACAGTTGTAATGACAATGTACATCTTTTTGGTTCTTTTAAAGACTAATTGTAATGGTGATTGTTTTGACAGTGTTATTCTTAAGTGTACGTCACCACACTCAATTTTTATAGTTTTTTTTTATTTGCACAATCTTGTGTTTTTTTTCAGAAATATATTTTTCTGTTAAAACATCTGTGAATGAAACATATCTGAAGACACCACATGAAATACTATCCATCAAGCCTGGTGGTCAGTGGAAACTGACACACTATAACTTTCAACATCATGTGGCTCTAATAGTTTCATATAGAGACAGAAAGTTGCAGCTGAATTTATTTCTGAAACACATTCATCCTTTTCTTCAAAACCAATTTTCGAATTATGCAGTATATGTTGTTGAGCAGGAATGTGATTAAATGTTCTGAAATGTGTACTTTAATGTGATTATTTTAAGGAGCCATGAGTATTCTGTCAAAATTCATGGTATTCTTATCTCTTTATATTGAATTAGATGTTTGGATTTCTGAAACAAAGATGGTTTTCTGTTCTAGTCATTCAGTTTATGCTATATTGAATAAAAGTTTGGAGATGACTTGTTTTAATAATGAAACAAAAGTACAAAGTTTTAACAAAATTATGATAACATAATCTTGTTAAAACATTTACATATACATTGATAATACTTACCCATTCAAGACAGTATCCAAACTTCAATTTTTTTAAAAATTAGGTTCCTTGTCACCAAACTTAAATATTGCATTAACCAAGCCAGTTGTGTATGTGTTACTTATTATTGAATTGGTTTTGAGCTCTGAACTGCAAGTTACTTCATATGGTCAAGTTCTCAAAAGAACCAAGTCAAACTGCACAATCTGGAACTTTCCTGATTCACTCATGCTGTAGTTTTATGAGAATGTTTCGTTGGAGAAACAAGTACAATATTTCTCATGTTTTGTTGGAGAAACACATCCAATATTTCCTATGTTTCAAGAAAAAAATATTTTGTTGGTTAATTTACTCTAGCTGTACCTTAAAGAATCCCAAGTGCTATTTCAAATTTATTATTTTTTGTCTCATGTATTTTATCATGTGAGTTGTTTAGAAACTGCATTTTTATCTGTGCTTTTATTTATTACAGAGTACCATGCATAAATTTAATGGTGCTAAACTCTTTAACATTGAATTTGTAGAAGCAGTGAAGGACTCTAACTACTGTTGTTTTTGTCTTCCATGATGTGGATTTGCTTCCAGAAAGTCCCCGTCACATCTATAGTTGTTCTAAACAACCCAGACATATGTGTTCAGCATTGGACACTTTCAGATACGTGTAAGGAAATTAAAATATATTTTTTATGAAGACACAAAAGAATTTTATTACTTACAATGTGTTTGTAATTCAACTGAAAAGAAAAAGATAATGGAAATCATAGTTTTATTGTGAATGGAAATAAATAATTATTGTATCTATGACATTAAATGCCCCCCAGTGGCTCAGCGGTATGTCTGCGGACTTACACGCTAAAATCCGGGTTTCGATACCGGTAGTGGGCAGAGCACAGATAGCCCATTGTGTAACTATGTGCTTAATTCAAAACAACAATAACAACAACAAAAGTATTCTATGTCTGTGATTTTGTCTTTTCTTTTCCCTTTGCATTTTTTAAAAATGTAATTGCTTTTACAAATACATTTAACTTTTGACCCTTTATATTTGAGCAGGGGTCAAAATGCACATGCTGTAACCTTTTAAAAACTAACATTCTAAATGGTATTTTGTTTCTGACATCATTGTTAATCAATAGTAAACAATAGATGGTAGTTTACAGTGTCAAAAAAACTGTAGATAAGCACTTCAGATGTTCTGGACATCACAAAAATGCAATATTCAAACTGCACGATAAACAAATATTTTAAGTCATTACATGAATATTACTTTGCACTATGGCTTATTAGACTGATTTACTAAGTTCCCAGATATTAAAGTACAAACGCTTGTAATCCGTGTATTATGGTCGAAATTCTTTCTCTGATATACTGATTTTTAAAACCTTCCAGCTTTCGTTGGACAAGTATTTTTATCATTTGAACATCACTTTGCACTTGGATTTGTATGCATCAAATTAGACTGACATCTGAAGTACAAATACTTTTCTAATACATTTGATTTTTTGAGTTATATGGGCCTGTACATCTCAGTAAAAGCTTGTCTTACACATATATAAATCAGAAATATATTCAACATTCCTTTTTCAGTGCAGAGTCAATCCATCAGACTGACTGTATACACTTTAAGTAAATAAACTGTTTTTTTAAACCTTTCAACCCTCACTTTATGCTCAAGTGTTTTTATATTTTTTAAGTAAAGAAATTTATTTTGACCCATTGAAATTTCAGTGTTATTTTCAAAATTCATACATAATTATTTTTATGATTAATTAAATTTTTTCAACATATTTCTGGCTCATTTTATTTTACTGTTAGTCCTTAGCACATAAAACTTGTTAACTGATGTGAATTTTCAAGAAACATCACATTTACACTTTTCAGATTTTTTAAATATGCAAATAAGTTTCAATTATTTTCAGCAATTACATTTTTTAATGAGAAAAAAGTAAAAGTCGTACTTACCAAAGTAAAACAACAGCCTAAAGTCTTTTTTTTTTCTTGCCATTTTAAAGATTTAGCAGTTCATGAAAATAATGTCAAAAAGCTAGGAAGAACTGATTATTCATGTTGTTTCTTATCATATATACAACCAGGTGTTTTTTGTAACTGATGTCAATATTCATAATCTCATACTTTATAAACATACTTAAAATGTTAAATGTCTAAATAAAAACACTAGAATGTGTCACATGGCAATTGTTTTGTAAATTCTAACCAAATGTTCATAAACAAACTAAGTGTGAGGGTAAATCAAACGGAGAATGACGATAAAGTAAAGAAAACAATGATAATTGTCACATGTAGCTCAACTGATAAAATGTTAGAAAATGTCAGTATTACATTGTTCACATACTGTCATTTTTTTTATCCATTTGTAAGCGTAAATAGAACATTAATATTGGCAGTATTTATTTGTGTTTCATTTTTATTAGATTAAGAACATAAATATTTTTAAAGTTCCAACTTTATTATGAACTTTAAAAAGATTTGTTTCCAAATTATGTTCCATAATAACTTGCAAGTCAAATATGCCCAATACATTCATACTAATTTTCAGTATATTTGAAGGTCAATCTTCAAATATAAGATTATTATATTCACAACAAAGTGTCTGGACAACATTTCCTGTGCTAGTGAAGTTTTGTAAGTTTTCACATGAGAATATAATTCGAAATTTTATTTTATTGATTGTTTAGAATGCTAAATGCCAGTGTCACAAATTTGGCTTTGCTGTATGATATATTATTTCCATGAGAGATGAAAACTTCTGCATCAGTTATAAAGAAATATATAAAATAGCCCAAACTTCTATAAATTCATTCTATTCTTGTTTAATAGCCTGACCAACTGTTGGGCACGATTCGCAATAATATAGAAGTTCAAACTGAAAGAATTAATGTTAAAGTCAATGTTAAAGTGGTGTCACAATGTGCGTAGGTACAAGATTGTTTTCTTGATTTGGAATTTCGCACAAAGCTACTCGAGGGCTATCTGTGCTAGCTGTCCCTAATTTAACAGTGTAAGACTGGAAGGGAGGCAGGTAGTCATCACCACCCACCGCCAACTCTTGGTCTGCTCTTTTGCCAACGAAAAGTGGGAGAGACAGTCACATTATACCGCCCCCACGGTTGAAAGGGTGGGCGGGAGTATGTTTGGCGCGAAACCGTGACCCTCAAATTACGAAGCGCACGCCTTAACGTGTTAGACCATGCCATGCCCCAGATAAAAAGGTTTTTATATTTTACATTGAGTTTAAGTTGTACCTATTATATAGTTTACTTGCACACGTTGTAACAATTTAAGTTTTTTCTTTCTTTCTGAACTTTAATATAAGTATTATTTATGAAGCTAAAATTTGTTCATTTCAGTTTTTACATATATACATCTACTCCCTTGTAACATTATTACGAATAAACATTCCAGTCTATGTTTTTCGCGTTAACAAGTCAGGAATGAGTTTTTGGGCTTCATTCTATGGCCGCAATTGCTTTACCTGCGTGTCAATTTTTTGCGAATTGTACACGGTATACAACACCCTTAAATTTAATTATCAGAGGCATCTGTACCCTATATGGCGAATTAGCCATCAATGGTTTAATATCTGTCATTCCAGATTTGTAATCAAGATAAATTACTTTAAAGGTACCAAATATCGGATTTCTATACTTTTGGTGGTAAGGTCGCAGATACTTCACTATTTAGCGTTGCACTTAACAACAAACAAACAAGTTCTTTAATAACAAACGTGACCAATATAGCGAAGATTTGTTATTGGTTTAAAAAAAGTTTCTGAAACACATTTTCACTTTCGAAACTCGAAATTCATGACAGTTTTCCTTATTGAAACTTTTTGTGTAAATGTAATTCACAATATATATTTAATTAAAAACAAATTAACAGTAGGTTCTTTTTTTCGGTTTTTTCCCCTCTTAACGAGGTATCGAAGAAACCACAACATATCTTTAAGTGAGATAACAATATGACACAATGAACTGTACACTTAAACAACTTAGTATTCAACACTTTTATTGCTCTATTAAAGTTTTATTTTCTGGGTAAATACACCAGACAGTTAAACAAATACCAAAAAGAAGGAAATCACAACAGATTCATGTTATTATATCAAAGGTAATATGTAAATGTTGGTCCGCATCATTGAGATGTCCGCATCTGTTTAGAGATTCGTCTAAGCTGCAATCACAAACATTAAAATAATTAAATTCTGAAGTGAATTCAATGAGAACAAAAACAAATCCATTTCATGATACATATTAGTCAAAATAATTAATATTAAATATGGGAGAAAATGACATAATACTGACCAATTTTAAAAAATAACGATGTAAATTTTAAATATTTTCATTATTATAAGCGTATGTACCTCAGTTTTGTAGTCAAAAATTGAAAAGTTTAAAACTGTTTCTTATATGAGACTGTTTTCGTTGTGAAATTAAACGAAATGTATTTTTGTTTCAGATATTTGTGTGTCATTATTTTAGTTGCTTTAGTTTTATACTGTTGAATCTATATTTAACGAATGTGTATAGGGATAAATACAATATATGCTTCTTTGGTGCACATCAAACATATTAAAATTAATTGTTTCAGAATTACTATCCTGAAGTGTAGTGTATCTGAAGCCTTGTAACGACATTAGCTACGTCATTTAGTCACAGTATTTTAACTGTGGAGAACTTTATCAGACGATGTAAGTTTTTTTTTTTTTTAAACAAACAGTACGATGGAAGATTGTCTGTACTGCAGAGTTGTACAATCTGAAAATCCCTGAAGTCTGAACAATCTGTGAATTTCAATCCGAGAAGGCGTTATGTTATTATATTTAAATTTTATAGCGTCAAACTTTCCTTGGGCAAACAGTATGACACCCACGTGACTAGTCGTTCCACTTTTCGATATATCATCTGTCCTGCTATTTAAAAAAAGTTTGTTTGTTTTTGAAATTTCACACAAAGCTACTCGAGGGCTATCTGCGCTAGCCGTCCTTATTTTAGCAGGGTAAAACTAGAGGGAAGGCAGCTAGCTAGTCGTCACCACCAACCCCAACTCTTAGGCTACTCTTTTACTAACAAATAATGGAATTGATCACCGCATTATAACGCCACCACAGCTTATTGGGCGAGCATGTTTGGTGCGACAGAGATTTTAACCCGCGATCCTCAGAATGCCGTAAGTGAAACGCCGTAACACTCTAGGCCATGCCGGACCATAAGCACGTAAGGAAATATTAGTTTTAATATGTGTTTTTTAATCTTCGTTTTATAAATAGCATGTTAAAACTAAAATCTAATGTCTAAATCTTAAAATATAGCCATGTAATTTCTTAACATTAAAAACCTAGAAAATAAAAGTATAATTTTATTATTAACTTTCAATACTTCGAAAATATAACAAATATGAAAACAACATTAAATAGATTAGTTCATGAAAATGTTCATAATATTCTTCTGAACGCCTGATATACTTTACTCAAACTGAAGTTCATGATATGTGGATAGTTACAAAAAGCTCCAACCGCTCGTTATGCAACGCATTAGGTTATTTGAAATTATGATGTTATTTTAAATAGTAATGTTTATGTACTTTTCAGCACAAAAGATGTCGTAGTTCAGTGGCAGTTGTTTAGTGTTTTCTAAAATATTGGTACATATTAACCGTGTTAACTTACGTCTTTAGATACATTTCTTAATCATTTCAATGAGTATCGATTCTGGTTCCTCTTCAGCTGTTTTAAGACTGTCAGCGATACAGTTTTTGAATTGCTGGAAAAATAGATAAACAATATTTAATATTATGAAGTGTTTTATAAGAAGAAAAAGCTTTTTTAATTGTAAATTCTATTTGTCTAAAGCCTTAAAGTAAATTTTATATGCGGTAAGTATATATCACATAACTCATTCTTCAGTAGTTTACTGCAACTTCAGTCATTTGGTTCATTTTACACATAAGTTAGTGGAATTATGAATGCATAAAATGGAGTCTTGCATAACATATTTCAAGAGTTTTTAATATTATAGTTCTATACTATTGTGTTTACATTTAACGAAATTACAAAATGTTACAAATATCATAAATGAAATTAATAGTAAAGTATGATTAGATAAATATTTAAGCTCAAATAAAACTTTCGAAAACTGACTTCACAAAATCTGAAAAACAACAGTGACTGTCAAATTGTAAGGTATGAGTGGTTCCATTTTACACGTATTACAGAGAAGTCTTAATGAAAACAAAAATTTAAAGAGCTTTTGGATTCATAAAATGTAATAATTGTCATAAAATAGAACTCCAATACAATTAAAACTGAGCTGTGTTGGATCGGGTATCGTGTTTTTATTCTAAACAAAGGGTGGTTTAAAACAAACAAGACTTGAACCCGTGTTTAGGGTTGAAATTATGAACATTTTACGAGTAACACAAGTTTTAAATTTTATTATGTAAGCGATGTAGCTCCCACAACAACAAAATTATTTTATTTCCGTACTCCAGAGAAACTGATAATTTCATACAACAATGAGATTATAACACACTTGATAAATAAAAGAAATGAGGTCTTAGAACTCTACAGATATGTTTCCAACTTAACTTCTTCGTACAACGTATAGAAATAAATTTTGATTACCCAAGTAAACATTAAACTATGATTTCATAATATTTGATCATCACCTGCAGTTTCGCTTCTTGTCCTTCATCACAGACTTCATCCCAAAATTCGTCCAATTTGTCTTCAGAAACTACATTTTTTTTTACAAGTGTCAACTGCATCTGGAAGCTTGAGATGAAAAACACTTTCTGTTGCACTAACGTTAATAACACATTCTACATATTTTGTGACATTTAACAGTAAACGTAAATTCATATCTTAAGAACGATATAATTGTTCTAAATTTTATTTTCGCAATTTTAAATTATGCTTTTTTTCTGGTTCTTTGAGACTAAATTTTAGACAATTTATAAATAATTTTCACGATGTTGAAGTATAGAAATGTCTTTAAACACTTTCCCATTTGAATACTGTCGTTATAAATATTCATTCTTAACATTTATTTTTATTGAGGCAAACTAATCTTACATATGATTGTTTGATTGTTTTCTTGAATTTCGGACAAAGCTACTCGAGGGCTATCTGTGCTAGCCGTCCCTAATTTAGCTGTGTAAGACTAGAGGAAGACAGCTAGTCATCACTACCCACCGCTAACTCTTGAGCTACACTTTTACTAACAAATAGTGGGATTGACCGTCACATTATATCGAATTTACGGCTGAGAATGGGCGAGCATGATTGACACGAAGTGTATGCGAACTCATGTACCTCAGATTACCAGCTGCATGCCTTAACACGCTTGGCCATGCCGGGCCTCCCAAAGCACAAATGAAATTTTTAGTGCCATTCGTATATCAAGAAGTCTTCACACTGAAGAGAATATCTGTAATATATCTATTTTATCATAAAATAAAACATTATTTTCAAAAATCATGATGAATTAAAGAAAATGATTAGTTATATCACTCCAAGTACTTACCCAAGATGCTTTTCTTCGAAATATTTTTTTATCGCACCCTTTTATCTCTTTCATTTTTTCAGGATTTTCCTTATTCTTCTCTGCATAAAAATACGCTTTTGATTTACTTCAGAAGGATATTTTCGCCGTGTTGCATACAAGGTTACGTAAAAAATATTTTATTTAATAGTTGGTTGGTTGTTTTGAATTAAGCACAAAGCGACACAATGGGTTATCTGTGCTCTGCCCACCACGGGTATCGAAACCCGGATTTTAGGTTCTAAGTCCGCAGACATACCGCTGAGCCATTGGGGTGCTTGTTTAATAGAAGGAAGAAGTTATACTATTTTCTCCCTATAATCTTAACATTTAGACGTAAATAGAAATGTACAACTTTACCGAAATTAAGTCCATGTATAATACAGTTAAAATATTCTGTGGAAGTATTTTTAATCTGACACTCGAGTCCTTGGAGCCATTGGAAATTGTGACGTCAAAGGAGACAATTTTGATATTTTCACATGTATCGTAGTGTTCTTGTGCACATAAAGAAGTTTACTTCAATAATATTCTATTTCAGTTTCTGTTGCTTTGTTTTTAATGGTAAATTACAAAAATATACTATTTATTCAAATAATACAATTTATTATATCTTATATGGTGATGAATATTGCAAATGACCTTACTACACATCATTTGCACGCCAACATCAATGCTGCTGCCTTTGGCCATCGTCAGGCTTGCGAGGACAACAAGAGTGACAAACAGAACTTTCATGTTGACAATATTACTATTTTCATGAAAATGCCAGTTTAGAAAACCTTTTTTATATCATTTATTCAACATTTTTCATCCAATAGTTTAAATTAATTTCTAGTCAACATAAATTTGTTGGCATAGTTAGTAGCATCTCCACCAACCATTGCAAGTCTTTTTCATAGATTGGACGAACCGTGTTTGCTGAAAACCAATAATCAAGTGATCTTTCTAAATCATGAGACTTCCATTCATATAATAATATCTCGTGACTCACATCTGTTCTTTTACACTTTCATTCCTTGTAGAAGCTTCACTCTGTTAAAGCACGTTATACATATTACAACTTCAATACGTACTAATATCTGATATACAGTAATATAAAATGGTATATATATATATATATATGTACATAGAGTTTTTTTCTGTTGATAACCGAATGAATTTTCTCATGTGTCCCATGAACACTCTTTATTTTTAATACAGTTCAAGTTTTGGAGTAACCGATTATCTGTTTGACGTTATAAATCATTCTCTTTCTTGTTATTCCTGAAGCAGATATTTTAACATTAAATGCAGGTAATGAAACATGTATATATAATACATCTTATCTTTTTAAAGGTAAAAAAAAACAAGTCTGAGTTTCTTTAACAGTGAAAATAAATTTAAATTAGCATTATTGTGCTTATAGTAAAAATGATGTTGTTTTGTTGTTTAGAAATAAGCACAAAGATACTCAATGGGCTATCTGCGCACTGCTCACCACGGATATCGAAACCCGGTTTTTAGCATCCGCAGACATACCGTTGCGCCAGTAAGCTATAGTAAAAATGGAAAACGAATTTTCTGAGCTCAGCTACAGAATTAATTTTCTTTTAGAAACTTGCTTTCTGTATTCAAGATCATTAACCATTAGCTCAGCATAAGTTAAAGACAAACACAGACGTCGGAACTGGGGAGTACGATCTGCCCCAATAATTCAGCTGCTGAGTTTGAATATCTTTGCTCCTTTCTCCATCTCCCAAAATTTTACTGTTAACAATTTTTATTTAGAAGCTTCCAGCGGAAAATAGTTGGACTGTACACATGAAACAAAAATACAAACGTTCATCGACATTCTCGTAAACGTAACTGTTTTGAACATTGTTAGCAACAAGTCATAGAAACTATGGATTGATAATAATTATGTAGCGAGAAGACGATGATACAAATAACATTATCGAGTGATGAAAACTGTGATGTTGATGACATTATCAAGTGATGAAGTCATACTCGTGGATAAGTCATGAGAGTTTCTGCAACCGCTTGTAAGTTGAAGCAAATACAACCTATTTCTTGCCACTTACACAAATGTTTTTAAAACTGTTTGTCATTTGTATATGTTCTTCGAATTGACGCTTTGTTTCTGTCAAAACAAAGCTTTAGTGAGCTATATCCTATAACCACTGCGAGGGTTCAAACCCCAAATGTTAGCTTTGTGAGTCCGTAGATTTACCGCTGAGTTGAGACCTTGACGTCATCTGTCACCAAGCGAGAAGTCTACAGTTTTCTTGGTTTTGTATTTTAGTACCAATGTTTTATAACAAACTAATCTTAGATAGTGATGCCACTCAATGATCTAGAAACGTGAATATGCTATTTGGACAGAGAGAGACATCTGAGTGAACTGTCAAGTTTGATTAAGCAAATGCTGCAGCGGTAGCTTATCTATAATACTGTAAATATTATTGTGGCTATATAAATGAATTAAATAATTAGTTTCTTCTGATCATTGTGTATTAAGTGGCTTCTTGGTTTAATTTGGTTGCTAAAGATTCTTTTTTTCAGTTATATTAAATACTACATTTAACAACGACTATTTTTGGACTTTACAATTACATGTCACGAAGTTGCTTTATAATTTTTTCAATGTTTAATTCATGATATTTTAACATACCTCATATAATTTTAATGATAATTGTACAAGTTGTGTATTATAATATTATATTCAATCTTCATAAATTTCATTTACATCAAACATATACTTTTTGAGATATTCGTAAAAACAACCTTGCGTAATAATTTGTCACGCTCAGTAGTGCTCTATAATTACACACTTTTCCTTGTCTTTTATTGGTAGTATTTGGTGAATACATATATCTATTGTTTCTTTAAAATAAAGATAAAGACTTTCTTTTCTTGTTTTACGTAATAATGTCGTTGTCATCCAAGATGTGCCCCTTCTACTGTTCACTTTCACCATTCGACAAGTGTAAAAGAAATTTCAAAAATGAAAATCAACATTAAACTAATCATTTACAAGATGGTTCCAGTTAACAGAACTTAAACTACAGTGTCAGCATTAATAAGTATTTTCGAATGGTTAAAAATGTAAGCGAATTTGATAAGTCAGTTAAAGATAAACATAATGCATAGTGATTAAAAACATTATAATGGATTAAATCCGGAACTACATTGCAATAATTTGTAAAAATATACTCTTCAAAAAAAAAGAAACGTAAAAGGGACATTTTTGTTATTTAAAAGAGAAATATATGTAATAACGTTACATGCTCAGAGTATGTGATGTTACACGTGTTAAGGCTCTGATTGTCAGACGAAAATGACAATAAAAGTTGTGCACTTTGAAAACGTAGGAAAACATCGGATTTTTCGCCAAAACGCATTCATGTCCAATAAATTTATTTGAGAGATCAGCATGTTCTGCAAGTGCAACACGTGGAAAACCACGATAAAAGTGACGGGTTTTCGGTTTCCATAGCTCAGTGTTAAGCCACCGACACGCAATACAGTTACGCCAACATTGAATGAAGCACAACTCAACAACGCCATTGGTCACTGGGAAGCAGGCGAACAACGATTAGATGTTGCCAGAGCTGTAAATGTCCACCCAAGCACCATTCACAAGGCTATGGAATCGTCACCAACAACATGGATCAACTTGTGACCGACAAGGATCTGGCAGACCTCATATGACCAAGCCCGCACAAGATCGCTACATCCGGTTACGTAACTTTCAGGATAGGACCAACACTGCGACGTCTACTGCCTCAACTATACCAGGGCTGCGTAGGATTTCCGTTCAGACCGTACGCAACCATCGACGAGATTCTAAGGCCCCGTGTGCAACCCATCATGGAAAACGTCAACGACGTTTTTCAAAATGACAATGCCTGTTCTCACACAGCCCGACTCACCACTATCTTCTTGAGACACCACAACATCTTCTTCCCTGGCCCTCCAGATCACCAGATTTAAACCCAATCGAACATCTTGGACAAGATGGACCGACGTCTGCAACGGCGAGAGCATCGACCGCAGACTCTAAATTAGCTTGCAGCAGCTTTGCAAACTGAGGAAACAAACATTCCACAGGATGTGAGTCGTCATTTCATCGCTTCCATTGGCAGGAGATGTCAAGCAGTTATTGATGCCCACGGAGGGCATTATCATTATTGACGTTGAGTGTCGTTGAACGTTGAGCGTGGACTTCGCCTTTGCAGACTTTGGATGTTCAGCAGTGAATGTGCAAAGTTTCACACATGTCATACAGAACTACCAGGAATAAACTTGTTAACAATATGTCTAAAACTTTGCCTTTTGCGTTTCTTTTTTTGAAAAGTAAATTATCGAATGTTGATACTTCAGTACCAATACATCTTGTAGGTTGGTTAATATAAGAGAGCGCTTTAATCACAGACATTAAATTATTTAATTTCGATACATGACTTTTTTCAGTTGTAGTTGAGATGTGGTGAAAACATACACCCATAAAATACACAGAACAATTTAAATTAATATTATCATGAAGCGAAACCAACGTATCTGCAGATATACCCCACCTTCCAATATCATAACAAAAGAGTTTGCAATAATAATTGACTTAAAATCAAACTTACATGTTAATCCACGGCTAGTATACAAAACAGTTCTTCCACCCTACACAGCATCTACATAATACGTGTAATATAGGGCCCCGCTTAGCCAGGTGGTTAAGGTGCTCTGCTCATTATCTAAGAATCGTGGGTTCGAATCCCTGTTGTACCAAAACATGCTCTCCCTTTCAGTCATGGAGGCATTATAATGTAGGTGATGGCGGTGGGTGGTGATGACTAGCTGCATTTCCTCTAGTCTTACACTCCAAAATTAGAGGCGGATAGAGCAGATAGCCCTCGTGTAGCTTTGTGTGAAATTAAAATAAACAAACAAATCTTTGACCTGAAATTTCTTCAAAATTTATGTCAGTACGTTTTGTTTCAGAGTTATAGTTATTAAATAATAGGAGAAAATTGCTTTTCCCCACGTCATAAAAGATTCATTGTTCTCCTGTCAAATTTACAGCTCCCGAACGTTCATTTCATATTTAAGTCCTTTGCGGAAATTGGTAATTTTAAATCCGAAAAAACACTATTTTTTTAAGTGTCAGATGAAATAGAATTACAAAAATTCAAACTTACTTTGATTTCAGTGAAGCATGGTGCTGATAAATAGTGTGTTTTAGTAACCTTTATTTGCAGTTTTTGCCTTAATATATATGTTATGACGCATTTTAGTGAGTAACGGTATTAAAAACAACAAAAAACGATCCATATTACTGACACCTTGTACACCGGAATATGTTGGTGAGAATATAAAAACCAGAAACAGTTTAATAATATATTTTGAAAGTTGCAATGATTATAAAAGTTACGTATATATAGAAACGTATATGTTGGTTTCGCGAGAATAATTGCATCACTCGACAACAGTTTAAATATATTGTGTGAAATCTACAAACTAGACAAAGTACAGACGTCTCAGACGAAGGAATTGACCCTTGGGAAAAACATGTGTGTTGTGTGTGTGTTTTCTTATAGCAAAGCCACATCAGGCTATCTACTGAGCCCATTGAGGGGAATCGACCTCTAATTTTAACGTTGTAAATCCGTACCACTGTAACTGAGAGAGATCGAAAGAATTAAAATTTAAATACGAACAGCTCTAAGTGGGTTTGTAATGTACTCTGATAATAAATGCTAATGTAGAAATGTCAACACCAATGTCTAAAAAGTTAAATTTGTGACTAGAAATTTTGGAAACAAATTTAACACGTAATTTCGGGTTTATTTAGAACCATTTGCGATATTCACATACAGATAATTATTATTCACATGTATGACAATCTATCAACTGATTTATCATCAGAAGATACTACTGTTTACATTTTTGCGCTACATACATTTTACTTGCAAAAAAGTCAGCTGGGTCAAAACCAACGACATCCTTGACCTCAGATATAACCACATGCAGAGTTGGCCGCAAATCATCACTACATGCAACAAACAATCATTTTCTCATATTTCACTTGTTCTAAATTATTTCCTTCTCAATTGACCTCTATGTCACGCTGTTTAATTCATCTCTCTATATGTGATTACTGAAAATAATATATAACCAGCAGAAAATATTGACTATTAAAATAAGTTCAAGCGATTATCAGACACAAGATTGGCTCACCAACATGCTACTTGTCTGGCTGTGAAAAAACCTTCCCTGCCATTGTAACAACCTTAAAGAGTCTTGTGGAGGAAGACAATTATCCACAGAGCCACTGAATCAAAGAGCCTGTGCATCCTTCTAGATCAGCAGTTCGTAACCAGTATAGTGGCCACAGAAAAACTACTGCTAATGACAAAACAGCTGTCAGCTCACCTTGAGTCACCTGACCTGCAACTGGCCAATGCAGAGGACCTAGTACAATCTGTCGTCTCTTTTCTCTCAGAAATGAGAAGTGAAGCAGAATGGAAAGACTTGGAACAGTCTGCTGAGAATATGTGTAAGAAAGTGGGAATACGCAATGAGACGATGTTTCAAAGTGGACAGCGATCTGCCCCAGACACCTGGACGAATTAATAATCACATCCAGTACTGGCCAAAGAGATGAACCAACACCAGATGCCAGGAGACACACTTTCTATAACATCATAGACAGGATGCTCAACGAGCTGAATAGAAGCTTCTAGATTCTCCTCTGATGCCTGCAATGTTCTGATTGGTGTAACTGCATTGAACTAGAAACACCCCACATTTCTGAACAAGCAAGCACTCTTAAGAATGGCAGCAAACTATGGTGTGGCAGAGGATGACCTCGCAGTGGAGATTCATCAATTAAACCGGCTAATTGAGAGGAAGAAAGACAAGTAGCAGGAAGTATCCACACCATTGGAGCGTGCAATGATGCTGGAGCCATACAAGGATACTTTCATGGATATCCACAAATTTGTCTCATTCGCTGTGACCCTGCTTGTCACTTCAGCTACCTGTGAGAGAGGTTTCTCATGTCTGAAGCTTCTCAAGACATACTTGCGCAACAGAAGAGGTAACAACCGCACCAGCAATCTTTACAGAGATACAACATCCAGTACTATTATATTTATATAGATACAACATACGGCACTCTTATATCTATACAAATACAACATACAGGACTGTTATATTTATATAAATACAACATACAGGACTGTTATATTTATATAAATACAACGTACAGTAGTGTAAAATTCACATGGATAAAACACAAAATCAGACATACTTTTATCGAGTTTAGAAGGTTATTTATTAGAAAAACGTATTAATAACTAGCATTTGTATAGTATTTAGAATCAAACAGATAATTAAATAAAAAGGTTATAATAACGTTCAAGAAGTCAAAAGAAGTTATATGTAGTTAAACGCTTGACAGCTTTAACATAGAAGGTACTGCTTGAGCTATTTACTTCGTTTCAATATCACAAAGTTTTTTAAAGTGTTTGAATTTTCTTTAAGAGTTGATATTTCTTAAATTTAATGATCCCAAAAATACTTCAGTCCAATGTATTTTGCTTGCAGATATTGCCTGTTTTTACTTTTCTTAATATCGTAACTTCCTGCCACATATTTCTAAGTAAATATAATTTTTCTGTAGTTATAATTATTGTAACATATTCAAATATGTTTTGCCACGTATGATGACTACAGTTTACCGATATTATTGTGATGTGGTGCTTAAATAAGCTAGTTTCGTAAGATACAATAAATTACCTATATAAGTATATAAACTTACCCGAGAACACACACCAGTACAAAGCTGTAAGTGTTAGAATACTTACTTTTGTCTTAGGTCTCTATTTTGATATAACATTTACTATACGTCGTGTTATGCAAATATTATAAAGTCGTGCTACCAATAGTATATTGTTCGTGCTTCTTACAAAATTGTTTGTTCAGAGCCTGTGTTTTAACTTATATTTCTCGAATTCGAAAAAAGAGACGAAAATATTTGAATTTTAAAGTCTGACACTTGAAGTATCTAAATAAATTTTTCTCCAGCCCTAACACTTAAGAGAAAAACTATTTGATTAAAAGTTAAGTAAAAATAAAATCATCATGGAGTCCAGTAACTTTGTGTGGTATTAACCCGTTAAATCGTTACATATCTTTCTTCTGTACCACCCTTATTCCATCTAACCCTTCTTCGCTACATGTGAGGTTTCTCTGTGGTCCACTTATCCACCTTTTATTTCCTGTCGCTTTTTCTCTACTTCCGGCCCAATATTCAAATAGCCAATAAATACGAGACGGTTTAACAAACTAATGTTTTTCAACAAAAGAGTAATTCTATGAAGATGTAAATGTACTATAATAATGATTCCACACGTGCATTGTACGTACTTTCCACAGCCTAAGATCCAGGTAGAAAGAAAATTCGAGAGACGTATTGACAGACGAACATACAGTGACAAGAGAGAGCTGGGGTAGGTTTCGGTTTTGTTACTTGTCTAATAAGCTTCCCAGTATAGTCTAAATCCCTTTAATCTGTTGAAATATATCAAAGTTGAATAAAAACTTATGTCAAAAAGCTCACGTTGTGTCTTTATGATACTGATGTTTGTTTCGTTATAGTTGTTTCGTGTATTATTCCTATTAAGTCACTAATTCTATTTCTATAAAAGAAAAAAACTGTATTTATTCTTATACATAGTTACAAATTACCATCTTATCTTTGGCTGTATAACTAAAATAATTGAAATGAGAGATTTATGAAAGATCCAATTTATTTTTAGTGATTAAATAAGTAATTGAGAATTTTATGTGCAAAAACGGCTCGTTTGGGTTCAGAAAATATTTTAAATAAAAGAACGAACAACGTTTCGACCTAATTCGGTCATTGTCAGGTTCACAAAGAAAGAGGTAAGTGACCGGAAGCTGACCACATGTTTGGAAGGGATTGTGTAACTGAGTGTCGCAATATAGAGGGCGGGGTTAGATGTTTGAATATATAATTTTATCTCTAATATTAATATAGGTATAATGGCGTTCCTTTATATTGGTTTATTTTGGGTTTAAGTTGTTGTGTAAGTAAGGTTTCTTTAATTTTGCGTTTGTTTATGTTTGTTTCTTTATTTAGTATTTTAGTGTTTTCTATGGTTATGTTGTGTCCATTTGACTTGCAGTGTTCGAAAACGTATGAAGGTGACTTTTTATGTTCTTTGAATCTGGTTTCCATTTTTCTACTTGTTTCTCCAATATTATTTCTCATATTATAATGCCCCAATGGCTGAAAGGGCGAACTTGTTTGGTGTGACGGGGAGTCGAACCCGCCAACCTCGGATCACTAGTCGAGTCCCTTGACCACCTGTTCTACAGCCACAAAAATAAACCACGAAACATAGTCGAGGAGCCTGAAATCTAAAAAATATGGCTCTATTGGAAAGTGGCCAGATGGTTCAAATTAAAGGGTTCATGAACTCATTTCCACTGTTTGTCAAATTGTTACTGTGAAGCTTAAACTGTGAAAAGTACGATATCATACAGCGGATCTGCTGTATATATACGAGCATAGCATGGCTAGGTAGTTAGTGCGATGGACTTGTAATCTGAAGGTAACGGGTTCGAATCCTCGTCACACCAAACATATTCACCCTTTCATCTGTGGGAGCATTATACTGTGACGATCAGTTCCACTACTCGCTCATAAACTAGTAGCCTAGGCCTTAGCAAAAGATGCTTACTCTTTCAGCCGTTGTAGCGCTATAATGCGTCGATCAAACTTGTCATTCGTTGTTAAAATCGTATCTCTAAAGTCAGCAGTGAATGTTAATGACTAGCTAGCTGCCTTCCCTCTCGTCTTTCAGTACTAACTTATGGACGGCTTGCCTTTCTCGCTCCCGTGTAGCTTTGCGCGAAATTCAAAACAAACAAATAAATTTCACATGAAATTCAAAATAAACGAAAAAACCACAGTTCATTAACTACCTGAGTTATGATCTCTATATACCACTAAAATATCTGTCATGTAGAATTCAGTGAAATGTACAAGAAAAACATATCTTTAAACCAAAATAACACAGACGTTATAGTCTGATAATCGATCGTAGGACGATAGAGGGCGCTTAGCTTTCGATTTAGGCTTCTAATTACACACAATTTCGACGCATGACTAGGAATGTTGTTTGTAACACCAGAATTAGGTGTAGAATTTTGGGAGAAAGCGGAGTGATCGTGATGTAAATGTTAAAAGAAGCACCTTAATTATAGTATTATTAGAAATTATTGAAAATTGTAATTTAATTTCGTTTTGTGGTGCTGACGGGTCATTTTATTTATAGCCTGTAAATAATATTAGTGAATTCATCAATATTTCACTTGTAATGTTTTTACTTTAAATGAGCGGTTGCACAAAGAGTAATAATTAATGATGGTATTAATAATAGGGTGTGAGTAATAAGAATTATTAATGATGCCCAAATGTTACCACACAACTCATGGTGCAGGCCAATATCTTGTGAAATGAAATTCACCGTTTAATTTATGAACTGAGGTGTACGACATTAACGAATTCTATACATAATCTTACTAGGTGACTTTAAGCGCGTGTTTCAATGCTGATAATCACTAACGAAATAATATTGAGTTTAACATGGTTTTTGAGTGACGGATTAAACTTAGTCTAGTAATACCAGATATATTTTTAATTTGTTATATTATTTAATCATTTTAATGTGTGCTCCAAGCAGTGACTTGAATAGGCGATGAATCATAAGAGATAATTTGTTGCCTAGGCTTAAAATATATAAAACTAATCTTAGTATTTTTTTAACTGTACTTCTAATAAACTTAAATAAAAGAAAGATAATCTAGGTTTCACAAATAAATAAACTGAGTATTATAGAATAAATATAATATTTTGCCAAGTTTGACAGAAATATTATTTTTAGTTAATAAGTTTTTTGTAATAATTAAAAAGCAAAAGCTACTGTGAACATAGGTAACGAATAGCAACCAAAAAATTAACATTACCAAGAAAATTTAATCTTCTTTGGAGTAAAACTGATAAATATTATACACTGAACATGGAATATAAATAAAACGTTCTGGGATTAGACATCTACCATTATTGTATGAAATAATGAAAACAATAAAAGTAATGTTTACCCATTAAAACGTTTTTTTTTAATTTTGGTGAAAGTGTTTCAAAATATATTTATGTAACTTGTATTAAGTCATAGTATTTCTCTGTAGTACTTAAATTTAGGGTTTGATCCCATCAGTAGACAAATTTCAAAGGGACCACTATTTAGTTTACTCTCATGTAATCATATTTCGAATTTGTAAACTTGGTACAACATTTTATTTTAAGTATAGAAATTTTAAAGTTATATAAATTCCTCAAAAAGAGCTAGGATTTTACAATATATTTTTAAAGGTGCATATACATAAAAGTATTGATGTTTGAATGTTATTAACCCATAAATAGGAGCCATCATCAAATTATGCTGCTGCCCACAACATTCATGCTGTTTAAAGGTTAAAGTCCATTAGATTGTACTATAAACATTATAAATACAAAAATGCTTTGCTTTTAAAACTGTGCCAGTCATTTTTTCCATCTAAACTATGTTTCATATTTGACAACCAAGTGTAAATTTTTAGATTCATTCCCATTTAGTTTGTTGCTAGGGGTGTAGACTAATTGGCAAGTTACCCACAATTCAATCGTACACAAAAGATCAGAAAAGGCACAAAGAATAAATGTAAACAGTTAATATATTTTTGCAAATGCTTTATCACATATCATTATATCTTTCAGTTTTGAAAATATGCTGAAATTCTGCATTAATCTCCAGTATTTCATGTATTGTAAAGTATTGCATTAGTTTTGAAGGCTTGATAAATATTCACAGTGTTTATTCATATAAACTTAAGAACTTTGTTTGGTTTTCTAAAACTTGTAAATGTTTTCCTTGGATACTTGAATCACATAAGTGACTGTCATATCTTATACGTATCTATAAAACACAAATGACCAGTATTTCATCAAAGGAATTTTCAGTTTTACACTGTTTGATTTGTGTGGGAGATAGCATATATACTACTATAGATATTTGATATTCATTTGGGTTCTTATGAAATACAGTGCATATTTCTACCAGTGTACATGTTTTTATCTTTCCAGAGTTTCTGCATTTATGTACATATTTGCAATAGAAAAAAATGGAAACAATGGAAAAACTTAGTGAACTGTGATTATGAAGACTTGACTTCTTCGTAATGAATATAAAGTTTCCAAAACTTGTGTGATGGATCCCTCAGTTCAGTCACTAAAACAGCAATGTTGTGAAAATTTTACCGGTGGTAATAATTATAATATGTATAATTCTGCCTCTGCGTTGCCCTAGTGGCCTAGGATACAGTTACCTAATTTTTTTCTTATCCTGGAGAGGGTGTTTATGTGTGTAGCAGCGAGGTATAAGAAGGCTAAACGTTTTTGCCAATTTGTCCACTAATTCCTAAACATTTAGGTAATATTCCTGTCTAAAAAGTTTTAAATATCAATTTAACATGTTTATTATTGATTTTTAGGCACAAGTAGATAAACCAATACAGTAACTACATACTTTATATTATGTAGAGAAAGGTAAAATAACATGCAGAATTGTGGCTTTGATCAGTCTACAAATTAAGAGTGGAAAAAAAATGATATATGTGTGTATTGCCTGAAGAATAATTTAATAAAATGATTACTTGTTCCAAAACATAAAAAAAATAACAACAAGGTTCTGCTGTACTTATCTGTATAAATCTAATTTGACCAACCCACAATGGTTCAAAGATAAGTCTATAGGCTTTGATTTTCATGGTTGGCTCAGTGGAGATAGATCATTGTATATTCTGCCCTCAACAAGAAACTAATGTGGTTAAGCTTACTGAAATGTCCCATAATTATTTCAGCCTCTAAGCCTTATTTGTTACATTTGATTGGATAAATGTTCACAGTTATTTGAAAAAAAAAGTACTTTGTTCTCTCTGTTTTTCAGTTTTCTATCAACATCTATTTTAAATTTAAACTAAAGCAATCCACAAACAATAAGAAGTTAGGACAATGAGTGAATCCGAGAAAAATATTTTAAAGTGTTCTTAGATGAATAATCTCCTCACAATTTGTGTTACAGACATGAGTTATGTGTATCAACTTGTGTGTGTGTTTTGTAAGATTATCAAATAATTATTACTTGTACAAATCTTGGATAGTGTATGTTAAATAAAAGAATATAGCTGGATATATTCTAGAGCACTTTGGTGTTTGCTAATATTTAATGTTTGTACATTAATATTTTTTGTAATTTTTATTTAACAAACCTTTCACAGTTGTAATGACAATGTACATCTTTTTCGTACTTTTAAAGACTAATTGTAATGGTGATTGTTTTGACAGTGTTATTCTTAAGTGTACGTCACCACACTCAATTTTTATAGTTTTATTTATTTGCACAATCTTGTGTTTTTTTTCAAAAATATATTTTTCTGTTAAAACATCTGTGAATGAAACATATCTGAAGACACCACATGAAATACTATCCATCAAGCCTGGTGGTCAGTGGAAACTGACACACTGTAACTCTCAACATCATGTGGCTCTAATAGTTTCATATAGAGACAGAAAGTTGCAGCTGAATTTATTTCTGAAACACATTCATCCTTTTCTTCAAAACCAATTTTCGAATTATGCAGTGTATGTTGTTGAACATGTATATGATTAAATGTTCTGAAAATGTGTACTATAATGTGATTATTTTAAGGAGCCATGAGTATTCTGTCAAAATTCATGGTATTCTTATCTCTTTATAATGAATTAGATGTTTGGATTCCTGAAACAAAGATGGTTTTCTGTTCTGGTCATTCAGTTTATGCTATATTGAATAAAAGTTTGGAGATGACTTGTTTTAATAATGAAACAAAAGTACAAAGTTTTAACAAAATTATGATAACATAATCTTGTTAAAACATTTACATATACATTGATAATACTTATCCATTCAAGACAGTATCCAAACTTCAATTTTTTTAAAAATTAGGTTCCTTGTCACCAAACTTAAATATTGCATTAACCAAGCCAGTAGTGTATGTGTTACTTATTATTGAATTGGTTTTGAGCTCTGAACTGCAAGTTACTTCATATGGTCAAGTTCACAAAAGAACCAGGTCAAACTGCACAATCTGGAACTGCTGTACTTTTATGAGAATGTTTTGTTGGACAAACACGTACAATATTTCTCATGTTTTGTTGAAGAAACACATCCAATATTTCCCATGTTTCAAGAAAAAACATTTTGTTGGTTAATTCACTCTAGCTGTACCTTAAAGAATCCCAAGTGCTATTTCAAATTTATTATTTTTTGTCTCATGTATTTTATCATGTGAGTTGTTTAGAAACTGCATTTTTACCCTGATTTGATTGTTATTAAATGGTCTTCCACTGAACAGCAAAGACTTCTCTGAATGAAAACTTTAAACTGTTGCAAGCTTCTACAACAAGAAAAGTATATCTATATCTGTGCTTTTATTTATTACAGAGTACCATGCACAAATTTAATGGAGCTAAACTCTTTAACATTGAATTTGTAGAAGCAAGGACTCTAACTACTGTTGTTTTGTCTTCCATGATGTGGATTCTATTAAGGTTCTCTCAAGCAACAGCAAATACATCTATTTTATAGTCGGAGCTATTGCTGTAGAGTATATATGTTGATGGTTAAATATTGGTTTCTTCGTAGTATGTGATGTGTTTTGTTCTATTAAATGGCTGGTATCCTGATTTATTGTAAATCAGAGGTGAAGACACAATCACATCCGCAGTCTCCTATTTAAACCACACCACTAGATGTTATTCTGTGATGCACGGATGAGAGGGATCGAAATAATTAAACTTTAAATAGGAACAGCTGTAAGTGGGTTTGTAATGTACTCTGATAATAAATGTTAATGTAGAAATGGAAACACCAATGTCTAAAAAGTTAAATTTGTGACTAGAAATTTTGGAAATAAATTTAACATGTAATTTCGGGTTTATTTAGAACCATTTGCGATATTCACATACAGATAATTATTATTCACATGTATGACAATCTATCAACTGATTTATCATCAGAAGATACTACTGTTTACATTCTTGCGCTACATACATTTTACTTGCAAAAAAGTCAGCTGGGTCAAAACCAACGACATCCTTGACCTCACAGATATAACCACATGTAGAGTTGGCCGCAAATCATCACTACATACAACTAACAATCGTTTTCTCATATTTCACTTGTTATAAATTATTTCCTTCTCAATTGACCTCAATGTCACGCTGTTTAATTCATATCTCTATATGTGATTACTGAAAATAATATATAACCAGCAGTAAACATTAACTATTAAAGTCAGTTCTAGCGACTATCGGACACAAAATTGGCCTACCAGCATGCTATTTGTCTGGCTGTGAAAATAACCTTCCTTGCCATTGTAACAACCCTAAAGAGTCTTGTGGAGGAAGACAATATCCACAGAGCCACTGAATCAAAGAGCCTGTGCATCCTTCTAGATCAGCAGTTCATAACCAGTATAGTGGCCACAGAAAAACTACTGCTAATGACAAAACAGCTGTCAGCTCACCTTGAGTCACCTGACCTGCAACTGGCCAATGCAGAGGACCTAGTACAATCTGTCGTCTCTTTTCTCTCAGAAATGAGAAGTGAAGCAGCATGGAAAGACTTGGAAGAGTCTGCTGAGGATATGTGTAAGAAAGTGGGAATACGAAATGAGACGATGTCTCATATAGAGACAGAGAGTTGCAGCTGAATGTATTTCTGAAGCACATTCATCCTTTTCTTCAAAACCAATTTTTGAATTATGCAGTATATGTTGTTGAGCAGGTAAATGATTAAATGTTCTGAAAATGTGTACTTTAATGTGATTATTTTAAGGAGCCAAGAGTATTCTGTCAAAATTCATGGTATTCTTATCTCTTTTTAATGAATTAGATGGTTTTCTGTTCTAGTCATTCAGTTTATGCTACATTGAATAAAAGTTTGGAGATGACTTGTTTTAATAATGAAACAAAAGTACAAAGTTTTAAAAAAATTATGATAACATAATCTTGTTAAAACATTTACATATGCATTGATAATACTTATCCATTCAAGACAGTATCCAAACTTCAATTTTTTTTAAAATTAAGTTCCTTGTCACCAAACTTAAATATTGCATTAACCAAGCCAGTTGTGTATGTGTTACTTATTATTGAATTGGTTTTGAGCTCTGAACTGCAAGTTACTTCATATGGTCAAGTTCACAAAAGAACCAGGTCAAACTGCACAATCTGGAACTGCTGTACTTTTATGAGAATGTTTTGTTGGACAAACACGTACAATATTTCTCATGTTTTGTTGAAGAAACACATCCAATATTTCCCATGTTTCAAGAAAAAACATTTTGTTGGTTAATTCACTCTAGCTGTACCTTAAAGAATCCCAAGTGCTATTTCAAATTTATTATTTTTTGTCTCATGTATTTTATCATGTGAGTTGTTTAGAAACTGCATTTTTACCCTGATTTGATTGTTATTAAATGGTTTTCCACTGAACAGCAAAGACTTCTCTGAATGAAAACTTTAAACTGTTGCAAGCTTCTACAACAAGAAAAGTGTATCTATATCTGTGCTTTTATTTATTACAGAGTACCATGCACAAATTTAATGGAGCTAAACTCTTCAACAATGAATTTGTAGAAGCAGTGAAGGACTCCAACTACTGTTGTTTTGTCTTCCATGATGTGGATTTGCTTCCAGAAAGTCCCCGTCACATCTATAGTTTTTCCAAACAACCCAGACATATGTGTTCAGCATTGGACACATTCAGATACGTGTAAGAAAATTAAAATAATTTTTTTTATGAAGACACAAAACTATTTTATTACTTACAATGTGTTTGTAATTCAATTGAAAAGAAAAAGATAATGCAAATCATAGTTTTATTGTGAATGGAAATAAATAATTATTGTACCTATGACATTAAATAGGTTTGTCAAAGAACATAATTACATTATTATGTATGCTATTACTTTCAGAAATTCTATATGGGTGTCTCAATAATTGGACTTTTCAGTTTTGTAATCTTGTATTCTTTGTCTGTGATATTATTTTGTCTTTTCTTCTCCCTTTGCATTTTTTAAATGTAATTGCTTTTACAAATACATTTAAATTTTGACCTTTTGTATTTGAGCAGGGGTCAAAATGCACATCCTGTATTCTTTTAAAAATTGACATTCTAAATGGTATTTTGTTTCTGACATCATGGTTAGTCAAATATTCATTTTACCCTTATTACTAATTTGGAAACACTTCATGTTTGATAAGAGTAAACAATAGATGGTAGTTTACAGTGTCAAAAAAACTGTAGATAATCACTTCAAATGTTCTGAATATCATAAAAATGCAATATTCAAACTGCATGATAAACAAATATATTTTAATTCATTTCATGAATATTACTTTGCACTCTGGCTTGTTAGACTGATTTACTAAATTCACAGATATTTAAGTGCAAACGCTTGTAATCCATGTATTATAGTCGAAATTCTTTCTCTGATATACTGATTTTTAAAACCTTCCAGCTTTCGTTGGACAAGTATTTTTATCATTTGAACATCACTTTGCACTTGGATTTGTAAGCATTAAATTAGACTGACATCTGAAGTACAAATACTTTTCTCATACCTTTGATTTTTTGAGTTATATGGGCCTGTACATCTCAGTAAAAGCTTGTCTTACACATATATAAATCAGAAATATATTCAACATTCCTTTTTCAGTGTAGCGTCAATCCATCAGACTGACTGTATACACTTTAAGTAAATAAACTGTTTTTTTTAAACCTTTCAACCCTCACTTTATGCTCAAGTGTTTTTATATTTTTTTAAGTAAAGAAATTTATTTTGACCCATTGAAATTTTAGTGTTATTTTCAAAATTCATACATAATTATTTTTATGATTAATTAAATTTTTTCAACATATTTCTGGCTCATTTTATTTTACTGTTATTCTTAGCACATAAAACTTGTTAACTGATGTGAATTTTCAAGAAACATCACATTTACAATTTTCAGATTTTTTTAAATATGCAAATAAGTTTCAATTATTTTCAGCAATTACATTTTTAATGAGAAAAAAGTAAAAGTTGTACCTACCAAAGTAAAACAACAGCCTAAAGTCTTTTTTTTTCTTGCCATTTTAAAGATTTAGCAGTTCATGAAAATAATGTCAAAAAGCTAGGAAGAACTGATTATTCATGTTGTTTCTTATCATATATACAACCAGGTGTTTTTTGTAACTGATGTCAATATTCATAATCTCATACTTTATAAACATACTTAAAATGTTAAATGTCTAAATAAAAACACTAGAATGTGTCACATGGCAATTGTTTTGTACATTCTAACCAAATGTTCATAAACAAACTATATGTGATGGTAAATGAAATGGAGAATGACGATAAAGTAAAGAAAACAATGATAATTGTCACATGTAGTTCAACTGATAAAATGTTAGAAAATGTCAGTATTACATTGTTCACATACTGTCATTTGTTTTTATCCATTTGTAAGCGTAAATAGAACATTAATATTGGCAGTATTTATTTGTGTTTCATTTTTATTAGATTAAGAACATGAATATTTTTAAAGTTCCAACTTTATTATGAACTTTAAAAAGATTTGTTTCACTGTGGTTTAGTGGTACTTATAATAGGTGGTGAAATACTGTTTCAGTTTACAACATGAGCATCAGAATAAGTGTGTTCAGCAAAGATGATATGATTTTGTAGATAATTTTATTTTGTTTATTCAGCTTGCCTTATCCAGGGCTGTTTGGTGGAGTAATTGCTATTACGAGACATCAGTTTGAACATATAAATGGATTTTCAAATGTATTTTTTGCATAGGGAGGTGAAGATGATGACTTTTATGATGGGTACTTTTTCAAGGTGTTTTGTTATGGGTATTTTTTCAAGGTGTCTTACAACGGGTACTATTTTTATTGTGTGATTTTCTTCAGAGTAAAAACCAAGACAACTTTAAAAAACCATGGCATTGTATAGACTTGACACAGTTATGTGGAAGCATATAATAGCTGAAAAATGACTGACATTATTTTATAACGATGGGTTTACTTTTTATAATGTATAGTTATCCTTTCATTCTTTGAGCAGTGTACATTTATTTTTAACAAGTTAAACCAGAGATTTTAAATTTACTCTGAACTTTTTTGTAATTTAGAAATTAACTTATTTTTGATATAAAAACGGATTTGCACATTTTCATTTTTTTTAAGATCAGAAAAAAACAACACATGGATCGATATTTATACTGAAGTTATACAATTATGTTTATTAGTGAGTAGTGTTTCAAGAATTGCGACTGTCATGTAAATCACTTTCACGTATCTTACAGGTAGTTTGTTTTTAATTCCAAATTATGTTCCATAATAACTTGCAAGTCAAATATGCCCAATACATTCATACTAATTTTCAGTATATTTGAAGGTCAATCTTCAAATATAAGATTATTATATTCACAACAAAGTGTCTGGACAACATTTCCTGTGCTAGTGAAGTTTTGTAAGTTTTCACATGAGAATATAATTCGAAATTTTATTTTATTGATTGTTTAAAATGTTAAATGCCAGTGTCACAAATTTGGCTTTGCTGTATGATATATTATTTCCATGAGAGATGAAAACTTCTGCATCCGTCATAAAGAAATATATAAAATAGCCCAAACTTGTATAAATTCATTCTATTCTTGTATATTAGCCTTACCAACTGTTGTGCACGATTCGCAATAATATAGAAGTTCAAACTGAAAGAATTAATGTTAAAGTGGTGTCACAATGTGCGTAGATAGAAGATTGTTTGTTTGTTTTGGAATTTCGCACAAAACTACTCGAGGGCTATCTGTGCTAGCTGTCCCTAATTTAACAGTGTAAGACTGGAAGGGAGGCAGGTAGTCATCACCACCCACCACCAACTCTTGGTCTGTTCTTTTACCAACGAAAAGTGGGAGAGACCGTCACATTATACTGCTCCCACGGTTGAAAGGGTGGACGGGAGTATGTTTGGCGCGAACCCGTGACCCTCAAATTACGAAGCGCACGCCTTAACGTGTTAGACCATGCCATGCCCCAGAATAAAAGGTTTTTATATTTTACATTGAGTTTAAGTTGTACATATTATGTAGTTTACTTGCACACGTTGTATCAAATTTAAGTTTTTTCTTTCTTTCTGAACTTTAATATAAGTATTATTTATGAAGCTAAAATTTGTTCATTTCAGTTTTTACATATATACATCTACTCCCTTGTAACATTATTACGAATAAACATTCCAGTCTATGTTTTTCGCGTTAACAAGTCAGGAATGAGTTTTTGGGCTTCATTCTATGGCCGCAATTGCTTTACCTGCGTGTCAATTTTTTGCGAATTGTACACGGTATACAACACCCTTGAATTCAATCATCAGAGGCATCTGTACCCTATATGGCGAATTAGCCATCATTGGTTTAATATCTGTCATTCCAGATTTGTAATCAAGTTAAATTACTTTAAAGGTACCAAATATCGGATTTCTATACTTTTGGTGGTAAGGTCGCAGATACTTTATTATTTAGCTTTGCACTTAACAACAAACAAACAAGTTCTTTAATAACAAACGTGACCAATATAGCGAAGATTTGCTATTGGTTTAAAAAAGTTTCTGAAACACATTTTCACTTTCAAAACTCGAA
Source organism: Carcinoscorpius rotundicauda (assembly GCA_011833715.1). Classification (NCBI taxonomy): domain Eukaryota; kingdom Metazoa; phylum Arthropoda; class Merostomata; order Xiphosura; family Limulidae; genus Carcinoscorpius; species Carcinoscorpius rotundicauda. The sequence continues at coordinate 49,832,594 of CM022397.1, read as the reverse complement.
ATTCATGGCAGTTTTCCTTATTGAAACTTTTTGTGTAAATGTAATTCACAATATATATTTAATTACAAACAAATTAACAGTAGGTTCTTTTTTTCGGTTTTTTTCCCTCGGAATCAGGTATCGAAGAAACCACAACATATCTTTAAGTGAGATAACAATATGACACTATGAACTGTACTCTTACACAACTTAGAGTTCAACACTTTTATTGCTCTATTAAAGATTTATTTTCTAGGTAAATACACCAGACAGTTAAACACATACCAAAAAGAAGGAAATCACAACAGATTCATGTTATTATATCAAAGGTAATATGTAAATGTTGGTCCGCATCATTGAGATGTTCGCATCTGTTAAGAGATTCGTCTAAGCTGCAATCACACACATTAAAATAATTAAATTCTGAAGTGAATTCAATGAGAACAAAAACAAATTCATTTTATGATACATATTAGTCAAAATAATTAATATTAAATATGGGAGAAAATGACATAATACTGACCAATTTTAAAAAATAACGATGTAATTTTTAAATATTTTCATTGTATAAGCGTATGTACCTTAGTTTTGTAGTCATAAAATTGAAAAGTTTAAAACTGTTTCTTATATGAGACTGTTTTCGTTGTGAAATTAAACGAAATGTATTTTTGTTTCAGATATTTGTGTGTCATTATTTTAGTTGGTTTAGATTTGATACATGTGTTTAATATTTATCCAGTGATGTATTTCATTCTTTAATGCAAAGTGTTGCTATGTATATGCTACAAATATCAAGTAAATTTCATATACGGTAGGTATATATTACATAATTCATTTTCAGTAGTTTACTGCAAATTCAAGCATTTGGTTCATTTCACACATAAGTTGGTGGAAGTATGAATGCATAAAAATGGAGTCCTGCAGAACATATTTCAAGAGGTTTTAATATTATAGTTTTATACTGTTGAATCTACATTTAACGAAGTTGTATAGGGATAAATACAATATATGCTTTTTTGGTGTACATAACGAATAAAATTAATTGTTTCAGAATAACTATTCTGAAGTGTAGTGTATCTGAAGCCTCGTAACGACATTAGCTACGTCATTTAGTCACAGTATTTTAACTGTGGAGAACTTTATCAGACGATGTAAGTTTTTCTTTTTTTAAAACAAACAGTGCGATGGAAGATTGTCTGTACTGAAGAGTTGTACAATCTGAAAATCCCTGATGTCTGAACAATCTGTGAATTTCAATCCGAGAAGGCGTTATGTTATTATATTTAAATTTTATAGCGTCAAACTTTCCTTGGGCAGACAGTATGATACCCACGTGACTAGTCGTTCCACTTTTCGATATATCATCTGTCCTGCTATTTAAAAAAAGTTTGTTTGTTTTTGAAATTTCGCACAAAGCTACTTGAGGGCGATCTGCGCTAGCCGTCCTTAATTTAGCAGGGTAAACTAGAGGGAAGGCAGGTAGCTAGTTGTCACCACCCACCCCCAACTCTTGGGCTACTCTTTTACTAACAAACAATGGATTTTATCGTCGCATTATAACGCCACCACAGCTTATTGGGCGAGCATGTTTGGTACGACAGAGATTTAAACCCGCGATCTTCAGAATGCAAGTGAAACGCTGTAACACACTTGGCCATTCTGGATCATAAGCACCTCAGGAAATATAGATTTTAATAAGTGTTTTGTTATCTTCGTTTTAGAAATAGCATGTTAAAACTAAAATCTAAAGTTGAAATCTTAAAATATAGCCATGTAATTTCTTAACATTAAAAACCCGGAAAATAAAAGTATAATTTTATTATTAACTTTTTTATGCTACGAAAGTATAATAAATATGAAAACAAAATTAAATGGATTAATTAATGAAAATATACATAATATTCTTTTGAACGCCCTGATGTATTTTACGTACGTTAAAGATCATGATATGTGGATAGATACAAAAAGCTCCAACCACTCGATATGCAACGCGTCTGGTTATTTGAAAGTACAACCCTTTTTGATGTTATTATAAATAATAATGTTTATTTACTTTTCAGCACAAAAGATGTCGTAGTTCAGTGACAGTTGTTTAGATTTTCTAAAATATTGGTACATATTAACCGTATTAACTTACGTCTTTAGATACATTTCTTAATCATTTCAATGAGCATAGATTCTGGTTCCGCTTCAGCTTTTTCAAAATTCTCAGCAAGACAGTTGTTGAATTGCTGGAAAATTAGATAAACAAGATTTAATATTATAAAATATTTTATAAGAAGAAAAAGCTTTTATAATTGTAAATTCTATTTTTCTAAAGCCTTAAATAAATTTTATATACGGTAGGTATATATCACATAACTCATTCTTCAGTAGTTTACTGCAACTTCAAGCATTTGGTTCATTTCACACATAAGTTGGTGGAAGTATGAATGCATAAAAATGGAGTCTTGCAGAACATATTTCAAGAGTTTTTAATATTATAGTTCTATACTATTGTGTCTACATTTAACGAAATTAATGGCTTTATTGTAATATCAAGTTTCCTTCAATTATATATATCTTTAACTAAATTAATAGTTTTAATCAAATACCACATTTCTCCGATGTTGTAAATATCATTGATGAAATTAATAATTAAGTATGATTAGATAAATAATTAAGGTTAAATAGAACTTTCGAAAACTGACTTCACAAAATCTGAAAAACAATAGTGACCGTAAAATTTTGTTATGGTATGAGTGGTTCCATATTACACGTATTTCAGAGAAGTCTCAATATAGACAAAAATTTAAAGGACTTTTGGATTCACAAAATATTATAATTGTTATAAAATACAACTCCAATACAGTTAAAACTGAGCTGTGTTGGATAGGGTATCGAGTTTATATTCTGAAAACAGGGTGGTTTAAAACGGACAAGACTTAAACCCGTCTAAAATTTCATTCTGAAGGCGATGTAGTTACCACGACAACAAAATTATTTTCTTTCCGTACTCAAAAGAAACTGGTAATTTCATTCAACAATGAGATTATAACACACTTGATAAATAAAAGAAATGAGGTCTTAGAACTCTACAGATATGTTTCCAACTTTACTTCTTCGTACAACGTATAGAAATAAATTTTGATTACCCAAGTAAACATTAAACTATAATTTCATAATATTTAATCATCACCTGCAGTTTCGCTTCTTGTCCTTCATCACAGACTTCATCCCAAAATTCGTCCAATTTGTCTTCAGAAACTAAATTTTTTTTACAAGTCTCAACTGCATCTGAAAGCTTGAGATGAAAAACACTTTCTGTTGCATGAATGTTAATATCACATTCTACATTTTTGTGACATTTAACAGAAAACGTAAATTCATGTCTTAAGAACGATATAATTGTTCTAAATTTTATTTTAGCAATTTTAAATTATGCTTTTCTTCTGGTTCTTTAAAACAAAATTTTAAACAATCGATAAATAATTTTCACGATGTTAAAGAACAGAAATATCGTTAAATACTTTCCTAACATATCTGAATATTGTCGTTGTAAATATTCATTTTTAACATTTGTTTTTATTGAGGCAAACTAATCTTACACATGATTGTTTGAATGTTTTCTTGAATTTCGGACAAAGCTATCAAGGGCTATCTGTGCTAGCCGTCCCCAATTTAGCAGTGTAAGATCAGAGGAAGACAGGTAGTCATCACAACCAACCGCTAACTCTTGAGCTACTCTTTTACGAACAAATAGTGTGATTGATCGTCACATTATATCGCATTTACGGCTGAGAATGGGCAAGCATGATTGACACGAAGTGTATGCGAACTCACGTACCTCAGATTACGAGCCGCATGCCTTAACACGCTCGGCCATGCCGGGCCTCCCAAAATAGGAATATCATTTTAAGTACCATTCGTATATCAAGAAATCTTCACACTGAAGATAATATCTGTAATATATCTATTTAATCATAAAATAAATCATTGTTTCCAAAAATTATAATGAATTAAAGAAAATGATTTGTTGTACTACTCCAAATACTTACCCAAGATGCTTTTCTATCAAATATTTTTTTATCGCACTCTTTTATCTCTTTCATTTTTTCAGGATTTTCCTTATTCTTCTCTGTATAAAAATACGTGTTTGATTTACTTCAGAAAGATATTTTCGTCGTGTTACATACAATGTTACGTAAAAAAATACTTTAATAGAAGGAAGACGTTATACTATTTTCTCCCAATAATATATCTTAACATCTAGACGTAAATAGAAGTGTAGAACTTGAATGAAATTATTACAGAAGTCCATATATAATACAGTTAAAATATTCTGTGGAAATATTTTTATTCTAACACTCGAATCCTTGGAGCTATTGGAAATTGTGACGTCTAAAGGAGACAATTTTTATATTTTCATATGTATCGTAGTGTTCTTGTGCACATAAAGAAGTTTACTTCAATAATATTCTATTTCAGTTTCTGTTGCTTAATTTTTTATGGTGAATGACAAAAAACATACTATTTATTCAAGTAATACTATTAATTATATCTTATATAATTATATCTTTCATCTTGAAAATGAACTTACGACACATCTTATCTTATTAATTATATCTTTCATCTTGAAAATGAACTTACGACATATCAGTTCCAAACCAACATCTATGGTGTTGCCTTTGGCCATCGCCAGGCTTGCGAGGACAACAAGAGTTAGAAACAGAACTTTCATGTTGACAGTTTTCATGAAAATGTCAGTTTAGAAAACCCTTTTTATATCATTTATTCAACATTTTTCAACCAATAGTTCAAATTAATTTCTAGTTAACATAAATTTGACTGCATAGCTAGTAGCATCTCTACCAACCATTGCAAGTCTCTTTCATAGATTGGACGAACCGTGTTTGCTACAAACCAATAACCGAGTGATCTTCCTGTGTCATGATACTTCCATTCACATAGTAATATCACGTGACTCACATCTGTTCTTTTACACTTTCATTCCTTGTAAAAGCTTCACTCTGTTAGAGCACGTTATACATATTACAGCTTTAATATATTTCCGTGAAAGTACTAATATCTGATATAGAGTAATATAAAATGGTATAAATATGCAGTTTTGTTCTGTTGAGAACTGTATGAATTTTCTTATGTGTGATATAAATACACTTTGTATTTAATCCAGTTCAAGTTTTGGAGTAACTGGTTATCTGTTTGACGTTATAAATCCTTCTATTTCTTGTTATTCCAAAAGCAGATATTTTAACATTAAATGCAATTAATTAAACATGTAAATTTAATACATCTTATCTTTTGAAAGGAAAAACAACAACAAAGTCTGAGTTTCTGAAACAGTGAAAATAAATTTAAATTAGCTTTATTGTGCTTGTAATAAAAATGATGTTGTTTTGAGTTAAGCACAAAGCTACTCAATGGGCTATCTGTGCTCTACCCACCATGGATATCGAAACCCGGTTTTTAGCGTTGTAAGTCCGCAGACATACCGCTGAGCCACTGGTGGGCTATAGTAAAAATGGAAAACCAATTTTCTGAGCTCAGCTATAGAATTAATCTACTTTTATAAACTAGTTTTTTGTATTCAAGATCGTTAACCATAAGCTCAGCACAAGTTAAATGTAAACACAGACGTCGGAACTGAGGAGTACGATCTGCCCCAATAATTCAGCTGCTGAGTTTGAATACATTTTCTCCCTTCTCCACCTCCCAAAATTTAACTGATAACAATTTTTATTTAGTTTTAACATAAATCGGTTAATTTTATCAGTTAAAATTATAAGATAGTAGTTTTTGTTTTAAATTCCAAACATTACGCTGTTAATAATATTTAGCATTTAGTGTACGTTTAACTTCCGGCATGCTGGACAAGAATAAGTAACAAAATTAATTAGAAAAGTTTCAAAATGTGAGAAGATTGTGTGTTGTTGAGTGAAGGATAGATATTTCTTAATCAATATTTCAATTTAAGACGTAGCAACAGTAAGAGTTTTAAAAGTTACATATATTGTTCAGTTTGTTTGTTATTTTGATGTATCACACATTGTAAAATAACTTTTACTTTTCTATCCATTTATCCAACATTCCCGTAAATTCATAAATTGAATGACCTTTAGTTTCATCTGAAAGGAAGACATAACATGTGTAAGTTCTACTACAAGCCTTGGGTATAAGTCAGTGATTCTTTGGGTCACTTTATAATTAATTAAATGAGTCATTAGCACTGGCGGTCCATGTTATAAAAATAATTATATTGTCTAAGGACAAGTTTAAAGATAATTTATCTTCAAGTTTATGAATGCTGGGTGTGATATAAGCATGAATGTGAAATCCCGTTACACGGTTAAAGAGTCCCTGAAGGTGCTGTTGTGTTTTAGGAAAGTTTCAAATGTATATTCAACACAATAAGTAATTCTCAAGAGTTTTCATTAGGAATTATCTAATACATAAATGTGGTTACTTTGATGTATGTTACAAGCCGTTGTTGTTGGAACGAAGTGAAAATGGTTTCAATATGCATTTCACTCATATGTTAAACATGAATATTTTGTTACAGAAAAATATAACACTGGTAAGAAACGTTAAACAATAGTACTGTTTTATCAATCAAAACAGACATGTAAGTACCACATGTAGCAACAGCGATAAGTTATTCTCAAAGAACATCTGTACGATAAATATATATATTAACAATACAACCTTCACACTATGAACTGTCTTTCGTGCAATAGTATATTTATACCAAGAATAACACGCACATTTGTTTTTTCTTGTCAATTGAACACAAGAGTTTACAAAGGGTTTTGAAAAGTCCAAAAATTTATCAGAAACTTCTGACACGTAAGTGGACTCTTCTAATAATAAGTTATTCAGACAGAAAGTAGCAAGAAATACATGAAATAGAAAGAAACGCAATTTTTAACTTTGTGAAATAAATAATAATTGCAAACATCAAGTAAAGCCCCATCAGTATTCATGATATGTGTTTTAAATCAAAGAAATGGGAAGCACGTGGAAGGGACACAATATTCTTAGTTTTAAGAGAGAGAAGTCTGAAGAATTCTCTTTCCAACAGGAGGTTGTCAGAAACGTTGTGGTTCCTGTTCCTTTCCTCACATGAAATATTATTTAATTTTACTTGAAATTTTTACTATATTTAACTTTTACTTGTTTAAGGTGATGAAATTCGGTGGAGTGTTATAAAAATGACGGGTGAGAAAGTGGGGAGCGAAACGAAGACGGCACCGGAGAAGTTGGCCAGCCCGGAACCCAACAAGCTGATATCAACGTCATACGACTCGATTCATGGCTGGACATTAGTGTTGCCTTTGCTGGTATCTAAAGATCCAATGCCTTAGATTTGGATGTGGGAGGAAACGAGAAGGCCCCAAAAAACCCACTTTCACAGGACAGACGCCGAAAGTTTTACCTGTCCTGTGGTAAGATCTGAAAAAGAAAGATAAATATACATGAATTAACCTTATCTGTGGTTATGTATTTTGTTGAGTAATTTGGGATTGCTTAAATACCGTATTTTCCGCCTCATAAGCTGAATTTCTGGCCCTAAATTTTGGACCTGATTTTTGGGGGTTGGCTCATTGGCTGATCACCAGCTTTGGACCAAAGAATACCGAAAACCAAAATCGGCCCCAAAATCATACCTTTGATCTCACAGTTTCGGCAGAGTTATTTCAGTTGAATAAATTTTATTTATTAATAGAAAAAGGTCTATACGTTACGGATGACATGTATTCATAGAAATAACAAAATTAAAAAAAATACACACTTTAATCTCAGAAATTTATTAAAATCCTTTAAATTCATCATCTTCATCGGCAGAAGCACCAAATAATAGATTCCAATCCTCGGCAGAGACCTGGTCGTCGTACGGGTCATTCTCTGGTGGTATTAGCTGAGTGAGTGGAATGTTGTCTTCCTCGTCATCGTCCAACCAGAACATATCATCTTCCGTGTCATCCATTGCATTTGAGATGCTGCATTTTTTAAATGACTTCTCTACAGTTTCAACACTAACATTGTCCCACGATTTCAGGACCCACTCACAGACAGTAGCGAGTGATGCAGCGCGCATATTTCCGGCAGCAGTAAAACTTTTATTTCCGGAAACCATCCACTCTTTCCAGCATTGACAGAGCCTGTCTTTAAAAGGTTTATTTAAACACATATCTAAGGGCTGTATTACAGTTGTCAGCATACCGGGAATAACTGCAATATCGGTATTGCATCTTTTGATCGCGGCTTTAACGTTTTCACACAGGTGGGACTTAAACATATCCCAAACGAACAGAGATCTAGATTTCATCAGTCCGCAAGGACGACGCGCCCACACTCGGCTTATTGGGCGGTATTAAGCAAAAATTCTCATTTTCAGAGCTGAAAATTGGCCTCGGCTTATTCGGCGATTCGGCTTATTAACCGGAAAATACGATATGTTATATGAATGAATTTACTCCTTTTTTATATATTTTGTGTCTCCTCTAAGTTTCTTTAGAATCGCAGGAATCGCAAAAAGTAAATTGGTTTGAATAAGTTTGAAACTTGGTTTCTCCAAGTTGCTGATAATGTTGACTAGCTTCTGCGGGTCGCATGGAGATTAAGGCATTATGTGAAAGCTGAGGTGGTCTATACAGATATTTACTGTTCCATGTGACAAGTTATTCTTGATTCTTGGAAAATCCAAACTATTGTGTTTTGAACATAAGGGTAATAAATAAATGAAAAATATTTTCAGAGAAATTATATCTTTGTGATTCATATTTTATTAAAGTCTGACTGAGAAAGTCCATTTTACTTCTCTGTTTCCAAAAATATACCTAATGATGAATATCTTTCCTGCTGCAAGTGAAAAATTTAGGGTTTAATAATTTAACCATATTCAATACTTACATTATCAGACCTTTATGGAATTTTGGTGCATATCAGTCATCCCTATGTGTCATCTGATTAGTTCACTATACATTGAAGTATAGTGAACTAATCATTAAAGTTAATAGTTGTGACAACCCTAAAGCGTCTTGTGAAGTGGGATAATGTCCACAGAGCCACTGAATCAAAGGGCCTGTGCATCCTTCTAGATTAGCAGTTCGTAACCAGTATAATGGCCACAGAAAAACTACTGCTAATGACAAAACAGCTGTCAGCTCACCTTCAGTCACCTGACCTACAACTGGCCAATGCAGAAGACCTTGTACAGTCTGTTATCTCTGGTCTCTCAGAAATGAGGACTGAAGCAGCATGGAAAGACTTGGAAGAGTCCGATGAGGATGTATGTAAGAAAGTGGAAATACGCAATGAGACGATGTGTGAAGGTGGACAGCGATCTGTCCACAGAGACCTGAACGAATTCATAATCACATCTAGTATTGACCAAAGAGATAAACCAATACCAGATGCCAGGAGACACACCTTCTATGCCATCATAGACAGGATGCTCAACGAGATGAATAGAAGATTTTCCTTTGATGCCTACAGTGTTTTGACGGGTGCAACTGCATTGAACCCCAAACACTCTACATTCCTGAACAAGCAAGCACTCTTAGGAATGGCAACAAACTATGGTGTAGCAGAGGATAATCTTGCACTGGAGGTCCACCAGTTGAACTGGCTAATTGCCAGGAAGACAGACAAAAGCTAGGAAGTATCCACACCTTTGAAGGTTGCAATGATGCTGGAGCCAAACAAGGATGCTTTCATGGATATCCACAAACTTGTCTGCATCGCTTGTCACTTCAGCTGCATGTAGGAAAAGTTTCCCATGTCTGAAGCTTCTCAAGACATACTTGCAAAACAGCAGTGATGACAACCGCACCAGCAACCTTGTTGTCATATCAGTAAACTCGAGGAGGGCAAAAGAACTCGATATTGGTACTGTTATGGACACATTTGCTGCCAACCACCAGAACAGGTGCATTGTTTTGAAGTGATATTGACTACAAACACAACATGATGAAAGATACTTAGTCTGATAGTGACCTTACTTCTACTTAGAGTGTCTTAACTTGGGTTAATTCGTTTCTGCTATGTAAATTATGTCTTTATGTTATATTTCGTTTTATTTGTAGCTTTACTCTTAATGGTACATTAAATGTTTAATCTAAGCTAATCTTGATTTTCTTTATTATTATATGTTACCTTGGGTGGAAATGGGGTGAGCTTCTTTTTTTACATATACGCAAATTTTCATGAACAGACTATTTCTAATTGATAATAATGAATTATTAATCAGAGTCTGAGTTTTCAATGAAAACAGCATTGATAATGCAATTCAAAATAGCAAACTTTTTTGAAATGGACCTTGGTATTTACATTGTTGTAATTTACCATTTTTACTTCATATTGAAAGCATCGGAAGAATCCCCTTCACAGTTTTAGTCACCGCCCCCAACAAAAATCTCCTGGAGGCGCCACTGAGTCCATAAGAAATTCGATGAAAAGTTATACAGTGTTCAATGAGGTGATTTGCACACATTAAGAGTAGAACTTCGATTTTTATGGTTAAAATTCCTGAGACTCACCACTGAACCACAAAGAATGTCGATAATAGTTTGTGAGAGGAGACATTATTGAAATGTAATAAATATAATACATGTTTGTATCTGACATGATGGTTTTCTTAATGTGCTGTTGGTGACATCGTTTATAATTAACATGTGATCTTGTTGATAATAACGATATGATCGATAATACTTTTCATTTCTTTCAACGTTTCACTTTTTATGGCTGTATACATTGTTTCTAGTTGATCCAAACTCAGTTTTGTATCCTATTCTATAACTTATGTTAGGAACTTGTTTAATGTTTGAGCCTGAGGTAGAAGTATTTAATCCTCATCTGAATTTTGTTATCAAGTCTTTTATCAGTACTTTAAAACGGAACACGTTTCATGAGTGAATGGACCATTTGTTTCTTTATCACAACAACAGTCCACATATGTTAACATGGCATAGTTTATCAAATTTTCCTGTCAGATGTGACACGCAGATGTTGTATGCTTGAAGTACTGTTCAAATTAAGTACAATTCCAACAAAAAGTCGTGGGATTGCGTAATGTCTGTTTTAACTGGTTTTTTTGGGTTTTTTTGTTAACCAACATCGCTTTGAATCCAGAACGTTTTATTAGGAATTGTTACATTCGTTAACACTGACTTTAATATTCAAAATTTTCTTTTGGTTATATTTTATTTTCATTAATCACATACAGTAAGATGAATTATACAGCATGACGTAGAGGTCAGTTGAGAAGCAAATAATTTTGAAAAAGTGAGATGTGAGAAAATTATTGTTTGTAATACGTATTGATTATATGCGGCCTACTCTACATGTGATTATATCTGTGAGGTCAAGGAAGTCGTTTGTTTTGACCTAGCTAACCTTTTGACAAGTAAAAAGTAAGTAGCGCAAGAATGTAAATAGTAGTATCTTCTTATGATTGGTCAGTTGATATCTCGAGGTTTCTGTCTGTCATGCATTTGAATAATAATTATCTGTACGTGAATATAGCAAATGGTTCTAAATAAACCCGAAATTACGTGTTAAATTTATTTCCCAAATTTCTAGTCACATATTTAACTTTTTAAACATCACGGTAGACATATCTTCATCTACATTTATTTCCAGCGTACATTAGAAACCCACTTACATCCATTCCTGTTAACATTTTAATAATTTCCGTCCCTCTGAGTACAAATGTGTTGTCTCCCGTTAGTACAGCGGTATGTCTACGGATTTACAATGCTAAAATCAGGGGTTCGATTAACCTCGATGGACTCAGTAGATAACCCGATGTGGCTTTGTTATAAGAAAACACAAACACACATAAAACGTGTTGTTCCCAAGGGTCAATTCCTACGTCTGAGACGTTTCAGTTTCGAGGTAATTTGTAGATTTCACACAATATATTTGTAACTGTTGTCGAGTGATGCAATCATGCTCGCAAAACCAACTTATAAGTTTCTCAATATTTTTTTCAGAACTGTTGTCGCAAACGTAATTTTTTTATAATCATTGCAAATTACAATAAATATTATTGAATTATTTCTGGTTTTTATGTCGTAAATAATTGGGCAAATATTTTTTGCGAATTTTGAGCGACATTTCTGATTTTGGATCTTTTGTCGAAAAGAAGTTCTTTTTGAAGAATTAGTAAGTGGAATATGGGTTATACAGAAGTCTTAAGCAAAGAATGTGAAAGGTTACATTTGTGTCCAATCTGTATGAACCTATCGATATAAGTAAAGATACTTTGCGGTCATTAGGAATATAAACAAGTGACTTGTGTGTTTTAATCAGTAAACAACATATTGTAAAAAACTCTTGAAAATATACCGCATCTATGATAGATTCACGTTAAAATAGATTGAACATGGCGGCTAAACACAAGAGTCATTTGCTCACTTTTTGGGTTTAATTTACATTTTGTGACGCCCAAAAATATGTTTAGAGATGTTACAGTTTTTGTACGTTCTTCTCAAGGATAGAAGTCTCATAGTTTTTTCAGTTTCCACAAGTTGAAGAATCCTAAGGTAACAATTGAAATAATTAAATAGCTAACACACATATATCAGTTTACAGTAAATCTATGTACATTTGTGTTGCACCTGACAAAGTATCATCTAAGAAATTAAGCATCATCCTCGTATTGTTTTTTTCACGTGAAGTTGCAAGACTACACCATCAATTAAATTGGCAATAAAAACAGTCGGGACTACCATATATATGTATATATATATGTCTGCCAATACTAAATTCACAAACAAAAAAAGATTTATAAGCATTATCAAGTGCTGTTATTTTGTGGAACATAGTAATTTTTCACGAATGTAATTCTTCCCTAAAATAAATAACTGAAGTTTTTAATGTTATAACATATATCTATATATATACAGCTTATATATTTCATCTGTTGTTTTGTCAGAGCTTTATTTCTGTGGAAAACCTTAAAAGAAATTCATTAGTCTAAGAAACGGCTTAAAGGTAACCTTTATGCACCACGAAAATAGTAATGGTTAAAAAAGTATTTCACTTCATTAACTGGAAGCACAGAATTGATGACCAACTGAAATTTACAGTATTATGGACAAGCTGCCGCTGCAGTATTCACTTAAACAAACTTGACAGCTCACTCAGATATCTCACTCTATCCTAATAACATATTTACGTTTCTAGACCCTAGAATGGCATTATTATCTGAAATAAGTTTGTTATAAAACAATAGAAGCTAAATATATTTTTGAACGATAAAATTCAAACTCTTTGGCAACACCGTCATTTATAATTAATAGTTCCAAAAATCTTAACGAAACCATCGCCAATTCATGATGACACGTGCCAGTGCAGTCCTTCAGTACAATAGCGGTAAATCTACGGGCTTACAAAGCTTCGGAGTTTGAATTCTTACAGTGGTTATAGGATACAGCTCACTATACCTTTAATTGACACAAACAAAACGTCAATTCGAGGAACATATTCAAACGGCAAACAGTTTAAATTCATTTGTGTAAGTTACAAGGAATAATTTGTACTTGCTTCATGTTACAAACGGTTGTAGAAACTCTCTTGACTGATCCACGTGTTTGACTTCATCACATAAAAATGTGATTAATATAAAAGTTTTCATCACTCGATAATGTTATTAATATCACAATTTTCATCACTCTTTAATGCTATTAATATCATATTTTCATCACTGGATAATGTTGTTAATATCACAGTTTTTATAACTTCATGATGTTATTAATATTATTGTTTACATCACTCGATAATGTTATTACTATCATAGTTTTCATCACTTCATGTGAATTTGAAACAAAGATATGTATGTATGTTTGTCAAAACAATGTTTTAGAATAAGTGGTAAAGTGGATTTTTAAATTTATTTGTGATTCTTTTCCGAATTTAACCACTTTTTTATTTTTCAGCAACCTCAGTAGTGTGACATAGCTATGATAATTTGAGAACATTCAACTGGATCATTGTTATATTTTCTTTTAACAGTAACAGATAGAAAAGAGGTTCAAAGTTCTCATATTTCAACTGGGAACTTAATATCAGGATGCACTTGGCTAGGTTAAAGAATAAACTGCAAGTAAATTAAAATGTTAAAAATTTATTTTGTAATCTATTATAATTATAAATCAAACATGTTTTATGTTTATAAAATCATAGCTGAGACTCTGATTTATCTTGTCCGTGGTTCTATCAGATAATTCAAAACCTTTATTGTGTTAAGAACCTTATGGATTTCCCTGTGTATCTCATACAACTCTACGTTTATATGAGTTTATATATAAACTACGTTTATATTTCCCAATGTTCTCGGTACGAGTCTTCTTTTCGATGATGAACGCATTATTGGATACATGTTATATTTAATTGTATGATATAAGAAAAGCAAAATATAAGTGATAATTTAATAATGGTCATATTTTAATATTTCCTTATAGTGTTTATAGTTTTGAAAAAGAGATAATAATTATCTAGTTAAACTCTGTAATTAATCCAGAACATTATAAAGTTCTCTTGTGTAGGGTATTGACCACTAGTTGAATATAACTTATTAAATCTCTTTTCATGTGTATAGATATGTATCAAAAGTATTAAAAGGACCACTAACTTCGAAATACTGTATTTTTAATATTTTTACTTGGTTGGAAGCGCTTTCACATCTTACATTGCTCTTTAACCAATCTTATTAAATGCAATACATACTACTCGTCAGGAAAATAAAAATGTGTATACAATATATACATCCCATTAAAATATGCTAGGAAAGATATAAATGTATTTTATATTACTTTCAATCCATAAACAGCATGATATTATAAATAAAATAAGTATAGTTGTGTCATTTAATAACCATAAAAATGAAATGTAAATAAAACATAGCTAGACACATATAAAATTCAAATTCTTTAAAGTTTTCTTAATGAAATAACTCAAATAATAAATGTTTTTGTCAATTATCACAAGACTAAAATAGAAATTAAAAATCGAAAGTTTCGTGTGATATATCATTGTCTCTAAAGATACGCATCGCCAGGTGGTTAAATCACTCGACACGTAACCTGAGGGTCGCGGGTTCGGATCCACGTCACACCAAACATGCTTGCTCTTTCAGACTTGAGGGCGTTAAAATGTACAGTCAATCTCACGATTTGTTGGTGAAAGAGAATCCCAACAGTTGGCAGTGAGTGATGATGACCAGCTGCCTTCTCTCTCGTCTTACAAGAACACACAACAGCTAAACAAAGGTTGAAGCTAGTTATATTGAATATATATTTATGAAGTGCACTGATTACGTTATGCTTAAATGATTTAGATTATGCACATAAGCAAATCACTCTACGTTATAAATTCTCTGCAGAACATATTGTATCAGAAATATGTTTTCACGATGTTTGGTGTTTCATCTTCTACGCTAAGATATACTGAGCAAAAGAGGTAAATGTATCCTAACCAAATGGCGACGTTCACAAATTGTGTCATTGAACTTATGGATAAAAACTGTACATACGTTCCTGTATAAAATGCATACAGAACCTTGACTATAGCGATATATAAGTGTACAAAGTAATTTTACTTCCTTATTTTAATATAATATTTTCTGTGAATTAGTTAGTTGTTCTGGTATGTGAAATTTTCATATTTTACTTGCTCAACGATGTCGTTCATTCCGTTCTATCTGCCCTTTGTTATTTTTTAAAGATAATATCTGATATGATCTGTGGAGTTGTACACAATAAGCTATCTATGCTCTATCCACAATGGGTATCGAAACCCTGTTTCCAGTGTTGTAAGTACGTAGACATGCGGCTATGCCACTGAGGGGGGGAGTAAAAGATGACAGACTGAATGAGCAGGAATTGCATGAAAGGACAGTACAAAATATAGGACTCTGGAAGAAAGCTGACAGATATTTAGATAACCAATTTGTATATATACTTGATAGGTCTTATGTACAATTGATCGGTGTAAGCGGCTAATAGGTGGGTAGAAAGCGTTTAGATGAGGGACAGCTGTAAGGAATGCAGAGTGCATGTAAGTTTAGGTAGCTTTGATAAGTGTGTAGATAGCCGAGAAACGTATTGACAGGTTAATAGATTCATATATATTTACATAGTTGTGCAGACTACTGAAAGTAATGCAGATAGTTGGTAGTTGTATACAGTACTGTAAAGATGTTCAGATATTCGATAACTGTGGTTTTAGGTTACAGATGTGTGGATTGCTGGTGAATGGGTGATAGTTGTGTGCAGGTGGGTGAAAGTAAAATAGAAAATTGAGTAGGGTATGGATAAGTTGTTCAGATATCTGATAGTTTGTGGGTAAGTGAACATGCTCGCCCTCCCAGCCGTGGGGGCGCTATAATGTGACGGTTAATCCCACTATTTTGTTGGTAAAAAAGTAGCCCAAAAGTTGGCGGTGGGTGGTGATGACTAGCTGCCTTCGCCCTTGTCTTACACTGATAAACTAGGGACGGCTAGCACAGATAGCCCTCGAGTAGCTTTGTGCGAAATTTCAAAACAAACAAAACAAGTACGTAAACAGTTATACAAATGTCTTTGTTTTCAGGTTAACGGGTTTAAGCTCCTTATTTGAATGGCTTAAGCGTGTGATCATCGAGCAGCTGACCATGGTGTAAGCTCTGCGTACGACTTACGATCGGCTCAGCCAAGTCCAGATCTAGATGTCAGCCGCACGCCACACACCATCCCGATCACTCCCATTAGTTACTCACAGTTTTACAACATGACCTATCAAAGCTGTTTTTGTGTTCCCTAATTAACCCAGTGATTTTACATTATCATTATCGTCTAATTAAGAACCTGTGCTGCATGGTTAAAAATAAACATTTTTTCTGACAATATTTCACAG
The DNA here is from genome assembly GCA_011833715.1 of Carcinoscorpius rotundicauda. Lineage (NCBI taxonomy): Eukaryota > Metazoa > Arthropoda > Merostomata > Xiphosura > Limulidae > Carcinoscorpius > Carcinoscorpius rotundicauda. The sequence goes on along the minus strand of CM022397.1, from coordinate 49,815,719 downwards.
ACAGGTTCTAGATTTTCATGTGCTATTGATATAATTTGGTGATTTCAATGCCACAGAGCAGTTGTTCGTAATGTCGAACTATGTTCAGTTGTTATTTGTTCCTTATTCATGAATTGACCCAAGAGTATATGTACTATATCTTTTCCTTAGACTCCTGACAGAATCACTAATGTTTTGGGCCCGGCATGGCCTAGCGCGTTAAGGCGTGCGCTTCGTAATCTGAGGGTCGCAGGTTTGGGTCCTAGTCGTGCAAAACATGCTCGCCTTCCCAGCCGTGGGGGCGTTATAATGTGACGATCAATCCCACTATTTGTTGGTAAAAGAGTAGTCCAAGAGTTGGAGGTGGGTAGTGATGACTAGCTGCCTTCCCTCTAGTCTTACACTGCTAAATTAGAAATATCTAGCACAGATAACCTTCGTGTAACTTTACTCGAAATTCAAAACCAAACCAAACTTACGAAAGTAAATTTAACAAACAAACTTTTCCTTAGATTTCGATGTTTAAAATGAATATCCTTTGTCATCCCTGATGCCAATAGAAAAAGACAAATTCCCATTCGTTTCATACAAACTAACACAACTTGGAAGTAAGAAGTGGTTATAACAGTCAGCCGGCTCGAGGGTCACTTTGACGTTTGCGCGCTCTGTATAAAAGGGAGTTGTTATATTTGTTTACGAGGCTTTCGCTATTTCTGGTACTCGGCCTCACACTGTAATACACACTCAGTTTGGATTAATGAAAGAAAACTAAAATCACCGACTCGTTTTCAAACAAGGAAACCAACACACAAGACAAGAGTCTCACATCACCCATTAAAACATAAACCGGTCATGCTACACATAGGGTTGATTATGTAACACGACATGCTACCCAAGAAGAGGCAGCTGGTAGATGGACCAACGAAGACATGTGGTGCAAGTGAGGAGGACAGTGGTCATCGTGATGGTGGGAATGAGGACACGACTAGTGCAGGACGTCAGACCAGGATGAAAAACTACCACCAGGACCCAAGGACCTAAGCCAGCTTCCAGAGAGTGGTCCTACATGTCCAGACTTGAAGTGATACCCGGCTACAGAATACAACGGCCAATCATGGTCATTCAACAAGAATTGGCGTGATCAGCATTCGTGGTTGGAGTACTCTGTGACCCAAAATGGTGCATTCTGCTTCTCATGACGTCTTTTCAGTCACATAAACTTCAGTAAAACTGAGAAGTCCTTTACCCATAAAGGCTTTCGGAACTGGAAGAAGGCGACTACATCACTGAAGTCCCATGATAACTCTTCAGGACACAAATTTACTATGCAAGCTTGGGCAGAGTTTAAATTTCAGAAAACAAAGGGTGCAAGGATTCAATATGCTCTCAATGCAAGCCATGCAAAAACTGTGGAGGGAAACCGACATTACATGAGAGCTGTAATAGATTCACTGCTTTACACAGTCTGCAAAAATGAAGCCAAGAAGAGTTACAGGGGTCAGATAACAAGGGCAATTTCCTGGAACTTCTTGATATGATTTCCAGGTATGATGAAATCGTGAAGAAGAAACTGAGTGGTCCTGGCAATTCCAAGTACACGCACCATGATATTCAAAACTAACTGCTTGACATCATAGCTGGAATGATCAGGAGGGATATCAGCAAAGATGCCATGGAAGCTGAGCATTTTGCTCTGATGGTGGATGAAACAAAGGATGTCAGCAAACAAGAACAGCTGTCCATTGAGGTAAGCTATCTCCACCAACAGAGCCTTCACGAGAAGATCTTGGACTTCACAGCTGCTGAGTGTCTGGATGCAGATTCATTTCTCAAGAAAATCATGGAAACTCTGACTAAATGTGGTATTAACCATAATGCCTGCATTGTCAGTGCTGTGGAGGAGCTGCAGTCATGTCAGGGCACATCAGTGTTGTACAGGAGAGGTTCAGGAGAGATGTGTTTCAGGCTGTGTGTGTTCACTGCTATGCACACAGGCTCAACCTTGTGCAAGTTGATTGTGTGCACAACGTCCAAGCTACAGCAGAGTTCTTTCTGACAATTCACAAGCTGTACAAATTTTTCGTTATATCGGTTGTGCATAAAGAATTTTTTTAGGTACAGAAGGAGCTTGAACCCGTGAACAGGCACATAGAGTTGAAGCGACTGTCAGACACAAGATAAGCCTGCCAACATGCTGCTTGTCTGGCTGTAAAAAGAACCCTCCCTGCCATTGTGACAACCCTAAAGCGTTTTGTGGAGAAGGACAATGTCCACAGAGCCTATGAATCAAAAAACTGTGCATCCTCCAAAATCAGCAGTTCGTAACCAGTCCCGCGGTCATAGAAAAACTACAGCTATTGACAGACCGCCTCCAGTCACCTGACCTGCAGCTGATCTCTGCAGAGGACCTAATACATTCTGTCATCTCTGATCTCTCAGAAATGAGAAGTGAAGCAGCATGGAAAGAATTGAAAGAGTCTGTAAGAAAGTGGGAATACGCACTGAGACGGTGCGTCAAGGTGGTCAGCGATCTGCCCCCCAGACATCTGGACGAATTCATAATCACATCTAGTACTGGCCAAAGAGTTGAACCAACACCAGATGCCAGAAGACACACTTTCTATGCCATCATAGACAGAATGCTCAACGAGCTGTATAGAAGATTTTCCTCTGATGCTTGCAGTGTTCTGATTGGTGTAACTGTATTGAACCCCAAACATTCTATATTTCTGAACAAGCAAGCACTCTTAGGAATGGCAGCAAATTATGATGTAGCAGAGGATAACCTCGCAGTGGAGGTTCACCAGTTGAACCGGAAAATTATCTCGGTTGTTGAACATAAACTCGCTTCCCAACCAAGCTGTAGTGCATCGAACCTCTAAAATAACCTGACTTTTGCCCCGAACGACACTTCGACTATTTTTGGCCCACCAAGCTTGTCCAAAACATTTTACCCGCACCTATCGCTCAGTCCACATCCCCGTTAAAATCTTCTGTGAACGTTCTCGTTTTTCATTTTTTTTGTTTTTCTAAATATTCTGCTTAAATAAGCCAACATGGAGTCAAAGAAGGATAATGAAAGTAGCAAACCAAAAAAATAGTACTTAGAGCCACAATAAAAGTAAAAAAAAGATCTTTTAGCGAAGTATGAAAGTGGTGTTTGCGTGTCTCACCTTGTTACACAGTTTGGAATAGCGAAGTCTACAGTTGCACCATACTAAAAAATAAAGAGGTTATCAAAGGAGCTGATGTTGCAAAAGGAGTGAAAGTGCTTATGAAACAAAGATCACAATCAATGGAAGAGGTAGAAAGACTGTTGTTGGTTTGGGTAAACGAAAAACAGTTAACTGGTGATAGCATTTCTGAGACCATCATTTGTGAGAAAGCAGTTGCATGCTGACCTCCTGAAAAACACCACTGGAACGAGTGCTGATACAAATTATGCTTTTGAGGGTAGTAGAGGGTGGTTTTAAAAATTTAGGAAGAAAAGTAGCATACATAGTGTGGTGAGACATGGTAGGGTGCCAGTTCTAACAAAGACGCTGCTGATAAATTTGTTCGGGAATTTAAGGACTATGTAAAAGCTGATGATTATATACCCCAAAAAAGTGTTCAACTGTGATAAGATAGGCCTCTTTTGGAAGAAAATGCCAAAGGAGGAAAAGTCATTGCTAGGACACAAGCCAATGAAGAAGGCTATTCTATTGTTATATAGTAATGCAGGTGGGGACTTAAAACTTAAGCCTTTGCTCATGTACAATTCTGAGAACCCGAGGGTTTTTAAGAAAAATATTGTCCTGAAAAGTAAACTAAATGTCATGAAGAGGGCTGATAGTAAAGCATGGATAACCAGGCAATTGTTTGCCCCAAGTATAAAGAATTACCTTAAGGCCCTTCATGTGATGGACAATGCACCTGCTCATCCACCAGGGTTGGAGAATGGGTTGGTGGAGGAGTTCAGTTTCATTACGGTAAAGCTCTTGTTCCCTAACACAATCTCCTGTCATTCAGCCCATGAATCAGCAGGTCATATCGAACTTTCAGAAACTCTACACCAAAGCACTGTTTCAAAGGTGTTTTGAAGTGACCTCTGACACAGAGTTAACCAGAGAGTTCTGGAAAAATACTTTTAATATTCACTATTGCTTAAGGATTATAGACAAAGCCTGGAGGGAAGTATTTTTGAGGACCATTAACTCAGCCTGGAAGAAATTGTAGCCAGACTCAGTAGAAGATAGAGACTCTGAAGACTTTGAGGCTGAGCCTCTTGTCGAGAACATTGTCTCACTATGTGTATGGGCTTGAATGTGAGTGGTGATGATGTGGAAGGAGTTATTGGAAGACCACAACACTGAGCTCACCACGGAAGATCTCCAGGACCTTCAAAAGGAGCAGCAACAGAAGCCAACCGAGGAAGTGTCTTCAGATGAGGAGGAAGGAAGGGAAGATGTTCCTAGTTCACTAATCAAGGAAATGTGTATAAAATGGGAAGAGTTGCAAAGTTTTGTTGGAAAATGTCACCCTGACAAAGCTATAGCAAACCGCAGCATAAACCTTTTCAATGACAATGTCATGTCTTACTTCAGAAATATTTTAAAATGCAGTCAGAAACAAACTTCATTAGACAAGTTTTTTGTGCGAAATAGGTCTAGTAAGTCTCAAACAGGTTGTAGCGGTGCAAGGAGACCGAAAAGAGAAGGAACCCCAGAAGGAGAGTAAACTTACGTTTTTATGGAAGGTGATTTTTCTTCCAAACAATAATAACTCTCCTACTCTCCACGTTCCACACCATATTTCACTCACGCCATCAGCTCTCTTCAGCACAGGTAAAGTGCAGTTAAATTTTTATTTATTGTTTGTTTTTGTGTTTATTAAAGCATATTTATATGTATACATGCATATATACATATATAGTAATAACTTAAAGATAAAAGAAAGAGAGAACATATGAAACAATAGTTTGTAAAATGTTGCTGTTGTTTTAAGTGTGAAGTTACACTATGGTTAATGCGTTTTGTCCACCTTTTCAGATTAATTATTTCTTCTCACAATCAATGTAATATGTATCAGTAAAAAAGCATTTTTGTTGACGTGGGAAAAAAACGTTAACAATCATAGTAACTTCTGTGCATTCTACAGTTTCAGAATGTTTAACAAATAAAAATTTCATTTTAATACTTGTCCATCAATATTTCCACAAGAAAACTGCTTCTATGTCTATTTTTAAATTTCATATTTTCTTGCTATTGAGTGATTGGGCACTGTTTGTTTCTTACACTAATTTTATAGCAGATCTCTTGTATACTACACATAGAGAAAAATAAAGTGTATATTTATATATAAGTAAAATAATATCAATCCTTCAGATCATATGCGAAATCTGTTCCTTCAAAATATTATATTGTTGTCGTGGTCGTTGTCATTGTCGTTGTCGTCGTCGTTGTTGTTGTTTAAGATCTTTAAGATATGAAAAAAACAACATATGAATTGAGATTTATACCAAAGTTATACCAACATGTTTATCAGTGAGTAGTGTTTCAAGATTTCCGATTGTAATGTAAATCACTTTCACGTATCAGCCCCCAAATAAAGTCTCCCGTCATGTTTTCATTGCACACTCCTTGGTAGCAAAGTTCGAAATCCATTATATCTTGGTGGAAGCGCTTGCCTTGCTCCTCTGAGTATGCTCCCATGTTTTTCTTGAATTTATCAAGATGAGAATCAAGGATGTTTTCTTTCAGGGACATCGTGCAGCCCATTTTGTTGTAGTTCTTTACCAGAGCCTCAAACAATTTCCCTTAATTTTCGCCCTTGTTATTACCCATGAAGCCCCAAACCACTGCAACAAAGCTTCCCTGAGCCTGTTTTTTATTTCTACTTTGCTTCTTGGTGAATTCTGTGTCCCTGCACTCCTAAAGGTAAAGATAACAGAGAAACTTCGTAAAGCCTCCTTGGAGACACATCAGGAATGCTACCATTTTGAATTTTCCGATGGAGCAGCACAGCTTTGAGGCCTCTCAATGAGTTATCAATGAAGAGACGCCACTTGTTCGTGTTACAGGCAATTCCAACTGTCTCGTTCAGACTGGATACATTGTGGAAGAAGCAGAGCTCATCTAGACGAGTAAAGAAGCTTGAGAAATATCGGTGACGCTTCCTCTGACTTGCGACTTGTGCACTTTTGTCTAACAAATCCAATTCCTTGAGCATAGATGTCAAAGTCTCGGCATTCGACTTTGTTAGACCAAGATCTCTGATCAAGTCGTTGGAGTCTCTTTGGTCGGGAAAGTAATTGTAATCTGGATCTTCAACTTCTTCCTTCTCTTCTAGAAAATTATTGTAAATTTTACAACATTCTGGAAAGTTCTTGAAAATTCTGCACTGAATCTACTTGGAATATTCTGTAAAATGGGTAAATTTGAAAATTTCATTACCCAGGTTACAAAAGCAAAGTTTGAAGAAATAAATAGGTGTTTTCCCATTAGTTTAGGCATAAGAAATTGGGAAATAACACTTTGTTCCCAAGAACAAGAGAAAGTATATGGTTTTAAATCATTTAGTTGCTCAAGATTTTGTTTAAGAACTTATGTGATTAAAGTCAGATTACGATACCCATGTTGTGCAGAGCATAAAGATTCCATTATGTAGCTGCAACAAACAAAAAATCCTTACACTTGCTGTTACGTATTTTTTATGTTTTATATAGACTGAACGCAACAGAAAAACACAGATAACAGCTTGTATAATTTATTACACTAAACTAAATATATATATGTGACAGATATAACATAAATTATATAATAACGATGACAGATATTAAGTTTAAACCTTCAAAATTAATTACAAAACAAAATGGTACTAGTTTCAACCTTCAAAATTAATCACAATACAAAATGGTACTGGCCTGTATCTAATATAATGATCTAAAATAAGAGTATCAAATTCCTTACACTTGCATATAACATACTAATTGTTGTAAAATATAACTTTTCAATATCTTAAAATGTTTTTATCATTTCTTTCTTTCTGTCACTCTGAAACATGAAATAATTCTTTAAACAGTTTAACTAATATAACTACAGATGACAAAACATCTGATTTATATGCCTGTAACTTTGTAAACACAATCGTTATTCGCTTACACAAATAGAAGTAAATCTCAGCATGAGGTATTGTAAGTAATAAACGTGTGTATACAAAAAGTTTATATAATAGATCAATATTGTTCTCACGTGTCAAGTGTTGCCAAACTATTTTAAAATTCATTTAATTATAAACTCAGTATCAAATTCTGAACTCTGCATCTCTGGCTGAGGATACACTGTGTCTACTATGGTTCAACTTCGTTTTACATGCTTAGAAGTTTAGAACCAAGAATTTGTGTATTGAAATGGGATATTTTACGGATAGGGGGACTAACGATTTAAGAATATCTTACCCAACTTGAAAATTAATCTATTGTGACGTCATCTATTGGATTGCAGAAATAGTTACGTTTTGTTTTACACTAACAGACACTCGTCCTTTTTGTAATATAAGATGATCCCTGAATGAATCCCTAATGGCATTCAATTTTTCAAATATTCAAATGCATTGCTGTGAAAATGATAATAAATATTCAAGAAACAAATAAAACAAACAAAATCTCGACTCGATTAGGATACGAAAGCAAGGCTTATGCTTGAGAATAACTGGAGTTACTTTGAACATTACCAATAAATCAAGCGTAACCAAGAGATCTTGGAATGCTACGAATAGTTTGTTTGTTTGTTTTTAGAATTTCACACAAAGCCATCTGCGCTAGCCGTCCCTAATTTAGCAGTGTAAGACTAGAGAGAAGGCAGCTCGCCATCACCACCCACCGCCAACTCTTTGGATATTCTTTTACCAACAAATTGACCGTCATATCATAACGGCCCCACGGCTGAAAAGAAGAAAATGTTGAAACCGCGACTCTACGATTACGAGTCGAACGCCTAAACATGCTTGCCCATGCCGGGCGCAGGAGTAACGGTAAAACAGAAGTATTAAATGAGTTAAATCTAATACTAAATTTTTATTTCTTTCTAAGTGCAATGAAATTACTAAAATAATCTCATTTACTTTATTTCAGGTGCAGTCACTGACTAACTGGAGATATATTTTTCATGTTAGTCTGTTCATTATAAGAGCAAAATTAAATATATATCGTTAATGTTTTTCTTTAGAACTCTCTCCTTTCCTTAAGTTGCTGTAAGTTAACAAACGCATTGCTGGTGTGAAAGTGCTTCATAGTCTGTTTGTTTGTTTTCGAATTTCGCACAAAGCTACTCGAGGACAATCTGGGCTGGCCGTCCATAATTAAGCAGTGAAAGACTAGAGGGAAGGCAGCTAGTCACACCACCCACCAACTCTTGGGCCACTCTTTTACCAACAAATAGTGGGATTGAACGCACATTATAACGCCCAAACGGCTGAAAGGGCGAGCATGTTTGGTGTGACGGGGAAGCGAACCCGCGACCATCAGATTAAGAGTCGCACGCCTTAACACGCTTGCCCATGCCGGATCCCTAATTTAGTAGAGTAAGACTCAAAGGTAAGGCAGCTAGTCATCACCACCCACCGCTAACTCTTGGGCCAACGAATAGTGGAATTGTTCGTAACATTATAACGCTCATACAGCTGAAAGGGCGAACATGTGTGACTGGGAATCAAACCTTCGACCCTCAGATTATCAGTCGAACGCCTAAACCAGCTGGCCGTGCTGGACCTTCAACTGAGCACCTTTGAAGTAAGCCGCATACATAAATGACCAAAACTTTAAGTACTTTTTAAGTCACAAATAATTACGAGGAGCAATTGATTATTTCTAACAACAATAGCCCCCAGTGGCTCAGCGGTATGTCTGCGGACTTACACGCTAAAATTCGGGTTTCGATACCCGTGGTGGGCAGAGCACAGATAGCCCATGGTGTAGCTTTGTGCTTAATTCAAAACAACAACAACAACAACAATAATTATCAGTATAACACTCATATATTTTTCTCTCGTAAATTTAAAACAGGAAACAACGTAATCAATTAACATGACAATATTCTGAAGCCTGGATGACAGAATTTAAGATTTTTATTTGATGGATTGGTACTTTTCAATTGGAAAGATGTAAAACACTGACTAGAGATAACAAAGTACAAATGTAATTATCTCTAATTTAGAACTATTAATCACCAACACATTTTACCGAGGCGACCAGTTTGATTTATCTTCATAGTTTTAACGCTTATAAAGTTAAAAAGTATACAACGTTTTATCTTGCAAACTATGGCTAGAGCATTGGATCATTTGATGGGCAAACCAATAGTTCCTGCTATGCATTAATTATTTCAGTATACCATATTTGTACCACTAAGATCGATTGTAACTCACTCCCTATCTTGATTGTTTGTTTGTTTTAGAATTTCGCACAAAGCTACTCGAGGGCTATCTGTGCGAGCCGTCCCTAATTTAGCAGTATAAGACTAGAGGGAAGGCAGGTAGTCATCACCACCCACCGCCAATTCTTGGGCTACTCTTTTACCAAAAGTTGGGAGGGCGAGCATGTTTGGTGCGACTCGGGTGCGAAACCACGACCCTCATATTACGAAGCGCACGCCTTAACGTGCTAGGCCATGCCAGGCCTCACCATCTTGTTTTAAATGAACGTAGTTAATAATGAATGTAATTATGGAAAGAAGTATTAAAATACCTTTTTTGTGTGATGCTAAGTTTAATCAGTTATCTCTAGTGTACCCAACTGGGGTGTGAAAGCGCGATAATTAGTGATATTAGTTTATTTTGAATTTTGGGTCAAGCCTTCTCTTATTTCAAATTAATAGACTAGAGAAAGTTACTTTCCACCTCCACGCTGACTACTCCAGTTGAATAACAAGAATATACTGTTCCTGTTATATCGCACCTAACTTACGACCTTTTGCGAGCCGTGATTTATTATTAATTCCTAACTTTTGCGGTAAGTGGACGCAAAAAAATAAAACCTTGGATTTACAGTTCGATACGTTAATCACTGAACCAAGCATCATCCCCAGCCTTATTTTTACAGATTTTAAGAAAAATTAGTGATGCAAACAAATTAAGAATATGTATTATACTATGTATGGTTGATTTGGTGTCAAGTCTTTATCATTTAGCAGAACAAAATATGTATGTATGCCAATTTTTACGCCCCTCCAAGTGACGAAATAGTACGTCTGAAGGCTTATAAACCTTGTGGAGTTTTATGTTACGAAAAATCAACTTTTACTCAAGTATGTCATAAAGTGTTTTAAAAATCTGTCTAAACTAACATTTATGTAATTCTATGGCCATAAGTAAAGAAATCAAATTAAGTATGTTTCCTCCAGGTTTTCTTTTGTTTACTGATCTTTATAAAGGAGCATTATGGGATACAACGATGTTATTTTCTTCAACAGGTTGTTCCAGACACTATATTATGCTAGTTGATATTGTGAAGAACCCAAACATTATTTCTTGTCATTGACCACATCGTCTACTTCAGCGAGTTTCCTCAATATCTTAGGCCAAGATGAATAAACCTTCCACTGCGTGTTTGTTTTCCATTTTGTTTCTCTTAAAATTTATTTATTATTCACACCATAATATTTCAATCAATACATATAACTTATAAAATATCACTAATTGCATTTGTTACTTAAACTGGCAATTTACGAACTACACATTCTGTCAAGAAACAGTTAACGTGTCCATATGTAAACAGATTGGTGTCTCTTTCTTCGTGTTTTCATTCTACAGACGTCCGAGTTTTTCAGTTGTGTCTCGGAAATCGAGAGAAACATTAAATTTTTCTGGTGTTAAAATTAAGCTAATAAACGCCGATTTCTGGCGAGGTAAATGTCACATTAACTAAAAAGCGACCTTCTGTCACAGATTTTTCTCGAATATGGCTCCAAATCAAGTTAGGCCTCAGAATGACTACCACGACATGAAAGGCATATGTGGATTATGTATGACGTTTCACTGTAACACAATGAAAAAATACTTTCAAAAAGCCTTGATTATTTCAGAAAAACAGAAAATATTGGCATCTACCTTTTGAAAGCAATACTTGTTTGTAATTTGCCAACGTTTTTGAAACTGCAATTAAATCAAGAGAACCAATAGTTTTTGATGTACTACAAACACATTACATGCACAAAGAATTTAAATAATTAGGCATTATGGAATTGCAGTTTTTGTTTTTCTCTGATATCATTTAAGTTCCTCAAATGAAACTTTATATCAGTGTCATCGCAAAAAATTACATCATTACATCTTGCCCCAGGAGTTAAAAATCTGAACTAATTGTACAATAACAGTTTGAACAAAACCTGAAAGGTGGCTAACAATATTCATGAACATTAAATCATGAGATGTTATATAACGTGTTTCTCTTTCTAAACCAAATAATTAGCATAGATAATATGGGTTAACATAAAATTAACTATTCTAAAATGAAATAAATAATTATTTGCACTGAAATTCTCATATCAATTTGCAATTTCGGAAAAACATAAAATAATTATTACATACTGTGTAAGATATAATACTGAAGAGTGAATAAGATTGGTCCAATATGTAAAAGGAGTTTCAATTAGTAAACATTGAAACACAATTCCGAATGCCACTCAGACTTACTGACTATACAGAAAAAAAACATATTGGTCATCAAGAAAACCTATCTTTATTTAGCAATACAAACCACAGTCATTGTGTGTCATGTCAGTACGATGGAAGATTGTCTACACTGAAGAGTTGTACAACCTGAAAAATCCCTGAAGTCTAAATAATCCGTGAATTTCAGTCCGAGAAGGCGTTATGTTATTATATTTAAACTTTATAGCGTTATACTTTCCTCGGACTAACAATGTGCTACTAACGTGACTAGTCGTTCCACTTTCCGATATGTCATCTGTCCTGCAGTTGAAGAAAAGTACTATCCACTTTCATACACTAAATGCAAAATTTCTCAGCGATACAACACGTGCCAATACCATGAAACTATATTCTCGTCTTCCAACAAAGCTGATATGACACTGTCACGTTCAAAGTCTTATCTGTGTAGTTAACAAATACTAATTCGTCCATCGGATGCAAAAAATAAATAATAAGATTTATCACCCCACTTCGTCGTCCCATTCTTCTTTAACACTTGATATTGTTAGTGTTGTACCAACCTTTATATGAAATGCATTCTGTTGAAAGTCAAAATTACCAAATGCTGACATTGACATTTGATTATCAATCTAGTTTGTTTGACTAGATTGTTGGACAGATTGAAAACATTTATTTATTTGTCATATTTTTACGTACAGACGTAGGCCAAAATTTTGGGAGCAAATGTTTACTCTGCTATTTCACAACTAAAGAGAAAACAACAACAATCAAATGCGGTATTTTCACTGGGCGATTTGTATAAAATAGTGATATGTCTAATAAATTCGGATTAAAATATATAGTTTATTAGAGTGAAAATTTTGATACTGTAAGACATTCAATACAAAAGATAATAATAACTTGAATGAAGTAATTGACAAATTAGGAATCGAATTAAATCTAAGACATGCACACGTAAGGAAGAAATGATAAAATTTTTATCTATATAGCGCCCTCTAATATTTAAACCGAAGGTTTTTCTTGTGAGTCTTGTTTGTTTTGAATTTCGCGCACAACTTCACGAGGGTTCTCTGCACTAGCCGTCCCTAATTTTACAGTGTAAGACAAGAAGGAACGCAACTGTTCATAACCACCCATCGCCAACTCTTGGGCTACTCTTTTACCAACGAACAGTGGGATTAATTGTGACATAATAATGTCCTCACGGCTGAAAGAATGAGCATGTTTAGTGTGACGGGGATTCGAACTCTCGATCTGAAAATTATGATTTGTATGCCTTAACCACCTGGGCATGCTGGGCCTTCCTGTAAGTCATTGATGTAGGAAACATATTTTCTGTGCAACAAATAATTTTTATATTTTCTTGAAGCGCTACTGGTTTGTTTTAAAGACAATGTGTCTGATTTATTTGAACTAGCTGGCATACCTTGTAAACACCTAAATTAAATACGTAAATGTCTGATGGGACAATTCCATTTTATTTTTTCTCTCCTCTCTGCCCAACTTCGCCAGTGACATAACTGTATGTCTGTGGACTTATAACGCTAGAAATCGGGTTTCAATACTCATGGTTGGCAGAGCATACATAGTCCATTGAGCTTAATTCCTAGCTTCATTGTAAATCCTCGTAAAAATAAAAAAACCTTGTTTATATTGCTTCTGACATATTTGAATAAAAAATAAAACTTTCAAAAAATATATTAACAGCCATCACATGGATACATCTGTCAGTTAATAATAATCGCTGTTAATTATAAGCAATAGGGAACCATGAAAAATGTCGATAGTTACAAAGACACATATAAGTTGATCGTCCTATTTAGTATATAACGAGTCCTGGCCATATAATTACAGATCAATACTAGTTCCTTCGTCAACATAAACGCTCACTTCAATTTGCTTCCAGTTACAAACCAGTAAAATTGTTTAGCATCAGAGAAATAAATTAGTTACAGTTTTATCTGTGAGTCCACCGAATCTGTCGGAGGAAAAGTTTTGAGATGTAAATACGTAAATTCGTTTCTCTTGGAAACAGAGCGCATATATAATTCATTGCGTTATTTTCTGGCCTGGCACGGCCTAGCTCGTTCAGGCGTGCGCTTCGTAATCTGAGGGTCGCGGGTTCGCGGCCGAGTCGTACCAAACATGCTCGCCCTCCCACCCATGGGGGCGTTATAATTTTTCGGTCAATCCCACATTTTCGTTGGTAAAAGAGCAGCCCAAGAGTTGGCGGTGGGTGGTGATAACTAGCTGCCTTCCCTCTAGTCTTATACTGCTAAATTAGGGACGGCTATCACAGATAGCCCTCGAGTAGCTTTGTGCGAAATTTCAAAAAAACAAACAAACATTATAATATGTATAATTCTACCTCTGCGTTGCCCTACTGGTCGAGGATACAGTTACGTTACTTTTTTCTCATCTTGAAGAGGATATTTATGTGTGTAACAGTGAGGAAAAAGAAGGCTCAACTTTTTTGCAAACTTGGCCACTAATTCCTGAACATTCAGGCAATTTTGCTGTGTGAACATTTTTAAATATAAATTTAACATGTTTATTGTTGATTTTTAGAGTACAAGTAGATGAACCAATACAGTGACTACATATTTTGTAATGTGTAGAGATAACTAAAATAACATGCAGGATTGTGGCTTTGATTAGTCTACAAACTAAAGAGTGGAAAAAAATAATACATGTGTGTATTGTCTGAAGTATAATTTAAGAAAGTGGTTACTTGTTTCAAAACATAAAAAATAACAAGTTTCTGCTGTTCTTACCTGTATAAATCTAATGTGACCAACTCACAATGGTTCAAAGATAAGTGTAAAGGCTTTGATACTTATGGTTGGCTCAGCAGAGATAGCTCGTTGTATATTCTGCCCTTAACCAGAAATTAATGTAGCAAAGTTTACTAAAATGTCCTCTAGTAATATCAGCCTAAAAGCCTTATTTGCTACATTTGATTGGATAAATATAATAGTTATTTGATAAAAATGTACTTTATTCTTTTTCATCTTTCTATCAACATTATGTAATGTATTTTATTTCTTACAGATTGTTTTATTTTAAATTTAAACAAAACCTACCTACAAACGAAAAGAAGTTAAGACTATGAATTAATGTGAGAACAAATATTTTAAAATGTACTAAGATGGATAACCTCCTCATTATCACAATTTGTGTTACAGACATGAGTATGTTTCTCAACTTGTGTGTGTGTTTTATAAAATTACCAAATAATAACTTGTACAAATCTTGATAAATGTATTTCAAATGAAAGAATATACCTGGATATATTCTAGAGCACATTGGTGTTTACTAATATTTAATGTTTGGACATTAATAAAGTGTTGTATTAGTTTTGAAGGCTTGATGAATATTGATAGTGTTCATTCATATAAAATTAAGAACCTTGTATGGTTTTCCTACACTTGTGTTTTTCTTCGATGTTTGAATCACATAAGTGACTGTCATATCTTAGACGTATCTAAAAAACACAGTATTTCATGAAAGGAATTTTCAGTTTTACACTGTTTGGTTTTTGTGGTAGGTAGCATATATACTACTATATATATTTGATATACATTTTGATTATAATAAAATACAGTGCATATTTTTACCAGTCTACATGTTTTTACCTCTCCAGTGTTTCTGCATGTATGTACATATTGGCATAAGCAAAAATAGAAACAATGGAAGACCTGAGTGAACTGTGGTTATGAGGACTTGGAAAAAGAAGGCTCAATCATTTTACAAACTTGTCCACTAATTCCTAAACATTGTGTAATTTTGCTGTGTGAACATTTTGAAATATAAATTTAACATCTTTGTTATTGATTTTTAGGGTACAAGTGGATAAACTAATACAGTAACTGCATATTTTGTATTGCAAAGAGACAGCTAAAATAACATGCAAGAATGGGGCTTTGACTCGTCTACAAACTAAAAAGTGGAGAAAAATGATATATGTGTGTATTGTCTGAAGTATAATTTAATAATTTGGTTACTTGTTCCAAAACATAAAAAATAACAACAAGGTTCTGCTGTACTTCTCTGTATAAATCTAATATGACCAGCTTACAATGATTCAAAGATAAGTGCAAAGGCTTTGATACTCATGGTTGGCTCAGTGGAGGTAGACCATTGTATATTCTGCCCTTAACCAGAAACTACATGGCAAAGTTTGCTGAAACGTCCCTTAATTATATCAGCCTCTAAGCCTTTTTGTTACATTTGATTGGATAAATATGCAAAGTTATTTGATTAAAATGTACATTGTTCTCTCTAACCTTTTTCAGCTTATCAACATAATGTAATATATTTTATTTCTTATAAATTGTTTTATTTTAAATTTAAACTAAAGCTTCCTATAAACGAAAAGAAATTAAGACAATGAATGAATGTGAGAAAAAGTATTTTAAAATGTACTCAGATGGATAACCTCCTAATCACAATTTGTGTTACAGACATGAGTATGTTTCTCAACTTGTGTGTGTTTTATAAGATTAACAAAAAATTATTGCTTGTACAAATCTTGAAAAATGTATTTTAAATAAAAGAATATAGCTGGATATATTTTAGAGCACTTTGGTGTTTACTTATATTTAATGTTTGTACATTAATAATTTTGTACATTTTATTTTACATGCTTTTCACAGTTGTAATGATAATGTTCACATTTTTGGTACTTTTGAAGACTAATTGTAATGGTGATTGTTTGCTATCGTGTAATTCTTAAATGTACATCACTACACTCAGTTTTTGTAGTTTGTTTTTTCTTTGTATAACCTTGTTTTTTTATAAATATATTTTTCTGTTAAAACATCTGTGAATGAAATGTATCTGAACACCCTACATGAAATACTGTTTTTCAAGCCTGGAGGTCAGTGGAAACCAACACACAGTAACTTTCAACATCACGTGGCACGAATAGTTCCATACAGAAACAGAAAGTTGCATCTGAATTTATTTCTGAAACACATTCATCCTTTTCTTCAAAACCAATTTTTGAATTATGGAGTATATTTTGTTGAACAGGTGTGTGATTAAATGTTCTGAAAATGTAAACTTCAATGTGATTATTTTCAGGAGCCATGAGTATTCTGGCAAAATTCATGCTGCTCTTATCTCTTTATAATGAATTAGATGTTTGGATTCCTGCAACATAGATGGTTTTCTGCTCTAATCATTCATTTCATGCTATATTAACTTTAAGTTTGGAGATGTCTTGTTGTGATAATCAAAACAAAAGAACAAAGTTTTAACAAAATTATGATGCCATAATCTTGTTTAAACATTCATATTACTTATCCATTCAAGACAGTATCGAAACTTTAATTTTTTTAAAATTAGGTTTCTTGTTATCAAACTTAAATATTGCATTAAGCAGGCTAGTAGTGTATGTGTTTCTTATTATTGAGTTGGTTTTCAACTCTGAACTGCAAGTGGCTTTTTATAATCAAATTCACATGAGAACAAAGTCAAATTGCAAAATCTGGAACTTTCCTGATTCACTCATGCTGTTGTAAGCTTCAACAACAAGGAAAGTTTATCCATATCTGTGCTTTTATTTATTATAGAGTACCATGCACAAGTTTAATAGAGCTAAACTCTTGAAGGACTCTAACTACTGTTGTTTTGTCTTCCATGATGTGGATTTAATTCCAGAAAGTCCCCGTCACATCTGGACTTGTTCCAAACAACCCAGACATATGTGTTCAGCACTGGACACTTTCAGATATGTGAAGGAAAATTAAAATAATTTTTATTATAAATATACAAAAGTACTTTATTACTTACAATTTGTTTGTAATTCAACTGAATAGATAAAGATAATGCAAATAATAGTTTAATAATGAATGGAAATAAGTAATTACTGTACCAGTTTGTTTATGTACCTATGACATTAAATAGGTTTTGTCAAAGAACATAATTATACTATTATGTATCCTATTACTTTTAGAAATTTTACATGGATGCTATTGGACTTTGGACTTTTATTATTTTGTAATCTTGTATTCTTTGTCTGTAATATTATTTTGTTTCTCCTTTGTTTTAATGTAATTCCTTTTACAAATATATTTAAATAACTTTGACCCTTTATATTTTAGCAGGGATCAAAATGCACATGTTGTAACCTAAAAGAAATTGCTGTTCTAAATGGTATTTTGTTTCTGACATTAGGTTAATGAAATATTCATTTTACCCTAATTACTAATTTAGCCACAGTTCATGGTTGACAAGAGCAAACACTAGATGGCAGTATACAGTATCAATAAAACTGTAGATTGTTGTTGTTTTGAATTAAGCACAAAGCTACACAATGGGCTATCTGTGGTCTGCCCACCACGGGTATCGAAACCCGGATTTTGGCGTGTGAGTCCGCAGACATACCGCTGAGCCACTGGGGGGCAAAATTGTAGATAAGTAGTTCAAATGTTCTGGATATCATTAAAATGTAATTTTCATATTGCATGATAAACAAATATATTTTAAGTCATTACATCAATATCACTTTACACTCTGGCTTGTTAGACTGATTTACTAAATTCACAGATATTTAAGGATAAAACCACTGTAATCCATGGATTATAGTCGGAATTCTTTCTCTGATATACTGATGTTTAAAACCTTCCAGCTTTCGTTGGACAAGTATTTTTATCATTTAAAAACAACTTTACACTTGGATTTGTTTGCATCAAATTAGACTGACATCTGAAGTGCAAATACTTTTCTAATACATTTGATTTTTTGTGTTAAGTGAGCTTGTACATCTCAGTAAAAGCATGTTTTACACATATATAAATCAGAAATGTAGTCAACATTTCTTTTTCAGTACAGAGTCAATCTATCAGACTTACTGCATACACTCTTAGTTAATAAACTGGTGTTTTAAAACCTTTCAACCCTGTTTTTTATCTTTATTAGCCTAGCAATTTATGCTTAAGTATTTTGATATTTGTTTAAGTAAAGAAATTTATTTTAACCTATTGAAATTTCAGTGTTATTCACAAAATTGATTTGTACGTATTATTATGATTCATTAATTTTTTTCAACATATTTCTGGCTCATTTCATTTTACTGTGATCTTTTAACACATAGAACTAGTTAACTGATGTGAATTTTCAAGAAACATCACATTTACACTTTTCAAATGTTTCTTACATGCGAACAACGTTTCGACCTTCTATTTGAAGTGTTTTCTGAGCTCAAAAGAGCCGATTTTTGCATATAAAATTCTCAACAAGTGGGTTTCTCGACATCACTGACTTGCTTTCAATGTTTGTAGCTTCTGTATTATAACACGTGCTTCAAATGTTTGTATCTGCTGTATTGTAACACGTGTTGAAATGCTGTTCAGATCATGTTGAAAAATCTAAAGTCCTATAGCTTATCTACAAAAAAGGAAACAATGCATGTTTTTGAATGAAAAAGAAAGTTACACCAGGTTTGTTGTTAGTGACATAAAATATTGCTTCAACCTGCACAAAACTATCAACAAAAGATGATCCACACTTTAGAAGAGAGAAAACTGGCAAATATAAACTCTTTTGAAGTATAAACTGATTTAAAGGTACACTGTGATACATAACCTGTTCAGTCTATCAAGTCTGAGTATAAATTGTTTTAAAAGACGATTGGAGAATGAGAAGACATTTTGTTTGCACCTTTATGTACGCGATTTCTTATTTTAAATGGGACGTAGTTGTCGAAGACTGACCTTTTTAAATTTGTAAAAAAACAAACTGAAAAGGTAAAATTAGGGTGACCATGTTGACAACACCCGACAAATGCATTTAAGTTTTTTTGCAGCTTATAGTTACAACAGAAAGTGTTCGTACCCCTGCGTCCCGAGTAGTTTTTGCTCATAACTTAAAGAAGTATCACAATTAGGCTAACAGACGCATTGTTTGTTATAAATATTATAATAACACACATCTACATCAATTTTATGTAAGTTAAACGACAAATGAACTGTTTATAAACAAATAACCAAAAATATGAGGAGCAAAAAGTGTTCGTACAGTTCAGAATGTGTAAAAAAACTGATATTTCCGTAAAAATGTTGTTTAGTTTGGCGAATAAACTACATTTTACCATTCCAAAACTAGACACTGGGTTCATAATTATTGTAATTTAGCCAGCAAAACATTTACTTCCGGCAATTTAGCGCCGTCTCCGTCATTATCTGTTTGGTCATCATGTCGAACAGGAAACAAAGGTCCAGTGATTTAACAAACTGAATTAATGTAAATTACAAGTCTCGTGTGTCTCTTTCCGGTATTGCAACATAACTAAATGTGCCAAAATCTACTAGCTAAAGCATAATTGCCAAGGCGCAGTTAGCTCTCGAGTAGCTTTGCGCGAAATTAAAAAAAACAATAATTGCCAAGTTTATGCTTACAGAATCAACTGTTCAACTCCCTCGTTGCGGATGCCACACTAAAATTCAAGTTTGTTTGTTTGTTTGTTTTGGAATCTCGCACAAAGCTACTCGAGGGCTATCTGTGCTAGCCGTCCCTAATTTAGTAGTGTAAGACTAAAGGAAAGGCAGCTAGTCATCACCACTCACCGCCAACTCTTGGGCTACTCTTACCAACGAAAAGTGGGATTGACCGTCACATTATAACGCCCCCATGCTGGGAGGGCGAGAATGTTTGGCGCGACGCGGGCGCGAACCCGCGACCCTCGAATTACGAGTCGCTAAAATTCAAGAGAGAAGGTTCTCAGAGAAGTTAGTTGGAACCCTCGTTTAACATGTAATGACTGGTAAAGGAAACTGGGGTTGAAGTGAGCACCTCTACAATTGCACTCTTCTGGGTTCAAAGCATGCCGTCCTTGAATAACTCCATATTTAAAGCTTGTTCATTTAGAAGCACGATTGAAGTATGCAAGAAAGCATGTAGATAAACTCTTTACCTATTGGAAGAGTATTCTTTGGTCAAACGAGAATAAAGTTGAGATTTTTGGCCACAATGATGTTCGCTACATTTTCCATTAGAAGGGGGAATGAAATCTTTCAAAAAACACCGTCCCTACAGTTAAACACGGAGGTGGCTTAATCATACTATGGGATTCCTTCAGCTTTTCTGGTGTAGTCAGCCTTCACCACGTCAACGGGATCGTAAAAAAAAGAGTTCGTTGATATATTAGGTCCTTATAAACAGAATGATACTCGGAGCTTGTGGCTTGGGCGTCGTTGGATCTTCCAACATGACAATGACCCCAAGCACACATTGAAATATGTGCAATACTGGATGCAGAGGAAGCATATTAGCGTTCTGGAGTGACCATCGCAGTCACCCGATCTCAACCCATTTGAAAACGTTTGGCGTGAGTGGAAGACCAGGGTTTATTAGCGTCATCCGAAGAGTTTGCAAGATTTGGAGGTTTTCTGTGAAGAAGAATGGAAGAAAATACCAGTCGAGTACTGTCAAACGATCATGGAGGAGTATGAAGAAAGATTGCGCTAAGTAATTCACGTGAAAGACTTCATAACTTACCATTGAATTAGACGCACGAATAATTTCTGCGCCTTCGATGTATTGTTATTTGTTTATAAACAGTTTATTTGTCATTCAATTTACATAAAATTTATGTAGACGTCTGTTAGAATGATATTTATAATATACTTTACTTTCATTATCCTGATCGTCATAATTTTATGTTATAAGAAAACAACTACTCATGACGCAGGAGTACGAACACTTTCTGTTATAAATGTATATTTTTCTTAAAGAGTGTCAGGCCAAAGTGTTCTAACATCTTACCCTTGTTTTTCTACAGAATGTTAGGCTTCAAATTTCTCGCAACTTACCTGTGTTTTTCGTACAGAATGTTAGTCTTTTGTGAAGAAAGACACTCCTATACAGTTGATATGAAATAGAAATTTCATTATCTTTCTGAGGATATTTTTTCGTGAATTTAAAAAGCTGTGCTTTAAATTGTTTTGATGGAAAGTATTACTTTATGCATAATTTAAACATTTTGCAGTGCGCCTTCCCATATAAATTACTCCTTGCATAAGACAGTGGTAAAGTTTGTGTACTTTGGGAGGTATAATTTGGAACTGATGATTACATCGGTTTATGTCCACGTATAAGATTCTGACTTATAATTACGTTATTTTTTATTTTTTCATTGTTTTTCGTGGATATATTTTATTCATACATTTAGATCTACACCGTTAACTAAAATCTTAAGACCAATGAATATAAAGAAAAAATATGCAACCACTTATTTGAGTAGAGCTTCGAAAGATGAAAGTAAGAAAAGGGAAAGTAAAAATAAGACTTTTCAAAGATTTAATAGGAAAAATGTGAACACTATGAAATTAGCCTAAATACTAGCGGGTCAAAAGTTTAAGACCATACTGAAACAAAGCATTAGTCAGTAAACACGTAACGAAATTTAGCCATTTGTGTTCAAGCATGAGTGTTCTCAACATTTTCCACTGACATTTCCTTGTTACATTGGGTTAAAACATGGTAAAGGCTAAAAAATAGACAGAGTTTTTTCGTGGCCGAATTGTTGAACTACAAACGCAAGGTCTCCCTCAAAGTGCCATAGCTGGTGAGATTGGGGATATTAAAATTGCTGTTGCGATTTTCTTTAAAGACCCTGAGGGATTGGGAACGATAATTTCAAATGGTCGGCCCTAAAAAATTTCGCAGGTTTTGAGCAGGAGGATTCGACAGGTTGTCTGGCAAGACAGCGGCCGATAGTCGAACCAGATTAAGACCCATATGGACGCATAATGCAGCTCAAAAACAATAAGACGGCATCTGTAAGAGAAAGGCTTTAAAAACCGTAAACGTCTTCAAAGGCCACACCTTCTTCCACACCACAAGACAGCTCGGTTAAGTTTTGCTGAGAAACACCAAACATAGGACGTAGAAAACTGGACAAAGGTTTTATTCCCTGATGAGAAAAAATTAACCTGGATGGTCCAGATGGCTTTCAAACTTACTGGCACGATAAGGATATCCTACCGGAGACATTTTATACACGACACAGTGGAGAAGATTCCATCATGGTTTGGAGTGCTTTCTCCTTCAATGGAGCAATGGAGCTTCAGGTTATACAGGGGCGTCAAACAGCAGCTGGCTGCACTAGCATGGTGGAAAGAGCATCCTTATTGATTGAAGGCTCTCGCTTGTGTGGAAATGACTGGATTCAGCAGTACTACGCTGCTGTACACAATGCCCTAAAAACAAAGAACTTTTTCATGACGAATGACGTGATTCTTCTGCACCATCTAGCGTATTCTCTCAAATTCAATTAAAAACGTTTAGGAGCGGATGGCAAAGGAAGTCTACAGAAATGGTGGTCATTTCCAAACAGTGCATGATATTCGTGAAGCCATCTTCACCACTTGGAATAACATTCTAGCCAGCCTTCTGTAAATGCTTATATCGACCATAACAAAGTAAATGTTTGAGGCTATTCGCGATGACGGCCGTGCAACTCACTGCTACGACTCCTTGTTGGGCATTTTCTACCTTGTTTAAGACTTCTTTTCGGTTTGGTCTTAAACTTTTGACCAGCTAAAATTTAGACTAATTTCATTGTGTTCACATTTTCTCTATTAATTGCTATAAACGTTTTGTATTCATATTTTCCCTTTTCTTATTTTCATCTTTCGAAGCTCTACAGAAATAAGTGGTTGATTCTAATAACGCAAAATGCAAAATTTTTTCTTTATGTTCATTGGCCTTAATATTTTAGCCAGCAGTGCATTTATATTTGCTTATCTTTATCTTTATTATGAGTTTGGCCCTGATGAAAACAAGTCCGTCTTATAAAATCACTCTGATTATATGGTATTTTATATTTGTCGTTGATCGATTTCTTGGACATACACATTTGCGTAGCATTGTGAATTTGTTTAAACAAGTTATAGTTTAATAACGTCAATGAAAAGCACATCAACGAGTATGTGTTTAAATCACTAAAAAGAGATATTTTACTGCCATTAATTCTTTACTGTAGAGTGTTTGTTGATTTACAAAAGTTCTTGTTATAAAGATATTGGTATTGATTAGATGATAAATAGCGAATGTTATCACAATTAAAGGAAAAGCTAACCACTGAAAGATGTTAATGTGAAGTTTAATGTTACTGTCATTCGTAAATGGAGTTATAGCAGTGCAACTGTCATTGTTTATATCAAATGCAGGATTACATAAAACTGAGCTCCAACAATTCCATGTAAATAATGATGCATTCTTTCCTCAGTCAGAGGAATTTCGTCTAATCTGTAGTAGGTGGTGCAGAAGAAAGTAGGGTACTCAAATAAGGAATATATTCGAGTGTGGTTCTGTGGAAATTATATAAAATGTAACTTGACAAAGATCTCATTTCTCCAATATTTTTCATGACTTTTACACTACAATATATGTAGCTCTGGTCATCGCCATTTAGATACCCACCTTAAGTCAGCGTAAAAGTTGTATTTCTAGTTCAGAGGAACAATGGTAAACAGTTAAACTATTGCTGCGTGAAAAGAAGCTTGAAGATTTGTCTGGACGGAATGAGTAGAAACAAACAATTCTAGTGAACACAACTAACATTGTTTATTTAATTTTGTTATATGTCTTCGGTTTGAGTAAACGACACTAAAAAATTACATTTTAAATGAAATACCCATTGGCAGGTTGGCTTGTTTTGAATTTCGCGCAAGCATCACAGCGGCTATCTTCGCTAACCGTCCGTAATTTAGCAATGCAAGACCAGAGGAAAAGTTGCTAGTCATCACCACCCACCGCCAAATCTTGGGCTACGATTTAGCAACGAATAGTGGGATTGATCGACACATTATAAAGGGATAGTTGGCACAAATAAGTCTTGTACCAGAATTATCTCTGTTACATGTTACAGTTGCATGGAGTCTTCCAAACATAAAGTCAAAGAGCACACTTTACAGTTATTTCATGAAGTTGTGAATAAATTAATTGAAAAGCAAAGCTATATAAACTGAATTTTACAGGATTTCAAGCCTTTCTTCAAACTGAAATTCCATTACACAGAATCGCTGTTAACTAATCTGTGCGACCTAAGGCATGGTCATCAGCCCTGGATTTCCCATTAAACAACACATGCAGGTGCTTAGGGCACAAAGAAAAAGGGGTGGAACCACAGAGTTTTTCCCCTAGCTATCATGCTTTTAACTTTTTCACTGCTACACTCAGCTTTAGTCTATTGTTTTGTGATTGTCCTTATCTGCTGTGTTTGACTTTACTTTGCATTGTTAAAAAAAGTTTTGTTTGGTTCGGTGAGTGACTGAAGTTTCCAGAAACTACTAAACTATGTGTTTGAAGTAAGAAGTCATTGATTTGCGAAATATTGCAATTAATTATTGAAATTAAACAACTTCATGTAAACAATTTTAGTTCTGAGTACCAAGCTTAACGTTAGTGGGCTGAGTTGAAATGTATTAGCATTAGGCTTAACGTGAGTGGTGTTATATGAGAACAAAGTGAAAATAACGTAAAGGTCTAAATATCGTAATTAGTTTAGTGTAAGTACGCTGGAAACGCTACTTTAGCCTGGAATAGTGAAATGGACTATTCCCGATTTAAGGCCGTCGTTTTGAATTTGCCTTCGCATCCAGGCATGAAGATAAAGTTTCAGACATATGCGGTGTTTCATTGATGTATATTTTGTTGCCTCATTTAAAGTCCTGAGGTCAGAACTAAGCTCATAGTTGAGGTTAGAACTCATTATTCAAATATTTTATGAGGAACAAGGTACTCTAACCAAGGCCCAACACAGAATTTAGTCGTTCAATGTGCAGTACAGATTACACTTGATTATATGTTATGTCTCTGTACCAGTACAGAACAATAACTGTGTATACAGGCAACAGCAGTATGTGTTGTTGATCACAAAATGTTTTGGAATACTTTTCGGTTCACAATGAATGTGAATATTACCATTGACATTGATTGATTTTTGCAAACAGCTATCACAGCAACAACATCAATGAAAGTTTTGCAAGGTCTAGAAACTAATTCTTCTAAAATGGATTGAAGCCAGTCTCGAATGGTTTTCAAACAATCAGAATGCAGCATATCAATAAAGGTATTTATGATTTCATGTATATGTGGTGTTGGATTTAAGGCCAATAATAACTTTCTGACAATCTTTGTCAAAATGTAGACCTAGAGTTTAGTGTGTTTGACTCTCTTACCAACAGTTTTTCAAAGAATTACAGTGTTTTTCTAATCATCATAATCATATATGATCCGTATTTTTTTCTGTATTTTTCAGACTTCAAAATGAAACGTATTCAATTACGCGGTACACAAAAGAAAAAACTCGCAAAAAAGAACCAACGAAAGGCTTTGGATTTATTGGTCAAGACTGGAAAGTTGACTAATATTCTCACTCTACTTACACAACATGATCTTCCAAATCAAAACCCATCTCCGCCAGACAAGATTGAAGTTAAACCAAGCTCCACACCTACAAATACCACTTTGTCCACTTCAAGGTCAGAACATCATGATGGCGTTGAGATGTCACAGGCTGGCTCAACTGGCACAAGTCTCACAACTGATCTCACTTTGCCTGTAAATTATCCTGATATCCCTGTTGTTAATGTTGATGCAAGTTGCTCTACAAGACAGTATGAAGTTGAAATAATTGCTGAAAATGAAAATATACTTGACAATGATGAAGTGCTTCAGTCTACAAAAGATAGAGAAACTATAACAAAAGATGCAGTGTTGCGACTTGATTTCTCTGGTGATGATGTGGCTTATAGGATTGCTTATGGACCCACTGCCTGTGAACACCACAATGGTCCATTTGTCACATGTTGCCGGACTTTTAATAGTGGCAAACAAACGAGACACTCTTCACAAAAACTTTTATTTGGGGTAAAAGCCAATGGTGAGAAATACAAGAGAGAGTAATTATTTTATTCACCATCAACCAGGTTATTGCTTTGTTTGTACATATTTTGTCTCTAAATTTCAGAAGAGTTTTGTTGGGTTCAGTGATTTGCGAAATACTTTTGTAATTGATCATAATGAAATAAACACTACTTACCAAGACTCTATGCTAGCATACTTAACTCGCAGACAAGGTTTAGGCTTGCCACAACAGTTGAAAAACAAATTAAAGAAGAGTGCAATAAATGTAAACATGTCTTGGAGCATATAATAATTGTTATTCGTACGTTAGCGAAACACGGTCTGACTTTTTGAGAAACAGATGACAAATTTCGTTCATAACATAATGGGAATTTTTTTAGGGCTGTTTGAACTCATATGTCAGTTTGATCCACTTTTAGCAAGGCATATTTCGAAATGTGGAAATCCTTATTACTTGTTCGAAACCACCCCTAAAGCGCGCATTGAACCAATGGCTCAGAATGTCACAGCGTTCATTGTTGATAAAGTAATTTCCTCTTGTTATTTTAGCTTCAGTTGACTCGACGCCAAATCTATCACATACAGATCAGTTAAGTGTTGTCATTCGATACTTTGAAACTGAAAAGCCATACCAGTGAGCAAACCAGGTATTACAGTGCTTAAGTGAAGTTTGCAAACTTAATTTTTGAAAATGTAGGGGTCAGTCTTACGACAATGCTGCTAACATGTCTGGGCGTTATAAGGGGATGCAGCAAAAGATTTTAGAAGAAAATATCATTGCCATATATGTGCTCTGTTTAGCCCTTTCACTAAATCTGGTAGGCCAAAATGCTGTTGACTGCTGTCATGTGGCAATTAATTTTTTCACTACAATGCTTTGGCTCTTTAAATTTTTTTCAACTTAAACCAGCTGGTGGAAAATTCTTAAAGCTGATCTTGGAAATAAAAGTTTGTTAAAATCCCTCTCTGATACCAGATGGGAGGCACATGCTATGGCAACAGCAGCAATTTGAAGCATTTTTTTAAAGATTTTAGGAGCTTTAGAATGTATAGTTGAAGACCAGTCACAAAAGGAAGACACTAGAAAAGAAACAGACAAAATTGCAAATAAGTTGCAAGAGCTAGAATTTGTTTTTATGTTGATCATGTGGGACGAGATCTCGTAATAGTTTCCTGAAGTAAGTCACGTTCTGCAAAATGAGGATGTCAACTTAGAAACATCTGTAGATATGTACGAATCATTAGCTGACCAACTACGCACTTGAAGGGGTGAATGTGAAAAATTTGAAGAGGTTGCAAAGGAAATACTACCAGTTGTTGATTAGAGTAAGCTCAAACTCGCAAACGTGTCAAAGAGAAGGTGCTCAATGATAGAGATGCACAAGAAGTAGACCTGAATCCAGAGATAAATCTCGTATCACCACCTCTCTCCACATCTGTTGACAAACAAGAAATCCAGATGAGAAACAGCAAACTTTTTTTCTAAGTGAGGTGCTAGATGATGTCACTTCATCTGCTGAAACTGAAATGTACTCTCAGTGTTCCCAAAAGCTTATTGATGCTTCCCCTGAGAAGTTGGACACTAACCTCTTTGACGATTTTCAGCATTTTTACTCAAACGTACTCAATAAGTTCAGTGCAACAAAAACTGTAAAAACCAGTTTCAGTCATGCTGAACTTTATAAAATAATTTCAAGACAAAATTAAGTGTGCGTAGACATTGCATTGCGTATATTTTTAACATTAACAGTTGACAAATTGCACAGATGAGCATTTGTTTTCTCAACTCAAGCGTGTTAAAAATCCCAACAAAACAACTATGCTACAGGATAGGCTGGATTCCTTGTCTCCGCGAAGTATAGAAGCAGATTTCCTACGCCAAATTAGGTTTGAGGACTTGATCAAAGACTTTTCAATTGAAAAACGTATAAAAACATTTTAAAATTTAAATAAATAGAAGTAAATAATTTGCTTACATGGTTTTAAGTTCGAAGAGAGAAATTGTTGAAATAAAAATGAGAATATTTTTGATAAAAGGGTTTTGAGTAAATTTTTCATTTTTGTTAACACCAAAGTGAAAATTGTAAACTTAGAGTGAAAACAAATAAACAGTAAAAATAATTCTTTTTTATAATAATTAATTAAATGAATTAATTTCCCTCGTAGCTAATTTCCAAAATGAAAGGCCTCAATCACAGTTTGATTTTGATCCATGCCCAATCTGTTAAATAAATAAAATAAAAACATTTTATTTAATATAGTTGTGTGGTCTGACCTGAAAGAAAAGTGAAAAGAGGTTATAAATTTTCAAACTTTTATTTCACTTTATTGAGTCTTAATGTCTTGTCAGTAAACCAATGGAAGGGCTCCATTGTTCGGCTATGCTCAGGGCATCGGTTGTCCTTAATCTGGTGATGACTCTGGCACTCATGAAACTTCCATAAATACTTTTAACAGAAGCTGTGCATTAACGTACAGGAGGGAGGAAAAGGTCAATATGAATCTGATCCTTCTATATCTTCATAACCAAATACGGAGAAGAAAGAGGGAGACGTAAGTTACGTCGTTATATCAACAAAATGGAAATAATCATTGTTAATGCTCATTGCAGTAACTTTGTGTTCCACATTAAAAGTAAACTAAGCTATATCGGATTTTAAAATTAAATTATTATCTTCAACTGTCACAATAAAAAGGTTTTTAATTATATTTTTAATAGTACACATATACATTATGTCGGTGTTAGGCTTAGGATACCTTTATAGGATGTGTGCATCACTTTTTGACGATAAATGAGCATCATACATGTTTTCAAAATAATACATTAATTTGGAACATGTTAAATATAAGTACAACAATTTTTTTGCACAACAGAGATTACTGACGTATCATAAACAACATATACATTGTTGTTTTTTTCTTGTGAAAAGTCCACTTTGGCCCATTTAATTAATTTATAACTTCTATTGACAAAACCATCTTCTCCATTACTATCGCCAAACTAACTAACTATATATTTTACTTACTTTATTGTTGGATTACTACGGCTGTATTTTACACTTTTAAATTCGTCTCTTCCATTTTTTAATTCTGTTTTGTCTGTTTATTTGTCAAAGTCTACTGAAGCTAGTTCAATTACTGTAGAACTCTCTTTGATAAAATATGCTGTCCTTTTTTTTAATTTGACTGCTAATTTTCGTCTAACATTTTGATCACTAGGTCTGTATTAACTGCTACACCTTTCCCTTCTGAGGCGGTTAATTTTACTATGGTCGAACTTCCAACAACTCCACTTTATCGGCTGCTCTTGTCTCGGTGATTTATGCTGTTTATCGTGTACTATTTGTATATTCATTAACAAATTGTCTACTGACTATATTCTCTACATCGATGAGTTACAAACACAACTTCTAATACTTGTCTGCTTTTAAAAAGAAAACTAAACAATCAAAGAACATTTATTTACAAAATAAACAAAATCACTAATAAATAAGCTAAATAGGTTAATATCAAAGAGAACTCACTTTGTATATGTCCTTTAATAAAAGAGTTTTTATTACAAAACGAAGAAACAAGAATTAATTTTAAACATTCATTTTTTGAACAACAGACAAAATGCTTATAAACTTTTATTCCGATTTGGATTTCTACATAAATTTGAGAAACACAGAACATTAAAATAATAAAGTTTCACTAAAGCATATTTATATGTATACATGTATGTTTACACATATAGTAATTACTTAAAGATAAAAGAAAGAGAGAACACATAAAACAATAGTTTGTAAAATGTTGCTATTGTTTTAAGTGTGAAGTTTCACGATGGTTAATGCGTTCTGTCCACCTTTTCAGTTCAATTATTCCTTCTCACAGTTAATGTAATATAATCAGTTAAAAGCATTTTTGTTGACGTGGGAAAGAAAAAAAAACACGTTAACAATCACAATAACTTCGATGCATTCCACAGCTTCAGAATATTTAACAAATAAAACTATCACTTTTACACTTGTCCATCAATATTTTCACAAGAATACTTCTACATCTATTTTTAAATTTCATATTTTCTTGCTATTCAGTAATTAGCCACTGTTTGTTTCTTACACTAATTTTATGTACTGCACATAAAGAAAAATAATGTGTGTACTTATATCTAAGTAAAATAATATTAATCCTTCAGATCATATGCAAGATCTGTTTTTCAAAATGTTGAGTGAAAATAGCTTTTACAGAAACATTCATTGCTGATAGACAGTTCTTTGATAAGAAAATTGAATTGTTTTAAGCCAATTTCTGTGGATATAAGAAGCATGTACTTTAATAACTTTATTTAAGCCACATATGTCACTATGTTACACAAATTTTGTTCCCAAATAGTATGTGTTATTTTTTAATTGCTTGTGTAAACCATTATTCCCTTCAATCTTTGCTTTTGTGACCTCGATAATAAAATTTAGAAATTAACTTATTTTCGATATAAACACGGATTTGCACATTTTCACTCACATAAGATCTGAATAAAACAACATATGAATCAATATATATTTGGATTTATACCAAAGTTATACAAAAATGTTTAGAATAGAGTAGTTTCTCCAGATTTGCGACTGTACTGTAAATCACTTTTACGTATTTTTCAAGAAGTTTGTTTTTAATTCCAAATTATGTTCCATAATAACTTGCAAGCCAAATATGCCCAATATGTTTATACTAATTTCCTAATTTTTAGTATATTAGAAGGTCAATCCTCAAATACAATATTATTCTATTCACAACAAAGTGTCTGGACAGCATTTTTTGTGCTTGTGAAGTTTTACAAGTTTTCACATCAGAATATAATTTGAATTTTTATTTATATTGATTGTTTAGAATGTTAAATGCCAGTATCACAAATTTGGCTTTACAGTATAATATATTATTTCCATGAGAGATGAAAACTTCTGCATCCGTTATAAAGAAATATATGAAAGTATAAAACAGCCCAAACTTGTATAAATTCATTTTATTCTTGTGTATTAGCCCGACCAACTGTTTGGCACAATTCGCAATAATATAAGAGTTCAAACTGAAAGAATTAGTTACATTTGTATGATGAGTGAGGTTGATTACTCACAAATAAGGGGCAGTACAGTAGTCCCCCTCACATACGACCGACCTATCAGCCACAGAAAAAAAGTCGTATCTGCGGGGGGTCGTTATTGAGGGGAATCTTCAAAAATTGCTCTGACAGGTAATCCACAGTGATCAACCCAGGCAAAGATTGAAAGAATGCCATCGTAATGAACCTGCTGACATACGCCGATACGGTCGTACCGACATTGTTGGTATTCTGAATATCAACAGCAAATTAATATTGTTTTATTATTCTCATAAAAATAAATTGCATAATGCTCCTAGTATACATGTTGAAATAGAATAAATAAACAAAACTACTTTTAATTGTGTTCATGATTTTCCCCAGCTTTTCACACAAAGAATGCGGCGAACATAGAAATAAAAGAAGCGCAAAATTGAATGTTCATGATTTATTTATACAATGACTGTTCATTAATTACAAACATCGACTACTTGTCGAGAATTGCTCATGTCAAGATGCACATCACTGGTTCGCTCGAGAAAACTTGGACCAATGCATCTGATTGGCTAATATGAATCACGTGACTATTAATTGCGCAATCTTTTACAGTTTTCAAAGAACAGTTTATTGAATAACCATGAAACAGCAGTAACTGTGAATTAGATGAAAGCCTGATCATGGTCCGGTTTTATGAGCGATGAAATGTAGTGTTGTCACACCAATTCGGCAATCGATAATGACTGCTGATGCAAAAAGTCTTTATAGAGGGGTCGATACCGGGTTTTTTTTTACTAAATAACAGTCGTAAGTCGCATGTACGGGGTGTCGTTGTTGAGGGGTCACATTCAATGCCAAGTCGGTGCGTGCACAGAAAAAAAGTCGTATGTGCGGGGAAGTCGTTCTAGAGGGGTGTCGTATGTGAGGGGGACTACTGTACTCTCCGTGAGTTTCATTTGTAAGTTGAATCATGTGGAAGAAGGAAATAACACGTGTGCATTGCTGCCATCTATTGATTAAAACCATTAATAGTTAGTTCTGAAGAAAAACTTTAATAATGAATTTTTTATACATCTACTTTCTTGTTCTATTTAAAATCACTTAACATAGATATTAAGTGTAAATGTATCGTAGTTGATAGACTCTTCAAAATAAAAAAGTTTAGAGCCAAAAATTTTGATATTAAAAAGGGATGTTTGTGTTTGTTATGAATACGGTTTTAACATTTTACGCTAGATCGCGGGAGTCTTAAATAAGTTGAATGAACATTAAATTTTTATTGCTTTGTAAGTCCAATGAAATTCCTAAAATAATTTCATTTACTTTCTTTCACAAGGTACAATTACTGACTAACTGGAGATATGTTTTTCATGTTAGTCTCACATAAGTCACTGTTTATTTTAAGAGCAAAATTAAATATCTTTTTTTTTTTCTAGAACTTTCTCCTTACCTTAAGTTGCTGTAAATTAACAAACACATTGCCTGTGTGAACGTGCTTTATAGTCACAATGACAGAAAAACACACCACACAACAGGTTATTTAATATAAAACTCAACTTTATAAACTTCTTCCTGTTTGGCTTGCTGACTTGTTCAGTTTTTATATTGATTTGATCGTTAGAACCTGACACTTGTATTAAACTCCCATTGACAAACTCTCATGCCTTTGTTAACAGTCAGTACTAAATAATAAATTTTAGTTCATTTTGTCATTTCGACTTTTGAGCTGGTATGCTTTGTTTTTGAATTTCACGCAAAGCTACACGAGGGCTTGCAGTGGAAGACAAGCGAGAAGGTAGGTTGTCTTCACCACCTACTCTGGTGCTATTCTTTTACTAACGATTGACCGTCCCATTATAAAGACTTAACGACTGAAAAGGCAAGCATGTTTGGTGCGACGAGGATTACGTGTCGCACGCCTGAATCCACCAGGACGTGCTGGACCTACAAACGGTGAAGGGTAGTATGGATATGAATAAAAATATCTTATTTTCACACAAGAAAATACTTTACAAACAGTTATTTAAGTTGTTCATGAAAATATATGAGTAAGATAATTTTAATAATTATCCCTGTGTTTTCTTTCTCACATTTTGTTACTACCTTTTTTGAATAAATAAAATATGAATAGTCTAATGTTCTGTATTTATAAAATTTTTGCACATAAGAAATCAGAATGTAAATAAAAGTTTATAGTTATGTTGCATAATGTTCCCAAGATGAAAAATCTAACAATAAACGTTTTAAAGAAATTTACATTTCTATAGTTTGAAATGTAAACAGTTTTATGAAATAACATGTACGAAAAAGTTAGCTTGGTTTTCAGCAGAAGACCGACATCATCAGTATTTATTTTCATATTCAATAGGGTTTTATGTTTTACATTGAGTTTAAGCTGTTCGTTTCAGTTTATATATAAATACACACATCTTTTCGCTTACAATATTATTACGAATAAGCATTCAACATTCCAATCTTTTTTTTCGCGTTAACAAGTCAGGAATGACTTTTCAGGCTTCATTCTTTGCCCGCGATTGCTTGACTTGCGTGCCAAATTTTTTGCTAGTGATACACAATATACAACACACTTGATATTCAACTGTCAGAGATATGTGTACCCTATATGGCGAATCAGCCGTTAATGGTTTAATATCAGTCATTCCAGATTTGTTATCAAGTTCAAATTACTTTAAAGGTACTAAATATCGGGTTTCTATACTTTTGGTGGTGAGGTCGCAGATACTTCATTATTTAGCCTTGCACTTAACAACAAACAAACAAGTTTTTTAATAACAAACGTGACCATTAAAACGAAGATTTGTTTTGGTTTTAAAAAGTTTCAAAATACATTTTCACTTTTAATACTCGAAATTCTTGACAGTTCTCCTTATTGAAACATTTTGTGTAAATGTAATTCACAACATATATTTAATTTAAAAAATCAACAGTGGGTTCTTTTCCTCGAAGGCAGGTACTATAGAAACCACAACATATATTAAAGTGAGATATTGAAATCATACTATGAACTGTACTCTGACACAACTTAGAATTCAACACTCTTATTGCTTTATTAAAGTTTTATTTTCTGGATCAAAGTATTTGACAATTAAAAAATACCGAAAAGAAGGAAATCACAACAGATTCAGATTATTACATTATAGGCATTACAGGTAATATGTAAATGTTGGTCCGCATCAGCTGTTAAGTAATCCGTCTAAGCTGCAATTATAAACATTAAAGTAATTAAATTCTAACGTGAATTCACTCAGAACAAAAACAAATGCATTTCATCAAATGTATAATTCAAAATAATTAATACCAAATATGGGGAATATAACAAAATACTGACCAATTTTAAAAAAACACGAAAAATTTATTTTTTTAATATTTCGACTATATAAGCGTATGCATCTTAGTTTGGTAGCCATAAAAATGAAAAGTTTAAAATTGTTTCTTTTATGACACTGTTTTCATTGTAAGAAACAAAATGTATTTTTATTTCAGATATCTCTGTTTCATTATTTTAATTGGTTCAGATTTGATGCACGTGTTGCTATATATATATATATATATAATTATATGTGTATAAGGATAAATACAACATATGTTTCTTTGGTGTACATCAAAGAAATAAAATTAATTGTTTCAGAATTACTATTCTAAAATGTAGTGTAATTGAGGCCTTATAACGAGAGTTAACTGTATCATTTAGTATTTTAACTGTGGAGTATTTCATCTGTATAAGGAAATACACGTTTTAATAAGTGTTTCGTTATCTTCGTTGTAGAAATAGCATGTTAAAACTAAAATCTAAAGTTGAAATATTAAAATTTTGCCTTATAATTTCATAACATTAAAAATCTGGAAAATAAAAATATAATTTTATTTTTAAGTTTTTATACTACGAAAATATAATACATATACAAACAACATTAAACAGGTTAATTGATGAAAATCTTCATAATATTCTTTTGAACGCCTGATATACTTTACTTAAATTGAAGCTCATGATATGTGGATAGTTTCAAGAAGCTCTAACAGCTCGTGATTGTTACGTTTTTTATGTGGACTGAACGCAACAGAAAAACACAGATAACAGCTTATATAATTTATTACAATAAACTATTATGTATGTAACAGATATAACATAAATTATATAATAACAATGACAGATATTCAGTTTCAACCTTCAAAATTAATTACAATACAAAATGGTACTGGCCTGTGTCCAATATAATGATCTAGAATGAAAGTCCAAAAGTCCAGATCAGAAATCCAAAATTCCAGTCTAGGGTGTGAATTTGGTCCCACGAAGAAATTACGAAGTTTGAATGGAGAAGTCCAGAAACAATTCACAGTTCAATAAATTTGACCAAGTTCTTTTTACAATGTTTTCGATGAATGTCTCAAATTTGTCGTTCTCCCACTTGCTACCGTCTCCTCTAAACAGTCCTATACGTGTTGACTTTCAGTATAACCACTAATTCGTAAAGAATCGTAAAGATTGATGAAATAAAATCTAAGTTTTTGTAGATCTAGCTCCAGTCACAAATCCAAGTTGAATAAACACAAGCAAACGTTGAAAATTTCTCGAACAAATGACTGACTTTTCTTTATTGACTTCTTTTTTCTCCTCGCTTCACCGTCTGTTTTTATACTAGTAGACTTACTGTGTTCTCGAACAATCGCGTAACTTCCACAGAATTTCAGAGTACTCTGCGCATGTCTGTTTTTGCACGAGACTCGTCGTCTAGACACCAGGCCGACATACAAATTATCTATGAACAAATGATTGATCTACCTAATTCTAGAAATTTCTAAATGTTATTTTAAATGAATAACAACATATTTTATTGTTTTGAACTTCGAAACAATAATATAAATATGGAAATATGAATAATAGATATGGAAATCCAAACATAACACAACATGGTTGTCGTTTACATGACATTTACATAACAGTGATGCAACGCGTTAGGTTATTTGATGTTATTATTAATACAATTAGCACAAAAGACGTCGTAATTCAATTGTAGTTCTTTAGTTTTTTTCTGAAATATTGGTGCATATTAACCATATTAACTTACATCTTCAGATACATTTCTTAATTATTTCAATGATTAACGATTCTGGATTCTCTCCAGCAGCTTCAAAATTGTCAGAGATACAGTTTTTGAATTCCTGCAAAAATAGATGAATAAAATATAATGTTGTAAAATGTTTTATAACAGGAAAAAGCCTTCATAATAGTAAATTGTATTTCGCTAAAGCCTTAAAGTAAATTTTATATACGGTAGGTATATATCACATAACTCATTCTTCAGTAGTTAACTGCAGCTTCAAGCATTTGGTTCATTTCACACATAAGTTCGTGAAATTATGAATGCATAAAATTGAAGTCTTGCAGAACATATTTCAAGATATTTTATTTATAGTTCCATCTACATTTTACGAAATTTATAGTTATATTGTAATATCATAGTTCTACATTTTTGTGCCTGTGCTTTATCGGAGTTTCCTGCCATTATATCTATTTTTACCTGAATTAATAGTTCCCTTCAAACGCCATATTTCTCCAATGTTGCAAACACCATTAATGAAATTAATAGTTAAGTATGATTAGATAAATTATTAAGCTTAAATAGAACTTTACAAAATCTGTAACCAATAGAGACTGTAAAATTTTGTAAAGGTATGAGTGGTTCCATTTTACAGAGAAATTTTAATATAAACAAAGATTTAAAGGACTTTTTGATTTACAAAATATAATAATTATTATAAAATACAATTTCAATACAATTAAAACTGAGTTATATTGATAGAGTATCGAGTTTATATTCTAAAAACAGAGTGGTTTAAAACGGACAAGACTTAAACCTAATTTGGGGTTGAAACTATGCCTTGCTTTTCGAGTGACACAAGTCTCAAATTTTATTCTGTCGGCAATGTTGTTACCACAACAACAAAATTATTTTACTTCCGTTCTCCAGAGAAACTAGTAATTTTATATGACAATGAGATCATGACACACTTGACGAATAAAAGAAATGAGGTCTTAGAACTCTGCAGATAGGTTTCCAACTTAACTTTTTCGTACAACGTATAAAAGTAAATTTTGATTACGCAAGTAGACATTGAACCACAATTTCATAATATTTGATCATCACCTACATATTTGCTTCTTGTCCTTTATCATAGATTTCACTCCATAATTCGTCCAATTTGTCTGCGGAAACTATATTTTTCTTACAAGTCACAACTGCATCTGGAAGCTGGAGATGAAAAACTATTTCTGTTGCATGAATGTTAATATCACATTCTACATTTTTTGTGACATTTAACAGTAAACGTAAATTCATATCTCAAGAATGATATAATTGTTCTAAATTTTATTTTAGCAATTTTAAATTATGCTTTTCTTCTGGTTCTTTGAAACGAAATTTTAAACAATTTATGAATAATTTTTATGATGTTGAAGAAAAAAATATCGTGAAATACATTCCTAACATATATGAATACTGTCGTTATCAATTTTCATTCTTAACATTTATTTTTATTGCGTCAAACGTGTCCTCAATATGAATAAATTTTTAAGTACCATTCATATACCAAGAAGTCTTCATACTAAAGAAAATAATTGTCAATCACAAAATAAAACATTGTTTCCATAGATCGTAATGAATTAAAGAAATACGATAAGTTATAACACTCCAAATACATGTCAAAAATGCCTTTCTTCCAAATATTTTCTCTTGCCCTTTCTTGTCTCGTTCATTTTTTAAAGATTTTCTTAATTCGTCTCTGCATAAAAATACTTATTTGATTTACTTTATAAGAATATTTTCGTCGTGTTACGTAAAAGGTT
This sequence comes from Carcinoscorpius rotundicauda, assembly GCA_011833715.1. Taxonomy (NCBI): domain Eukaryota; kingdom Metazoa; phylum Arthropoda; class Merostomata; order Xiphosura; family Limulidae; genus Carcinoscorpius; species Carcinoscorpius rotundicauda. The sequence goes on along the minus strand of CM022397.1, from coordinate 49,777,278 downwards.
AGGTAAAAAATACTTGATTTAGTAGAAGGAAGAAGTTATACTTTTTTCCCCCCAATAATGGATCTTAACATTTAGACACAAATAGAAGTGTACCACTTTAATGAAATTATTTCAGAAGCTCATGTATGATATAGCTAAAATATTCTGTGAGAGTAATTTTAATCTGAATCGAATTCTTGGAGCTATTAGAAATTATGACATCATTAAGGAGGCAATTTTTATATTTTTATGTGTATCGTAGTGTTCTTGTGCAAAGAAAGAAGTTTACTTTAATAATCTTCTATTTCAGTTCCTATTGCTTTGTTTTTCTTTCGGTAAATTTCCAAAAAAATACTATTTATTCAAGTAATACGATTAATTATATCTCATGTGGTGATAAATTTTGAAAATGAACTTACTACACATCAGCTGCTTACTGACATCTGTCGTGTCGTCTTTGGCCATCGCCAGGCTGACGAGGAAAAGATGAGGTACAAACAGAACTTTCATGTTGAAAATATTACTGTTTTCATGGAAATGTCAGTTTAGAAACCCCTTTTTATATCATGTATTCAACATTTTTCAGCGAAAAGATTAACTTAATTTCTACTTAACATAAATTTGACAGCATTTCCAGAAGCATCTCAAACAACCATTGCAAGTCTCTTTCATTCATATAATAATATCACGTGACTCACATCTGTTCTTTTGCACTTTCATTCCTTGTAGAAGTAATGAAATATATATGTTTAATACATCTTATATTTTAAAAGGTAAGAAAAACAAAGTCTTAGTTTCTAATGAAAAACAAATTTTCTGAGCTCAGCTACAGAATTAATCTACATTTAGAAACTTGCTTTCTGTGTTCAAGATCGTTAACCATAAGCTCAGTACAGGTCGAAGATGAACACAGACGTCGGAACTGGGGAGTACGATCTGCCCCAATAATTCAGCTACTGAGTTTGAATATGTTTACTGATAACAATTTTTACTTAGTTTTCAAATTGAATCGGTTGATTTTATCAGTTGCCCTCGAGTAACTTGGTGCGAAATTCCACAATAAACAAAATTCCAAACATTACTCCTTTACTAATTTTTAGCATTTGTATCATGTGTTTACTGAATATTATCTGAAATATTCTTATTAAGTGTATGACTTACTATTTTCCACACAACAAGCAATTCAGTTTAAATTTTGTTTGTACAATACAATACGCCCCCCGCTAGTACAGCGGTATGTCTCAGGATTTACAATGCTAAAATCAGGGGTTCGATTCCCGTCGGCGGGCTGAGTAAATAGCCCTTTGTGGCTTTGCTATACGAAAAGCGCGCGCACATACGTACTTTTTATTTTGCCCCCCAGTGGCTCAGCGGTATGTCTGCGGACTTAAACGCTCAAATACGGGTTTCGATACCCGTGGTGGGCAGAGCACAGATAGCCCATTTTGTAGCTTTGTGTGCTTAATTTAAAACAATAAAACAAATCAAAACAAAACAATACAATACTTGTTTGAAATTATTGATTTAGATTTTTAAGCATTTTTTTGACTGTCAGAAAATGTTTCACATTTCGTGACTCTCTTCAAATGTACATTAACATTGCGGCATGCTTGACAAGTATAAGTAACAAATTTAATTAGAACAGTTTCAAAATGTGAGAAGATCGTGTGTTGTTGTATGAAGGAAGGATATTTCTTAAATTAGCAATATTTTTTTAATATTTCAATTTAAGACGTAGCAACAGTAAGAGTTTTAAAGTTACATATATTCATACAAAGTACTGTTTGTTCGTTATATTGATGTATCACACATTGTAAAAAAAACTTTGACTATTTTATTCATTTATCCAGCATTCCCGTAAGTTCATATATTGAAACTTCAAGATGACCTTTAGTTTCGCCTGAATGAAAGACATAACATGTGTGAGTTCTGTCACAAATCATGGGTATACGTCCATAAACATGCCAGTGATTCATTTGGGTCACTTTACAACTAAATAAATGAGTCATTAACACTGACGGTCTATGTTGTGGAAATGATTATTTAGTCTAAGGGCAAGTTAAAAGATAATTTCTTATCAAATTTATGAATGCTGGGTGTGATATAAGCATGACTGTGAAATCCCATAACACGTTTAAAAAGTTGGTGGTAAGTGCTGTTGTGTTTCATGAAAGTTTTAAATATTTGTTCAATACGATAAATAATTGTCAAGAGTTTCCACTAGGAATTATCTAATACATAAATTTAGTTACTTTTATGCATGTTACGAGCCCTTTTATCTTGGAACGAAGTTAAAATGGTTTCAATATTTATTTCATTCACATGTTAAGTATGTATATTTTATTACTGATATCAATGTCAAACGACCTGATTCAGGGCTGAGCATTGGTGTTACCTTGGCTGGGATTTTTAGATCCAATGCCTTGGATTTGGATGTGGGGGAACTGGAGTGTTTCGCGAAATCCCACTTTCACAGGACAGGTGCCGAAAGTTTTTTCTGTCCTGTGCCCAGATCTGAAAAAGAAATACATATAAACAGAAATTAACCTCATCTGCGATTATGTACTTTCTTGGGTGATTTGTGGTTGTTTAAATACGTTATTTGAGTTAACTTACTCGTTTTTTAAAAATTATTTTATATCTTCTCTGAGTCATATTATTTTGCCAGTTATTCTCTCCGAGATATCTTATATCAGAGGTGCAGGAATCGCAGAAAAAGTAAATTTGTTTGAACATCTTTGAAATATGGTTTCTCCACGTTGCTGATAATGTTGACTAGTTTCTACGGGTCGCATGGAGATGAAAGCATTAAATGAAAGCTGATTACTGAAAAGATCTCCTGAGGTGCTCAATACAGATATTTACTGGTCCAGTTGCCCCACGCTAAGAAATTCCCAATATTAACAAGGACTGATCCTAAATTATTTGTTTTTATTTTGGCTTACCTATCAAGAAGTGGTGTATTCATTACCTCGCCACGAGTGTAATGCTCCCTGGATAAGACAGGAGCTTTTGCTGCTATGGAGGGGTATTGGAGAAGAAAAAGTTTGCCTGAAAGTCAATCCTGGTAGAGCCGTTTTCATTGCAATAAATTTTGCAAGCGTCCGAAAGGAAACTGAGTTGGTTTTGCTGTTGACTTTCACACAGCTTTCAGGACAGTTGTGATATTTCTTGGTGATATTGGAGTTAATGCTGAAGTCAATATGTGAAAAAACTAACCATCTCCTTATTTCTCTCACACAGTTAAAACACTATTCACAGTGTGCTGATAACATTGCGTATAAAATATTCCCATAGCTTTCGTTATGATGCTAATAAATTATATGAAAATTTGGATGAATTAGGTACTTAGTGCTCCATGTGACAAGTTATTCTTGATTCTTGGAAAGACCCAGCATGGCCAAGTGCGTAAGGCGCGCGACTTGTAATCCAAGGATCGCGGGTTCACGCCAAAGTCGCGCCAAACATGATCGCCCTCCCAGCCGTGGGGGAGTTATAAATTTACGGTCAATCCCACTTTTCGTTGGTAAAAGAGTAGCCCAAGAGTTGGCGGTGGGTGGTGATGACTAGCTGCCTTCCCTCTAGTCTTACACGGCTAAATTAGAGACGGCTAGCACAGATAGCCCTCGAGTAGCTTTGTGCGAAATTCCAAAACAAACAAACAAATAATTCTTGGAAAACCCAAACTATTATGTTTTGAACATAAAAATAATAAATAAATGACAAATATTTTATTACAACTACAAGATAATAACTTGTGCATTTTCAAAAAAATTATATCTTTGTGATTCATATTTGATTAAAGTCTGATTGAGAAAGTCCATTTTACTTATATGTTTTTAATGTTTGGTCTTTATGGAATTTTGGTGCATGTCAGTCATTATTATGTGTCATCTGATAAGTTCACGACACTTCAATGGTTACAAAAGATAGCCATTTGTATAACTGTTCACTTACCCATAGAACTATCAGATATCTAAACAACCTATCCATTCCATACAGAACTTTCTACTTTACTTTCACCCACCTAAAAACAACTATCACCTATCTCTTCATCTACCAGCAATCCACACATCTATCACCTAAAACCACAGTTATCAAATATCTGAACATCTTTACAGTACTATACACATCTACCAACAATCGACATTACTTTCAGCAGTCTACCCAACTGTGTATATAAATATATATATATATATATAAATGAATCTTTCAGCCTGTCAATACGTTTCTCGGCAATCAACACACTTATCAAAGCTATCTAAACTTATTTGCACTCTGCATTCCTTACAGCTGTCCCTCACCTAAACGCTTTCTACCCATCTATGAGCCGTTTTCACCTATCAGTTGTATATGAGACCTATCAAGTACATGTACAGATTCATAATCTACACATCTGTCAGCTTTCTACCAGAGTCCCATACTGTCGTTTCATATAAAATGAGGAATTAAAATTACTTTGTACATATCGCTATAGACAAGGTTCTGTCTGCATTTTATAAAGGAACGTATGGAGTAGTTATTATCCATAAGTTCAATGACACAATTTGTGAACATCGCCATTTGGCTACGACACATTCACATTTTGTACAATATATTTTAACGTTCAAAAACAAAAACCAAATATTGTCAAAACATGTTTCTGATACTTCTGTTCTATAGAGAATTTATAACGTAGAGTGCAGAGTGATTTACTTGTTTGCAAAATCTAAATCATTTTAGCATGACGTAGTCAGTGCATTTCATTAATATAATTTGAATATAACTCGCTTTAACATTTGAATATCTGTTGTATGTTTTACTTGTAAGGTTTCAACAGTTTCGGAAGACAATTTCTTTCCAACAGTCACCCGTTAGTTCACGCTAGTCTACGAATTTACAATCTGCGTTAGCCTTCCCTAATTTAGCAGTGAAAGACCAGAGAGAAGGCATCTGGCCTTCATCACCCAGTGCCTATTGTTTGGCTTCTCTTTCACCAATGAATAGAAGGTTTAACTGTACACTTTAACGCCCTCAAGGTTGAAAAATCGATTATGTTTGGTGTGACGTAGATCCGAACACGCGACCCTCAGGTTCCGTGTAAGTAACAGAAAATACATTTATATCTTTGATAATGTATTTCTAACAGGATGTATTTATTCTATAAACATTTTTATTTTGCTAAAGAGTAGTACAAATTATATTTAATTGGGTCGGCTAAAGAGTAATGTGAGATGTGAAAGTGCTTCCAACCAAGTAAAAATATTAAAAATACAGTACTTCGAATTAGAGGTCTTTTTAATACTTTTGATATATATATATATACATTTCTATATATCTAAAAAGAGATTTACTTTCAATGGACTATATTCAACTAGTGGTCAATACACTACCCAAAAGAAATTTCATAAAATTCCAGATTAATTACATAACAAGAAAAATATTTTTCAAAACTATAAACACTATAATGCAATATTAAAGTATCACCATCATTAGATAATTACTCACAGTTTGGTTTCCTTATATATTTAAATGTGACATGTGCCCAACAATGTGTTCATCACAGAGGAGAAGACTCGTACAGAGAACCAATGGCTGTAGGGTTCTTCACTGATCTGCAATGAACGTAGAGTAGTATGAGACACATTGGGAAATCCATAAGGTTCTTGACAGAATAAATGTTTTGAAGTATCTGACAGAACCATGATCAAGACAAATCACAGTCTTAGCTTTGACTTAATAAACATCAAACATGTTTCATTTATAGTTATAGTAAATTATATTATAAATTGTTAACATTTTAATTTATTTACAGTTTATTCTTTAACGTAACCAAATGCATCCTGATATTAAGTTCACAGTTGAAAGGTGAGAGCTTTGAACCTCTTTTCTACCTGTTACTGTTGAAAGAAAATATAACAATGATCCAGCTGAATGTACTCAAATTATTACGGCTATGTCACACCACAGAGGTTTCTGAAAAATTAAAAAGTAGTTAAATTAGGTAAAGAATCACAAATAAATTCAAAAATCCACTTTACCGCTCATTCTTAAACATTGTTTTTCACATTCTTAAACAGTTTTAAAACTGTTTGTCATTTGTACATGTTCTTCGAATTGACGTATTGTTTGTGTCAGAACAAAGCTATTGTGAGCTTTATCCCATAACAATCGCCTGGGTTCAAACCCTGAATGTTAGCTTTTTAAGTCCGTAGATTTACCGCTGAGGTAAGATTTTGACCTCATCTATGACCAAACGAGAAGTCTACAGTTTTCTTGGTTTTCCTTTTTATTACCAATGTTTTATACCAAACTTCTCTCTGATAGTAACGCCACTCCACGGTCCTGAAACGTGAATATGTTAGAGGGATAGAGTAAGACATCTGAGTGAACTGTCAAGTTTGTTTAAGTGAATGCTGCAACGGTAGCTTATCCATAATACTGTAGATTTCAGTTGGTTACCAATGATCTGCTTCCAGTTGGTGAAGTGAAATACTTTTTTAACCCAAACTAGTTTCAAGGTACATAAAACTTACTTTTACGCCTTCTCTCAGACTCATGAGTTTCTTTCGAGGTTTTCTCAAGCAACAGCGAGTACATCTATTTTATAGATAGGAACTCTTGCTGAAGAGTTTGTACAGGAATATACGTTGATGGTTAGATTTTGGTTTCTTCGTAGTATATGATGTGTTTTGTTCTATTAAATGGCTGGTATCCTGGTTTTCTGTAAATGAGAGGTGACGACACAATCACATCCTCAGTCTCCTATTTAAACCATATCATCAGAGGTTATCGGATGAAGCCTATTCGTGCACTTCTCATGCTTTCTAATGTCTTACATCTACTGTAACCTATGCATCAAATGATCACTCTGCTAGAGTGTGGGGGACAGTCGAGTTCAGTCAGAATATGACTTATAACAAGTGCTCATTCCATGCAGGATCAAGAAACGTCGCCAACATATACTGAAGAAAACAAATGTCCTAGTGAAACATTACCATGTTTCTCAAAATAAAACCACTTCATAATCTTTATAGATCCCTTTTTGTGAATTTATTATTGGCAGACATATTTTGTACTCCATACTGTTTCTATTGTCAAACAACTTGATGGTGTAGTATTCCAACTTCACATAAAAAAAACAATACGATGATGGTGCTTAATTTCTCAGATGATACTTCGTCAGGTGCAACACAAATGTACATTTATTAACTGTAAACTGATATATGTGTGTTAGCTATTTAATGATATCAAATGTTACCTTAGGATTCTGTAACTAATGAAAACTGAAGAACTATGAGACTTCTGTTCTTGAGGAGAACATACAAAACCTGGAACATCTCTAAACATATTTTCGGGGGTTACAAAATGTTTTAAATTAAACCCAAAAAGTGAATAAATGACCATCGTGTTTGGACGCCATGTCCCTTCCATTTTAACGTGGCTTTATCATGGATGCAAGATGTTTTCAAGCGATTTTTACAATCTGTTGTTTATTGATTAAAACACACAAGTCAATTGTTTGTATTCTGAAAAACCACACAGTATCTTCACTTATATCAATAGGTCCATGCAGATTTGATACCAACGTAACCTTCCACATTCTTTGCTTAAGACTTTTGAATAACCTACATTCCACTTTCTAACTCTTCATATTATAATTTCCTTTCTCCAAAACATCCTGAATCAGAACTGTCACTCAAAATTCACAAAAAAATATTTATCCAATCCTTTGCATTAATCTAATAAAGTACTTACCGTGTTTCTCCGATAATAAGACCTACCCATAAAATAATAAAATAAGACCTAGTGTGATTTTTGGGGATAGTTTTAATATAAGCCCTACCCTTAAAATAAGCCCTAGTTAAGAGTGGCAGGAAGAGGAAAGAAATAAAAAAAATAATTTGTTAATTAGTTTAATAGTTAGTAAATTAGTTTGTTTAAGTATTAATCAGTTAGTTTAATAGTTTAATAATAGTTTATTTTAAATGATTAGTTTAATAGTTTTTTATAATTTTTACTTTGTAACTTCATTTTTTTAATATATCAAAATAAGACATCCCCCCGAAAATAAGCCCTAGTGTCATATTTTGGAGTGAAAATTAATATAAGCCCTGTCTTATTTTCGGAGAAACACGATACTCAAACAAGATTTAACCAACATTACCTCAAGTCGAATTGAAGGTTATTTTTAAACCTGCTCTTAAACCAAAAATGTTTTCATAACATGGGTCGTTTGCTTATATATAGTTGGCCCGCCGATGGACCAGTGGCAAGTATTCCGACTTACAACCTTAAAATCTGGGTTTCGATTTTCAGTAGAATAAGAGTGCAAATAATCTATAATCTAGCTTTGCGCTATCGACAATGAATTTTAGAATACTTGCTACACAAATTGATATTCTGATAGAGGAAACCTTGCTAGCTTAACAAATGTCCTCCTTTCTCAATAACAAACAACCATCACGTGACTTTTAATTGAAGATTATTATTTGTATTTATTGTTGTAATAATCTCTGTTTCATGATTGTAAATCAGTGACGGTGGAATTCTTGTTTACACAAAATGTTTACTGAACTTGTATTTACTATTATATTCGTGCTTTTGATGAGAAAACCTATGTTTAATAACAAAGACGAAGACGACCGGTAAAATATTTTAATTACAAGATGCATTCCTTAGCGTAATCTGAAAATCGTGTCACAAATATGATTATTACCAAATTTATAATATAATGACACCATTATTAGTTTATTTAAAGCGGTAAATGACGGATAAATCAATAGTTATATGCATATATAATGTCCATACATAACATAATAGTTGAGTTTAATTCAATAATTTGGAACAGAAATGATTCCTGCAGCATATATTACATTTCTAAAAGACAAATGAGAACTTCGGTACAAGAACAAATATTTAAAATTCAAACGAAAAGTCACATTTATGTAAGACAGTTCATCATTTCGTGCTGCTGGTGGTAAAATGGATTACCTTTCAAAGGTAATGAAACAATGATTATATATAAATATATATATATTCTATAAGTTACATAATAGTTGAGTTTAGTATAATAATTTTGAACAAAAATGATTCTTGTAGCCTATATTACATTTTTAAAGACAAACGAGAATCTCGGTACAAGAACAAATATTTAGGATTCAAACGAAAAGTCTCTTTCATGCTGCTGGTGATATTATGGATTACCTTTCAAAGTTAGGTTGCAAGAACAAGTGGCTAATGGAATGAACAGCCTCCACTCCAGATTTAAACCCCACATAGAACCTATAAAGTATCATGAACTGTGCGATTTGTGCTCGTGGAAGAAATTTGTATCAAAGAATGATCACTGGAATGCTGCTCTATCATCTGCAAGAAAAGTGTGTGTGTGTGTGTGTATGTTTGTTTTATTTTAGCAAAAATCGAAGAGAAAAACCATTTGATTAAAAGTTAAGTAAAAATTAAATCATCATGGAATCGAGTAACTTTGTAACTTTGTGTGGCATTAACCCGTTCAATCGTAACATATCTTTCTTCTGTACCACTCTTATTTCATCTAACCCTTCTTCACTATATGTGGGGTTGCTCTGTGATCCACTTATCCACATTTTTTGTCCCTTTCGCTTTTTCTCTGCTTTCGGCCCAAGATTAAAATCGCCAATAAATACGAGTCGGTTTAACAAAATATTGTTTTTCAACAAAAGAGTAATTCCATGAAGATGTAAATGTACAATAATAATGAGTCTACACATGCATTGTACGTACTTTCCACAGCATAAGATTCAGCTAGAAAGCTAATATTGACAGACGAACAAACAATGACAAGAGTTTGTTTGTTTTGTTTTTTGGAATTTCGCACAAAGCTACTCGAGGGCTATCTGTGCTAGCCGTCCCTAATTTAGCAGTGTAAGACTAGAGGGAAGGCAGCTAGTCATCACCACCCACCGCCAACTCTTGGGCTACTCTTTTACCAACGAATAGTGGGATTGACCGTCACTTTATACACCCCATGGCTGAGAGGGCGAGCATGTTTAGCGCGACGCGGGCGCGAACCCGCGACCCTCGAATTACGAGTGCACGCCTTAACGCGCTCGGCCATGCCAGGCCCAATGACAAGAGAGAGCTGTTTGATGGGGTAGGTTTCGGTTTTGTTACTTGTTTAATAAGCTTCCCAGTATAGTCTAAATCCCTTTAATCTATTGATATACATCAAAGTTGAATAAAAACTTGTGACAAAAAGCTCACGTTGTGTCTTTATGACACTGATGTTTGTTTCGTTATAGTTGTCCCGTGTATTATTCCTATTATGTTACTAATTGTATTTCTATAAAAGAAAAAAGTGTATTTATTCTTATACTTAGTTACAACAAACCATCTTAACTTTGGCTGCATAACTAAAATAATGGAAATAAGAGAATTGTAAAATATCCAATTTAATTTTAGTGATCAAGTAAGTTATTGAATAAATACAAAAACAACGCAAGAATTATTTTCAATTCCCTTCAAAATTGATCAATTTTACCAAATGGAATGGTAACACAAAGTAAAATACCAAATATTCCAACCTCTTTTGGGTTCCTTCTTTAAAATGTTTTGTTGTGAGAGGTCCTGAAGAAATATTGCAAACGTAGCTGTTTCCTGATAGTTAAGAGACCAAAGTATTGCGTGAGAACTTTTAGAACTCTGTATTATTAACAATTGTGTTAAATAATTATTTTTCTTTGTCCTTGGTAAATTACTTTAATTAGAGGAAGAAAGATATCAATAAACGAAAAACATTATAATGGTGCAGTTTAAACTGAAACCGTGGAGTTGCATAAATATACATTGCCGCTATTTTCCAAACTTTGTGTCATTGTGAACTACACCGGACGTTTTTTATTTATTTATCGCCTAAAACATGAAAATAATTGTTTATAGTGTCTTTAATCTTTTGTTAAAATAATTATACATATGTGTTACAGAGGTAAAATTGAAAAGACGTAGAGGCTTAAAGCATTCTTTGGTTGGCTGTACCTTCTACTGTGGACTGCAGTTTCCTTTATTCATCGCTAATCACAACAGTTTGGGTTAGCAAACCAAAGAAATACCCTTATATCTTTTGTATTTTTGAAATGTACATAATATCTGAAGTCCTTATTACTTCACCATATAACATAGAAACCTAAATTTTAAAATGAGGTGAAACACATATCAATCGATTAAATCATGTATTATATTTGCTTGCTTACCTATAATTAGTTTGTTGTTGTTCAGTTGTTTATGTTTTGGTGTAATTTATATATTTCATTTACTTACGGTTATTTGCAAAAATATTTTACCAGATTAATACATTCATATGCACATGAATTTATTTAATAGGATGATAACATATACATCAATAGATATTTAAAGTATGTATAAACACTAATTAAAAAAAAATATCATAAAACATTCTTTTTACACGTGTTTTATAATGTACATTAGCAATCGCACAGTTTTAATAAAAAATAAAATTACATCATCCGACAAAGACAGCTTATTTCACGTTCAAATTTGTTACATTATTACATTCTACTTCCAATGATGGCGTTTAGTAATTAGTAACATTTTGAGTGCCACAAATAAGACTTGGAATCATTTTATGATGCCGAACTCAAAAGACAGTGGGAGGAGAAGATGGCCACCTTTAAGGACAGATGACCACTCAAACATCCCAATTGGGAACTTTCCATCCCTAGGAACAAAGATGTCGGTGCTCGTCGTCATGAAGAAGAAGAAGATGAAGATATTGAATTACACATGCCTTCCATACCTGAGCCGACAGATGCTAAGCCTGCTGCTGATGATGAAGAGGATGAAGATGAGGATGAATAGTGTACACCATTTCATGAAGAAGATGTTCATGGTTTGTGTACTTCAGGGCATTAAATAAAACGTTGTTTTCTTAGTGCAAAGCTACACAATGGGCTATCTGTCAACAGTAGAGAAATGAGCCCCAGATTTTTATCTTGTAAGTCTGTAAACTTACCGCTGACAATATTGGTTGCTAACTGAGCTACATAATGAGCTATTTGTGCTCTGTTTGAGTACCAAAACCCGGTTTTTAGTGTTGAAGACACCCCCAGCAGCATTGCGGTACGTCTTCGGACTTAAAACGTTGTAAACTGGGTTTCGATACCAGTGATGAGCAGAGCAAAGATAGTCCGTTGTGTAGCCTTATGCTTACTTATAAACACACTCGAATCTATAGACATAACACTGTGCTACTGGGGAACCTGCTAACAGTTATACAACAACTGCTGTTCCACTGGGAGGACCGCTAAGAGTAAAACAACAACCGCTGTGCCGCTGGAGAGCTCACTGACAGTAAAAAAAACAACTGCTGTGCCATTGGAAGCCTGCTGATGGTAAAACAACAACTGCTATATGGCCCCTGCTATACCTCTGGGGGGCTCGCTCGCAGTAAAACAACAACTCTTGTGCCACTGGGGGCCCTCTAACAGTAATACAACAACCGTTGTGCCACTTGGAGGCCTGATAACAGTGAAACAACAATCGCTGTACTTTTGGGGCACGCTGACGGTAGAATAACAACCGCTGTGCCACTGTGGTGTCCGCTAACAGTGAGAAAAAACACTGAAATATTTTGCCTCATGAGCTGCGATACGTAACTCATCATTTTTCCAATTGAATGAAAAGTGCCATATTCAATAACTCATATTAACTTATAGTGACCCTGGTAAAACAAAAGAAAGTTTGTGGACTTACAAAGCTGAAACATTTTTCACTATCAAAAGATAAGAATTTTGAACAAATAATATAAACGGTTCACAGTACTTAATTAAAGAACATTTATTTAAAATCATAACCATGATTCTATAAGAAGGATTATACATTAAGAACAAAACTATAAACAATTATAAAACTAACTACTGACTCAGAACCGCGAGACAAATATCTTTTTTGGAAGATAGTTCTTGTGCGGAATTCAAAACAAACCAAATATGGTAATATCAAAGACACTTTATGGAAATCTCTGTCGTTCTAAATTCGTCACACACAAACACACACATTATTATGCCTGTAATGTCCTATTGTTTAATAACTTAACTTGCCACCTACGGGTCGCAAGTTCAAATCCTGTAACCAAACATATTCGTCCCTTTAACTCTAGGGGCGTTATAATGTTACGATTAGTTCATTCAAAACAGCTCAAAAATTGGAGGTGAGTGGAGTTGACTAGCTGTCTTCTAATCTATCACATTTAAATTGAAGACGGCTAAGGTAGATAACCATTGAGTAGCTTTGCACAAAATTAAAAAAAATCTTCCACAAATAATTATCGAAGGTCGTAATTAAACAGTCTACTTTCAGTTACAGTATAATGAAGGCCATTACAAGAAATTACCTTAACCACCCGATCTGCAGTCACAAAAATAAACCACAAAACGTCGTCTGATAGCCTGAAACCTAAAAAAAATTGCTCTATTGGAAAGTGGCCAAATGGTTGTTATTAAAGGGTTCATGAACCCATTTCTACTGTTTGTCAAACTGCTACTGTGAGGCTTCAGCTGTGAAAAGTACGATATTACACAGCCGATCAGTTTTTACTTTTGAGCTGCACCCAAACAAAATAGTCACCAAAGAAAAGTTGATTGTTGCGTCATCTCCGAGAACTACTTTATTATAGCTGTTGAGATTAAGAAAAAGATGGTGTTATATATTCTCATCTGGAAAGTTTTATATTTTAAATTGATACAACAAAAATACTACGAAATAACTGTTATTCAAAGACATTTATTCTTTTGTCTATTAATTAATGCTCAAACATAGTTTTAAGTAATATTTACTTGGTATCTTCAGTTTTACATAAATTTTTCACATGCGTTTTGTTTGAACTCAAGCACAAAGCAACACAATCTGCTGTCTAAGTTCTACCCACCATAAGTATCGAAACACGAATTCTAGCTTTGTGAGAATTTTACCTGACTAAAAATCTTAAAGAAAGAAAAATTGGTTATACTTGTTTGTTTGTTTGTTTTGGAATTTCGCACAAAGCTACTCGAGGGCTATCTGTGCTAGCTGTCCCTAATTTAGCAGTGTAAGACTGGAGAGAAGGCAGCTAGTCATCACTAACCACCGCCAACTCTTGGGCTACTCTTTTACCAACGAATAATGGGATTGACCGTAACATCATAATGCCCCCACGAGCAGGTTTGGCGCGACATAGAATGTATTATTTTATGTATGGTTATTTTTGGTGTCGAGTATTTATCATTCAGCAGAAAAACATATTTATGTATGCCAAGTTTTACATCTTTCCAAGTGGCGAGATAGTACGTCTGAAGGTTTATAAACATTTTGTTGTTTTGTGTTACGAAAAATCAACTTTTACTCAAGCACGTCAGAAAGTGATCAAAATAAGTATGTTTCCTCTAGATTTTTCTGTTGTTTACTAATCTTTGTAAAGTAGCACCATGGGTTACAACGATGTTATTTTCTTCAACAGGTTGTTCAAGATACTATGTCATACTAGTTGAGATTGTGAAGAACCCAAACATTATTTCTTCTCATCGACCATGTCATCTTCTTCTGCGAGTTTTATCAGTATCTTAGGCCTAGATGCATAAACCTACCACTGCGTGTTTTTCCATTTAGTTTTTCTTAAAATTGTTTCATTATTGAAACCATAATATTTTAATCATTACTTATAACTTATAAAATATCACTAATTGCATTTGTTACTTAAACTGGCAATTTACGAACAACATATTCTGTGAAGAAACAGTTAACGTGTCCTCACCTAAATAGGTTGGTGATTTTCCTATGTGCTTCCATTCTGTACACGTCTGAGTTTTTCAGTAGTCTTGGAAATCGAGAGAAATCTTAAATTTTTCTGGTATTAAAATTAAGCCTAGAAACGCCGATTTCTGGAGAGGTCAATATGATATTAACCAAAAAGCGACCTTTTGTCAGTGATTTTTCGAGAATTTGGCTCCAAATATTTCTTAAGTTAGGTTTAAGTATGACAACCACGATATGAAAGGCATGTGGATTATGTATGACCTTGCAGTGTAACACTTTGAAAAAAATAGTTTTATAACAGCCATGATAATTTCAAAAAGACAGAAAATATTTTTTTTGCAAGTAATGCTCATTTGAAATATGTCAACGTTTTTGAAACTGCAATTAAATCAAGAGACCCATCAGTTTCCAAAATGTAATTGATGCATTAAGAAACATTACATGCACTAACAGTTTTAATTTTTACCTCTTTTGTATGGCCTAGGCTAGAAATAAAATGATGTTATTGTTACTTTGCTTGGCATAGCTATGTTTGCTTGGAAGGATTCTTCTCTTGTGAAAAATAAACATCAGTTTAAAACTAAACAAAAACATAGTATTCATCTGCGTTTCTAAATACTTATATGATACAAAACTTTGAAAGCAAATTTATAGAGTTCTTCTTTGAATGAATTTAAAAGCAATATAATGTATTAATGACTCAATTTAATTTATTCGTCTTTTGTTGTTTATTTGCGAAATGTACGCCGGGTCGTGAAATTATTTACAATTCTATTTAAGAACGTAAACCCTTTTATGACATTAATTCTCGACTTTAAATAATTAGGCATTATGGAATTGCAGTTTTTTTTTCTGATATCATTTAAGCTCCTTAAAGTTGACTTAATCTAAATATCATAGAAAAAAAATTAACATCGTTATTCCTTGCCCCCAGTGGTTAAAAATCTTAACTAATTGTACAATAACAGTTTGAATAAAACCTGAAAGGTGGCTAAAAATATTCATTAACATTAAATCATGAGATGTAATATAACGTGTTTCTCTTTTTAAACCAAATAATTGACATAGAAAATACGGGTTAGCGTAAAATTAATTATTCTAAAGTCAAATAAATAATTGTTTGTTCTGAAATTCTCATATTAACTCAAAATTTTGGAAAAACATAAAATAATTATTGCACACTGTTCAAGGTATTCTGCAAAAGAGTAAATAAGATTGATCCACCATATAACAAGAGTTTTGATAAGTAAACATTAAAACATAATTGTGAATGTCACTCAGACTTATTGACTATATTGAAAAAAAATATATCAACCAACAATAAAAACACAAGGAAACCTATATTTATTTAGCAATGCACACCACAATGTGTGTGTCATGTCAGTGCGATGGAAAATTGTCCATACTGGAGAGCTGTGCAATCAGAAAAATCCTTGAAGTCTGAAAAATCTATGAATTTTTATCCGAGAAGGCGTTATGCCATTATATTTAAACTTTATAGCATCACACTTTCCTCAAGCAAACAATGTGCAACCACATGACTGGTCGTTCCACTTTCCGATAAATCATTTGTCCTGCTATTGAAGAAAATTACTGTCCACTTTCATGCAATAAATGCAAAATTTTTCAATGAAACAACACGTGCAAATACCATGAATCTATATTCTCGTCTTCCTACATAGCTTATATGACCCTGTCATGTCAAAGTCTTATCTATGTAGATTACGAATCCTGATTCCTCCATCGGAAGCAAAAACTAAATAATGGAATTTTGGGTATTTGTAATATTTTTACGTAAAGACATACGCCACAATTTTCAGAGCAAATGTTTATCCTGCTATTTCACTAATTTAGAGAAAACTATAACAATCAGTTGCGGTATTTTCACTGGGCGATTTGTATAAAACAGTAAAATATCTTATGAATCAGGATTAAAATATATAATGAATTAGAATGAAAATTTTGATACTGTAAGACATTTAGTACAAAAGATAATAATAGCTTGAGTGAAGTAATTGAAAAATTAGGGGTCAAATTAAAGCTAAGACATGTACATGTAAAATCATACTTAATAAAATTCTTATTTATATAGCGCCCTAGTATATTTCAACCAAAGGCTTTTCTTGTAAGTCTTGTTTGTTTTTGAATTTCTCTCACAGCTGCACGACAGCTCTCTGTGTTAGCCATCCCTACTCTTACAGTGTAAGACAACAGGAAAGGCAGCTGGTCACAACCACCCATCGCCAACTCTTGGGCTACTCTTTTACCAACGAACAGTGGGATTGATTGAACCATTATAACGCCCCCACGACAGAAAGGGTGAGCATGTTTGATGTGACGGGGATTCGAACCCTCGATCTGAACCACATGGCCATGCTGGGGCTTCCCGTAAGTCATTAATGAAGTCAACATATTTTCTGTGTAAAAATAATTTTAATATTTTCTTAAAACTGTTGAGAAGAAACGCTGAAGTTCTAATAGTAACTACTTGGGTTAAAGACAATATGTTTAATTTATTTGAACGAACTGACATACCTTGTAAACACCAAATTTAAATACGTGCACTTAATGTCTGATGGGACAATTCCATTTTATTCTTTCTCTCCTCTCTGTCCCCTTCCCCAGTGACACAGTAGCATATCTATGGACCATGTAACTTATATAGTCCATTGAGCTTAATTCCTAACTTCATTGTAAATTTTCGTAAAAATAAAAAACCCTTGCCTTATATTGCTTCTCGCATATTTAAACAAAAGTTAAACTTTTAGAAAATATCTTACCTGGCATCGCATGGATACATCTGTCAGTTAATAATAATCGGTGTTAATTATGAGCAACAGGCAACCACGAAAAGCGATCTATAGTTATTCTATCAAAGGTTATTAACTGGTTATTCCCACTGTTTAACGTGTTTTCAGCCCTTTTCCCAAGTGCGCCAAAAAGTAAAACTGTTAATTTCCCGCAGGTAAAGACTCATCTGTCACACTGATTACATATGATCAATGTAGATCATTTATGGAATAAATTACGAGTCGCACGCCTCAACGCGCTTGGCCATGCCAGACCTCTAAAACACAGTTTCTACGCATAATTAGGAATGCTGTTTCTAACACAAGAATTTGGTGCAGAATTTCGGAAGAAAGCGGAGTGGTCGTGATGTGAATGTTAAAAGAAGCACCTTAATCACAGTATAATTCGAAATGAATGAAAATTGTAATTGAATTTCGTTTCGTAATGCTGACAGGTAATTTTATTTATAGCCTGTGTATAATTCTTGTGAATTGATTAATCTTTTATTTGTTAGTTATGATTTTACTTTAAATGAAAGGTTGCACAAATAGTAATAATTAATAATGGTAATACCAACACGGAGTGAGTAATAATAATTATCAATAATGAGCAAATGTAGCCACACAACTCATGGTAAAGGTCAATATCTTGTGAAATAAAATTCAGTGTTTAATGTATGAACTGCGATGTACGACACAAATTAATTGTATATATAATCTAATTAGGTGACTTTAAACGTTTGTTTTAATGCTGATAATCACTTGCTAACTAATATTGAGTTTAACATGGTTCTTTTGAGTGACGGGTTAAACTTAGTCTGGTAATACCAGTTGTTATATTTTTAATTTGTTTTATTACTTAATCATTTTAATGTATGCTCTGAGCAGTAACTTGAACAGGTGATGGATCTTGAGAGATTATTTGTTGCCTGGGCTTAAAATACCGTATATATAAAACTAATCATAGTATCTTTTTAACTAAACTTCTAATAAACTTAAATAAAAGAAAGATAATCCAGGTTTAACAAACAAAGTGTGAGTATTACAGAAGAAAGAAAATCTTTTACCAAGTTGGACAGAAATTTTATTTTTAATTAATAAGATTTTTGCAATAATATTAAAGCAAAAGCTAGAGTGAACATAGGTAACTAATAGCAACCAAAATAAATTTTGTGGAAAGTAACTCCTCTTTAAAAAATCAACATTACCAAGTGAATTTAATCTTCCATGGAGTAAAACATAAATATTGTACACAAGGAATATAAATAAAACGTTCTGGGGTTAGATATCTACCATTATTGTATGAAATAATGAAAATAAAAGTAATGTTTACCCATTAAAACATTGTTTTTTTAATTCTGGTAAAAGTGTTTCAAAATATTTGTATTTAACTTTTATTAAGTTTCAGTATTTCTCTGTAATACCTAAATTTAGGGTTTGATCCCAATGGCAGACAAATCACAGTGGGACCACTATTCAGTTTTCTCTCATGTAATCATATTCCAAATTTTTCTGTAAACTTGGTGCAACACTTTATTTTAAGTTAAGAAATTTTAAAGTGATATAATTTCCTGAAAAAGAGCTAGGACTTTACAATATATTTTTATCAGTGCATGTAGATAAAAGTATTGATGTGTGGATGTTTTTAACCCTTAAATAGGAGCCATTATCAATTTATGCTGCTATCTGCAACATTCGTGCTGTTTAAAGGTTAAAGTCTATTAGACTGTACTATAAACATTATAAATACAAAAATGCTTTGCTTCTAAAACTGTGCCAGTCATTTTTCCATCTAAATCTTATTTCGTATTTGACAACCAGCTGTATATTTTTAGATTCATTCCTATTTAGTTTGTTGCTCAGGGGTGTAGACTAATTGGCCTGTTACCCACCATTAGGTCACACAAAAGTTCAGAAAAGGAACACAGAATAAATGTAAACAATTAAAATATTTTTGCAAATAGTTTTTCACATATCATTTTTTTTCAGTTTTGAAAATATACTAACATTCTGTATTAATCTCCAGTATTTGATGTATTGTAAAATGTTGTATTAGTTTGAAAGGCTTGATGAATGTTGACAGTGTTCATTCATATAAAATTTAGAACCATGTATGGTTTTCTGAAACTTTTAAATGTTTTGCTTGGACACTTAAATCACATAAGAGACTGTAATACCTTTGACGTATCCAGTGACCAGTATTTACAGTTTTACACTGTTTGATTTGTGTGGGAGGTAGCATATATACTACTATATATATATTTGACATTCATTTTGGTTCTTATAAAATACAGTGCATATTTCTACCAGCCTACATGTTTTTGTGTTTCCAGAGTTTCTGCATGTATGTACATATTAGCATCAGAAAAAATGGAAACAATGGAAGACCTGAGTGAACTGTAGTTATGAAGACTTCACTTCTATGTAATGAATAGAAAGTTTCTAAAACTTGTGTGATGGATTCCTCAGTTCAGTCACTGAAACAGCAATGTTGTGAAAGTTTTACTGGTGGTAATAATTATAATATGTATAATTCTACCTCTGCGTTTTCCTACTGGCCATGGATACAGTTACGTAACTTTTCTCATCTTGAAGAGGATGTTTATGTGTGCAACAGTGAGGAAAAATAAGGCTCAACCTTTTTGCAAACTTGTCCACTAATTCCTAAACATTTAGGTAATTTCCCTGTCAAAACTTTTTTAAATATAAATTTAACGTGTTTATTATTGATTTTTAGGCTACAAGTAGATATACCAACACAGTAACTGCATACTTTGTATTGTGTAGAGATAGCTAAAATAACATGCAGAATTGTGGCTTTGAGTAGTATACAAACTAAAGAGTGGAAAAAAATGATACATGTGTGTATTGTTTCAAGAATAATTTAATAAAATGATTACTTGTTCCAAAACATAAAAAAAAATAACAACAAGGTTCTGCTGTACTTATCTGTATAAATCTAATTTGACCAACCCACAATGGTTCAAAGATAAGTCTATAGGCTTTGATTTTTATGGTTGGCTCAGTGGAGATAGACCATTGTATATTCTGCCCTTAACAAGAAACTAATGTGGTAAAGCTTACTGAAATGTCCCATAATTATTTCAGCCTCTAAGCCTTATTTTGTTACATTTGATTGGATAAATGTTCATAGTTATTTGAAAAAAAAATGTACTTTGTTCTCTCCAACGTTTTTCAGTTTTCTATCAACATCTATTTTAAATTTAAACTAAAGCAATCCACAAACAATAAGAAGTTAGGACAATGAGTGAATCCGAGAAAAATATTTTAAAATGTTCTTAGATGAATAATCTCCTCACAATCACAATTTGTGTTACAGACATGAGTTATGTTTATCAACTTGTGTGTGTGTTTTGTAAGATTATCAAATATTTATTACTTGTACAAATCTTGGAAAATGTATTTTAAATAAAAGAATATAGCTAAATATATTCTAGAGCACTTTGGTGTTTGCTAATATTTAATGTTTGTACATTAATATTTTTTGTAATTTTTATTTAACAAACTTTTCACAATTGTAATGATAATGTACATTTTTTTGGTACTTTTAAAGACTAATTGTAATAATGATTGTTTTGACAGTGTTATTCTTAAGTGTACATCACCACACTCAATTTTTATAGTTTTTTTTTATTTGCACAATCTTGTGTTTTTTTTCAGAAATATATTTTTCTGTTAAAACCTCTGTGAATGAAACATATCTGAAGACACCACATGAAATACTATCCATCAAGCCTGGTGGTCAGTGGAAACTGACACACTGTAACTCTCAACATCATGTGGCTCTAATAGTTTCATATAGAGACAGAAAGTTGCAGCTGAATGTATTTCTGAAACACATTCATCCTTTTCTTCAAAACCAATTTTCGAATTATGCAGTATATGTTGTTGAGCAGGTAAATGATTAAATGTTCTGAAAATGTGTATTAATGTGATTATTTTAAGGAGCCATGAGTATTCTGGCAAAATTCATGGTATTCTTATCTCTTTATAATGAATTAGATGTTTGGATTCCTGAAACAAAGATGGTTTTCTGTTCTGGTCATTCAGTTTATGCTATATTGAATAAAAGTTTGGAGATGACTTGTTTTAATAATGAAACAAAAGTACAAAGTTTTAACAAAATTATGATAACATAATCTTGTTAAAACATTTACATATACATTGATAATACTTATCCATTCAAGACAGTATCCAAACTTCAATTTTTTTTAAATTAAGTTCCTTGTCATCAAACTTAAATGTTGCATTAACCAAGCCAATAGTGTATGTGTTTCCCATTACTGAGTTGGTTTTGAGCTCTGAATTACAAGTTGCTTCATGCTGTAATTTTTCAGAATGTTCTGTTGGACATACACATACATATATTTTCCATGTTTCGAGAAAAAAAAATCTTGTTGGTTAATTTACTCTAGTTGTACCTAAAAGAATGCCAAGTGCTATTTGAAATTTATTATTTTTTGTCTTGTGTGTTGTATCATGTGAGTTGATTTGAGACTGCATTTTTATCCTGATTTGCTTATTGTTAAATAGTCGTCTACAAACAGCGAAGACTTTTCCAAATGAAAACTCTCAACTGTTGCAAGCTTCTACAACAAAAAAGTACATCTACATCTGTGCTTTTATTTATTGCAGATTACCATGCACAAATTTAATCGATCTAAACTCTTCAACATTAGATTTGTAGAAGCACTGAAGGACTCTAACTACTGTTGTTTTGTTTTCCATGATATGGATTTGCTTCCAGAAAGTTTTCGTCACATCTACACTTGTTCGAAACAACCCAGATATGTGTTCAGCAGTGGACATTTCAGATTCGTGTAAGAAAATTAAAATAATTTTGTTTATGAAGATACAAAAGTACTTTATTACTTACGGTGTGTTTGTAATTCAACTGAATTGATGAAAATAATGCAAATAATAGTTTTATTGTGAATAAAAATAAGTAATTGTTTACTTATAGTAAAATTGTTCCAGTTTGTTTATGTACCTATAACATTAAATAGGTTTGTCAAAGAACATAACTACATAATTGCTTTAACAAATATATTTAACTTTTGACCTTTTATGTTTGAGCAGGAGTCAAAATGCACATGCTGTAACCTTTCAAAAATTGCCATTCTAAATGGTATTTTATTTCTGACAACAGGTTAATTAAATATTCATTTTACCCAAATAACTAATTTTGCGACAGTTCAAGTTTGACGAGAGTAAATACTAGATGGCAGTATACAGTGTCAAAAAACTATAAATAAGCTCTTCAAATGTTCTGGATATCATAAAAATGCAAAATTTAAACTGTATGATAAACAAATATTCTAATTCATTCCATGAATATTACTTTGCACTCTGGCTTGTCAGACTGATTTACTGAATTCACAGATATTTTAGTACAAACGCTTGTAATCCATAGATTATAGTCGGAATTCTTTCTCAGATATACTGATGTTTAAAACCTTTCATCTTTCGTTAAACAATAAATGTTTGTCAGTTGAAGACCACTTTGCACTTGGACTTGTTAGCATCAAATTAGGCTGAAATCTGAAGTAGAAATACTTTTCTAATACATTTGATTTTTTGTGTGAAATGGGAATGTACATCTCAGTAAAAGCTTGTCTTACACACACATAAATCAGAAATATAATCAACATTCCTTTACAAGTACATCGTCAATCCATCAGAGTGACTGTATACACTTTAAGTTAATAAACTGTTTTTAAAACATTTCAACCCTCACTTCATGCTTAAGTGTTTTATATTTTTTAAGTAAAGAAATTTATTTTAACCAATTGAAATTTCAGTGTTATTTACAAAATTCATATGTATATATTTTTATGATTCATTAAATTTTTTCAACATATTTCTGGCTCATTTCATTTTACGATGAGCCTGAAGCAAACAAAACTAGTTAACTAATGTCAATTTTCAAGAAACATCACATTTACACTTTTCGATGTTTTTAACATGCAAATAAGTTTCAATTATTTGTCAGTGATTACATTTCTAAATGAGAAAAGTAAAAGTCGTAGTTATCAAAGTAAAATGACAGTCTAAATTCTTTTTTTTTAACTTGACATCATAAAGTATTAAGTTTGATTTAGCAGTTCATGAAAATTATGTCTAAGGACTAGGAAAAACTGAATATTCATGTGGTTTTTTATCATGTATACAACCAGGTGTTTTTGTGTTTTGTAACTGATGTCAATATATATATAATCTCATGATTTATATACATGTTTAAATGTTGTTTTTTTAAAACGATAATGTGACATAAAATCGATGGAGAATGACGATAAAGTGAAAAAAACAAATACCACTTTGTACACTTTAAGGTCAGAACATCATGATGGCGTTGAGATGTCACAGGCTGGCTCAACTGGCACAAGTCTCACAACTGATCTCACTTTGCCTGTAAATTCTCCTGATATCCCTGGTGTTAATGTTGATGCAAGTTGCTCTACAAGACAGTATGAAGTTGAAATAATTGCTGAAAATGAAAATCTACTTGACTATGATGAAATGCTTCAGTCTACAAAAGATAGAGAAACTAAAGCAAAAGATGCAGGGTTGCGACTTGATTTCTCTGGTGATGATGTGACTTATAGGATTGCTTGTGGACCCACTGACTGTGAACACCACAATGTCCATTTGTCACATGTTGCCGGTTCTTGAATAGTGGCAACCAACGAGACACTGTTCACCAAAACTTTTATTTGGGGTAAAAGCCAATGGTGAGAAATACGAGAGAGAGTGATTATTGTATTCACCATTAACAGGGTCAGGTTATTGCTTTGTCTGTGTATTTTTGTCCCTAAATTCTACTAGCGTTTGTTAGGTTCAGTGATTTGAGAAATACTATTGTAATTGATCATCATGAAAGGAACACCACTTACTAAGACTTTATGTCTGTTTGATCCATTTTTAGCAAGGCACATTTCGAAATATGGAAACCCTTATCACTTGTCCAAAACCACCCGTAAAGCACGCATTAAACTAATGGCTCAGAAGGTCCACGCGTTCACTGTTGATGAAGTAATTTCTTTTGTTTATTTTAGCTTCAGTTGACTCGACGCCAAATATATCACATACAGATCAGTTAAGTGTTATCATTCGATACTTTGAAACTGAAAAGCCATACCAGTGAGCAAACCAGGTATTACAGTGCTTAAGTGAAGTTTGCAAACTTAATTTTTGAAAATGTAGGGGTCAGTCTTACGACAATGTTATTTACATGTCTGGGCGATATAAGGGAATGCAGCAAAAGATTTTATACGAAAATATTATTGCCATATATGTGCCATGTTCAGCCCATTTACTGAATCTGGTAGGCCGAAATGATGCTGACTGCTGTCAAGTGGCATTTAATTTTTTCTCTACAATGCTTTGGCTCCATAATTTTTTTCAATCTCAACCAGTCGGTAGAAAATTCTTAAAGCTGATCTTGGAAACGAAAGTTTGTTAAAATCCCTCTCTGATACCAGAAGCCTTTGAAGCCTTTTTTAATATTTTAGTAGCTTTAGAATTTCTAGTTGAAGACCAGTCACAAAAAAAAGAAGAAACTAGAAAAGAAACAGACAATATTACAAATAAGATGCAAGAGCTAGAATTTGTTTTTATGTTGATTATGTGGGACGAGATTTAGTGAAAGTTTTCAGAAGTAAGTCACGTTTTGCAAAATGAGGTTGTCAACTTGATATGTACGAGTCATTAGCTGACCAACTACGCACTTGAAGGGGTGACTGTGTGATATTGGAAGTGGTTGCAAAGGAAATTCAGCCAGTTGTTGATTGCAGTACAGCTCAAACTCTCAAACGTGTCAAAGAGAAGGTACTCAATGACAGAGATACACAAGAAGTAGATCTGAATCTTAGAGATAAATTTCGTATCACCACCTTTCTCTACATCTGTTGACAAACAAGAAATCCAGATGAGAAACAGCAAACTTTTTTTTTTCTAAGTGAGGTGCCAAATGATGTTACTTCATTTGCTGAAAGTGCAAGTTACTCCCAGTGTTCCCAAAAGCTTATTGATGCTCACCCAAAAGTCCTGGACAGTGACTTTTCTGACGAGTTTCAGCAGTTTCACTCATACGTACACAGTAAGTTCAGTGCAACAAAAACTGTAAAAACTAGATTCAGTCATGCTGAACATTATAAAATAATTTCAGAAGACAAAATTGAGTGTGCGTAAACTCAAGCGTATTAAAAATCCCAACAGAACAGTCATGCAACAGGAGAGGCTGGATTCTTTGTCTTTCATGAATTTTAATGTAGATTTATTACGCCAAATTAGTTCTGAAGACTTGATCAAAGTCTTGAAAAATGTAAAAAAATCTTTTTAAAACTTAAATAAATATTAAGGTATAAGTAAATAATTTGCTTAAAGAGTTAAGTTCAAAATGAAAAATTGTTAACATCAAAGTGGAAATTTTTTTAATAAAAGTAGTAATTCCCCTCTTCATTTCTAAATACAAGGCCTCAATCATTGCCCCAATCTGTTAAATAAATAAAATAAAAACGTTTTTATTTAATATAGTTGTGGGGTCTGACCTCAAAGAAAACTGAAAAAGGGTTATAAATTTTCAAACTTTTATTTCACTTTTAGCACTTATTGAGTATTAATGTCTTGTCACTAAAGCCATGGAGAGGCCAACGGGGGCATCATTGCTAGACTGTGCTTAGAGCATTAGTTGTCCTTAATCCGGTGATGACTCTGGCACTCACGAAACTTCCATAAATACTTTTAACAGAAGCTGTGCATTAACGTACAGGAGGGAGGAAGAGGTCAATATGAATCTGATCCTTCTAGATCTTTATAGCCAAATACGGAGAAGAAAGAGAGAAAGAGGGAGCCGTAAGTTACGCCGTTCCATCAACAAAATGGAAATAATCATTGTTAATGCTGATTGCAGTGACTTTGTGTTCCACTTAAAAGTAAACTAAGCTATATCGGACTTTAAAATTAAATTATTTTATTTAACTGTCACAATAAAAACGTTTTTACTTATATTTCTTAACAGTACAAATATACATTGTGTCTTTGTGAGGCTTAAGATACCTCTACAGGTGTGCATCACTTTTTGACGATAAATGAACATCACACACGTTTGCAAAATAATACATAAATACATACTTTATTGTTGGATTACCACGGCTGCATTTTATACTTTTAAACTCATATTTTCCATTTTTTAATTCTGCATTGTCTGTCTATTGTTATGTAGTAATGCAAGTGGGGACTTAAAACATAAACCTTTGCTTGTGTACCATTCTGAGAACCCGAGGGTTTTTAAGAAAAATATTGTCATGAAAAGTAAAATAAACGTCATGTGGATGGCTGATAGTAAAGCTTGGGTAACCAGGCAATTTTTTTATGGAGTGGGTCCAGAAAGTGTTTGCTCCAGGTGTAAAGAATTACCTTAAGCCCCATCTTGTGATGGACAATGCATCTGCTCAGCCACCAGGCTTGGAGGACGTGTTGGTGGAGGAGTACAGTTTCATTACGGTGAAGCTCTTGCCTTCTAACACGATTCCTCTCATTCAGCCCTTGAACCAGCAGGTCATATCTACACCAAAGCACTGTTTCAAAGGTGTTTTCAAGTGACCTCTGACACGGAGGTAACCCTCAGAGAGATCTGTAAAAATCACATTAATATCTTTTATTGCTTAATGATTATAGACAAAGTTTAGAGGCAAGTGTCTTTGAGGATCATGATTTAAGCCTGGAAGAAATTGTGGACGGACTCAGTAGCAGATAGAGACTTTGATGGCTTTAAGGCTGAGCCTGTCGTTGAGGATATAGACTCACTAGGCAAGTGTATGGGCTTGAATGTGGAGGAGCTAGTGGAAGATCACAATACTGAACTCACCACGGAAGAACTCCAAGACCTTCAAAAGGAGCAGCAAATGAAAACAGCTTTGGAAGTGTCTTCAGATGAAGAGATGGGAAGGGAGGATGTTCCTAGTTTACTAATCAAGGAAATGTGTAGAAAATGGGGAGAGTTACGAAGTTGTGATCTTTCAGGTCATATGCAATAACTGTTACTTCAAAGGTTCATCAATATTTCCAAACGAAAACTGCTTCTATATCTATTTTTATATTTCATATTTTCTTGAAATTGAGGAGTTAGCCACTGTTTGTTTCTTACACCAATTTTATCAGATATATTATATGCTACACATAAAGAAAAATAAAGTGTATATTTGTATGTAAGTACAATAATATTAATCCTTCAGATCATATGCATGATCTGTTTTTCGAAATGCTAAGTAAATATAGCTTTCACAGAAATATTCATTGCTTATAGACAGTTGTTCGATTAGAAAATTTAATTGTTCAAGCCATTTTCTGTGGATATAAGAAGCATGTACTTTAATAACTTTATATAATATAACACTATGTACAGAAAATGGCCATTATACCCTTCAATCTTTGCTTATGTGACCTGGATAATAAAATTTAGAAATTAACTTATTTTCGATATAAAAACAGATTTGCACATTTTCATTCAAATAAGGTCTGAATAAAACAACATATGAATCAATATATACAGGTATTTATACAAAAGTTATTCACAAATGTTTGGAAGTGAGTAGTTTTTCGAGATTTGCGACTGAAATGTAAATCACTTTCACGTATCTCACAGGAAGTTTGTTTTCAATTCCAAATTATGTTCCATAATAACATACAAGTCAAATATGCTCAATATATTTTACACTAATTTCCTAATTTTTTGTATATTAGAAGGTCCATCTTCATATGTAAGATTATTATATTCAAAACAAAGTGTCTAGACAGTACTTTATGTGCTGGTGAAGTTTTATAAGTTTTTACATGAGAATATAATTCAAATATTTGTTTTATTGTTCATTTAGAATGTTAAATGCGAGTGTCACAATTTTGGTTTTGCTGTATAATATACTATTTCAATGAGAGATGAAAACTAATGCATTAGTCAAAAAGAAATATACAGGGTGGTCGCTAGAAAAGCGGAAAATTTGAGGGTCAGATGAGATCATGAATAAAATGCGTGCTAACTCATTTCTATTTTGAATTCTTTACATCATGAATAAAATGTATGATTTTAATAATTTTGAGCATCTATGAGTGTAATATAACATATGCCTTTGAAACACTTTGTTAAAGTTATTCTTTCTAAAAATAAATAGCTGTTTGACAAATTTTCCGCTTTTCTAGCGACAACCCTGTATAAATATATTAAACAGCCCAAATTTGTATCAATTCATTTTATTCTTTTGTATTAGCCTCACTAACTGTTGGACACGATTCGCAATAATATAGGAGCTCAAACTGAAAGAATTAGTTACATTTGCTTCATGAGAAAGGTTGCTTACTCATAGGAAATTGGCGGCACTCTCCGTAAGTTTCATTTGTTAGTTGAATCGGAAATAACACGTGTGCATTGGTGCCATCTATTGATTAAAACCATTAATAGTTAGTTCTGAAGAAAAACTTTAATAATGAATTTTTTATACATCTACTTTCTTGTTCTATTTAAAATCACTTAACATAGATATTAAGTGTAAATGTATCGTAGTTGATATAAGCTTCAAAATAAAAAAGTTTAGATGTTTGTGTTCGTTATACATAAGTTTTCAACATTTTGCGCTACATAGCGGTAGTAATTGTGAAACAAAAGTCTTAAATAAGTTGAACCTAAAAGTAAATTTTTATTTTTTTTACGTGCAATGAAATTCCTAAAATAATCTCATTTACTTTTTTCCCAAGTGACTAACTGGAGATATATATTTCATGCTAGTCTTACATCAGTCATTGTTCATTATAAGAGCAAAAATAAATGTATATCGTTAATGTTTTTATTTAGAACTCTCTCCTTACCTTACGTTGCTGTAAATTAACAAACGATTTGCTGGTGTGAACGTGCTTTATTGTCACTATGACACAAAAAACATACACTAAGAAGGTGAAGTTAAGAAAAAATGCTATTAATAACTCTTCAGTTTTTTTACATTGTGTAAAAGAACAGTGGCGAGTACAATAAATAAACAATTTATAATTATTGTAAATTAAATTTATCCTTAAAATCAACAAAATAACGTTACACATGTCCCTTATATCACTGTAATATCGCATTTTCTTCTTCCTGTAAATACAAAGATATTAACAAATTTGGTATATTTGAATTTCGCCCAATGTTGCACGAGGGCTCTCTGCGCTAGCTATCCCTAATTTAGTAGGATAAGACTTAGAGGGAAGGCAATTAGTCATCACCACCCACCGTCAAGGTACAAAAAGGTGGATTGGCGATCACATTATATCGCCCAAACACCTGTAAGGGCGAATGTGTTTCGTGTGACTGGGAATCAAACCCCCAACACTCAGATTTCCAGTCGAACGCTTTAATCAGCTGTTCGTGTTGGGCCTTTAACTAAGCACCTTTGAAGTAAGCCACATACATAAATGACTAAAACTTTAAGTTCTTTCTTTAATTCACAGATAATTACAAGAAGCAACTGATTATTTTTCACTACACTAATTTTCACCACATTATTCATATATTTTCATTTTGTAAATTTTAAACAGTAAACAAGATAATCTATTAGCATGACAATAATCTGAAGCCTAGATGGTGGATTTCTGTTTGGTGGATTGGTATTTTTCAATTGAAAGGATGTAAAACATTGGCTAGAGATACCAAAGTACCACTGTAGCTATCCCTAATTTAGAACTAATGATCAAAGGCAGGACGACCATTCAACGGCACGTGTTACCTCGATGACCAGTTTGATTTACCTTCACAGTTTTAACGCTTATAAAGTTAAAAAAGTATACAACGTTTTATCTTGCAAACTGTGGCTAGAACATTGGGCAAACCAATAGTTCCTGCCATGCATTAATTATTTCAGGATATCATATTTGTACCACTAAGATCGATTGAAACTCTCTTTCACTGTCCTGATTTGGATAAATGTAGTTAATAATGAATGTAAACACATCACGAAAGGAAGTTTGAAAAATACCTTTTTTTTTGCATTGATAAGTATAATCAGCTATCTGTAGTGTACCCAACCAAGATGTGAACACGCGATAATTAGGGTTATAAGTATATTTTGAATTTTGCCGAATATCAGTTGATGCATTTTGGATTAAGCCTTCTCTAATTTCAAATGAATAGACTAAAGAATGTTATTTTCCACCATCACGTTGACTACTCCAGTTGAATAACAAGAATATGCTGTTACTGTTATAACGTACTTTATTTATGACACTTTGCGATTCGCGATTTATTATTAATTACTCTCTTTTGCGGTAAGTGGACGCAAACAAATAAAACCTTGGATTTACAGTTTGACATGTTAATCACTGAACCACGCATGATTCCCAGCCTTATTTTTACAGACTTATCGCTGAAATACCAGGATGATAAAAATAGTATTATTCAATGTTTAATATTTTAATTTTGGCTCTAATGAGAACATTTTTGAATTAAACATTTCTGTGTTAGTAACAAATATTTTAAAAAAGCTATTTTAAGATAACATATTTAAGAGATAGGCCCAGTTTGTGGAGGGAAAGAAAAGAAAATTTGTGGCATGTGCTAAAAATTTCAATGTATTCAAATATATAATCAAATAAAAATATATTCATATATAAGTTCAATAATTCCATAATTACACACATAAATATTTGGGGGTGACTTGTGAACGATTTCTTTGCAGGATGAAATTATTTTCCACATTCTAAAACAGCTAAGGGGTAAATGTATGTATCTGTTTGCATAAACACTGTTATTAAATAATGTTCACAGATTCTCAGAAATCATATTTCGAGAAAAATAAGTATCAGCTGACCGGTATTGATTGTGCAGACTTGTTAACTCTATAAGTTTCAGAAAATATTTGTTAGTAAAACGTATAATCGCCTCACTAACTATAATACCCTCTCATTACAGGAAGATGTTATCCAGTGAAGCAAGGTGTATCCTTGTGTTATCACTTGGTGAAACATTGTTCTGACTGTTGACACGTGATAATGTTGTGTTGTATTCCTTGTACCCATGTCATATAGATAAAGCGCACTCCCTTCTAGGGTTAACGTTATGGATGTTCTTCAGGAGAAGACAAAGTGTGTTGTAGATGGCGTTGAGTAGCCATCACAGTTTTAGCCTGTCAGCTAAAAAATTAAAAATTGCTTTTTAAAGATACGTGCGAATTCCGAAACAAATACACGTATAATATCAATACTTTAAACCAGTGCGATAAATATTGTCCTGACCAATGTGCCATAACTTTTAAAAGTGTTTTCTCTACGTGTTTTTGGTTGGCTTGCTGACTTGTCCAGTTTCTATTTGATGGTACAGCTAGATTTGTTTGTTCATTTCTGAATTTCGCACATAGCAACTCGAGGGCTGTCTATGCTAACCTTCCCTAATTTAGCAGTGTAAGGCTAGAGGGAAGGCAGCTAATCATCACCACCCAACTCTTGGGCTACTTTTTTACCAACGAATTGTGGGATTGACCGAAACTTCATAACGCCTCCACAACTGGGAGGGCGAGCATGTTTGGCACGACTGGGGCGCGAACCCGCCACCCTCGGATTACGAAGCACACGCCTTTACGCGCTTGGCCATGCCGGGCCTGATAAAGTTAGAACCTAACACTTGTATTAAACTCCTTTTGACAAATTCTCATGCTCATTATTACTGCCTTGGTTGACAGTCAGTACAAATTAATAATTTTTAGTCCATTTTGTATTTGGTTTGCGAGACTTCATTTTGATTTTTTAGCTGGTTTGGTTTGTTTTTGAATTTCCTACAAAGCTACACGAGGGCTTGCAGTGGAAGACCAGAGAGAAGGCAAATTGTCATCACCACCAACTCTGGTACTACTCTTTTACCAACGAATAGTAAGATTGACCGTCATTTTAAAACGCCTTCACGGCTGAAAAGACGAGCATGTTTGGTGTGACGAGGGTGTGAACCCGCGACCTTCAGATTACAAGTCACACGCCTTAATCCTCCTGGCCATGCTGGGCTTACAAACAGTGAAGGGTATTGTGGATGTGAATAAAAATATCTTATTTTCACACAAGGAACTAGTTTACAAACAGTTATTTAAGCTGTTCATGTAAAGATAAGAGTGAGATAATTTTAATAATTGTCACTGTGTTTTCTTTCTTTCTTCTGCTATCTATTTCAAATAATTAAGATATGATTATTCTAATGTTCCGTATTTATGCCTCCCAGTGGCTCAGCTGTATGTCTGCGGATTTACACGCTAAAATCCCGGTTTCGATACCCGTGATGGGCGGAGTGCAGATAGCTCATTGTGTAGCTTGGTGCTTAATTGTAAACAACAACAATAAATGAAAACTCTGTATTTCTAAAATTTTTGTACATAAGAAATCAGAAAGGAAATAAAAATTGATAGTTATGTTGCATAATTTTCCCAAGATAGAAAATCTAACAATTGACGTTTTGAAAAAAATTTACATTTCTATAATTTAAAATGCAAACAGTTTTATTATATAACATGTACGAATAAAGTTAGCTTAGTTTTCAACATTGAGTTTAAGTTGTACATATTGTAGAGTTTACGTGTACACGTAGTATTAACGTGTTTTTTTTTCTTTCTGAATATCAATAAAAGTATTATTTATGAAGCTATAATTTTATTCGTTTCAGTTCTAATATATATACATCTACTCGCTCATAACATTATTACGAATAAACATTCAACATTCTAGTCAACTTTTTTCGCGTTAACAAGTCAGGAATTACTTTTCAGGCTCCATTCTTTGGACGCGATTGCTTTATCTGCGTGCCAAATTTTTTGCTAGTGATACACAATATACAACACACTTGATATTCAACTGTCAGAGATATCTGTACCCTATATGGCGAATCAGCCGTTAATGGTTTAATATCAGTCATTCCAAATTTGTTATCAAGTTCAAATTACTTTAAAGGTACTAAATATCGGATTTATATACTTTTGGTGGTGAGGTCGCAGATACTTCATTATTTAGCCTTGCACTTAACAACAAACAAACGAGTTTTTTAATAACAAACGTGACCATTATAGCGACGATTTGTTTTGGTTTTAAAAAGTTTCAAAATACATTTTCACTTTTAAAACTCGAAATTCATGACAGTTTTCCTTATTGAAACATTTTGTGTAAATGTAATTCACAATATATATTTAATTAAAAAAATTAACAGTTGGTTTTTTCCTCGAAGGCAGGCACCGAAGAAACCACAACATATATTAAAGTGAGATATTGAAATCATACTATGAACTGTATTCTGACACAACTTAGAATTCAACACTCTTATTGCTTTATTAAAGTTTTATTTTCTGAATCAAAGTATTTGACAATTAAAAAATACCGAAAAGAAGGAAATCACAACAGATTCAGATTATTACATTATAGGTAATATGTAAATATTGGTCCGCATCAGCTGTTAAGTAATCCGTTTAAGCTGTAATTATAAACATTAAAATAATTACATTCTAACGTGAATTCACTCAAAACAAAAACAAATGCATTTAATGAAATATATCATTCAAAATAATTAATACAAAATATGGGGAATATAACAAAATACTGACCAATTTTGAAAAATATAACCATATAATTTATTTTTTAATATTTCGACCATATAAGCGAATGCACCTTAGTTTGGTAGCCATAAAAATCAAAAGTTTTAAACTTTTTTCTTACATGAGACTGTTTTCGTTGTTGGATTAAACAAAATGTATTTTTATTTCAGATACAGTATTTGTGTTTCAATGAAATATTCTTGTTAAGTGTGTGACTTACTATTTTCTACATAAACAATTCAGTTTAAATTTTGTTTGTACAATACAATACTTGTTGTTGTTTGAAATTATTGATTAATATTTCTAAGCGTTTTCTTGGCTGTCAGAAAATGTTTCACATTTCGTGACTGTCCTGTAGTGTACATTTACATTCCGGCATGCTTGACAAGTATAAGTAACAAAATTAATGAGAACAGTTTTAAAATGTGAGAAGTTTGTGTGTTGTTCAGTGACGTAATGATATTTCTTAAATTAGCAATATTTCTTTATCAATATTTCAATTTAAAACGTAGCAACAGTGAGTTTTTTAAGCTACATATATTGAAACAAAGTCCTGTTTGTTCGTTATATTGATGTATCACACATTGTAAAGGAACTTTTACTTTTTTATCCGTTTATCCAACATTCCCGTAAGTTCATATATTGAAACTTCAAGATGACCTTTAGTTTCAACTGAATGGAAGACATAAACCTTGGGTATACGTCCAGGAACTTGCCAGTGATTCATTTGGGTCACTTTACAACTAAATATATGAGTCATTAACACTGGCGGTCCATGTTATGAAAACAATTATTTCGCCTAAGGGCAAGTTTAAAGATAATTTCTCCTCAAATTTATGAATGCTGGGTGTGATATAAGCATGACTGTGAAATCCCATTACACGGTTAAAAAGTTGGTGGTAAGTGCTGTTGTGTTTCATGAAATTTTAAACAATTATTCAACACGATAACTAATTGTCAAGAGTTTCAACGAGGAATTATCTAATACATAAATTTTGTTACTTTTATACATGTTACGAGCCTTTATCCTTGGAACGAAGTTAAAATGGTTTCAATACGTATTTCATTCACATGTTAAACATGAATATTTTATTACAGAGAAATATAACACAGGTAATAAAAGAAAAAAACAATAATACTGCTTTATCAATCAAAAGAGACATGTAAGTACCACACGTAGCAACAACGATAAGTTATTCTTCAAGGATATCTGCACGATAAATATATATGTCAACAATATAACCTTCATACTGTGAATTGTCTTTCGTGCGAAATTACATTCATTCCAAGAATAACACGCACGTTTGTTTTTCTTGTCAATTGAAGACAAGAGTTTACTAAGGTGTTTGAAATGTTCAAAAATATATCAAAAACTTCTGACACAGAAGTAGACTCTTCTAAAATTAAGTTACTTAAACAGAAAGTAGCAAGAAACACATGAAATAGAAAGAAACGCAGTTCTTAACTTTGTGAAATAAACAACAATTGTAAACATCAAATAAACCCCATCAGTATTCATAACATATGTTTTCAATCAAAGAAATGGAAAGCACCTGGAAGGGACACAATATTCTCTTGCCTTGCCACTGGTCAGTTATTTGTTGACTTACTCATAAACGCAAACGAACTTGGCAAGGCTTTTGTTTAAAGAGAAAGAAGTCTGAAGAATTTTCTCTCCAACAGAGGTAGTCAGGATCATTTTGGTTCCTGTTAGTTGCCTCACAAAAAAGATTATTTAATTTTACTTGGAATTTTGACTATATTTAACTTTTACTTGTCTAAGGTGATAACATTCGGTGGAGTATTACAAAAATGACGGGTGAGAAAGTGGAGAGCGAAACGAAGGCGGCACCGGGGTAGTTTGCCAGGCTGGAACTCAACAAGCAGATATCAACGTCAAACGACCCGATTTAGGGCTAATCATTAGTGTTGCCTTGGCTAGGATCTAAAGATTTATTCCCTTAGATTTGTATGTGAGGGGGAAACTGGAATGCCCCGCGAAATCCCACTTTCACAGGACAGGCGCCGAAAGTTTTAACTGCCGTGCGCCCAGATCTAAAAAAGAAATACATATAAACACGAATTAATCTTATCCATGATTATGTATTTTCTTAAGTGATTTATGATTGTTTGAATATGTTATATGTTTTTTATATCATTTTATGTCTTTTCTTTTGTGAGTTGTTGTTTCCGAGATGTCTTATGTGAGAGGTGAAGGAATCGCAGAAAAAGTAAATTAGTTTGAACATCTTTCAAACATAGTTTCTTCATGTTGCCGGTAATGTTGACTAGTTTCTACAGATTGCATGGAGATGAAGACATCAGGTGAAAGCTGATTTAGGAAAGACCCTCTGAGGTGGAGTATACAGATATTTACTGGTCCAATACCTCTCTTTAGCAGCAAAAGTCCCTGCATTATCCAGAAATTCCCAATATTAACAAAAATTAACTTAATTTTTTTCAGTTTATTTGCGCTTATCTATCATGAAGTGGTGTATTCATTACCTTGCCACGAGTGTAATGTTCCTTGGATAATGCAGGGGCTTTTGCTGCTAAAGAGAGGTATTGGAGAAGTCAAAGGTTTGCCTGAAAGTCTATCCTTGAAGACATGTTTTCATTGCAATACATCTTACAAGTGTCCAAAAGGAAACTGAGTTGGTTTTTCTGTTGATTCCACAGCTTTTTGGAAAGTTGTGATATTCAATGGTGATATTGGTGTTTCTGGTGAAGTCAATATGTGAAAACCTGACGCGTTCCTCATTTCTATCAGGTAGTTAAAACACTATTCACAATATGCTGATAACATTGCGTATAAAATATTCCTACAGCTTTCGTTATGACGCTACTAAATTCTAGGAAAATTTGGATGAATTAGGTACTTCGTGCTCCATGTGACAGATTATTCTTGATTCTTGGAAAACTCAAACTATTGTGTTTTGAATATACAAATAACAAATAAATGAAAAATATTTTATTACAACTACAAGGTAATAACTCGTGCATTTTCAAAGAAATTATATTTTTGGTGTTCATATTTAATTAAAGTTTGACTGAGAAAGTCCAATTTACTTATCTGTTTTCAGTAATGTATATAAGAATGAATTTCGTTTTTGCTGCAAATGAAATATTAACAGTGTAATACATTCAGTATTTACATCAACTTTTTCAGACCGTCGTGGAATATTGGTGCAGGTCAGTCATCCCTACATGTCATCTGATCAATTCACTACACTTCAATGGTAACAAAAGAAAGCCATTTGTATAACTGTTCACTTACTCACAGAACTATCAGGTATCTAACAACCTATTCATACCCAACAGAACTTTCTATTTTACTTACACCCACCTCCACACAACTATCGCTTATCTTCTCATCCACCAGCAATTCACACATCTATCACCTAAAACCACAGTTAACGGATATCTGAACATCTTTACAGTACTATACACATCTACCACCTATCTACATTACTTTCAGTAGTCTATACAACTATTAGCTGTTTACACACCTATATATATGAATCTATCAGCCAGTCACTACGTGTCTATCTACACACTTATCAAAGCTACCTTAACTTATTTGTTCTTTGCATTCCTTACAGCTGTCCCTCATCTAAACGCATTCTACCCACCTATTAGCCACTTACACCGATCAATTTTACATAAGACCTGTGCAAAATATATATAAAGATTGGTAATCTACATATCTTTCAGCTTTCTTCCAGAGTCCTTTATTTTGTACTGTCCTTTCATACAGTTACCATCTTGTTTATCGTTGTCACTAACTTCGACCTCTCTCATTCAGTCTTCCATCTTTTACTCACCCCAGTGGCACGGCGCAATTTCTACGTACTTACAAATCTAGAAACAAGGTTTTGATACTTTAAAAAATAATAAAGGGTAGATAGAGCGAAATTAACGACATTCTTTAGCAAGTTGAATATGAAAATTTCACATTCCTGAACAACTAACTAGTTCACAGTTAAGTTAAGTTTCAAAAATTTCAGAATACTATTATCTTTATCACAGTTCCCCGCTGGTACAGCATTAAGTCTACGGATTTTCTCTCTGAGTTAGCCGTCCCTAATTTATCAGTGAAAGACAAGAGAGAAGACAGCTGGTCATCATCACCCACTGCCAACTGTTAGGCTTCTCTTTCATCAACAAATAGTGAGATTGACTGTGCATTTTAACGCCCTCAAGGCTGAAAGAGCGAGCATGTTTGGTGTGACGTGGATCCAAACCTGCGACCTTCAGGTTACGAGTCGAGTGTTTTAACCACCTGTCCATACGTATTTTAAGTGACAATGTTATATTACACGAAACTTCCGTTTTTTAAATTTTTTTTGGTCTTGTGATGATTGACAAAACATTTATTATTTGAGTTATTTCATTAAAAAAGTTTTTTTTGAATTTTTTTTTATGAAATTTGAATTTCATGTGAATTTAGCCATGTTTTATTTACATTTTATTTTCATGATTATTAAATGAAACAACTATATTTATTTTATTTATTATATCATGCTGTTCATGGATTGGAAGTAACATAAAATACATTTATATTTTTGTTAATTTATTTTTAATTGGATGTATTTATTGTGTAAACATTTTCATTTTGCTGACGAGTGGTATCAATTGTATTTGATTAGGTTAGTTAAAGAGTAATGTGAGATGTAAAAGCGATTCCAACCAAGTAAAAATATTAAAAATACAGTATTTCAAAATTGGTGGTCTTTTTAATACTTTTGATACATGTATAGATAGATATATATATATATAAATATCTAAAAGGAGTTTTACTTTCAATGAACTATATTCAACTAGTGGTCAATACCCTACACAAATATTATGCAATATTAAAGTATCACTATCATTAAATTATTACTCACAGTTTGCTTTTCTTATACATCTAAGTGTAACATGTATCCAATAATGCGTTCATCACAGAGGAGGGGACTCGTACCACACAGTGGCTGTATGGTTCTTGGCGGATCTGTAATAAACGTAGAATGTGTATGAGACACACAGGGAAATCCATAAGGTTCTCAACAGAATAAGAGTTTTGAAGTATCTGGTAGAACCATGGACAAGATAAATCACAGTCTTAGCTTTGACTTAATAAACGTCAAACATGTTTCATTTATTATTATAATAAATTACAAAATAAATTTTTAACATTTTAATATACTTGTAGTTTATTCTTTAACCTAACCAAGTGCATACTGATATTAAGTTCACAGTTGAAATATGATAACTTTGAACCTCTTTTCTACCTGTTACTGTTGAAAGAAAATATAACAATGATCCAGTTGAGTGTTCTCAAATTATCATAGCTATGTCACACCACTGAGGTTGCTGAAAAATAAAAAAGTGGTTAAATTCGGTAAAGAATCACAAATAAATTTAAAAATCCACTTTACCACTTATTCTAAAACATTGTTTTGACAAACATACAAATAAATCTGTGTTTCAAATTCATTGTGAAAATTCAACAAAGTATTTATCATGATGAATACAGCTGATAGTTTTGTACACATCTTTAATGACTCTAGTAGCCTCTCAAAGGTTAATATTATAAAAGGAAAAAAACATGAACGAGGCAAAAAGTAAAATTTCTTTTCTTCAAATAAAAGAAGCAAAACATTTATAGGTGTACCTGTTTCATCTGATCT
This sequence comes from Carcinoscorpius rotundicauda, assembly GCA_011833715.1. Lineage (NCBI taxonomy): Eukaryota > Metazoa > Arthropoda > Merostomata > Xiphosura > Limulidae > Carcinoscorpius > Carcinoscorpius rotundicauda. Next base: position 49,737,468 of record CM022397.1, on the reverse strand, counting down.
CTTGTCTTTAATTTCTGTTCATCATGTAATCTGCTCTAACAAATGACAGTTTATGATAACTCAACAAGAAACCTTCGTATACTAATTAATTAAATATTTTCATCGGTGAAGTGTCTAGACTTGTTTTTGAACAAGAAGCTTCCAGCGGAAAATAGTTGAACTGTATATATAAAACAAAAATACAAACGTTCATCGACATTCTCGTAAACGTAATTGTTTTAAACAGTGTTAGCAACAAATCATAGAAACTATGGATTGATAATAATTATGTTGCCTGAAGACTATGATACGAATAGCATTATCGAGTGATGAAAACTGTGATATTGATAACATCATCAAGTGATGAAGTCATACTCGTGGATCAGTCATGAGAGTTTTTGCAACCGCTTGTAAGTTGAAGCAAGTATAACGTATTTCATGCAACTTACACAAATGTTTTTAAAACTGTTTGTCATTTGTATATGTTTTCCGAATTGACGTTTTGTTTGTGTCAGAACAAAGCTAGAGTGACCTGTATCCTATAATCACCGCGAGGGTTCAAACCTCGAATGTTAGCTTTGCAAGTCCGTAGATTTACCACTGAGGTGAAACCTTGACGTCATCTGTCATCAAGCGAGAAGTCTACAGTTATCTTTGTTTTGTATTTTAGTACCAATGTTTTATAACAAACTTCTCTTAGATAGTAATGCCACTCTATGGTCTAGAATAGTAAATATGCTATTTGGATAGAATGAGACATCTGAGTGAACAATCACGTTTGTTCAAGTTAATACTGCTTGTCCATAATACTGTAAATTTCAGTTGGTCACTAATGCTGTGCTCCCAGTTAGTGAAGTAAAATACGTTTTTATCCAATACTATATTCAAGGTACATTAATTTCTTTTAAGGTTCTCTCAAGCAACAGCCAGTACATCTATTTTATAGATAGGAGCTCTTGCTGTAGAATTTGTACAGGAATATATGTTGATGGTTAGATATTGGTTTCTTCGTAGTAAAAGATGTGTTTTGTTCTATTAAATGACTGGTATACTGATTTCTGGTAAATCAGAGGTGACGACATAATCAGATTCTCAGTCTCCAATTTAAACCACACCACTTGAGGTTATTCTGTGATGCACGGATCAAGTCTATTCGTGCACTTCTCATGCTTTCTAATGTCTTACATCTACTGTAACCTATGTATCAAAGGATCACACTGCTAGAGTGTGGGGGACAGTCGAGTTCAGTCAGAATATGAATTATAACAAGTGTTCATTCCATGCAGGATCAACAAACGTCGCCAACATATACTGAAGAAAATAAACTGATGTCCTTGTGAAACATAACCATGTTCCTCAAAATAAAACCACTTCATAATCCTTATAAATCCCTTTTTGCGAATTTATTATTGGCAGATATACATAGTACCTCATACTGTTTTTATTGTCAAATTACTTGATGGTGTAGTATTCCAACTTCACGTGAAAAAACCAAAACGAGGATGATGCTTAATTTCTTAGATGATACTTCGTCAGGTGCAACACAAATGTACATTTATTAACTGCAAACTGATATATGTGTGTTAGCTATTTAGTTATATCAAATGCCACCTTAGGATTCTGTAACCAATGAAAACTGAAGGACTATGAGACTTCTGTTCTTGAGGAGAACATACAAAAACTGAAACATCTCTAAACATATTTTCGGCGGTCACAAAATGTTGTAAATTAAACCGAAAAAGTGAATAAATGACTATTGTGTTTTGCCGCCATGTTCTCTCCATTTTAACGTGGTTTTATCATAGATGTGGGATGCTTTCAAGCGATTTCGACAATATATTGTTTACTAATTAAAACACACAAGTCAGAATATTCTGACGGACCACAGACAGACGCAGCATCTTCATAATACCTATAATATAGGGCCCCGCATAGCCAGGTGGCTAAGGCGTTCGGCTCATTATCTGAGAGTCGCGGGTTCGAAAACCTGTTGTACCTAAACATGCTCTCCCTTTAATTCATGGAGGCATTATAATGTGGGTGATGGCGGTAGGGGTGATGACCAGCTGCATTTCCTCTTGTCTTACACTCCTAGATTAGAGGCGGATAGAGCAGATCGCCCTTGTGTAGCTTTGTGTGAAATTAAAAAAACAAAACAAATCTTTGACGTGAAATTTCTTCCATATTTATGTCAGTAGGTTTTGTTTCAGAGTTGTAGTTATTAAATAATGGTAGAAAATTGCTGTTCCCTACGTCATTAAAGATTAATTGTCCTTCTGTCATATTTATAACTCCCGAACGTTCATTTTGTATTTAAGTCCTTTGCGGAAATTGGTAATTTTAAACCCGAGACAACACAAGTTGTTGTTTTTTTAAATGTCATAATGAAATAGAATTACAAAATTCAAACTTACTTTGATTTACGTGAAGCATGGTGTTGATAAATAATGTGTTTTACTATTTTAGTTACCTTTATTTGCAGTTTTTTTGCCTTAATATATAAATGTTATGGCGTCATTTTAGTGAATAACGGCATTTAAAACAACAAAAAACGATCCAAGTTACTGATATCTTGTGCATCTGGATATGTTGGTGACGATATAAAAACCAGAAACAGTTTTATAATATTTTTTGTAAGTTGCAATGATTATAAAAGTTACGTTTGCTACAACAGTTCTGAAAGGATATTATAAAAACTTATATGTTGGTTTCGCGAGCATAATTGCATCACTCGAGAACAGTTTCAAATATATTGTGTGAAATCTACAATCTAGTCAAAGCACAGACGTCTCAGACGTAGAAATTGACCCTTGGAAATAACATGTGTGTTATGTGTGTGTTTTCTTATAGCAAAACCACATCGGGCTATCAACGGAGCCTATCGAGCGTTGTAAATCCGTACAGCTGTACCTCAGAGGGATGGAAATAATTAAAATATAAATAGAAACAGCTGTAAGTGGGTTTGTAATGTACTCTGGAAATAAATGTTAATGTAGAAATGTCAACACTAATGTCTAACATAGTTTATTTGTGATTAGAAATTTGGGAAATAAATTTAACATATAATTTCGGGTTTATTCACAACCATTTGCGATATTCACGTACAGATAATTATTAATCACATATATGAGAGTCTGAAACTTCGATATATCAACTGACCTATCATTAGAAGATACTACTGTTTACATTCTTGCGCAACTTACTTTTTGCTTGTAAAAAAGTCAGCTAAGTCAAAACCAACGACATTCTTGACCTCACAAATAAGGAAACAAATCTCAGAACCTGGTGTAACTCGATAAAAGACATAAATATATATCTGACTTTGTGTTTTATCTGTATGAATTTTATACAACTTTACGAAGTGTATATATAACCACATGAAGAGTTGGCCGCAAAGTATCACTACATACAACTAATAATCGTTTTCTCATATTTCGCTTCTTCTAAATTATTTGTTCTCAATTGACCTCCATATCACGGTGTGTAATTTATCTGTCTACATATGGTTACTGAAAATAATAAATAACCAACAGTAAATATCAACTATTAAAGTCAGTTCAAGCGACTATCAGACACAAGACGGCCCACCAACATGCTACTTGTCTGGCTATGAAAAAACCCTCCCTGCCATTGTGACAACCCTAAAGAGTCTTGTGGAGGAAGACAATATCCACAGAACCACTGAATAAAAGGGCCTGTGTATCCTCCCAGATCAGCAGTTTGTAACCAGTATGGTGGCCATAGAAAGACTATTGCTGATGACAAAACAACTATCAGACCAGATTCAGTCAAGTGGCTTGCAGCTGGCCTCTGCAGAGAACCTAGTACAATTTGTTAACTCTGATCCCTCAGAAATAAGAACTGAAACAGCATGGAAAGACTTGGAAGAGTCTGCTGAGGATATGTGAAAGAAAGTGGGAATACGCAATGAGACGGTGCGTCAAAATAAACAGCGATCTGCCCACAGACAACAGACACCTGGACGAATTCATAATTACATCTAGTACTGGCCAAAGAGTTGAACCAACACCAGATGCCAAGAGACACACTTTCTATGCTATCATAAACAAGATGCTCAACGAGCTGAATAAAAGATTCTCCTCTGATGCCTGCAGTGTTCTGATGAGTGTAACTGCATTGAACCCCAAAAACTTCACATTTCTGAACAAGCAAGCACTCTTAGAAATGGCAGCAAACTGTGGTATGGCAGAAGATGACCTCGCAGCGAAGATCCACCAGTTAAACCGGCTAACTGTGAGGAAGAAAGACAAGGGGTAGGAAGTATCCACACCATTGGTGCTTGCAATGATGCTGGAGCCAAACAAGGATGCTTTCATGGATCTCCACAAACTTGTCTTATTCGCTGTGACCCTGCTTTTTACTTCAGCTAACTGTCAGAGAAGTTTCTCATGTCTGAAGCTTTTTAAGACATTCTTACGCAACAGAAGTGGTAACAACCGCACCAGCAATCTTTATATAGACACAACATAGAGCATTATTATATCTATACAAATATAAAATACAGGATTGTTATATTTATATAAATACAACGTACAGTAGTGTAAAATCATATAGATAAAACACAAAATCAGACATACACCTTTTGTTGAGTTACACCAGGTTCCTTTTTCAATAAATTCTTCATTCAGAAGGTTATTTAGCAGCAAAACGTATTAATAACTAGCATTTGTATAGTATTTAGAATCAAACAGATAATTAAAATAAAAAGTTTATTATAACGTATAAGAAGTCAAAAGAAGTTATATGTAGTTAAACGTTTGACAGCTTTAACATAGAAGGTACTGCTTGAGCGATTTATTTCGTTTCAATATCACAAGTTTTTCAAAGTGTTTGAATTTTCTTTAAGAGTTGATATTTCTTAAATTTAATGATCCCAAAAATACCTAAATCCAATGTATTTTGCTTGCAGATATTGCCTGTTTTTACTTTTTTTAATATCAAATCACCCTGGTCAACCATCTGTGATTATATTGTTCTTATTTTAGTATTTCAATATTTTGACGTTTTAGTCATGTGCACTTTTTATCTAGAGCGAATCAAGGTCTCTTCTCAATAACAAATAATAAATCATATTTTACAATGTTTGAGTTTCGTCTTGATACGGGAAATGTACAATACACATACAAATCGATTTACTATATCGAAACGTATGTAATGTCTTTTGGCATCAAGACATAAGATATATTGACATGTTATATTCTGTTACAATATGAAACACTGAAAATAGTTCATTCATCGCATGAGATATCAAAAACGCTCAATCACAACTGCATGTGTATTGTGTTTGTAGTTAATGCGTGATTTAGACTGCTAAAAACAGTTACCAGTAAATATTATTTACTCAAAAAGAAATTAAATATATCAGTGTGGTCTTCGATACAAGAAACGAGTGTGTTCTATACAATATAGGCTTATATAGTTTTTTTAACGTTTTATAACGTTTTTAATCATTTAAGTTTTATTGTCATTTTCTAGATTGTTATGTTATTACTTTTTAAATTCGTATTTTCTGTTTTAGGGCACTGCAAGGAAAACACCCGGTAAGAGAAATTTGCAAAATGATTTATAACAACAAAATTCAAACAATTTTGAAAACACAAACTGAAATTTGACATATTAGTTTAACATACCTTTAATTCTAAAATATAGCTGACAGTAAAACAACAACCACTGTTCCATTGGGGACCTGCTAATGGTAAAACAACAACCATTATACCTCTGGAGGACTCGCTTATAGTAAACCAACAACCATTGTGCCACTGGGGGATCTCTAACAGTAATACAACAACCGTTGTGCCACTTGAAGGCCTGATAACAGTGAAACAACAATCGCTGTACTTTTGGGGGCCTGCTGACGGTAGAATAACAACCTGTGCCACTGTGGTGTCCGCTGACAATAAGAAAAAACACTGAAATATTTTGCTTTATGAGCTGTAATACGTAACTTATCATTTTCCTAATTTGATGAAAAGTGCCACAATCAATAACTCATATTAACTTGTAGTGACCCTGGTACAACAAAAGTAAGTTTATGAATTACAAAGATAAAACATTTTTTCACTATTAAAAGGTAAGAATTTTGAACAAGTGACATAAACGGTTCACAGTACTCAATTAAAGAACATTCATTTAAAATAATAACTATGATTCTAGAAAACAATTATACATTAAGAACAAAACTATAAACAATTATTAAACTAACTACTGACTCAGAACCGCGAGACAAATTTAATTTTTGGTAGATAGCTCTTGTGGAAAATTTAAAACAAACCAGATATGGTTACATCAAAGATACTTTATGAAAATCTCTACATTATTATGCTTGTAATGCCCTATTGTTTAACCACTTAACTTGCCACATACGGGTCCAAAGCTCAAATCCTGTAACCATAGATATTCGTCCCTTTAACTATAGGGGCGTTATAAAGTTACGATTAGTTCATTCAAAACAGCTCAAAAATTGGAGGTGAGTGGAGTTGACTAGCTGTTTTCTAATCTATCACATTTAAATTGAAGACGGCTAAGGTAGATAACCATTGAGTAGCTTTGCACAAAATTAAAAAAAATCTTCGACAAATAATTGTCAAAGGTCGGAATTGAACAGTTTACTTTCAAGCACAATTTAATGTACTCCATAACAAGACATTACCTCTTAAATTTACTTTCGTTAGTTTGGTTTGGTTTTGAATTTCGCGCAAAGTTAAACGATTACTATCTGTGCTAGCTGTCCCTAACTTAGCAGTGCAAGACAAGAGGGAAAGCAGCTAGTTATTATCACCCACCACTAACTCTGAATCTACTCTTTTATTAACAAATAGTAAAATTAACCGTCATATTATAATGCCTCAATGGTTGAAAGGGCGAACTTGTTTGGTGTGACGGGGAGTCGAACCCGCATCCCTCGGATCACTAGTCGAGTCCCTTGACCACCTGTTCTACATTCACAAAAATAAACCACGAAACATAGTCGAGGAGCCTGAAATTTGAAAAACATGGCTCTTTATGCAAATCTCTACATTATTATGCCTGTAATGCCCGATTGTTTAATCACTTAACTTGCCACATATGTAATTTACGGTGTGAGTAATAAGAATTATTTATGATGACTAAATGTAACCACACAACTCATAGTGCAGGTCAATGTCTTGTGAAATAAAATTCAGCGTTTAAATTATGAACTGTGATGTACGACATTAACGAATTATATACATAATCTAACTGGGTGACTTTAAGCGCGTGTTTCAATGCTGATAACCACTTGCGAAAATATATTGAGTTTAACATGGTTTTCTGAGTAACGTAATCAACTTAGTCTGATAATACCAAATATATTTTTAAGTTCTTTTATTATTTAATCATTTTAATGTGTGCTCTAAGCAGTGACTTGAATAGGCGATGAATCTTAAGAGATAATTTGTTGCCTAGGCTTAAAATATATAAAACTAATCTTAGTATTTTTTTAACTGTACTTCTAATAAACTTAAATAAAAGAAAGATAATCTAGGTTTCACAAATAAATAAACTGAGTATTATAGAAGAAATATAATTTTTTCCCAAATTTGACAGAAATATGATTTTTATTTAACAAGGTTTTTGTAATAATTATAAAGCAAAAGCTACTGTGAACATAGGTAACTAATAACAATCAAAATTAATTTTGGGAAAGTACCCCCTCTTTAAAAAATTAAGCCAAGTAAATTTAATATTCTATGAAGAAAAGCTGATAAATATTATACACTAAACATAGAATATAAATAAAACGTCTGGGGTTAGACATCTACCATTATTGTATGAAATAATGAAAACAATAAAGGTAATTTTTACCCACTGTGATTAATGCGTTCTGTTCATCTTTTCAGTTTAATTGTTACTTATCACAATCAATGTAATGTATATCAGGAAAAAGCATTTCTGTTGACGTGGAAAAAAAAGTTGACAATCATAATAACTTCGATGCATTTCACAGTTTCAGAATGTTCGACAAATAAAAATCTCACCTGTCTACCACAAATTCCACAAGAAAACTGCTTCTATGTATATTTTTAAATTTCATATTTTCTTGCTATTGAGTAATTAGTCACTGTTTGTTTTTACAATAATTTTATAGAAGATCTCTTATATACTACACATAGAGAAAAATAAAGTGTATATTTATATATAAGTAAAATAATATTAATCCTTCAGATCATATGCAACATCTGTTACTTCAAAATGTTGAGTAAAAATAGCTTTTACAGAAACATTTATTGCTGATAGACAGTTCTTTGATAAGAAAATTTAATTGTTTTAAGCCAATTTTTGTGGATATAAGAAGCATGTACTCCAATAACTTTATGTAATATGACAGTATGTGACACAAATTTTGTTCCCGGATAGTATGTGTTACTGTTTAATTGCTTTAAGTACATAAAATGACCATTATTCCCTTCAAACTTTGCTTTGTGACCTGTATAAAGAAATTTAGAAATTGACTTATTTTCCATATAAAAACGGATTTGCACATTTTCATTTCGTTAAAATCTGAAAAAAAGAACATATGAATCGAGATTTATACTGAAGTTATACAAACATGTTTATCAGTGAGTATTGTTTCAAGATTTGCGACTGTAATGTAAATTACTTTCACGTATCTTTCAGGTAATTTGATTTTAATTGCAAATTATATTCCACAATAATAAGCAAGTATACCCAATATATTTTAGATTAATTTTCTAATTTTCAGTATATTTGAAGCTCAATCTTCAAATATAAGATTATTATATTCACAACAAAGTGTCTGGACAACATTTCCTGTGCTAGTGAAGTTTTATAAGTTTTCACATGAGAATATAATTCGAATTTTTATTTCATCGATTGTTTAGAATGTTAAATGCCAGTATCACAAATTTGGCTTTGCTGTATAATATATTATTTCCATGAGAGATGAAAACTTCTGCATCCGTTTTAAACAAATATGTGAAACAGCTCAAACTTGAATAAATTCATTTTATTCTTGTATATTAGCCTGATCAACTGTTTGGCACGATTCGCAATAATATAGGAGTTCAAACTGAAAGAATTAATGTTAAAGTCAATGTTAAAGTGGTAACTTCAGATAAAAGATTATTTGTTTGTTTTGGAATTTCGCACATAGCTACTCGAGGGCTATCTGTGCTAGCCGTCCGTAATTTAGCAGTGTAAGACTAGAGGGGAAGAACGTAGCCATCACCACCCATCCCCAACGAGTAATCATTACATTATACAGCCCCCACGGCTAAAAGGGCGCGCAAGAACATGTTTGGCGCGACTTGAGCTGTGAGCCCGGGACAACCAGATTACGAAGCGCACGCCTTAACGTATTAGACCATGCCATGCTGAAGATAAAAAGGTTTTTTATATTTTACATTGAGTTTACATTGTACATGTTGTATAGTTTACTTGCACACGTTGTATATATTTAAGTTTTTTCTTTCTCTCTGAACTTCAATATAAGTATTATTTATGAAGCTAAAATTTGTTTATTTCAGTTTTTACATATATACATCTACTCCCTTGTAACATTATAACGAATAAACAATGCAGTCTATATTTTTCGCGTTAACAAGTCAGTAGTGACTTTTTGAGCTTCATTCTATGGCCGCAATTGCTTTACTTGAGTGCCAAATTTTTTGCGAGTTATACACGGTATACAACACACTTCAATTCAATTACAAGAGGCGTCTGTATCATAAATGGTGAATTAGCCATCAATGGTTTAATATCTGTCATTCCAGATTTGTAATCAAGTTCAAACTACTTTAAAGGTACTAAATATCGGGTTTCTATACTTTTGGTGGTGAGGTCTCAGATACTTCATTATTTAGCCTTGCACTTAACAACAAACAAACAAGTTCTTTAATAGCAAACGTGACCAATATAGCGAAGATTTGTTATTGGTTTAAAAAAGTTTTTAAAACACATTTTCACTTTTAAAACTCGAAATTCAAGACAGTTTTTCTCATTGAAACATTTTGTGTAAGTGTAATTCACAATATATTTTTAATTAAAAACAAACCAATAGAAGGTTTTTTCCCTCGGAGCCAGGTATCGAAGAAAGCACAACATATCTTTAAGTGAGTTATCAATATGACACTATGAACTGTACTCTGACACAACTTAGAATTCAACACTCTTATTGCTTTATTAAAGTTTTATTTTCTGTCTAAAAGTATCAGACAGTGAAAGAAATACCGAAAAGAAGGAAATCACAACAGATACAGATTATTACATTATAGGTAATATGTAAATGTTGGTCCGCATCAGCTGTTAAGAGATCCGCCTAAGCTGCAATCACAAACATTAAAATAATTAAATTCTGAAGTGAATTCAATGAGAACAAAAACAAATCCATTTCATAACACATATTAGTCAAAATAATTAATATTAAATATGGGAGAAAAAGACATAATACTGACCAATTTTAAAAAATAACGATGTAATTTTTAAATATTTTCACTGTATAAGCGTATGTACCTTAGTTTGGTAGTCATAAAATTGAAAAGTTTAAAACTGTTTCTTATATGAGACTGTTTTCGTTGTGAAATTAAACGAAATGTATTTTTGTTTCAGATATTTGTGTGTCATTATTTTAGTTGGTTTAGATTTGATACATGTGTTTAAAATTTCTCCAGTGATGTATTTCATTCCTTAATGCAAAGTGTTGCTATATATATGCTACAAATATCAAATAAATTTCATATACGGTAGGTATATATCACATAATTCATTTTCAGTAGTTTACTGCAAATTCAAGCATTTGGTTCATTTCACACATAAGTTGGTGGAAGTATGCATGCATAAAAATGGAGTCCGGCAAACATATTTCAAGAGGTTTTAATATTATAGTTCTATACTGTTGAATCTACATTTAACGAAAGTGTATAGGGATAAATACAATATATGCTTTTTTGGTGTACATAACAAATAAAATTAATTGTTTCAGAATTACTATCCTGAAGTGTAGTGTATCTGAAGCCTTGTAACGACATTAGCTACGTCATTTAGTCACAGTATTTTAACTGTGGAGAACTTTATCAGACGATGTAAGTTGTTTTTTTTAAAACAAACAGTACGATGGAAGATTGTCTGTACTGAAGAGTAGTACAATCTGAAAATCCCAGGAATCTGTGAATTTCAATCCGAGAAGGCGTTATGTTATTATATTTAAATTTTATAGCGTCAAACTTTCCTTGGGCAAACAGTATGATACCCACGTGACTAGTCGTTCCACTTTTCGATATATCATCTGTCCTGCTATTTAAAAAAAGTTTGTTTGTGTTTTGAAATTTCGCACAAAGCTACTCGAGGGCGATCTGCGCTAGCCGTCCTTAATTTAGCTGGGTAAAACTAGAGGGAAGGCAGCTAGCTAGTCGTCACCACCCACCCCAACTCTTGGGCTACACTTTTACTAACATACAATGGAATAATGAAATTGATCATCGCATTATAACGCCACCACAGCTGATAGGGCGAGCATGTTTGGTGCGACAGAGATTTAAACCCGCGATTCTCAAAATGCAAGTGAAACGCCGTAACACTCTTGGCCATGCCGGACCATAAGCACGTAAGGAAATATTGGTTTTAATATGTATTTTTTAATCTTCGTTTTAGAAATAGCATGTTAAAACTAAAATCTAATGTCTAAATCTTAAAATATAGCCATGTAATTTCTTGAAAATAAAAGTATAATTTTATTATTAACTTTCTATACTACGAAAATATAATAAATATGAAAACAACATTAAATAGATTAGTTCATGAAAATATTCATAATATTATTTTGAACGCCTGATCTACTTTACTCAAACTGAAGTTCATGATATGTGAATAGTTACAAAAAGCTCCAACCGCTCGTTATGCAACGCATTAGGTTTTTGAAATCATGATGTTATTTTAAATAATAATGTTTATGTACTTTTCAGCACAAAAGATGTCGTAGTTCAGTGGCAGTTGTTTAGTGTTTTCTAAAATATTGGTATATATTAACCGTATTAACTTACTTCTTTAGATACATTGCTTAATCATTTCAACGAGTATAGATTCTGGTTCCTCTTCAGCTGTTTTAAGACTGTCAGCGATACAGTTTTTGAATTGCTGGAAAAATAGATAAACAATATTTAATATTATGAAATGTTTCATAAGAAGAAAAAGCTTTTGTAATTGTAAATTGTATTTGTCTGAAGCCTTAAAGTAAATTTTATATACGGTAGGTATATATCACATAACTTATTCTTCAGTAGTTTACTGCAACTTCAAGCATTTGGTTCATTTTACACATAAGTTAGTGGAATTATGAATGCATAATGGAGTCTTGCATAACATATTTCAAGAGTTTTTAATATTATAGTTCTATACTATTGTGTTTACATTTAACGAAATTAATAGTTATATTGTAATGTCACAGTTCTACTTTTTGTGCTCATGCTCAATCGAATTCATAGTCACATTGTAATGTCAAATTTCTCGCCATTATATCTATCTTGAACTAAATTAATAGTTCCCGTTTAATTCCATATTTCTCCGATGTTACAAATATTATAAATGAAATTAATAGTAAAGTATGATTAGATAAATAATTAAGCTTAAATAGAACTTTGAAAACTGACTTCACAAAATCTGAAAAACAACAGTGACTGTCAAATTGTAAGGTATGAGTGGTTCCATTTTACACGTATTACAGAGAAGTCTTAATGAAAACAAAAATTTAAAGAGCTTTTAGATTCATAAAATGTAATAATTGTCATAAAATAGAACTCCAATACAATTAAAACTGAGCTGTGTTGGATCGGGTATCGAGTTTTTATTCTAAACACAGGGTGGTTTAAAACAAACAAGACTTGAACCCGTGTTTAGGGTTGAAATTATGCCTATTTTACGAGTAACACAAGTCTCAAATTTTATTATGTAAGCGATGTAGCTACCACGACAACAAAATTATTTTCTTTCCGTACTCCAGAGAAACTGGTAATTTCATACAACAATGAGATTATAACACACTTGATAAATAAAAGAAATGAGATCTTAGAACTCTACAGATATGTTTTTAACTTAACTTCTTCATACAACGTATAGAAATAAATTTTGATAACCCAAGTAAACATTAAACTATGATTTCATAATATTTAATCATCACCTGCATTTTCGCTTCTTGTCCTTCATCACAGACTTCATCCCAAAGTTTCTCCAATTTGTCTTCAGAAACTACATTTTTTTTACAAGTCTCAACTGCATCTGGAAGCTTGAGATGAAAAACAATTTCTGTTGCACTAACGTTAATAACACATTCTACATATTTTGTGACATTTAACAGTAAACGTAAATTCATATCTTGAGAACGATGTAATTGTTCTAAATTTATTTTCGCAATTTTAAATTATTATTTTCTTCTGGTTCTTTGAGACCAAATTTTAGACAATTTATAAATAATTTTCACGATGATGAAGTATAGAAATATCTTTAAACACTTTCACATTTGAATACTGTAGTTATAAATATTCATTCTTAACATTTATTTTTATTGAGGCAAACTAATCTTACATATGATTGTTTGATTGTTTTCTTGAATTTCGGACAAAGCTACTCGAGGGCTATCTGTGCTAGCCGTCCCTAATTTAGCTGTGTAAGACTAGAGGAAGACAGCTAGTCATCACTACCCACCGCTAATTCTTGAGCTACACTTTTACTAACAAATAGTGGGATTGACCGTCACATTATATCGCATTTACGGCTGAGAATGGGCGAGCATGATTGACACGAAGTGTATGCGAACTCATGTACCTCAGATTACGAGCCGCATGCCTTAACACGCTCGGCCATGCCGGGCCTCCCAAAGCACAAATGAAATTTTAAGTGCCATTCGTATATCAAGAAGTCTTCACACTGAAGAGAATATCTGTAATATATCTATTTTATCATAAAATAAAACATTATTTTCAAAAATCATGATGAATTAAAGAAAATGATTAGTTATATCACTCCAAATACTTACCCAAGATGCTTTTCTTCCAAATATTTTTTCAACGCACTCTTTCATCTCCTTCATTTTTTCAGGATTTTCCTTATTCTTCTCTGTATAAAAATACGTGTTTGATTTACTTCAGAAGGATATTTTCGTCGTGTTACATACAAGGTTACGTTAAAAATATTTTATTTAATGGAAGGAAGAAGTTGTACTATTTTCTCCCAATAATATATCTTAACATTTAGACGTAAATAGAAATGTACAACTTTAACGAAGTTATTCTAGAAGTCCATGTATATTACAGTTAAAATATTCTATGGAAGTATTTTTAATCTAACACTCGAATCCTTGGAGCCATTGGAAATTGTGACATATAAAGGAGACAATTTTGATATTTTCACATGTATCGTAGTGTTCTTGTGCACATAAAAAAGTTTACTTCAATAATGTTCTATTTTAGTTTATGTTGCTTTGTTTTTAATGGTAAATTACAAAAAGATACTATTTACTCAAGTAATACAATTTATTATATCTTATATGGTGATAAATATTGCAAATGAACTTACTACACATCAGTTGCACGCCAACATCAATACTGTTGCCTTTGGCCATCGCCAGGCTTGCGAGAACAACAAGAGTTACAAACAGAACTTTCATGTTGACAATATTGCTATTTTCATGAAAATGTCAGTTTAGAAAACCCTTTTTATATCATTTATTCAACATTTTTCATCCAATAGTTTAAATTAATTTCTAGTCAACATAAATTTGTTGGCATAGTTAGTAGCATCTCCACCAACCATTGCAAGTCTCTTTCATAGATTGGACGAATCGTGTTTGCTATAAACCAATAACCAAGTGATCTTCCTAAATCATGAGACTTCCATTCATATAATAATATCTCGTGACTCACATCTGTTCTTTTACACTTTCATTCCTTGTAGAAGCCTCACTCTGTTAGAGCACGTTATACATATTACAGCTTTAATATGCACTAATATCTGATATACAGTAATATAAAATGGTATATATATGTACATAGAGTTTTGTTCTGTTCATAACCGAATGAATTTTCTCATGTGTCCCATGAACACTCTTTATGTTTAATACAGTTTACGTTTTGGAGTAACCGGTTATCTGTTTGACGTTATAAATCATTCTCTTTCTTGTTATTCCTGAAGCAGATATTTTAACATTAAATGCAAGTAATGAAACATGTATATATAATACATCTTATCTTTTTAAAGGTAAGAAAAACAAAGTCTGAGTTTCTTTTACAGTGAAAATAAATTTAAATTAGCATTATTGGTATTATAGTAAAAATGATGTTTTTTTGTTGTTTAGAAATAAGCACAAAGCTACTCAATGGGCTATCTGTGCTCTGCTCACCACGGATATCGAAACCCGGTTTTTAGCGTCCGCAGACATACCGCTACGCCAGTAAGCTATAGTAAAAATGGAATACGAATTTTCTGAGCTCACCTACAGAATTAATTTTCTTTTAGAAACTTGCTTTCTGTATTCAAGATCGTTAACCATTAGCTCAGCATAAGTTAAAGACAAACACAGACGTCGGAACTGGGGAGTACGATCTGCCCCAATAATTCAGCTGCTGAGTTTGAATATCATTGCTCCTTTCTCCATCTCCCAAAATTTTACTGATAACAATTTTTATTTAATTTTAAGATGAATCGGTTAATTTTATCAGTTGAAATTATAAGATAGTAGTTTCTCTTTCAAGTTCCAAACATTACGCTGTTAATAATATTTAGCATTTAGTGTACGTTTAAATTCCGGCATGCTTGACAAGTAACAAAATTAATTAGAAAAATTTCAAAATGTGAGAAGTTTGTGTGTTGTTGAGTGAAGGAAAGATATTTCTTAAATTAGCAATATTTCTTTATTAACATTTCAATTTAAGTCGTAGCAGCAGTAAGAGTTTTAAAGTTACATATATATACAAAGTCCTGTTATATTGATGTATCACACATTGTGAAGGAACTTTTACTTTTCTATCCATTTATCCAACATTCCCGAAGCTCATATGTTGAAACTCCAAGTTGACCTTGAGTTTCGCCTCAATGGAAGATATAACATGTGTAAGTTCTGTCACAAATCAAGGGTATAAGTCAGTGATTCTTTGGGTCACTTTATAATTAAATAAATGAGTCATTAACGCTGGCGGTCCATATTATAAAAATAATTATGTAGTCTAAGAAAAAGATCAAAGATAATTTCTCTTCAAATTTATGAATGTTGGGTGCAATATAAGCATGAATGTGAAATCCCATGACACAGTTAAACAGTTGGTGGTCAGTGCTGTTGTATTTTAGGAAAGTTTTCAATGTTTATTCAAAACGACGATAACTGATTCTCAAGAGTTTTCATCAGGAATTATCTAATACATAAATGTGGTTACTTTGATAAATGTTACAAGTGTTTATCTTTGGAACGAAGTTAAATTTGGTTTCAATATATATTTCACTCATATGTTAAACATGAATATTTTATTACAGAGAAATATAACACTTGTAAGAAACGTTAAACAATAGTACTGTTTTATCACCTAAAACAGACATGTAAGTACCACATGTAGCAACAGCGATAAGTTATTCTCAAAGAACATCTGTACGATAAATATATATCGTCTATCGTGCGATAGTATATTCATACCAAGAATAACACGCATATTTGTTTTTCTTGTCAATTGAAGACAAGAGTTCACGAAGGTGTTTGAAAAGTTCAAAAATAAGTCAGAAAATTGTGACACGTAAGTTGACACTTCTAATAATAAGTTATTCAGACAGAAAGTAGCAAGAAACACATGAAATAGAAAGAAACGCATTTCTTAACTTTGTGAAATAAATAACAGTTTTAATCATTAAATAAAGTTTTATCAGTATTCACAAGATGTTTTCAATCAAAGATATGGGAAGCACATGGAAGGGACACAATATTCTCAGTTATGTGTGAAGATAACATACTCGGAAACGCAAAAACTTGGCAGGGGTTTAGTTTAAAGACAGAGAAGTCTGAAGAATTCTCTTTTCCACAGGGGTGGTCAGATACTTTGTCGTTCCTCTTCGTTTCCTCACATGAAAGGTTATTTAATTTTATTTGGAATTTTTGCTGTATTTAACTTTTACTTGTTTAAGGTGATGAAATTCGGTGGGGTGTTATGAAAATGACAGGTGAGAAAGTGGGGAGCGACATGAAGGCGGCACCGGAGAAGTTGGCCAGGCCGGAACCCAACAGGCAGATATCAACGTCATACGACGCGATTCACGGCTGGACATAAGTGTTGCCTTGGCTGGGATCTAAAGATCCAATGCCTTAGATTTGGATGTGGGAGGAAACGGGAAGAAAACCCACTTTCACAGGACAGGCGCGGAAAGTTTTACCTGTCATGTTCTCAGATCTGAAAAAGAAACACAAATAAACATGAATTAACCTTATCTGTGATTATGTATTTTGTCGAGTGATTGTTTAAATATGTCATATGAATTAACTTACTCGTTTTTTTTTAATATCTTTTGTGTCTTCTCTAAGTCTCGTTAGAATCGTAGGAATCGTAGAAAAAGTAAATTGGTTTGAATATGTTTGAAACTTGGTTTCTCCATGTTGCTGATAATGTTGACCAGTTTCTACGAGTCGCATGGCCGTAGATTTACCGCTGTTGTACTGGAGGACTGAACTGGCACGTGTCATCATGAATTCGCGATGATTTCGTAAAGATTTTTGGAACTATTAATTATAAATGACGGTGTTGTCAAAGAGTTTGAATTTTATCGTTCAAAAATATATTTAGTTATTAATGTTTTATGACAAACTTTTTTAGATAATAATGCCATTCTACGGTCTAGAAACGTAAATGTGTTATTAGGATAGAGTGAGACATCTGAGTGAGCCGTCAAGTTTGTTTAAGTGAATACTGCAGCGGAAGCTTATCCATAATACTGTAAATTTCAGTTGGTCATCAATACTGTGCTTCCAGTTGGTGAAGCGAAATACTTTTTTAACCATTACTATTTTCGTGGTGCATAAAGGTTACCTTTAAGCCGTTTCTTAGACTAATGAATTTCTTTTAAGGTTTTCCACAGAAATAAAGCTCTGACAAAACAACAGATGAAATATATATGCTGTATATATATAGATATATGTTATAACATTAAAAACTTCAGTTATTTGTTTTAGGGAAGAATTACATCAGTGAAACAGTACTATGTTCCTCAAAATAAAACCACTTGATAATGCTTATAAATATTTTTTTGTTTGTGAATTTAGTATTGGCAGACATATATATATGGTAGTCCCGACTGTTTCCATTGTCAAATTACTTGATGGTGTAGTCTTACAACTTCACATGAAAAAAACAAATCGAAGATGATGCTTAATTTCTTAGATGATACTTCGTCAGGTGCAACACAAATGTACATTTATTTACTGTAAACTGATATATGTGTGTTAGCTATTTAATTATATCAAATGTAACCTTAGGATTCGTTAACTAGTGGAAACTGAAAAACTATGAGGAGACTTCTATCCTTGAGGAGAACATACAAAAACTGGAACATCTCTAAACATATTTTCGGGCGTCACAAAATGTTGTAAATTAAACCTAAAAGTGAACAAGTGACTTTTGTGTTTGTCCGCCTTGTTCAATCTATTTTAACGTGACTCTGTCATTGATGGAGTATGTTTTCAAGCGTTTTTTTTTAAATATGTTGTTTACTGATTAAAACACACAAGTCACTTGTTTCTGTTCTGAAGAACCACACAGTATCTTTACTTATATCAATAGATTGATATAGATTGGACACAAATGTAACCTTTCACACTCTTCTTAAGACTTCTGTAAAACCCATATTCCACTTACTAATTATTCAAAAAGAATTTCTATTCTACAAAAGATCCTGAATGAGAAATGTCACTCAGAATTTGCAAAAAAAATATTTATCCAATCATTTACGACATAAAAACCAGAAATAGTTTATAATATTTTTTTGTAAATTGCAAAAATTTACGTTTGCTACAACAGTTCTGAAAGAATATTATAGAAACTTATAAGTTGGTTTTGCGAGCATAATTGCATCACTCGACAACAGTTAGAAATATATTGTGTGAAATCTACAATTTATGTCGAAACTGAAACGTCTCAGACGTAGGAATTGACCCTTGAGAACAACAAGTTTTATGTGTGTTTGTGTTTTCTGAAAGCAAAGCCGCATCGGGCTATCTACTGAGTCCATCAAGGTTAATCGAACCCCTGATTTTAGCGTTGTAAATCCGTAGACCGACCGCTGTACTAACGAGAGACAACATATTTGTACTCTGAGGGACGGAAATTATTAAAATGTTAACAGGAATGGATGTAAGTGGGTTTCTAATGTACGCTGGAAATAAATGTAGATGAAGATATGTCTACCGTGATGTTTAAAAAATTAAATATGTGACTAGAAATTTGGGAAATAAATTTAACACGTAATTTCGGGTTTATTTAGAACCATTTGCTATATTCACGTACAGATAATTATTATTCAAATGCATGACAGACAGAAACCTCGAGATATCAACTGACCAATCATAAGAAGATACTACTATTTACATCCTTGCGCTACTTACTTTTTACTTGTCAAAAAGTTAGCTAGGTCAAAACAAACGACTTTCTTGACCTCACAGATATAATCACATGTAGTGTAGGCCGCATATAATCAATACATACAACAAAGAATAATTTTCTCATATCTCACTTTTTCAAATTTATTTGCTTCTCAACTGACCTCTAAGTCATGCTGTATAATTCATCTTACTGTATGTGATCAATGAAAATAATTTCTAACCAAAAGAAAATTTTGAATATTAAAGTCAGTGTTAACGAATGTTACAATTCCTAATAAAACGTTCTGGATTCAAAGCGATGTTGATTAACAAAAAAAAAAGACAGTTAAAACAGATAATACGCAATCCCACGACTTTTTGTTGGAATTGTACTTAATTTGAACAGTACTTCAAGCATACAACATCTGCGTGTCACATCTGGCAGGAAAACTCAATAAACTATGCGATGTTAACATATGTGGACTGTTGTTGTGATAAAGAAACAAATGGTACATTCACTCATGAAACGTGTTCCGTTTAAAAATACTGATAACAGACTTGATAACAAAATTCAGATGAGGATTAAATACTTCTACCTCAGGTTCAAACATTAACCAAGTTCCTAACATAAGTTATAGAACAGGATAGAAAACTGAGTTTGGATCAACTTGAAACAATGTATACAGCCATAAAAAGTGAAACGTTGAAAGAAATGAAAAGTATTATCGATCATATCATTATTGTCAACAAGATCACATGTTAATTATAAACGATGTCACCAACAGCACATTAAGGAAACATTCATATTAGATTCAGACGTATATTATATTTATTACATTTCAATAATGTCTCCTCTCACAAACTATTATCGATGCTCTTTGTGGTTCAGCGGTGAGTCTGAGGAATTTTAACGATAAAAATCGAAGTTCTACTCTTATTGTGTGCAAATCACCTCATCCAACACTGTATAACTTTTCATCGAATTTCTTATGGACTCAGTGGCGGCGCCAGAAGATTTTTGGTGGGGGGCGGTGACGAAAACTGTGAAGGGGATTCCTACGATGCCTTCAATATGAAGTATGAATGGTAAATTATAATAATGCAAATACCAAGATACATTTCAGAAATGTGTGCTATTTTGAACAGGGTTATCAATGCAGTTTTCATTGGAAACTAAGACTCTGATTAATAATTCATAATTACAAATTAGAAATAGTCTGTTTATGAAAATTTGCGTATATGTAAAAGAGGAAGCTCGCCTAATTTCCACCCAAGGTAAAACAAAATAATAAAGAAAATCAAGATCAGCTTAGATTGAACATTTAATGTACCATTAAGAGTAAAGCTACAAATAAAACGAAATATAACATAAAGACATAGTTTACATAGCAGAAACGAATTATCCCACGTTAAATTAAGACACTCTGAGAAGAAGTAAGGTCACTGTCAGGCTAACTATTTTTTCATCATGTTGTGTTTAGAGTCAATATTACTTCAAACAATGCGTCTGTTCTGGTGGTTGGCATGGAAAACTTCTCTTACACGCAGCTGAAGTGACAAGCGATGCAGACAAGTTTGTAGATATCCATGACGACATTTTTGTATGGCTCAAGTATGGTTGCAATCTCCAATAGTGTGGATACTTCCTGCTCCTTGTCCGTCTTCCTGACAATTAGCCGGTTCAACTGGTGGATCTCCACTACGAGGTCATCCTCTGCCACACCATAGTTTGCTGCCATTCCTAAGAGTGCTTGCTTGTTCAGAAATTGGAGTTTTTGGGGTTCAATGCAGTTGCACCCATAAGAACACTGCAGGCATCAGAGGAGAATATTATATTCAACTCGTTGAGCATTCTGTCTATGATGGCATAGAAAGTGTGTCTCCTGGCATCTGGTGTTGGTTTATCTCTTTGGCTAGTACAAGATGTGATTATGAATTCTTTTAGCTGTCTATGGACAGATTGCTGTCTACCTTGACACACCGTCTCTGTGCATATTCCTACTTTCTTACATACATCCTCATCAGACTCTTCCAAGTCTTTCCGTGCTGCTTCAGTTCTCATTTTTAAAATACCAGGGACGACAGAATGTACTAGGTTCTCTACAGAGACCAGGTCTCATAGCTGTTTTGTCATTAGCAGTAGGTTTTTATGATCGCTGGACTGGTTACGAACTACTGATCTAGAAAGATGCACAGGCTCTTTGATTCAGTGGCTCTGTGGACACTGTCCCATTCCACAAGACGCTTTAGGGTTGTAACAATGGCAGGGATGTTTCTTTTCACAACCAGACAAGCAGCATGTTGGTAGGTCCATCTTGTGTTTGACAGTCGCTTCAACTTTATGTGCTGTTTCACGAGTTTAAGCTCTTTTTTTTAATGGTTTAAGCGTATGATCATCCAGCAGCTGACCGCGGTGTACACTCTGCCTACGACTTACGAACAGCTCAGCCAAGTCCAGATCCAGATGTTAGCCGCACGCCACACACCATCCCGATCACTCCCATCAGCTACCCAGAGTTTTACAACATGACCTATCAAAGCTGAGTTTGTGTTCCCCAATTAGCCTTGTGATTTTACATTATCTCTAACCATGTACTACATGTACTATTTCTGGTACTCAACCTCCTCGGTTAGGAGAACAGTGGTCATCGTGATGGTGAGAATGAGGACATGACTTGTGCAGACCAGGGTGAAAAACTACCACCAGGACCCAAGGACCTAAGCCAGCTTCCAGGGAGTGGTCCTACATGTCCAGACTTGAAGAGATACCCGGCTACAGAATACAACGGCCAGTCATGGTCATTCAACAAGAATTGGCGTGATCAGCATTCGTGGTTGGAGTACTCTGTGACCCATGATGCTGCATTCTGCTTCTCATATTATATTTTCAGTCACACACACTTCAGTAAAACTGAGAAGTCCTTCACCCATGAAAGCTTCCGGAAGTGGAAGAACGTGACTACGTCACTGAGGTCCCATGATAACTCTGCAGAACACAAGTTTGCTATGCAAGCTTGGGCAGAGTTTAAATTGCAGAAGACAAAGGGTCCAACATGCTCTCGATGCAAACCATGCTAAACCTGTGGAGGGAAACCGATATTACATAAGAGCTGTAATAGATCCACTGAACTACACAGTCTGCAAGAATGAAGCCAAGAAGGGTCACAGGGTCAGATAACAAGGACAATTTCCTGGAACAGAGTGGTCCTGGCAATGACAAGTACACGCACCATGATATCCAAACCTATCACAAAGAGTTGAAGCGTCTGTGAAACACAAGATGAGCTGGCCAACATGCTGTTTGTTTGGCTGTAAAAAAACTCTCTCTACCATTGTGACAACCCTAATGCGTCTTGTGGAAGGGGACATTGTCCACAGAGCCACTGATACAAAGAGCCTGTGCATCCTCCTAGATCAGCAGTTCGTAACCAGTTTAGCGGTCACAGAAAAACTACTGCTAATGACAAAACAGCTATCAGCCCACCTTCAGTCACCTGACCTGCAGCTGTCCTCTACAGAGAACCTAGTACAATCTGTCATTCCTGGTCTTTCAGAAATGTGAACTGAAGCAGCATAGAAAGACTTGAAAGAGTCTGCTGAGGATATGTGTAAGAAAGTGGGAATACGCACTGAGACGGTGCGTCACCGTGGACAGCGATCTGCCCCCAGACACCTGGACGAATTCATAATCACATCTAGTACTGGCCAAAGAGATGAATCAACATCAGATGCCAGGAGGCACACTTTCTATACCATCATAGACAGGATGCTCAACGAGCTGTATAGAAGATTCTCCTCTGATGCCTGCAGTGTTCTGATGGGTGTAACTGCATTGAACCCCAAACACTCCACATTTCTTAATAAGGAAGCACTCTTAGGAATGGCAGCAACTATGATGTAGCATAGGATGACCTCGCAGTGGAGGTCCACCAGTTGAACCAGCAAATTATTTCGGTTGTCGAGCATAAACTCGCTTCCCAACCAAGCTGTCGTGGATCAAACCCCTGAAAGAATCTGACTTTTGTCCCGAACGACCTTTTGACTATTTTCGGCCCACCAAGCTTGTCCAAAACTTTTTACCCGCACCTGTCGCTCAGTCCACATCCCCACTAAAACCTGCTGTAAACGTTCTAGTTTTTCATTTTGTTTTTGTTGTTTTTCTAAATATTGTGATTAAATAAGCCACCATGGTGTCAAAGAAGGATAATGAAAGCGGCAAACCAAAAATAAAAGTACTCAGAGCCAATATATAAGTGAAAAAAATTTTATAGTGAAGTATGAAAGGGGTTTTCGCGTGTCTCACCTTGTTACACAGTTTGAAATGGCGCAGTCTACAGTTGCACCATACTGAAAAATAAAGAGGTCATTAAAGGAGCTGATGTTGCAAAACTGTGAAAGTGCTTACGAAACAAAAATCATACAGAATGGAAGTGGTAGAAACTCTGTTGTTGGTTTGGGTAAACGAAAAACAGTTACCTGGTGATAGCATTTCTGAGACGATCATTTGCGAGAAAGCAGTTGCATGCTCACCTCCTGAAAAACACCACTGGAACGAGTGCTGGTACAAGTAATGCCTTTAAGGGTTGTAGAGGGTAGTTTGAAAAAATTAGGAAAAGAAGTGACATACATAGTGTGGTGAGACATGGGTAGGGTGCCAGTTCTAACAAAGACGCTGCTGATAAATATGTCTGGGAATTTAAGGACTCGGTAAAAGCTGAGGGTTATATTCCCCAACAAGTGCTCAAGTGTGATGAGATAAGCCTCTTTTGGAAGAAAATGCCAAAAAAGACCTACATCAGCAAGCTGGAAAAGTCACTGCTAGGACAGAAGCCAATGAAGGAGGCTAACTCTGTTGTTATGTAGTAATGCAATTAACGACTTAAAACTTAAGCATTTGCTTGTGTATCGTTTTGAGAACCCGAGGGGTTTTAAGAAAAATAATGTCCTGAAATGTAAACTAAATGTCATGTGGATGGCTAATAGTAGAGCATGGGTAACCAGGCAATTTTTTGTGGAATGGGTCCATGAAGTGTTTGTCCAGGTGTAAAGAATTACCTTGAGGCCCTTCTTGTGATGGGCAATGTACCTTCTCACCTACCAGGCTTGATGAACTGGTTGGTGGAAAAGTACAGTTTCATTACGGTAAAGCTCTTGTTCCCTGACACAAACTCCTGTCATTTAGCCCATGGACCAGCAGGTCAGATCGAATTTTAAGGAACTCTACTAAAGCACTGTTTTAAAGGTGTTTTGAAGTGACCTCTGACACAGAATTAACCTTCAGAGAGTTCTTATAAAAATCCCTTTAATATTTACAATTGCTTAAGGATCATAGACAAAGCCTGGAAGGAGGTGTCTTTGAGGACCATGAAATCAGCCTAGAAGAAATTGTGGCCAGACTCAGTTGAAGATAGAGACTCTGAAGGTTTTGAGGCTGAGCCTGTTTTTGAGAATATTGTATCACTAGGCTAGGGTATGGGCTTTAATATGAGTGGTGATGATGAGTGAAGGAGTTGGTGGAAGACCACAACACTGAGCTCACCACAGAAAAACTTCAAGACCTTCAGAAGGAGCAGCAACAGAAAGCAACAGAAAAAGTGTCTTCAGATGAGAAGGAAGGGTAGGAGGATGTTCATTGTTCATTGATCAAGGTAATGTGTGGAAAATAAGAAGAGTTACAAAGTTTTGTGGAAAAATTTGTAACAAAGCTGTAGCAAATCGCAACATAAACTTTTTCAATGACAATGTTATGTCTCACTTCAAAAACATTTAAAATGCAGGCAGAAACAAACATCAATAGACAAGTTTTTAGTGAGAAATAGGTCCAGTGAGTCTCAAGCAGGTAGTAGCAGTGCAAAGAGACAGAAAAGAGAAAGAACCTCAGAAGGAGAGTTAATTTACGTTTTCATGGAATATATCAATAAATATTTTACTTACTTTAATTGTTGGATTACCACGACTGCATTTTATACTATTAAACACGTCTGTTTTATATTTTAATTCTGTGTTGTCCGTTTATTTGTCAAAGTCTACTGAGGCAAGTTCAGATACTGCAGAACTATCCTTGGTAAAATTAACTATCTTTTTTTAAAAAACATTCGACTGTCAATTTTCGTCTGACATATTAATTACAAGGTCTGTATTAACTGCTTGGCCTTTCCCTCTTGGAGTGGTTAATTTTACTTTGTTCGAACTTCCCAGAACTCCATTTTCTTGGCTGCTTTTGTCTTTCTGCTGTGTTCTGTTCATCGTACACTATTTATACATTTATTAACTAATCGTGTGCTTTATTCTACATATTCTCGGCATCGATGAGATTCAAACACAACTTCTAATACTTGTCTGCTTTTAACTCTTAAAAAACTAAACAATCAAAGAATATTCATTTTCAAAAACAAACGAAATTACCAAATCCTCAGCTAAACAGGTGAATATCATGACAACTCACTTCGTATACATCCTTCAATAAAAGAGTTCTTATCACAACACGTACAAACAAGCATCAATTTAAAACATTCATTTTTGAAAAACAGACAAAATGCTTAAAAACTTTTATTCAGATTTGGATTTCTACATAAATTTGAGAAACACAGAATATCAAAATAATAAAGTTTCACAAAAGCATATTTTACACTATGGTTTATGCGTTCTGTTCACCTTTTCAGTTTAATTATTTCTTCTCTCAATCAATGTAATATACATCAGTAAAAAGCATTTTTTGTTGACGTGGGAGAGAAAAAACGTCAACAATCACAGTAACTTCGATACATTCCTCAGTTTCAGAATGTTTAACAAATAAAAATCTCACTTTAACACTTGTCCATCAATATTTTCACAAGAAAACTGCTTCTGTCTATTTTTATAATTCATATTTTCTTGCTATTGAGCAATTGGGCACTGTTTGTTTCTTTTACCAATTTCATGGCAGATCTTTTATATACTACACGTAAAGAAAAATAAAGTGCGCACTTATATGTGAGTAAAATAATATTAATCCTTCAGATCACATGCAAGATCTGTTTTTCAAATGTTAAGATAATATAGCTTTTACAGAAATATTTATTGCTTATAAACAGTTTTTTTTATGAGAATCTTTAATTATGTTTCAAGCCAATTTCTGTGGATATAAGAAGCATGTACTTTAATAACCTTGTGTAATATTACACTGTGTGACACAAATATTGTTCCCTGATAGTATGTGTTATTTCTTAATTGCTTTAAGTACATAAAATGGCCATTATTCCCTTCAAACTTTGCTTTTGTGACCTGGATAATTTAATTTAGAAATTAACTTATTTTCGATATAAAAACGGATTTGCACATTTTCATTTTTTAAGGTCTGAATAAAAGAACATATGAATCGAGATTTACATATATTTATACCAAGATTATACAAACATGTATATTAGTAAGTATTTTATCGAGATTTGCGACTGCAATGTAAATCACTTTCACGTATCCGCCCTCAAATATAGTCTCCCGTCATGCTTTCATTGTACACTCCTTCTTTGGAGCAAAGTTCGAAGTCCAGTATATCTTGGTAGAACAGCTCGCATTTCTCCTCAGAGTATGCTCCCATGTTCTTCTTGAATTTATCAAGATGAGAATCAAGGACATGGACTTTTAGGGACATTCTGCAGCCAATTTTATTGTAGTTCTTCACAAGAGCCTCAACCAGTTCTGCATAATTTTCGCCCTTGTGATTGCCCATGAAGCCCCAAACCACTGCGACAAAGCTGCCCTAAGCCTGTTTTTCACTTCTACTTAGCTTTTTGGTGAATTCTGTGTCCCTGCACTCCCAAAGGTAAAGATAACAGAGAAACTTCGTAAAGCCTCCTTGTAAACCCATTAGGAATGCTACCATTTTAAATTCTCAGATGGAGCAGCACAGCTTTCAGGCCTCTCAATGAGTTATTTATGAAGAGACACCACTCGTTCGGGTTACAGGCAATTTCATCTGCTTCGTACATATTAGATACATTGTGGAAGAAGCAAAGCCCATCGTGACGAGTGAAGAAGCTTGAGAAATGCTTGCTCTGACTTGCGACTTGCACACTTTCAACTAACAAATCCAATTCCTTGAGACTAGATGTCAAAAGCTCGGCATTCGACTTTGTTAGACCAAATCTTTGATCACACCATTGAGATCTTTTTGGTCGAGGAAGTATGGGTTTATCTCACCAGCTGCACTTCTGAAATTGTGATCTGTATCTTCAACTTTAAACTTCTTCTTTTTTTAATTATTGTAAATTTTACAACACTCAAGAAAGATCTTGAAAATTCTGCAATAAATCTACCTAGAATATACTGGAAAATGGGTAAATTTGAAAATTTCATTTTCCAGGTTACAAAAGTAAAGAAATAAATAGGTCTTTTTCTTTTACATTAGGCATAAAAAAATTGGGAAATAACACTTTCTGCCCAGGAACAAGAAAAAGGATATGGTTTTAAATCCTTTAATAGCTCAATATTTTGTTTGAGAGCTTATGTGATTGAAGCCAGATTACGATACCCATGTTGGGCAGAGCATAAAGATTCCATCATGTAGCTGCAACAAACAAAAATCCCTTGCACTTGCATGTAACAAACTAACTGTTGATATAACTTTTCAATATCTTGAAATGGTTTTACCATTTCTTTCTTCCTATCACTCTAAAAGATGCAATAATTCTTTAAACTATTTAACTAATATTACTACAGATGACATAACATCTGATTTATATGGCTGTAACTTTGTAAACACAATCGTTATTCGCTCATACAAACAGAAGTAAATCTTAGTATATGGTATTGTAAGTAATAAACGTATGTATACAAAAAGTTTATACAGAAGGCCAATATTGTTCTCACGTATCAAGTATTACTAAACAATTTTAAAATTCAGTTAATCATAAACTTAGTATCTAATTCTGAACTCTGCATCTCTGGCTGAGAATACACTGTGTCTTGTACGGTTCAACTTTATTTTATATGCTTAGAAGTTCAGAACCAAGAATTTATATATTAAGGGAGTAATTGTTTGTTTTTGAATTTGGCGCAAAGTTGCTCGAGTGTAATCTGCGCTAGCAGTCCCTAATTTCGCTGTGTAAAGCTAGAGGGAAGGCAGCTCGCCATCACTACCCACCGCCAACTCTTGGGCTATTCTTTTACCAACAAATTGACCGTCATATAATAACGCCCCAAAGAAGTACATGTTGTGGTGTGTCTGGGATTTGAACCAGCGACTCCACGATTACGACTCGAACACCTAAACACACTTGCCCGTGCCGGGGGCAGGAGTAACGGTGAAAGAAAAGAATTAAATAAGTTAAATCTAGCAGTAAATTTTTATTTCTTTCTTAGTGCAATGAAATAACTAAAATAATCTCATTTACTTGATTTTCGATACAGTCACGGACTAACTGGAGATATATTTTTCATGTTAGTCTTACATAAGTCACCGTTTATTATAAGAGTAAAATTAATTATATATCGTTAATGTTTCTCTCTAGAACTCTCTCCTCACCTTATGTTGCTGTAAATTAATAAACGAATTGCTGGTGTGAACGCGATTCATTGTCACAATGATAAAAACATACACTAAGCAGGTGAAGTGAAGGAAAAATTCCATGAGCTACCATTCAATTTTTTACATTGTGTGACACAACTGTAGAGAGTACAATAAATAAACAATTTATTATTATTGTCAATTAAATTTATTTTTGAAAGCAACAAAATAAAGTAACACATGTTCCTGACGTCACTGTTATATCTCTTTTTCTTTCTTCGTGTTAAGAGAAAAATTGTTTGTTTGTTTGTTTGTTTTTGAATTTCGCACAAAGCTACTCGAGGGCTATCTGTGCTAGCCGTCCATAATTAAGCAGGGTAAGACTAGAGGGAAGGCAGCTAGACCCACCACCCGCCGCCAACTCTTGGGCAACTCTTTCACCAACGAATAATGGAATTGACCGTCACATTATAACGCTCCCACGGCTGAAAGGACGAGCATGTTTGGCGCGACGGGGATGCTAACCCGCGACCCTCAAATTACGAGTCGCATGCCTTAACCAGCTGACCGTGCTGGGCCTGTAACCAAGAACCTTTGAAGTAAGCCACATACATAAATGACCAAAACTTTTAGTTCTTTCTTTAATTCACAGATAATTACAAGAAGCAACTGATTAATTTTAACAGCACGAATAATCAGTGTGACATTCATGTATGTTCTTCTCGTAAATTTCAAACAGGAAACAAAATAATCTATTAACATCACAATATTCTGAAGCCAAGATGGTAGAACATAATATTTTTGTTTGGTGGATTTCTATTTTTCAATTAAAAACATGTAAAACGCTGGTAAGAGATACTAAAATACAAATTTAGTTTTTCCTGATTTAGAACTATTAATCAAAGACAGGACAACAATTCAAAAGTGATCAGAATGATTTACCTTCACAGTTTTAACGCTTCTAAAGTTAAAAAAGTAAATAAAGTTTTATCTTGCAAACTGTGGCTGGAATTGTGGATCATTTGGTGGGCAAACCAAGAGTTCCTACCGTGCATTAATTATTTTAGTGTACCATATCTGTACCACTAGGTTCGATTGTAACTCACTCACTATCTTGATTGAGATAAATGCAGTGAACACTGAATGTAAACACGTTAGAGAAAGAAGTATTAAAATATCTTTTTTGTATTGCTAAATATAATCAGCTAGTTTACCCAAATAGGATTTGAAAACGTGATAATTGGTGATATTAGTTTATTTTGAATTTTTCGGAAAATCAGAAAATGAATTTCGGGTTAAGCTTTCTCTAATTTCAAATTAATTAACTAAAAAAAGTTACCTTCCACCACCACGCTGACTACTCCAGTTGAATAACAAGAATATGCTGTTACTGTTATATTGCACCTCACCTTCGACTCTTTGCGAGTCGCGATTTATTATTAATTTCTTACTTTTGCGGTAAGTGGACGCAAAAAAAACAAAAAACTTGAGATTTACAGTTCAACACGTTAATCACTGAACCACGCTTGATTCCCAGCCTTATTTTTACACACGAATCGCTGAAATACCAGGATGATAAAAATGTTTAATATTTTAATTTTGGCTCTAATGAGAACATTTTTAAATTAAACATTTCTATAGATAGGTCCTATATGTTGAAGGAAACAAAAGAAAATTCGTGGCAAGGTAATAAAGATATAAATATGGCGAAGATTCAATAATTCTATCATTACACACATAAACATTTGGGATGAAATATGAACGATTTCTTTATCGGATGAAATCATTTTATACTTTCTAAAACAGCTGAAGGGTAAACGTATGTATCTGTTTTATATATGTGAGAAAGCATAATCACTGGTATTAAATAATGTTCACAGATTCTCAAAGGTCATATTTCAAAGAAAATCAGTTTCAGCTTGCCGATATTGATTGTGCAGACTAATTAACTCTATAAGTTTCAGAAAATATTTGTTGGTAAAACGTATAATCGCCTCACTAACTATTATAAATCCTAGTCGATAAGGCATGATTATATAAGTATATAAATGAACTGCTGGGATAAGGTGGCTAACCCGTCTATCCGAGTTAGTTCAAGTTCATCAGTGCAACTAATAGTGACACGTGTTATCGAGCATGTTCCAAAAGTATCCTATACACAATCAGTCGGACCAATCATTTAATACACTCGTATTACAGGAAGATGTTATCTAGTGAAGCAAGATGTATTCTTGTATTATCACTGAGTGAAACATTGTTCTGACTGTTGACACGTGCTTATGTTGAATAGTACTCCTTTTACCATGTCATTTAAATAAAGCGCACTCCCTTCTAGGATTAGGGTTATGGATGTTCTTCAAGAGAAGTGTGTTGTAGATGGCGTTGAATAGCCATCACAGTTTTAGCTTCTCAGCTAAAAAATTAAGAATTGCTTTGTAGAGATGCGTGCGAATTCCAAAACAAATACACGTATAATATCAACACTTTTAAACAGTGCGATAAATATTGCCTTGACTAATATGCCAAAACTAATACGTGTTTTCTTTACGTGGATTTACAGTTTCATATAGTCCCATCCATTTCTCCTGATACATATCACATCACAGTGCAAAGTATAGCATGATTCGTCTGTGTGCAAAATGTTTGACTTTGTGACCAATACAAGTTCATCAAACCACACAACAGGTTATGCAGTACAAAACACAACTTTATAAACATGTTCCTGGTTGGCTTGCTGACATGTACAGTTTCTATTTTGATTTAATGGTACAGTTAGAACCTAATACCCATATTAACTCCTATTGACAAACTCTCATGCTCATTATTATTGCCTTTGTTAACAGTCAGTACCAAATAATAAATATTAGTCCATATTATATTTGGGTTGCGAGATTTCATTTTCATTTTTTAGCTGCTTTGGTTTGTTTTTTTAATTTCGTGCAAAGCTACAAGAGGGCTTGCAGTGGGAGACGAGACAGAAGGCAGCTAGTCATCACAACCAACTCTGGTGGTGCTATTTTATCAACGAATAGTAGGATTGAGCGTCACATTATAACGCCCTCACGGTTGAAAAGGCAAGCATATTTGGTGCGACGGGGGTGTGAACCAGCGACCCTCAGATTACAAGTCGCACGCCTTAATCCTCCTGGCCATGCTGGGCTTACAAACAGTGAAGGATATTATGGATGTGAATAAAAATATCTCATTTTCACATAAGGATATAGTTTACAAACAGTTATTTTAGTTGTTCATTTGAAGATAAGAGTGAGATAATTTCAATAATTGTCAATGTGTTTTCTCACTTTTTGTTACTATCTTTTTTAAATAATTAAGATATATTTATTCAAATATTCTGCATTTATTTCGCCCCCCCCAGTAGTTCAGCGGTATGTCTCGGACTTACACGCTAAAATCCGGGTTTCGATACGCGTGGTGGGCAGAGCACAGATAGCCCATTGTGTTGCTTTGTGCTTAATCCAAAACAACAACAACAACAATCTGTATTTATAACATTTTTGTACATAAGAAATCAGAAAATAAATAAAAGTTTATAGTTATGTTGCATAATTTTCCAAAGATAGAAAATCTAACAATAGACGTTATAAAGAAATTTATAATTTTATAGTTTGAAATGTAAACAGTTTTATTTAACAACATCTACGAAAAAAGTTAGCTTTGTTTTTAGCAGAATACGCCACTGTTTAAACCAACATCATGAGTGTTTATTTTCACAGTAAAATGTTAAAATGGTGACACAATGTGCGTATATAAAAGAAAATTTTTATATTTTGCATTGAGTTTAAGTTGTTTTTCTTTTAATTTCGCACAAAACTACTCGAGGGTTATCTGTACTAGCCGTTCCTAATTTAGCAGTGTAAGACTAGAGGGAAGGCAGCTAGTCATCACCACCCGCCGCCAACTCTTGGGCTACTCTTTTACAAACGAAAAGTGGGATTGACCGTCACATTATAACGCCTCACGGCTGGGAAGGCGAGCATGTTTAGCGTGAGTCAGATGCGAACCCGTGACTCTCAGATTATAAACGCATGCCTTAACATGCCAGGCCTTGAGTTTAAATTGTACATATTGTATTGTTTACTTGTACACGTTCTATTAACCTTAAGTTTTTCTTTCTTTCTGAATGTCAACATAAGTATGATTTATAAAGGTATAATTTTGTTCGTTTCAATTTGTATATATATATATCACATCTACATTTTTACGAATAAACATTCAATATTTCAGTCTACGTTTTTCGCGTTAATAAGTCAGGAATGACTTTTTAAGCTTTATTCTTTGACCACGACTGCTTTACCCGCGTGCCAAAGTTTTTGCGAGTGATACAAGGTATACAACACACTTGAATTCAACTATCAGAGACGTCTGTACCCAATATGGCGAATTCGCTGTCAATGGTTTAATATCAGTCATGCCAGATTTGTAATCAAGTTCAAACTACTCTAAAGAACTAAATATCGAGTTTCTATACTTTTGGTGGTGACGACAAAGATAATTCATTATTTAGCCTTGCACATAACAACAAACTAAAAAGTTCTTTGACAACAAACGTGACCATTATAGCGAAGACTTGTTATTGGTTTAAAAAGTTTCTGAACATGTTTTCCGTTTTAAATTCTCAAAAATCAAAACAGTTTTCATTATTGAAACATTTTGTGTAAATGTAATTCATAATATATTTTTAATTTATAAAATAAATCAAAAGTTGGTTCTTTTCCTCGGAGCCAGGTCCCGAAGAAACCACAACATATATCTAATTGAGATAACAATGTGATACTGTGGTCTTCACTCTATCACAACTTAGAATTAATCACTATTATTGCTTTATTAAAGGTGCCTGGCATGACCCAGCGCGTTAAGGCGTGCGTTTCGTAATCTGAAACGCGGGTTCGCGCCAAACATGCTCGCCTTCCCAGCCATGGGGGCGTTATAATGTGACAGTCAATCCCACTATTCGTTGGTAATAGAGTAGATCAAGATTTGGCGGTGGATGGTGATGACTAGCTGCCTTTCCCATTGTCTTACACTGCTAAATTCAGGACGGCTAGCACAGATACCCCTCGAGTAGCTTTGTGCGAAGTTAAAAAAAAACAACAAACAAACGAATATTTTATGACAGAGAAATATAACACTGACAAGAAACGTTAAACAATAGTTCTGTTTTATCAATCAAAACATACATCTAAGTTCCACAAAGAGCAACAGCGATAAATTATTCCTGAACAACATCTGTACGATAAATATATATATCAACAACATAACCTTCATACTATGAATTGTTTTTCGTGCGATAGTATATTCATGCCAAGAATAAAGCGCATGTTTGTTTTTCTTGTCAGTTGAAAGCAAGAGCTTACAAAGTAGCAAAAAACACATGAAATAAAAAGAAGCGCAGTTTTTACTTTGTGAAATAAACAACAATTGTAAACATCAAATAAAGCCCCATCAGTTTTCATAATATATGTTTTCAATCAAAGACATGGAAAACACGTGGAAGGGACATAATATTCTCTTCCTTGTCACTGGTCGGTTATGTGTGAAGTTAACTTACTCGCAAACGCAATCAAACATGACAGTGGCTTAGTTTAAAGAGAAAAAAGTCTGAAGAATTCTCTCCTCAACAGAGGTGGTCACGAACTTTGAGATTCCTTTACATTCCCTCACATAAAAGATTGTTTAACTTTTACTTGTTTAAGGTGATGAAATGCGGTTAGGATATAAAAAATGATGGGTGAAAAAGTGGGGAGCGAAATGAAGGTGGCACCGGAGAAGTTGGCCAGGCAGGAACCCAACAAGCAGATATCAACGTAAAACGATCCGATTCAAAGCAGAGCATTAGTTGTTGCCTTGGCTGGGATCTAAATGCCTTAGATTTCGATGTGAGGAGAAACTGGAGTGCCCCGCAAAATCCAACTTTCACAGAACAGGCGCCGAATGTTTTACCTGACCTGTGCCCAGATCTAAAAAAAGAGTTAAATATAAACATGAATTAACCTAATCTATGATTATGTATTTTGTTAAGTGATTTGGGGTTGTTTAAATATTTTATATGAGTAACTTTCTCGTTTAATGAATAATTTTTATCTTTTCTCTGAGTCCCATTCTTTTGTGAGTTGTTGTTTCCGTGATGTCTTATATCAGAGGCTCAGGAATCACAGAAAAAGTAAATTGGTTTGAACATCTTTGAAACATGGTTTCTCCATGTTGCTGATAATGTTGACTAGTTTCTTCGGGTCGCATGGAGATGAAGCCATCAGGTAAAAGCTGATTACAAAAAGATCCCCTAAGGTGCTCTATACAGATATTTACTGGTCCAATTACCCCACGCTAAAATTTCCAATATAAACAAGGACTAATCTCAAATTATTTCTTTTTATTTTGGCTTACCTGTCAAAATGTGGTGTATCCTTTACCTTGCCACGAGTGTAATGCTCCTTGGATAATGCAGGAACTTTTGCTGCTTAGGAGAGATATTGGAGAAATCGAACGTTTGCCTGAAAGTTTATCCTGGCAGACCTGTTTTCATAGCTATACATTTTGCAAGTGTCTGAAAGGAAAGTGAGTTGGTTTCTTTGTTGACTCCACATACTTTAGGACAATTGTAATATTTAATGGTGATATTGGAGTTCATGGTGAAGTAAATATGTGAATAAACTGACCAGTTCCTTATTTCTCTCACGTAGTTAAAACACTATAAAATATTCTCACAGCTTTCGTTATGATGCAACTAAATTCTAGGAAAATTTGAATGAATTTGGTTATTGGTGCTCCATGTGAGAAATTTTTCTTGATTCCTGGAAAACCCAAATTATTGTTTTGAACATAAAAATAATACATAAATAAAAATATTTTATCACATCTACAAGGTAATACCTTATGCATTTGCAAAGAAATTACATCTTTGTGATTTATATTTCATTAAAGTCCGACTGAGAAAGTCTATTTTACTTATCTGTTTTCAAAAGTTTACAAAGGAATGAATTATTTATTTGTTGCAGGTAAAAATTTCAAGGTTTAACACATCCACCATATTCTATATTTACATTAACTATATAAAACCATAATGAAGTTTTGGTGCATGTCAGTCATCACTACATGTCATCTAATCAGTTCACGATACTTCAATGGCAACAAAACAAAGATATCTGTGTTACTGTTCACATACCCACAGAACTGTCAGACATCTAAACAACCTATGCATACCCTACAGAACTTTCTATTTTACTTTCACCCACCTACACACAGCTATCCATCACTCATCCACTCATCTATCATCTGAAACCACAGTTATCGGATATCTAAATGTTTTTACAGTACTATACACATCTACCAACTATCTACCTTACTTTCAGTAGTCTACATAAGTATTAGCTGTTTACACACCTATATTTATGAATCTATCAGCCTGTCAATATGCTCTCTGCATACCTCACAGCTCTTCCTCATCTGAATGCTTTCTTCCAACCAATTAGCCATTTACACCAATCAGTTTTATAAAAGACCTATCAAGTATATATATACAGACTGGTAATCTACATATCTGTCAGATTTCTACCAGAGTTCTGAATTTTGTACTGTCATTTCATACAGTTACCATCTTGTTTTTCGTTGTCACTCATTTCGACCTCTCTCATTCCTGCTCATCCAGTCTTACATCTTTCACTCCCTCCAGTGGCACAGCCGCATGTTTACGTACTTACAACGCTAGAAACAGGGTTTTGATACCCATGGTGGGCAGAGCACAAATAGCTTATTCTGTGTCACTACACATATCATACCAGATTTATCTTTTAAATATAACAAAGGGCAGACAAAGAGATATTAACGACGTTCTTCAGCAAGTTATATTTAAAAATTTCACAAACTAAAACAACGAACGAAGCAGAAAGTATTTGCGTTAGCCGTCCCTAATTTAACAGTGAAAGACAAGAGAGAAGGCAGCTGGTCATCATCACCCAGTGCCAACTGTTGGGCTTTTCTTTCACCAATGAATTGAAGGATTAACTGTACATATTAACGCTTCCAAGGTTGAAAAAGCGAGCATGTTTGGTGTGACGTGGGTCCAAACCTGCGACCCTCAGGTAACGAGTCGAGTGATTTAACTATCTGGCCATGCGTATCTTAAGTAATAATGATATATTACACGGAACTTTCGTTTTTTAATTTCTATTTTGGTCTTGTGATGATTGACAAAAACATTTATTATTTGAGTTATTTCATTAAAAATATCAATAATTTGAATTTTATAAGTATTTAGCTATGTTTTATTTACATTTTATTTTTGTGGTTATCAAATGATACTATATTTTTTTACCCTTCATGGCCGAGCGCGTTAGGCGTGCGCGGGTTCGCATCCCAGTCGCGCTAAGCATTCTCGCCCTTTCAGCCGTGGGGGCGTAATAATCCGACGGTCAATATCATTATTTATTGGTACAAGAGTAGCTTAAGAGTTAGCGATGGGTGAAGATGACAAGGTGTTTTCCCTGTTGTCTTACACTGTTAAATTCGGGACGGCTCAGGTTTCTCCACCTGGTTGGGGGTTGTGCAGTTGGCTAAAAATTTACTCACTTAAAAAACTAGCTTGTTAATGAGTCCGCAAGCAATTGCAGCCCTATGTTCCTTCATGAAATCAAGAGGCATAGCAATAACAAATAATTTATTTATAAAATATTTATTGTATTTATAATATCATGCTGTTTATTGATTGAAAGTAACATAAAATACATTTAATAATAATGTATTTTTATTAGAATGTATTTTTTGCATAAAATTTTTTATTTTGCTGACGTATTGCATTATTGTATTTAATTCGGTTGGTTAAATAGTAATGTAAGATGTGAAAGCGCTTCCAACCAAGTAAAAATATTCAAAATTCAGTATTTCGAAATTAGTGATCCTTTTAATACTTTTGACATACATGTATATATCTAAAAGGAGTTTTACTTTCAATGAACTATATTCAACTAATTGTCAACACACAACCCAAAATAAATTTTATAATGTTCTACATTAGCTACACAGCTTAACAAGAAAAATATTCAATCTTTTTTTGAAAACTATAAACACCATAATGCAATATTAAAATATCACCAGCTTTGTGAGTCCGTAGATTTTCTGCTGTTGTACTAGAGGACTGCACTGGCACGTGTCATCATGAATTGGCGATGGTTTCTTTAAGATTTTTGGAACAATTAATTATATATGACGGTCTTGTCAAAGAGTTTGAATTTTATCCTTTTAAAATATATTTAGTTATGAAATGTATAGTACTAGTGTTGAAAATAGTCTATTACTACCAAAGAGAGCGGACGTTTTAGTTTCATAAAGAGAGAGTATTTACTGATTATCCTAAGATTGCTGTGGTGAGACCTTGACCTCATCTGTTGCAAAGCAAGAAGTCTACAGTTTTCTTGGCTTTGTATTCTAGTACCAATGTTTAAAACAAACTTTTCATGGATAGTAATGCCACTCCACGGTCTAGAAACGTGAATATGCTCTTTGGATAGAGTGAGACATCTGATTGAACTGTCAAGTTTGTTTAAGTGAATACTGCAGCGGTAGCTTATCCATAATAGTGTAAATTTCAGTTGGTCACCAATGCTCTGCTCCCAGTTGGTGAAGTGAAATACGTTTTTAACCAATACTATTTTCAAGGTACATAAAGGTTACCTTTACGCCTTCTCTTTAATGAATTTCTTTTAAGGTTCTCCCAAGCAACAGCCAATACATCTATTTTATAGATAGGAGCTATTACTGTAGAGTTTGTACATGAATATACGTTGATGGTTAGATATTGGTTTCTTCATAGTGTATGGTGTGTTTTTTTCTATTAAATGGCTGGTATCCTGATTTCTTGTAAATCAGAGGTGACAACAAAATCACATCCTCAGTCTCCTATTTAAATCATGCCACTTTGGGTAAATCTGTGATGCACAGATGAAGCTTATTCGTGCACTCCTCGTGCTTTCCAATGTCTAACATCTACGGTAACTATGTATTAAAGAATCACTCTGCTAGAGTGTGAGGGACAGATGAGTTCAGTCAGAATATGACATAACAGGTGTTCATTTCATGCAGGATCAACAAACGTCGCCAACATACACTGAAGAAAACAAACTGATGTCCCAGTGAAACTTCACAATGTTTTTTCAAAATAAAACCACTTAATAATGCTTATATATCTTTTTGTGTTAATTTAATGTTGATAGACATATATATGGTAGTCTATAATGTTTCTATTTTCAAATTACTTAACAATACTTGCAACTTCGTATGAAAAAACCAAAACGAGAATAATGCTTAATTTTTTGGATGATACTTCGTCGGGTGCAACACAAATGTACATTTATTTACTATAAACTGATACATGTGTGTTAGCTATTTAATTATATCAATCGTTACTTTAGGATTCTTCAACTAGTGAAAACTGAAGAACTATGAGACTTCTATCCTTGAGGAGAGCATTTAAAAACTGAAACATCTCTAAACATATTTTGGGAAGTCACAAAATGTTGTAACTTAAAACCAAAAAGTGTATAAATGACTATTGTGTTTGGCCGCCATGTTCATTCCATTTTAATGTGGCTCTCTCACAGATGCGGGATGTTTTCAAGCGATTTTTACAATCCGTTGTTTATAGATTAAAACACATAAGTCACTTATTTGTATTCTGAAGGACCACACAGTATCTTTGCTTACATCAATAGGTTCATGCAGATTTGATTCAAACGTAACCTTTAACATTCTTTGCTTAAGACTTCTGTATCACCTACATTCCACTTACTAACTCTTCATGTTATAATTTCTTTTCTACACAACATCTTGAATCAAAACTTTTTCTCAAAATTGGCAAAAAATATTTTTCCAATCATTTGGATTAATCTAATAAAGTACATACTAAAAGAAAATTTAACCCCAATTACCTCAAGTCGATCTGAAGGTTATTTTTGAACCTGCTCTTAAGCCAAAAATGTTTTCATAACATGGGTCGTTTGTTTACATATAATTGGTCCTCAATTGCACCAGTGACAAGTTTACCGACTTACAACCTTAAAATCTGGGTTTCGATTTTTAGTGCCCCCCAGTGTCTCAGCGGTATGTCTGCGGATTTACACGCTAAAATCCGGGTTTCGATACCCGTGGTGGGCAAAGCACAGATAGCCATAGACATTCCCAGTAACCAGTTAGCAACCCTCATAGAATTCACCACAATAAAGACAAACTTCATGTTCAACAACCAAAACTATATACAAACAAATGGCCTAAGCATGGGCAACCCAGTATCGCCAGTTCTAGCCAATATTTTTATGACACAAATTGAAACACAAGCAATTAATACAGCATTACATCCACCACTATACTGGTACAGATATGTAGATGACACGATTGCGGGATTCGAATCTACAGAACACATACTTAACTTTTTCACTCACATTAACTCTATACATCCCAACATTAACTTCACATGTGAACAGGAAGAAAGCAATCAAATATCATTTCTTAACCTCAAAATTATAAGAACCGACACACAATTCAAAACAGAAATCCACCGAAAAATCACCCATACTGGACTATACATTCCTTGGGACTCAGCACATGAAACAAAACAAAAACTCAACATACTAAGAAACCAGATAAACACAGCCATAAAACTATGCTCACCAGATAAAATTAACGATGAATTAGATAAAATAAAACAACACTTCATCAACATTAATAAGTTTCCTCCACAAACCGTAGAAAACATTATACGCACACACCTAGACAGAAAGCAAAATCAACCAACAAAAGTAAATATATCTCACGAATCAAAAAATCACGAAACCATATACTGCTGTATACCATATATTCCTGACATCAGCAAACAAATAACCAACATTTGGCAAAAACTAGTAACAAAATATAACATTCCAGTTAACACTAAATTTATTCAAAAACCAGGCACAAAACTAAGGTCTATACTATGTAAGAACTACACTGACAAACACCACACCAACATTATTTATAAAATACAATGTGATAACTGCCACGACTTCTATATAGGAGAAACAAGTAGAAAAATGGAAACCAGATTCAAAGAACATAAAAAGTCACCCTCACACGTTTTCGAACACTGCAAGTCAAATGGACACAACATAACCATAGAAAACACTAAAATACTAAATAAAGAAACAAACATAAACAAACGAAAAATTAAAGAAGCCTTACTTATACAACAACTTAAACCCAAAATAATCCAATATAAAGGAACACCATTATACCTATATTAATATTATAGACAAAATTATATATTCAAACCGCGCCCTCTACATTGCAACACTCAATTATACAACCCCTCCCAAACATGTGGTCAGCTTCCGACCAGTAACCCTTTCTTTGTGAACCTGACGATGACCGAAGAAGGTCGAAACGTTGTTCGCTCTTCTATTTGAAGTGTTTTCTGGGCCCAGAAGAGCCGTTTTTGCATATAAAAGTATCTGTAGATCTACTCCACCTTCGAATATCATAACAATACAGTTTGAAATAATAATTGACTTTTGTAAGTTGCAATGATTATAGAAGTTACGTTTGCTGCAACAGTTTTGAAAGAATATTATAGAAAGTAATAAGTTGGTTTCGCGAGTATAATTGCATCACTCGAGTGCAGTTACAAATATACTGTGTGAAATCTACAAACTACGTCAAAACACAGGCATCTCAGACGTGTGTGTATGTTTTCTTACAGGAAAGTCACATCGGTTTTTCTACTGAGCCCATCGAGGGGAATCGAACCCTGAATTCAGCGTTGTAAATCCGTAGACATACCGCTGTACCTCAGAGAGATGGAAATAATTAAAATGTG
Source organism: Carcinoscorpius rotundicauda (assembly GCA_011833715.1). NCBI lineage: Eukaryota > Metazoa > Arthropoda > Merostomata > Xiphosura > Limulidae > Carcinoscorpius > Carcinoscorpius rotundicauda. The sequence goes on along the minus strand of CM022397.1, from coordinate 49,695,549 downwards.
AACAGGAACAGCTGTAAGTGGGTTTGTAATATACTCTGGTAATAAATGTAGATGTAAAAGAGTCAACAGTGATGTCTAAAAAGTTAAATTTGGGAAATAAATTTAACACGTAATTTCGGGTTTATTTAGAACAACTTGCGATATTCACGTACAGATAATTATTATTCACATATATGACAGTCTAAAACCTTGATATATCAACCTGCCAATCATCAGAAGATATCACTGTATTCATTCTTGCGCTACTTATATTTTACTTGTAAAAAAGCCAACTATGTTAAAACTAACGACATCCTTGACCTCACAGATATAGCCACATGTAGAGTTGGCCGAAAATCATCACTACATACAACTAACAAGCGTTTTCTCATATCGCACTTATTCTAAATTATATGCTTAATTTACCTCTATTTCACGCTTTGCAATTAATCTATCTACATGTGATTACTGACAAAAATATAAAAACAACAGTAAATATTAACTCTTAAAGTCAGTTATAGCGACTATCGGACACAAAATTGGCCTATAAACATGTTATTTGTCTGGCTGTGAAAAGAACCTTCCCTGATATTGTGAAGATCCTAAAGAGTCTTGTGGAGGAGGACAATGTCCACAGAGCCACTGAATCAAAGGGCTTGTGCATCCTCCTAGATCATAGTTCGTAGTCAGTATAGTGGTCACAGAAAAACTACTGCTGATGACAAAACAGTTATCAGCCTACTTCCAGTCATTTGACCAATCACCGCAGAGGACCTAATACAATCTGTAATCCCTGGTTTTTTTCAGAAATGTGAACTGAAGCAGCATGGAAAGACTTGAAAGAGTCTGCTAAGGATATATGTAAGAAAGTGGGAATACGCAATGAGACGGTGCGTCAAGGTAAACAGCGATCTGCCCACAGACAACAGACACCTGGACGAATTCATAATTACATCTAGTACTGGCCAAGGAGTTGAACCAACACCAGATGCCAGGAGACACACTTTCTATTCCATCATAAACAGAATGCTCAACGAGCTGAATAAAAGATTCTCCTTTGATGCCTGCAGTGTTCTGATGAGTGTAACTGCATTGAACCTCAAACACTCCACATTTCTGAACAAGCAAGCACTCTTAGGAATGGCAGCAATCTATGGCGTGGCAGAGGATGACCTCGCAGTGGAGATCCACCAGTTAAACCGGCTAATTGCCAGGAAGACAGACAAGGGGCAGGAAGTATTCACACCATTGGAACTTGCAATCATGCAGGAGTCATACAAGGATGCTTTCATGGATCTCCACAAACTTGTCTGCATCGCTGTGACCCGGCTTGTCACTTCACTTAACTGTCAAAGAAGCTTCTCATGTCTGAAGCTTCTCAAGACATTCTTCATTTAGAAGGTTATTTAAAAGCAAAACAAATAAATAATTAGCTTTTGTATAGTGTATAGAATCAAACAGATAATAACAATAAAAGGTTTATAATAACGTATAAGAAGTCAAAAGAAGTTATATATAGTTAAACGTTTGACAGCCTTAATATAGAAGGAAGTGCTTGAGGATTTTAGTTGGTTTCAATACCACAAAGATTTTCAAAGTGTTTGATTGTTTTTAGGAGTTGATATTTCTTCAATTTAATGATCCCAAAAATACTTTAGTGCAATGTACTTTGCTTGCAGATATTGCCTGTTTTTACTTTTCTTAATATCGTAACACCCTGGTTACCCATCTGTGATTATATTGTTCTTTTCATAGTATTTCAATATTTTGACGTTTCATTCATGCGCACTTGTTATCTGGAGCGAATCAAAGACTCTGCTTAATAACAAATGATAAATAATATTTTACAATGTTTGAATTGCGTCTTGATACGAGAAATGTACAATAACACATAAAATCGATTTACTATAAGAAACGTATGTACTGCTTTTTGGCATCAACACATCAGATATATTTAATGTCATATACTGTTGTAACATGAAACACTGAAAAGAGTTTATTCATCGCATGAGATATCAAGAGTGCTCAATCACAACTGCATGTGTATCGTGTTTGTAGTTAATGCGTGATTTAGACTGCTAAAAAGAGTTACCAGTAAATATTATTTACTCAAAAAGAAATTAAATATATCAGTGTGGTCTTTGATACAAGAAACGAGTGTGTTCTATACAATATAGGCTTATGCAGTTTCTTATATATACACCTATATCTGTCTTCCAATTTTTAGTTTTTCTGACAAATACAATTACATGAAACTTTGATTGCGTATATAAGAACTCATTGAACAGTTTACTTTCAAGTAGAATTTAATGTAGTCCATAACAAGACATTACCTATTAAATTTACTATCGTAAGTTTGGTTTGGTTTTGAATTTCGCACAAAGTTATACGATGGATATCTGTGCTCGCTGTCCCTAATTTAGCAGTGTAAGACTTTTGTTTGTTTTGAAATTTCGCACAAAGCTACCCTAGTTTAGCAGTGTTAGACCAGAGGGAAGGCAGCTAGTTATCATCACTCACCCCCAACTCTTCGGCTACACTTTTATTAACGAATAGTGGGATTGACCGTAATATTATAATGCCCCCACGGCTGGGAGGACGAACATGTTTGGCGTAACGGCAGGGATTCGAACCTGCGACCCTCAAATCACTAGTCGAGTCTCTTAACCACCTGGTTTGCAGTCAAAGAAATAAACCCCAAAATTTAGTCTAGTAGTCTGAAACCTGAAAAACAAGGCTCTTGAAATGTGGCCAAATGGTTCTAATTAAAGGGTTCTTGAACCCATTTCTTCTGTTTGTCAAACTGTTACTATGAAGCTTAAACTGTGAAAAGTACGAAACAAAAATTGTTTGTTAGAATAAAAGTCAAGATTGTGTACTATTATTATAGCAGAAGGTTCCCGAGTCCTATTAAATCACCAGAAAGTTATCTAAGTTAATATTTGTAGGTGAAAAATGTTAAAACATTGAACCTAATTTATTATACGGGCATAGCATTGCCAGGTAGCTGGTGCGATGGACTCGCACTAATCCCCGTCACACCAAACATGTTCACCCTTTCAGCTGTGGGAGTATTATATTGTGACGATCAGTTCCACTATTCGCTAGTTGTTCTACCATTGGCACAAGATGGTTTTGCTAGATCCTTCCCTCCAGTCTAACATTGAAAATTAGAAATAGCCAGCGCAAATAGGCCTCGTGTAGCTTTGTGTGAAATTAAAAAAACAAACAAACATTTTCTATTTTAACCTTGTTTACCTCATGCTTTTTGTGTGATAAAATGATATTTTATGTTTGTTACATCCTGGGACAAAGACTTTACTGTTGAGCTGCACCCAAACAAAATGGCCACCAAAAACAAGTTGACAACACCATTGTTCCCAGACATTGGTGTTGCGTTATCTCCGAGAACTGCTTTATTATAGCTGTTAAGACTGAAAAAATATGGTGTTATATATTCTCATTTGGAAAGTCTTGTATTTGAAGCTGACGGAACTACAATACTACGAAATAACTTTTATTCTATTGTTTTGGAATTTCACACAAAGCTACTCGAGGGCTATCTGTGCTAGCCCTCCCTAATTTAGCAGTGTAAGACTGGAGGGAAGGCAGCTAGTCATCACCACCCACCGCCAACTCTTGGGCTACTTTTTTACCAACGAATAGTGGGATTGACCGTCACATTTTATGCCCTCATGGCTAGGAGGGTGAGCATGTTTAGCGCGACGCGGTAGCAAACCCGCGACCCTCGGATTACAAGTCGCCCTCCTTACGCGCTTGGCCATGCCAGGCGTTGACGTAGAAACTGGTATTGTTTTGTAATTATATGGCCAGAACTCGTTATATGCAAAATAGGACGATAAACTTACACGTGTCTTTGTAATTTACAGTAACTATCGACGCTATTCGTGGTTTCATGTTGCTCATAATTAACAGCGATTATTACTAGCTAACAGATGTATCAATGCGATTCCTGGTAAGAGATTTTTGAAAGTTTTATTTTTCTATTCAAATATGTCTGAAGCAATATAAACAAGGTTTTTTATTTTTACGAGAATTTACAATGAAGCTAGGAATTAAGCTCAATGAACTATGTGTGCTTTACCAACCACGTGTACTGAAACCCGATTTCTAGCGTTATAAGTCTACAGACATGCAGTTGTGTCACTGGCGAAGTGGGGCAGAGAGGTGAGAAAAAATAAAATGGAATTGTCCCATCAGACATTTACGTATTTAATTTAGGTGATTACAAGGTATGTCAGCTAGTTCAAATAAATGAGACACATTGTCTTTAAAACATACAGAAACAGAAAATTGTATCTGAATGTATTTCTAAAATACATTCATTCTTTTCTTCAAAACCAACTTTTGAATTTTGGTGTACATATTGTTGAGCAGGTTTATGATTAAATGTTGTGAAAATGTGTACTTTAATGTAATTATTTTCAGGAGCCATGAGTATTCTGGCAAAATTCATGGTACACTTATCTCTTTACAATGAATTAGATCTTTGGATTCCTGTAAGATCGATGGTTTTCTGCTCTGATCATTCAGTTTATGCAATATTAACTTGAAGTTTGTAGATAACTTGTTTTGATAATCAAAACAAAAGTACAAAGTTTTAACAAAATGATGATAACATAATCTTGTTAAAACATTTATATAAATATATATTTATATTACTTATCCATTTAAGATAGTTTCCAAACTTTAATTTTTTTAAAATTGGGTTCCCTGTCATCAAACTTAAATGTTGCATTAACCAAGCCAGTGATGTATGTGTTACCCATTACTGAGTTGGTTTTGAACTCAAAATTACAAGTTGCTTCATGTTATGAAGTTCACATAAGAACCAAGTCAAACTGCACAATCTGGAACTTCCCTGATTCACTCATGCTGTTATTTTTTTAGAATGTTTTGTTGGACAAACACATACAATATTTCCCATATTTCAAGAAAAAAATCTTGTTGGTTAATTTACTCTAGCTGTACCTAAAAGAATGCCAAGTGCTATTTGAAATTTATTATTTTTTTGTCTTGTGTGTTGTATCATGTGAGTTGATTTGAGACTGCATTTTTACCCTGATTTGCTTATTATTAAATAGTCATCTACAAACAGGGAAGACTTCTCTAAGTGAAAACTTCCAACTGTTGCAAGCTTCCACAAAAATAAAAATATATCTACATCTGTGCTTTTATCTATTACAGAGTACAATGCACACATTTAATTACAGCTAAACTCTTCAACATTGGATTTGTAAAAGCAATGAAGGACTTTAACTACTGTTGTTTTGTTTTCCATGATGTAGATTTGCTTCCAGAAAGTTTTCGTCACATTTACACTTGTTTCAAACAACCCAGATATGTGTTCAGCACTGGACACTTTCAGATACGTGATTCATTCAGATTCATTATTTTCATGAAAACACAAAAGCATTTTATCACTTACAATGTACTTGTAATTCAACTGAATAGATAAAGATAATACAAATAATAGTTTTATTGTGAATGAAAATAAGTAATTATTGTACCAGTTTGTTTATGTACCTTTGACATTAAAAAGGTTTGTCAAAGAACATAATTACATTATTATATATGCTATTACTTTTAGAAATTTTATATGGATTTCTCAATAATTGGACTTTTTCAGGTTTTTAATCTTGTATTCTTTGTCTTTAATTGCTGAAATGTAATTGCTTTAACAAATACAATTCACTTTTGACCCTTTATATTTGATCAGGGGTCAAATTGCACATGCTGTAATCTTTTGAATATTGTCATTCTAAATTGTATTTTGTTTCTGACATCAGGTTAATCAAATATTTATTTTACCCAAATTACTAATTTAGCGACAGTTCATGTTTGATGAGAGTAAACACTAGATGGCAGTTTACAGTATCAACAAAACTGTTGTTCAGCACTTAAATGTTCTGGATATCATAAAAATGCAATATTCAAACTGCATGATAAATAAATATATTTTAAGTCATTACATGAATATTGCTTTGCACTATGGCTTGTTAGACTGATGTACTAAATTGATATATATTTAAGTACAACGCTTGTAATCCATGGATTATAGTTGGAATTCTTTCTCTGATATACTGATTTTTAAAACCTTCCAGCTTTCGTTGGACAAGTAATTTTTATCATTTGAACACCACTTTGCACTTGGATTTGTGAGCATCAAATTAGACTGACATCTGAAGTACAAATACTTTTCTAAAACATTTGATTTTTTGAGTTGAATGGGCTTGTATATCTCAGTAAAAGCTTAAATTACCCATATATAAAATAGAAATATAGTTAACATTCCTTTTTCAATATAGGGTCAATCCATCAGACTGACTGCATGCACTTTAAGTTTATAAACTGTTTTCAAAACCTTTCAACCCTCACTTTATTCTGAAGTGTTTTTATATTTTTAAGTAAATAAATATATTTTGATATATTGAAATTTCAATGTCATTTACAAAATTCACATATACTTATTTTTATGATTCATTAAATTTTTTAACATATTTCTGGCTCATTTCATTTTACTATGAGCCCTTAGCATACATAACAAGTTAACTGATGTGAATTTTCAAGAAACATCACATTTACAATTTTCAGATTTTTTAAATATGCAAATAAGTTTCAATTATTTGTCAGTTATTACATTTTTAATGGGGAAAAGTAAAAGTCGTACATACCAAAGTAAAACGACAGTCTAAATTCTTTTTTCTTACTTGCCATTTTAAATATTTAAGTTTGATTTAGCGGTTCATAAAAATAATGTCTAATAACTAGGAAAGACTGAATGTTCATGTGGTTTCTTATCATGTATACAACCAGATGTTTTTGTGTTTTGTAATTGATGTCAGTATCCAGAATCTCATACTTTATAAACACTTTTAAAATGTCAAATAAAAACACTATAATTTGACACATGGCAGTTGTTTTGTAAATTCTAACTAAATATTCATAAACAAACTTAGAATGAGAGTAAATTCAACGGAGAATGACGATAAAGTAAAGAAAAGAATAATAATCATAACATATAGCTTAACTGATAAAATATTAGAAAATTTCAGTTTTACAAAGTTCACACACTATGATGTGTTTTTTAACCATTTGTTAATGCTGGTAAAATATTTATCTAAAAATGTTTAACATAAACATCCATGTTTTCATCTTACTTAACCTTCCTGCATTATTTCAGTTCTTCATGGATCTTTAAAGTGTTTGGATATATGTTTTTGTAGAAACCTACAAACTAGAAACAAGTTTCACTTCTGCATTTAGTATGTTTAAACCGCTTACTTCCATTCCTTTAACATCTCACTTTTACATTCACCAGTATTTCAACAAGAAAACTGCTTCTATATCTATTTTTAAATTTCATATTTTCTTGTTATTGAGTAATTATCCACTGTTAGTTTTTTACACTAATTTTATAGCAGATCACTTATATGCTACACATAGAGAAAATAGAGTATATTTATATATAAGTAAAATAATATTAATCCTTCAGATCACATGCAACATCTGTTACTTCAAAATGTTGAGAGAAAATAGCTTTTACAGAAACATTTATTGCAAACAGACAGTTCTTTGATAAGAAAATCTAATTGTTTAAGCCAATTTCTGTCGATATAAGAAGCATGTACTTTAATAACGCTATGTAATATAACACGATGTAATACAAATTTTGTTCCCGTATAAAATGTGTTATTTCTTAATTGCTTATATTGTAAAAATACGGAAAATGGCTATTATTCCCCTCAATCTTTGCTTTTGTGACCTGGATAAAGAAATTTAGAAATTAACTTATTTTCGATATCAAAACGCATTTACACATTTTCATTTACATAAGGTTTGAATAAAACAACATATGAATCACGATTTACGTGTATTTATACTAAAGTTATTCAAAAATTTTTGGAAGTGAGTAGTTTCTCGAGATTTGCGACTGTAATGTAAATCTTTTTCACATAACTTTCGAAAAGTTTGTTTTTAATTTCAAATTATGTTCCATAATAGCTTGCAAGTAAAATATGCCCAATATATTTTATACTAATTTCCTAATTTTTAGTATATTAGAAGGTCCATCTTCAAGTATAAGATTATTATGTTCACAACAAAGTGTCTGGACAGCATTTTCTGTACTGGTGAAGTTTAAAAAGTTTTTACATGAGAATATAATTCGAATATTTGTTTTATTGATTGTTTAGAATGTTAAATACTGGTGTCACAACTTTGGTTTTGGTGTATAATATATTATTTCCATGAGAGATGAAAACTTCTGTTTCCGTTATAAAGAAATACATGAAAATATAAAACAGCCCAAACTTGTATAAATTCATTTTATTCTTTTGTATTAGCCTGACCAACTGTTGGGCACGATTCGCAATAATATAGGCGTTCAAACTGAAAGAATTAGTTACATTTGTATCATGAGAAACGTTGCTCACTCATTGGGGCGGAACTCTCCGTAAGTTTTATTTGTAAGTTTAATCACATTGTGAAAGGAAATAACACGCATGCATTGCTGCCATCTATTGATTTAAACCATTAATAGTTAGTTCTGAAGAAAACCTTAAATAATGATTTTTTTTACACATCTACGTTCTTGGTCTATTTAAAATCACTTAAAATAGATATTTAGTGTATATCATAGTTGATAGAGACTTCAAAATAAAAAAGTTTAGGACAAAAATTTAGACATCAAAGAGAGGTGTTTGTGTTTGTCATAAATTCGTTTTCAACATTTTGCGCTAGATAGAGGGAATAATTGTGAAAAAAGTCTGAAATAAGTTGAATCTAATAGTAAATTTTTATTTCTTTCTAAGTGCAATGAAATTCCTAAAATAATTTCATTTACTTTATTTCACAAGGTACAGTCACTGACTAACTGGAGATATATTTTTCATGTTAGTCTTACATTAGTCACTATTTATTATAAGAGCAAAATTAAATATGTATCGTTAATGGTTTTCTTTATAACTGTCTCCTTACCTGAAGTTGCTGTAAATTAACAAACGCATTGCTGGTGTGAACGTGCTTTATAGTCACAATGACAAAAAGAACATACGCTTAGTATGTCAAGTGAAGAAAAAATGCGGTCAGCCAACATTCAGTTTTTACATTGTGTAACAGAACAGTGGCGAGTACAATAAATAAACAATTTATTATTATTGTAAATTAAATTTATCTTTGAAAGCACAAGATAAAGTTATACATGTCCCTTATATCTCTGTAATATCGCATTTTTTTCTTCCTGTTAAGACCCCTCAGTGGCTCAGCGGTAAGTCTGCGGGATTATACGCTAAAATCAGGGTTTCGATACCCGTGGTGGGCAGAGCACAGATAGCCCATCGTGTAGCTTTGTGCTTAATTCAAAACAACAACAACTTCCTGTTAAGAGAGAGATATTAACAAAATAATTTGAATTTCGCGCAATGTTACACGGGGGCTCTCTGCGCTAGCTATCCCTAATTTAGAAGGATAAGACTTTGAGGGAAGTCATCACCACCCACTGCCAAGGTACGAATAAGGAAATGGACCATCACATTATAACGCCCGAACACCTGTAAGGGCGAATATGTTTGGTGTGACTGGGAATCAATCTCCCAACACTCAAATTTCCAGTCGAACACCTTAATCAGCTGTTCGTGTTGGTCCTTTAACTAAGCACCCATGAAGTAAGCCACATACATAAATGACCAAAACTTTAAGTTCTTTCCTTAATTCATAGATAATTACAAGAAGCAACTGATTTTTTTCACAACACTAATTTTCACCACATTATTCATATATTTTCGTTTTGTAAATTTAAAACAGGAAACATGATAATCTATTGGCATGACAATAATCTGAAGCCTGGATGGTGGATTTCTGTTTGGTGCATTGGTTTTTTTTTAATTGGAAAGATGTAAAACACTAGCTAGAGATACCAAAGTACAAATGTTGTTATCCCTAATTTAGAACTATTAATCAAAGGCGGGACAACAGCACGTGTTACCTTGATGACAAGTTTGATTTACCTTTACAGTTTTAACGCTTATAAAATTAAAAAGTATATAACGTTTTATCTTGTAAACTCTGGCTAGAACATTAGATCATTTGGTGGGCAAACCAATGTGTACACAACTGTGGTGTGAAAACGCGATAATTAGTGATATCAGTTTATTTTGAAATTTGCGGAAAATCAGAAGATGGATTTTAGGTTAAGCCTTCTTTAATTTCAAATTAATAAACTAAAAACAGTTACTTTCCACCACCTCGCTGACTACTCCAGTTGAATCATAAGAATATGCTGTTTCTGTCATATCGCACCTCACCTATGACTCTTTGTGAGTCGCGATTTATTATGCGGTAAAAAATAAAATATTAAATTTACAATTCGACATGTTAAGCACTAAATCAAGCATCATTTCCAACCTTATTTTCACAATCTTATCGCTGAAATGTCAGTATGATAAAAATAGTATCATTTAATGTTTAATATTTTAATTTTGGTTCCAATGAGTAACATTTTTAAATTAAACATTTTTGTCTTAGAAATATATATTTTTAAAAAAGCTATTTTAAGATAACATATTCAAGAGATAGGTCCTGTATGTGGAAGGAAACAAAAGAAAATTCGTGGCATGTACAAAAGATTTGAAGATAGAGAAGCTTCAATAATTCCATAATTACGCACATTTGCATTTGGGGGTGAAATATGAACGATTTGTTGAAAGGATAAAATTATATTATTCGTTCTAAACCAGCTCAGGGGTAAACGTATATATCAGTTTCATATTTTATATATTATATTTATATTATAACCCTTCTAGGATTTGGGTTATGGATGTTCTTTAAGAGAACTCAAAGTGTGTTGTAGATGGCGTTGTGTAGCCATCACAGTTTTAGCCTCTCAGCTAAAAATTGAGAATTGCTTTGTAGAGATACGTGCGAATTCCGAAACAAATACACGTATAATATTAGTGCAATGTGTTTGTCTTTGTGACCAATACAATTTCATCAAACCACACAACAGGTTATTTAATATGAAACACAACTTTATAAACATGTTCCTGGTTGGCTTACTGACTTGTACAGTTTCTATACTGATTTGATGGTACAGCTAGAACCTGACACTTTTATTAAACTCCTGTTGAAAAATTCTCATGATCATTATTACTACCTTTGTAAACAGTCAGTACCAAATAATAAATTTTAGTTCGTTTTGTCATTTCGACTTCTTAGCTGGTATGCTTTATTTTGGAATTTCACGAAAAACTATACGAGGGCTTGCAGTGGAAGACTAGAAGAAAGGTAGGTAGTTTTCATCACCTACTCTGGTGTTACTCTTTTACCAACGAATAATGGGATTGACTGTCACATTATAACGCCCTCAAGGCTAAAAATGCGAGCATGTTTAGTGCTACGGGGATGCGAACCCGCGACATTCAGATTACGAGTCGCATGTTTTAACTTTCCAGGTTATGCTGGGCCAACAAACGGTGAAGAGTGTTAAGGATGTGAATAAAAATCTTATTTTCATATAAGAAAATAGTTTACAAACAGTTATTTAAGTAGTTGATGTGAAGATAAGAGTAAGATAATTTTAATAATTCTTTCTAACTTTCTGTGACTGTCTTTTTTTAAATAATTAAGATATTATTATTCTAATGTTTTGTATTTATAAAACTTTTGTACATAAGAAATCAGAAAGTAAATGAAAGTTTGTAGTTATGTTGAATAATTTTCCGAAGATAGAAAATGTACGAATAGAGGTTTTAAAGAAATGTATATTTCTATAGTTTGAAATGTGAACAGTTTCTTTATATTACAACTGCGAAAAAAGTTAGGTTTGTTTTTAGCAGAATACGTTTAAACCAGCATCATCAGTATTTATTTTCATGGTAAAATGTTGAAGTGGGAACACAATGTACGTTTATAAAAGAAGGTTTTTATATTGAATATTGAGTTTAAGTTGTACGTATTGTATAGTTTACTTGTACACGTTGTATCGACGATAAGTTTTTTTTTTATTCCTGAACTTCAATATAAGTATGACTTATAAAGCTATAATTTTGTTCGTTTCAGTTTTTTACATATATACATCTACTCGCTTATGGCATTATTACGAATAAACATTCAACATTCCAGTCTATGTTTTACGCGTTACAAGCCAGAAAAGGCCTTTTAAACTTCATTCTTTGACCGCGATTGTGTTACCTACGTGCCTAATTTTTTGCGAGTTATACACGGTATACAACATACTTGAATTCAACTGTCAGAGACGTCAGGCATGGCATGGCCGAGCGCGTAAGGACTGCGATTCGTAATCCGAGGGTCGCGGGTTTGCGCCCGAGTCGCGCAAAACATGCTCGCCCTCCCAGCCGTGGGGGTGTATAATGTGACCGTCAATCCCACTATTCGTTGGTTAAACAAACCAAAACAAAGTAATAGATGTGTGTACACTATATGGCGAATTAGCTGTCAGTGGTTTAATATCTGTTATTCCAAATTTGTGATTAAATTCAAACTACTTCTGGATAAAAGTATCAGACAGTTAAAGAAATACCGAAAAGAAGGAAATCACAACAGATACAGATTACTACATTATAGGTAATATATAAATGTTGGTCCGCATCAGCTGTTAAGTGATCCGCCTAAGCTGTAATTATAAACATTAAAATAATTAAATTCTAACGTGAATTCACTCAGAAAAAAAAACAAATGCATTGCATTATGTATCAGTCAGAACAATTAATACTAAATATGGGGGAAAATAACAAAATACTGACCAGTTTAAAAAATAAACGATATAATTTATTTTTCAATATTTCGACCATATGAGCGTATGCACCTTACTTTTGTAACCATAAAAATGAAAGGTGTAAAATTGTTTCCTATATGAGACTGTTTTCGTTGTTGGATTAAACAAAATGTATTTTTATTTCAGATATTTGTGTTTCATTATATTAGTTGGTTTAGATTTGATATATTTGTTTAATATTTTTACAGTGATATTTCATTCCTCAATGTAAAGTGTTGCTATATTGTTATAAGTGTATAGGGATAAATACAACATATGCTTTTTACATCAAACAGATAAAATTAATGGTTTCAGAATTACTATCCTAAAATGTAGTGAGACTGAAGCCTTATAACGAGAGTTAACTGTCATTTAGTCATTGTATTTTAACTGTGGAGTACTTAATCATACTATGTAAGGAAATATAGGTTTTAATAAGTGTTTTGTTATCTTCGTTTCAGAAATTGCATGTTAAACTAAAATATAAAAAGGAAATATTAAAATACATACATATAATTTTATAACATTAAAAACCTGGAAAATAAAAGTGTAATTTTATTTTAACTTTTTATATTACTGTTACGTTTTTTATGTGGACTGAACGCAACAGAAAAACACAGATAGCAGCTTGTATAATTTATTATAGTGATCTACTTATGTGATAGACACAAAATAAATTATCCAATATCAATAACAGATATCCAGTTTCAACCATCAAAACAACTTACAATACAAAAAGGTACTGGCCTGTGCTTAATAATATAATCCAGAATAAGTGTCCAAATCCGAAATCCAAAGTTCTAATCTAGGCGGTGAATTTAGTCCCACGTAGAAATTTTCGACGTTTGAATGGGGAATTTCAAACAAAAATTCACAGTCCAATTCGTATTTACTTTCGGTATAATCTGTAATCTGACTGAATTGTAAAGATTGACGGAATAAAAATTTCTCCGCTTTAGTCGATCTAGCTCTATTCACAAATTCAGTTTAAACTTTCTCAAACGAGACAAACTTCTTGATCCGAGTAAAAATGGATGATTCACTTCCCTCGCATCACCGTCTGTTTATATACTATATCGCGTAACTTCCCAGAATTCCACAGTATAAACACCAGGCCAATACAAGTGATCAATCTACCTAGTTTTAAAAATTTCTACGTGAATAATTCTAAATGAATTTTAATTAATTCTAAAATGTTATTTTAAATTTAACTGGTTTACACCTCGAAAATATAAATAATAGATATGGGAATTCAAACACGACATTACATGATATTTACATGACATTTACATAACACTCTCGACATGGTTGTCGTTTACATAACATTTACATAATAATTACGAAAATATAATAAATATGAAAACAACATTATATAGGTTAATTGATAAAAATCTTCATAATATTCTTTTAAACGCCTGATATACTTTACTTAAGTTGAAGTTCAAAATCTGTGGATAATTTCAATAAGCTTCAACCGCTCGACATGCAACGCACCAGTTTATTTGAAAGTATAACATATTTTGATGCTGATATAATAATAATGTTTATATACTTTTCTGCACAAAAGACGTGTCGTAGTTCAGTGGTAGTTGTTTAGTTTGTGTCTAAAATATTAGTATATATAATCCCTATCAACTTACGTCTTCAGATACATTTCTTAATTATTCCAATGAGTAAAGATTCTGGATTCGCTTCAGCTGCTTCAAAACTGTCAGCGAGACAGTTTTTGAATTGCTGAAAAAATAGATAAATAAGATTTAATGTTATGAAATGTTTTATAAGAGAAAAAAGCTTTCATAATTGTGAATTGTATTTGTCTAAAGCCTTAAAGTAAATTTTATATACGGTAGGTATATATCACATACTAATTTTTCAATAATTTACTGCAACTACAAGCATTTGGTTCATTTCACACATAAGTCAATGGAATTATGAATGCATAAAAATGGAGTCCTGCAGAACATATTTCAAGAGTTTTTAATATTATAGTTCTGTACTGTTGTGTCAAACTTAACGAAATTAATAGTTATATTGTAACATCACAGTTCTCCCTCTTTGTGCCTATGCTTAATCGAAGTTTCCTGTCATCATATCTATCTTTAACTTAAAAATATTAATCTTAAATATTATTAAGCTTAAATAGAACTTTGGAAAACTGACTTTACAGAATCTAAAAAACAACAGTAACTGTAAAATTTTGTTAAGGTATGAGTGGTTCCATTTTACAGAGAAGTCTCAATATAAACAATTATTTAAAAGACCTTTGGATTCAGAAAATATAATAATTATTATAAAATATAGTTCCAATACAATTAAAACTAAGTTATATGGAACAGGGTATCGAGTTTATATTCTAAAAACAGGGTGGTTTAAAACGGGCAAGACTTAAATCCATAAATAGGGTTCAAACTATGCCTAGCTTTACGACTGACACAAGACTCAAATTTTATTTTGTAAGCGATTTAATTACCACAGCAACAAAATTTTCTTTCCGTACTCTAGAGAAACTAGTAACTTTATATAACAATGAGATTATAACAAACTTGACAAATAAAAGAAATGAGCTCTTTGAACTCTACAAACGTGTTCCAACTTAACTTCATCGTACAAAATATTGAAATAAATTTTGATTACCCAAAAAAACATTAAACGATAATTTTATAACATTTAATCATCATCTGCATATTCGCTTCTTGTCCTTCATTACAGACCTCATTCCAAAACTCGTCCAATTTGTCTTCAGAAACTACATTTTTTTCACAAGTCTCAACTGCATCTGGAAACTTGAGATGAAAAACACTTTCTGTTGCGTCAACGTTAAAATCACATTCTACATTTTTTGTGACATTTAACAGAAAACGTAAATTCATATCTTGAAAACGATATAATTGTTCTAAATTTTATTTTCCCAATTTTAAATTATGTTTTTCTTCTGGTTCTTTGAGAACAAATTTTAGACAATTTATGAATAATTTTCACGATATTGAAGAACAGAAATATCCTTAAATACTTTCCTAACATATTTGAATACTGTCCTTATAAATATTCATTCTTAACATTTATTTTTATTGCGTCAAACTTGCACTCAATATGAATAAATTTTTGAGTATCAAATTCGAATATCAAGAAGTCTTCATACAGAAGAGAATATCTGTCAATCATAAAATAAAACATTGTTTCCATAAATCTTAATGAATTAAAGAAATGATCAGTTTTAACACTCCAAATACTTACCCAAGACTTTTTACCAAATATTTTTCACTCGCACTTTCTTATCTCTTTCATTTTTTTCAGGATTTTCCATATTCGTTTCTGAATAAAAATACGTGTTTGATTTACTTCAGAAGGAAATTTTCGTCGTGTTACATGCAAGGTCGTGTAAAAAATACTTGATTTTATAGAAGGAAGAAGCTGTACTACTTTCTCCCAACAATAAATATTAACATTTAGACGCAAATAGAAATGTACAACTTTAATGAAATTATTTCAGAAGCTCATGTCTAATTCAGTTAAAATATTCTGTGAAAGTATTTTTCATGAGAATTGTATCCTTGGAGTAATTGGAAATTGTGACGTCATTAATGAGACAATTTGGATATTTTCATATGTATCGTGGTGTTCTTGTGCACACAAAAAAGTTCACTTAATTAATATTTCACTTTAGTTTCTGATGCTTTGTTTTTCTTATAGTAAATTGCAAAAAACCTAATATTTATTCAAATAATACGATTAATTATATCTTGTATGGAAACAAATATTGAAAATGAACTTACTACACATCAGTTGACAACCAACTTCTATAGTGTCGCCTTTCGTCATCGCCAGGCTTACGAGAAAAACAAGAGTTACAAACAGAACTTTCATGTTGACAGTTTTCATGAAAATGTCAGTTTAGAAAACCCTATTTATATCATTTATTCATCATTTTTCAGCCAATAGTTTAAATTAATTTCTAGTTAACATAAATTTGATAGCATGGCTAGTAGCATATCCTCCAACCATTGCAATTATCTTTCATAGATTCGACGAACCGTGTTTGTTACAAACCAATAACAGAGTTATTTTTCTAAATTATGAGACATCAATTTACATAATAATACCACGTGTCTCACATCTGTTCTTTTACACTTTCATTCCTTGCAGAAGCTTCACTCTGTTAGAGGACGTTATTCATATTATAGCTTTAATATATTTCCGTGAAAGGACTAACATCTGATATACAGCAATATTAAGTGGTATAAATATACAGTTTTGTTCTGTTGAGAACTGTATGAATTTTCTTATGTGTCCTATAAACACTCTTTGTGTTTAATTGTTATGTATATGTGTAAATATTTTGTAAACGACAACATGTCGTATTGTGTTTGAATTTTCATTTGTATTATTCATTTTTCCATATTGATATTATTGTTTCGAAGTTTAAACTAAAATATGTTATTTATTTAGGGTAACATTTTAGAACTTTCTCGAATTAAGTAGACCAATCACATGTTTGTAAATGAGTGCTGGTGACTTCCTGTCCAGATGTGTAGTCTCGTGCAAGAACGGATATGCGTGGATAGCTCTGGAGTTGTATGGAAATTGCGAGATTGTTCGAGAAATAGGCCTATCGGTATAAAAAAGACGGTGACGTGAGAGTAGTCAGTCATCAGTTTTTATTCGAAAAGAGAGATATTCAGTCATTAGTTTTATTCGAAGACAAAGAGTGAGATTCAGACACCAGTTTCATTTCAAAAGAAGAGAGTTAGTTATTTGAGAAAGATTAAGTGTTTGCTGTGAATATTCAACTTGGATTTGTGATTGAAATTAGATCTACGGAAGCCGTGATTTTATTTCGTCAATCTCTGCGATACATCTTAATTACTGCTTGAGCTGAGAGACGGCGATTTCATTGAACTGTGAACTGTTTCGGAATCTCTTCGTGGGACCAAATTCACACCCTAGACTGGAATTTGAGACTTTAATTTTGGATCATTACGTTAGATACAGGCCAGTACCGTTTTGTATTGTGATTTATTTTGAAGTTTGAAACTAATATTATTTTGTTTTGTAATTAATTTCGAATGTCGTAACTTAATATCTGTCACTGTTACTATATAATTTATGTCATATCTGTTATATTTGTTAATAGTTTAGTGTAATAAATTATACAAGCTGTTATCTGTGTTTTTCTGTTGCGTTTAATCTACGAAGAACTTAAAACATTAAAAAATACGTGACATTAATACAGTTCAAGTTTTGGACTAACCGGTTATCTGTTTGAAGCCATAAATCCTTCTTTTCTTGTTATTCCTGAAGCAGATATTTTAACATTAAATGCAAGTAAAGAAACATGTATATTTGAAAGATCATATCTTTGGAAAGGTAAGAAAAACAAAGACTAAGTTTCTTTAACAGTGAAAATAAATTTCAATTATCATTTTTGTGCTTATAGTTAAAATAAAAAAAAAATTCTGAGCTCAGCTACAGAATTAACATACTTTTAGAAACTTGCTTTTTGTATTCAAGATCGTTAACCATAAGCTCAGTACAGGTCAAAGTTGAACTCAGACGTCGGAATTGGGGAGTACGATCTGCCCCAATAATTCAGCTGTTGAGTTTGAAAATCTTTACTGATAACAATTTTTATTTACTTTTCATATGAATCGGTTAACTTTATCAGTTGAAATAATAAGATAGTAGTTTTTCTTTCAAATTCCAAATATTACGCTGTTAATTATTTTTGGCATTTGCATGATGTGTATTCTGAATATTATCTGAAATATTCTTATTAAGTGTATGACTTACCATTTTCTACACAACAAACAATTCAGTTTAAATTCTGTTTGTACAATACAATACTTGTTGTAGTTTGAAATTATTGATTAATATTTTAAGCGATTCCTGACTGTCAGAAAATGTTTCACATTTTGTAACTGTCCTGTAGCGTAGTTTAAATTCCGGCATGCTTGACAAGTATGAGTAACAAAATTAATTAGAACAGTTTCAAAATGTGAGAAGTTTGTGTGTTGTTGAGTGAATAAAGGATATTTCTTAAATTGACAATATTTCTTTGTCAATATTTCAATTTAAAATGTAGCATCAGTGAACTAAACTAAATTAAACTAACGTGGCAGGGGTTCAGTTCAGAGAGAGAGAAATCGGAAGAGTTCTCTCCCCAACTGGGGTGTTCAGGAGCTTTGTAGTTCCTCTTCGTCCCCTTTCGTGAGAAATTTTTGAAATGCCGGTGAAATTTTTATTTTATTTTTAATATTTCGAAACTGGAGTGGGTGTTACGTATTTTTATGTTTTAAGTTCTTCGTAGATTAAACGCAACAGAAAAACACAGATAACAGCTTGTATAATTTATTACACTAAACTATTAACAAATATAACAGATATGACATAAATTATATAGTAACAGTGACAGATATTAAGTTACGACATTCGAAATTAATTACAAAACAAAATAATATTAGTTTCAAACTTCAAAATAAATCACAATACAAAACGGTACTGGCCTGTATCTAACGTAATGATCCAAAATTAAAGTCTCAAATTCCAGTCTAGGGTGTGAATTTGGTCCCACGAAGAAATTCCGAAACAGTTCACAGTTCAATAAATTCGCCGTCTCTCAGCACAAGCAGTAATTCAGATGTATCGTAGAGATTGACGAAATAAAATCACAGCTTCCGAAATTCTAACTACAGTCACAAATCCAAGTTGAATAATCACAGCAAACACTTAATCTTTCTCAAATAACTAACTCTCTTCTTTGAAATAAAACTGATGTCTGAATCTCACTCTTTTTCTTCGAATAAAACTAATGACTGAATCTATCTAACTTTCTCGAATAAAAACTGATGACTGAATCTCTCTCTTGTCACCGTCTTTTATACCGGTAGGCCTACTTCTCGAACAATCTTGCAATTTCCATACAACTCTAGAGCAATCCGCGCGTGTCCGTTCTTGCACGAGACTACACGTCTAGACACGAAGTCACCAGCACTCATTTACAAACATATGATTGGTCTACTTAATTCAAGAAAGTTCTAAATGTTACCCTAAATAAATAACAAAATATTAGTTTAAACTTCGAAACAATAATATCAATATCGAAAAATGAATAACACAAATGAAAATTCAAACACAACACGACATGTTGTCGTTTACAAAATATTTACACATATACATAACACTCTTCCCTTAAAAGTAAAAAAAAAAATTGAACTTGTGAAAACCTTTTTTTTTTGTTTAACTTATTATACATAACATTGAACTAAAAAAACAAATTTTAGTCAACCGTTAATTATAATGAAACACTGAACCACTTAATTACCGTGACAATGTATCCGCAATGACATTGTCCGAACCACGGATATGATTAATGGACACATTGTATTGCTGCAAAATAATACTCCACCTGAGTAACCTTTGATTTTTGTTTTTCATTTTGTTCACGAACACGAGTGGATTATGGTCGGTGTAAACATTAACAATCCATGGTGAAGAACACAAATAAACATCAAAATGTTGTAAGGCTAACAACAATGCAAGTGCTTCTTTCTCAATTGTTGAATAATTTCTTTGGTGCTTATCAAGTTTTCTTGAAAAATAACACACAGGGTGGTCAACACCATTTTGCTCTTGCAACAACACAGCACCAACACCAACGTCACTCGCATCTACAGCAAGCTTAAATTGTTTGTCAAAATCGGGAGCTTTGAGGATTGGAGCATTCATGAGCATGATCTTTATCCTTTCAAAGGCAGTCTGGCAATTTTGATTCCAGGAAAATTTTACATTCTTTTTTAGTAAGGCTGTTAAAGGTGCAGCCACATCAGAAAAATTTGGACAAAATTTCCTATAATATCCTGCCATGCCCAAGAATCTCGTAATACCTCTTTTATTCGTCGGTTCTGGATACTCCGCTATTGCCTGTACCTTAGCTAGGATAGGCTTCACTTTACCCCGACCAATTTCATGGCCTAAGTACACAACTGTTGCTTTAACAGGTTGATAGTCAACTGAGCCTCGGAACACATCTCAAAGAATGCACGAATGTGACTTAAATGTTCAGACCAGTCACTGCTTACCACCAGTACATCATCAATGTAAGCATACACATTTTCTAATCCTGCGATGACATGATTCATCAACCTTTGAAATGTTGCACCAGAGTTTTTCATGCCAAATGGCATAACTTTGTATTGGTACAAATCATCGGGTGTTATAAAAGCTGAAATTTCTCTTGCTTGAGGAGTTAAAGGTACTTGCCAATAACCTTTGAGTAGGTCAAATTTGGTAAGGTACTTTGAGTTACCTACACGGTCAATACAATCATCCATCCGAGGAATAGGATATGAATCAGTCTTGGTCACATCATTAACCCTTCTGAAATCTGTACAGAACCTAAATGAACCATCAGACTTTGGTACCAAGTTACAAGGTGAACTCCAATTACTATTTGACAACTCAATAAAATCATTTTCAAGCATGTATTGTACCTCTGACCTGATTTTTGACAATTTCATAGGATTGGCCCCATATGGATGTTGTTTTATTGGTCGAGTGTTCTCAATAACAACATCATGTTCTATGACATTGGTTCTACCAGGAACATTAGGGAACAAATGAGCAAACTCTAAAATCAAACTTTTCAACTCTTGATTTTGTTGTTGGGTTAAATGATTGAGTTTTTCATCTAAGTTTGCTAATACATGTGAGTTTTTGAGTTTAACATGAGTGTCTGAAAAGCTATTTTCTATAATTTCAGGAGAAGAAGGTGGAGGATCATGATCTTCATTCACACCACTTGTCACTTTCACAGGAACAGCATTCGACACATTTGTTTTCTTTTGCACATAATAGGGTTTCAACATATTGATATGACAAAGCTGTTTGCTTTTCCTCCGATCAGGGGTAGTGATCACATAGTTTAGATCATTAATTTTCTTTTCAATTGAATAAGGTCCAAAATATTTAGCTTGAAGTGAAGAGCTTGATGTAGGCAACAAGACAAGTACTTGGTCACCAACATTAAAAGATCGCTTCTTGGCCCTTTTGTCATACCAGGTTTTCATCTCTTCCTGAGAAGACTTCAGGTTTTCCCTGGCAACATTAAAAGCATTGTGCAATCTGGTTTTGAAATCAGAGACATAATTCAACAAGCTAATTTGTGAGTTATTATCCTCCAACCATTTCTCCTTAACCAGCTTCAATGGACCGCGATCTGAGTGACCATAAACTAACTCAAAAGGGCTAAATCCAGTAAACTCTTGAACAACCTCACGAACTGCAAACAACAACAAGGGAACACCCTCATCCCAGTCCTTTGAATGCTCGTGGCAGTAATTTCTAAGCATGGCTTTTAGAGTTTGGTGGAAACGTTCAAGGACACCTTGTGACTCAGGATGGTATGCACTGGATGAAACTTGATGGATGTTTAATTCATGCATGGCTTGTTGAAATAGCTTGGACATAAAATTTGAGCCTTGATCTGATTGCACAACTTTTGGAACCCCGAACATGGTAAAGAATTTAACAAGAGCCGTAACAATGTTGGTAGCAGTGATTTTTCTCAAAGGGATTGCCTCAGGGAAACGTGTAGAAGCACACATGGTCGTCAAGAGGTATTCATTTTCTGCTTTGCTTTTTGGCATTGGGCCAACACAGTCGATAATGACCCTTGAGAACGGTTCTTCAAAGGCAGGAATGGGTTGCAGTGGTGCTTTTGGAATCCCCTGATTTGGTTTTCCAGTCATTTGGCAAGAATGGCATGTCTTACAAAAGTCAACAACATCTTGGCGCATCTTTGGCCAATAGAAATGTCGTCGGATACGATCTAGGGTCTTTCTTACACCTAAGTGTCCCGACAATACATGGTCATGTGCAAGACTAAGAATATCATTCCGATAGCATTCCGGAATGACGACTTGGTGAGTAACATTCCACTTTTCATTAGCAGTAACGTCAGGGGGTCTGTATTTTCTCATTAACACACCTGACTTCTTGTAGTAACAAATAGGGACAGTTCGTATTTCATTTTCATCAACAGCCAGTTGTAGAAGAGAACGAGTTCCAGGATCATTGTCCTGCTTCTCAATAAGTTTGTTTCGATGAAGAGAGTCGAAAAATGTCTTAGAGTCATCAGTAGAACTTAAAGTTGAGTCAGAAATCTCATCGATGTGAGACATGAAAGTATCAGATAAAGAGAAATCCTATTTGGACTCCTGAGAACGAGTAACAGCACAGGCGGGAAAAACATCAGGAAACTCTTCAACGAGTTGCTCTGTACTGGGGCTAATATCAGGTGCTTCAACAACACGAACCTCTGGTACCACCTTACTACCAGCCAAATCATTCCCCAAAAGCATAGAAATACCTTCAACAGGCAATGAGGCTTTAATACCCACAGTCACTGGGCCTGAGACTAAGTCCGAATGCAAATTTAATCTATGAAGAGGAATAGAAACGACGCCACCTTCTACACCAGAAATGAGCACACTGGCCCCAACGGATGACTTTCCAGAAAACGGAAGTACACTTTCCAAAATCAAACTCTGAAAAGCTCCAGTATCCCGCAGGAGTTTAATTGGTTGTAGACGTGAATCGCCAACAAAAGAAACAAAACCTTCAGTCATGAAAGGCTTAAATTTGTCCTCAACAATATCTTCAGGTACATCAATAATATTGGACTTGGAATCCACAGCGGACTGAACAGGGTCAAAATCATTGGGAACCAATGATATATCAAACAAGGGCGAAATGAAACTATTGGGTTATGGCTTGTTTTTGAGCTTATAGCACTCAGAAATCAGATGGCCAGGTTTATTACAATAAGCACATGTTTTGGATGAGAATGATACGTTTTTAGTAGATGATGAGCTTATAGAATAAGATGGAGTCTTCGTTTGAGAATTAGAAGTTTGATCTTTTATGTCTCTGTTGACATTTGCATAATATTTGAATGAGTCATTGGGTTTCTTTGCTGTGTGAGACGTTTTGCTTTTGTATGAGAAATCTTTGTGAGTCAAAGCATACTCGTCTGCCAAGACAGCAGCATCATGAATTTTGGAAGCTTTTTGTTCATCAATATAAGTTTTTAGCTCTACGGGAATACATCTTTTAAACTCTTCAACTAACATGAGTTCTCTGAGTTTTGTATAATCCCCTTTGATTTCTCTGGAATCACACCACCTGTCGAACAGAGTATCTTTTTCACGAGCAAATTCGACATAGGTTTGGCTGTCAAACTTTTTGTAACCACGAAATGTTTGTCTATATGCCTCTGGCACCAATTCATAAGCATTCAAAATGCATTTTTTGACGTGCTCGTAATCATAACTTTGCTCGGCTGTGAGTTTGGAAAATACTTCCTGGGCTTTACCCTTGAGAACACTCTGAAGTAAAACTGTCCAATATTCGGCAGACCATTTTAGCCTAAGGGCCAATTTTTCAAATTGCTGAAAATATGTATCTACACCTTTTTCATTGAATGGAGGTACTAAACGAATTTGTTTGGAAGCATCAAAATTATCCAACCACATTTGGACAACCTTCTCATCTGTCTGTGACTTTCTCATACTGATTTCTTTATCAGCTTAAATGCGTTCTTTTTGTATTTCGGCATCAAGAACAAGGCGTTTGCTTTCAATTTCTAAACGAAAGTTCATTTCCATTTCCATTTTTTTTAATTCGAAATCTGGGTCAAAATGAGCGACAGGCAATTGTTGTGCAACTTTTTGAGGTAAAACTTTTTGGCTGACCAAATGTTCAACAATAATTTGTTTAATATCTGCTTTCTTCATTGCTTGCTTCACTTCTAAATTAAAATGTTTACCAACATCAACCAGTTCAGATTTTTTAATTCACTGATTAATTCGAAAGAGGGATTCTGATTAAATTCGTTTATAAAATCTTCAAGTTCGAATGCCATTTTAAATATACAAGTTGTCTATCTGTATAGAATATAAATCTTATTTTATAATAAAATTAAATTGTTTGTTCGATATCCCGGACGAGCCCCATTTTCTGTTACGTATTTTTATGTTTTAAGTTCTTCGTAGATTAAACGCAACAGAAAAACACAGATAACAGCTTGTGTAATTTATTACACTAAACTATTAACAAATATAACAGATATGACATAAATTATATAATAACAGTGACAGATATTAAGTTACAACATTCGAAATTAATTACAAAACAAAATAATATTAGTTTCAAACTTCAAAATAAATCACAATACAAAACGGTACTGGCCTGTATCTAATGTAATGATCTAAAATTAAAGTCTCAAATTCCAGTCTAGGGTGTGAATTTGGTCCCACGAAGAAATTCCGAAACAGTTCACAGTTCAATAAATTCGCCGTCTCTCAGCACAAGCAGTAATTCAGATGTATCGTAGAGATTGACGAAATAAAATCACAGCTTCCGTAGATCTAAGATGTATCGTAGAGATTGACGAAATAAAATCACAGCTTCCGTAGATCTAACTGCAGTCACAAATCCAAGTTGAATAATCACAGCAAACACTTAATCTTTCTCAAATAACTAACTCTCTTCTTTGAAATAAAACTGATGTCTGAATCTCACTCTTTTTCTTCGAATAAAACTAATGACTGAATCTATCTTCCTTTTTCGAATAAAAACTGATGACTGAATCTCTCTCTTGTCACCGTCTTTTATACCGGTAGGCCTACATCTCGAACAATCTTGCAATTTCCATACAACTCCAGAGCAATCCGCGCGTGTCCGTTCTTGCACGAGACTACACGTCGAGACACGAAGTCACCAGCACTCATTTACAAACATATGATTGGTCTACTTAATTCAAGAAAGTTCTAAATGTTACCCTAAATAAATAACAAAATATTAGTTTAAACTTCGAAACAATAATATCAATATCGAAAAATGAATAATACAAATGAAAATTCAAACACAACACGACATGTTGTCGTTTACAAAATATTTACACATATACATAACAGTGGGGTATTTGTGAGTGAGAGGAAGGACGGGAAACCTGGACGAGAGCAGCGAAAGCGAGGTGAGCCAGACCTTGGCTCTAGGACTGAGTACGCTAGCGAATTGATCTTTAAAATTTACATTGATTATTCTAGGTGACGCGGTAAACGGCCCTTAGCATCAGTGAGAGTTTTAAAGTTACATTTATTGATATAAAGTCCTGTTTGCTCGTTTTATTGATTTGTCACAAATTGGAAAGGAACTTTTCTATCCATTTGTCCAGCATTCCCATCAGTTCATATTTTGAAACTTCAAGATGACCTTTAGTTTCGCCTGAATAGAAGACATAACATGTGTAAGTTCCACCACAAAACTAGGGTATACGTCCATAAACTTGCCAGTGATTCATTTGGGTCACTATACAACTAAATAAATAAGTCATTAACACTTGTGGTCCATTTATGAAAATATTTATTTAGTCTAAGGGCAATTTCAAAAATAATTTATCTTTAAATTTATGAATGCTGGGTGTGATATAAGCAGGATTGTGTAATCCGACTACACGGTTAAAGAATTGGTGGAAGGTGCTGTTGTGTTTCATGAAATTTTAAATAATTATTCAACACGATAACTAATTGTCAATTGTTTCTACTAGGAATTATCTAATACATAAATTTAGTTACTTTTATGTATGTTACAAGCCCTTATCCTTTGAACGAAGTTAAAATGGTTTCAATATTTATATTTTATTTCAGAGAAATATGACACTGGTAAGAAACGTTAAACAACAGTACTGTTTTATCAATCAAAACAGACATGTAAGTACCAAATGTAGCAACAGTTATTCTTAAAGAACATCTGTACGATAAATATATATATATTGACAATACAACCTTCACACTGTGAATTGTCTTTCGTGCAATAGTATATTCATGTCAAGAATAACACGCACATTTGTTTTTATTGTCAATTGAAGACAAGAGTTTACAAAGGTGTTTGAAAAGATCAAAAATATATCAGAAACTTCTGACACGTAAGTGGACTCTTCTAATAATAAGTTATTTAGACAGAAAGTGACAAGAAACACATGAAGTAGAAAGAAACGCAATTCTTATATTTGTGAAATAAATAATAATTGTAATCATCAAGTAAAGCCCCATCAGTATTCATGATATATGTTTTCAATCAAAGAAATGGGAAGCACGTGGAAGGGACACAATATTCTTAGTTTTAAGAGAAAGAAGATTAAAGAATTCTCTTTCCAACAGGGGAGGTCAGGATCATTCTGGTACCTGGTTGTTCCCTCACATGAAAGATTATTTAATTTCACTTGAAATCTTGACAATATTTAACTTTTACTTGTTTTAAGTGATGAAACTCGGTGGGGTATCATTAAAATGAAGGGTGAGAAAGTGGAAAGCGAAACGAAGGTGGCACCGGAAAATTTGGCCAGACCGGAACCGAACAAGCAGATATCAACGTCAAACGACCCGATTCAGGGCTGGGCAAAAGTGTTGCCTTGGCTAAAATATAAAAATCCAATGCCTTAGATTTGGATGTGGGAGGAAACTCCCAACGAAATCCCACTTTTACATGTCCTGTGCCCAGATCTCAAAATTAAATACATATAAACACGAATTAACCTTATTTGTCATTATGTATTTTCTTGAGTGATATGTGATTGTTTAAATATGTTATATGAGTTACCTTACTCGATTTTTTACATCATTTCATGTCTTCTCTAAGTCTCATTATTTTGTGAGTTGTTGTCTACGAGATGGCTTATATGAGAGGCTCAGGAATCGCAGAAAAGGTAAATTGGCTTGAATATCTTTGAACCGTGGTTTCTCCATGTTGCTGATAATGTTGACTAGTTTCTACAGGTCGAATGGAGATGAAGCCATCAGGTGAAACCTGATTACAGGAAAGACCCCCTGAGGTGGTCTGTACAAATGCTTACTGGTCCCGTTACCCCACGCTAAAGAATTCCCAATATTAACAAGAACTAAACTCAAACCATTTCTTTTTAAATGGGCTTACCTATCAAGAAGAGGTGCATTCATTACCTCGCCACGAGTGTAATGTTCCCTGCATAATGCAGTAATTTTGCTGCTAAAGAGAGATATTGGATAAGTCGAAAGTTTGCCAGAAAGTCTATCCTGGTAGACCTGTTTTCATAGAAATGCATTTTACAAGCGTCCAAAAGGAAGCTGAGTTGGTTTTTCTGTTGACACCACATACTTTAGGACATTTGTAATATTTATTGGTGATATTGGAGTTAATGGTGAAGTCAATATGTGAATAAACTGACCAGTCCCTAATTTCTGCAACGTAGTTAAAACACTATTCACAGTTTGCTGATAACATTGCGTATAAAATATTCTCACAGCTTTCGTTATGATGCAACTATATTCTAGGAAAATTTGGATGAATTGGTTCTTGGTGCTCCATGTGACAAGTTATTCTTGATTCTTGGAAAACCCAAACTATTGTGTTTTGAACATTAAAATAATAAATAAATGAAAAATATTTTATTGCAACTACAAGGTAATAACTCGTGCATTTTCAAAGAAATTATATCTTTGTAATTCATATTTAATTAAAATCTGACTGAAAAAGTCCATCTCACTTATCTGTTTTCAATAATGTATGCAAGAATGGATTTCTTATTTCCTGCAGGGGAATAATTCAGGGTATAATACATCCATCATATTCAATATTTACATTAACTATATTAGACCTTTATGAAATATTGGTGCATGCCAGTCATTACTATACGTCATCTGATTAGTTCACTATACTTCAATGGTAACAATAGAAAGCCATTTGTATAACTGTTCACTTACCCATAGAACTGTCAGATAACTGAATAACCTATCCATACCCTACAGAACTTTCACCCACCTACAGACAACTATCACCTATCTACTCATCTTCCAGCAATCCACACATCTGTGACCTAAAACCACAGTTATCGGATATCTGAACATCTTAACAGTATTATACACATCTACCAACTATCTGCATTACTTCCAAAAGTCTACACAACTATGTAAATATATATGAATCTATCAGCCTGTCAATACGTTTCTCGGCTATCTACACACTTATCAAAGCTACCTAAACTTATATGCTCTCTGCCTTCCTTACAGCTGTTCCTGATCTAAATGCTTTCTTCCCACCTATAAATTGTATATAAGACCTATCAAGTATATATACAGATTGTTAATCTACATATCTGTCAGATTTCTTCTAAAGTTCTATATTTTGTACTGTCCTTTCATACAATTACCATCTTGTTTATCGCTGTCACTCACTTCGACCCCTCTCATTCCTGTTCATCCAGTCTTCCATTGTATATACCAGAACAACTACCTAATTCGCAGAAAATATTATCGTAAAATAAGGACTTAAAATTACTCTATACGCTTATATATCGCTATAGTAAAGGTTCTGTATGCATTTTATAAAGGAACGTATGGAGAGTTTTTATGGATAAATTCAATGACACAATTTGTGAACATCGCAATTTGGTTAGGACACATTTTCCTCTTTTATACAATATATCTTAACGTACAAGAAAAAAAAACCAAACATTGTCAAAAGATATTTCTGATACAACCTATTCTTCAGAGAATTTATAACGTAGAGTGTAGAGTGATTTACTTGTTTGCAAAATCTAAATCATTTTAGCATAATGTAATCAGTGTACGCTTATGTATTATATGTATAATATATTATATCTTATATAATATTAAACATTATATATTCAATATAACTCGCTCCAACCTTTGTATAGCTGTTGCATGTTCTTCTTATCAGGTTTCAACAATTTCTTTCTGATAGTCCTTCGCCAGTATGGAGGAATTATTGTTCATACAAAATGTTAACTTAACTTTTTACCATTATAATTGTGCTTTTGATGAGAAAACCAAAGTTTAATAACAAAGACAAAGACGACCAATAAAACATTTTAATTACAAGATTCCTTCTTTAGCGCAATCTGAAAATCGTGTAACAAAGATGATTATTACTAAATTTATGATATAGTGACACCATTATTAGTTTATTTATATCGGTAAATGACCTGATAAAACAATGATTATATGCATATATATTTCAATACGTTACATAATAGTTGAGTTTAACATAATAATTTGGAACAAAAATGGTTCCTACAGCCTGTATTACAAATATAGATGAATGAGAACCTCGATACAAGAACAAATATTTATGAATCAAACGAAAAGTCAATTTTATTCAAGACAGTGAATCGTTTCATGCTGCTGGTGGTACTATGGATTACATTTCAAAGTTAGGTTTCAAAAACAACTGGCTTATGGAATTAACAGCGTCCTCGCCAGATTTAAACCCCATATAGAACCTATGGAGTGTCATGAATCGTGCGATTTGTGCTTGTAAAAAAAAAATTTATATCAAAGAATGATCTCTGGAATGCTGTACTATCATCTGCAAGAAAAGTGTGTGTGTGTGCATTTGTTTTCTTACAGCAAAGCCATTATAGACTATTTGCCGAGCCCACCGAGAGAAATCGAACTCCTGATTTTAGCGTTGTAAATCCGGAGACTTACCGCTGTACCAGCGGAGAGCAATGTTAAAGCAAAAGTCATTCAAAAGTGACCATTCTGTCGATGATAGGTTCATCAAAGCCGGGACAAAAATGTGGCTATATAAATAAATAAATTAATTAGTTTCTTCTGATTATTGTGTATTAAGTGGCTTGGTTTAATTTGGTTATTGAAGATTCGTTTTTTTAGTTATATTTAATACTAATTTCACAACGACTACTTTTAGACTTTACACTTACATGTCACAAAGTTGCTTAATAATTTGTCAACGTTTAATTCGTGAAATTTTAACAAACCTCGTATAACTTGAATGATAATTGTACAAGTTGTGTATAATAATATGATATATATTCTTTATAAATTTCATTTATATCAAACATATATAAGCCTGACATGGCCAAGCGTGTTTAGGTGTGAGAATTGTAATCTGAGGGTCGTGGTTTCGCATCCCGGTCGCGCTAAAAATGCTCGCTATTTCAGTCGTGGGGACGTTATAATGTGACTTGTTATCTCACTATTCGTTGGCCAAGAATAAGCCCACGAGTTGGCGGTGAGTAGTGATGACTAGCTGCCTTCACTCTAGTCTTACACTGCTAAATTAGGGACAACTAGCACAGATAGCTCTCGAGTAGCTTTGTGCGAAATTCCAAAACAAACATATACTTTTTGAGATATTCGTGAAAACAATTTCGCGTAATAATTTGTAACGCCAAGAATGTCTATAATTACACATTTCTCTTTGTGTTTTTATTTGTAGCATTTGGTGAATACATTTTATATTTCTATTGTTTGTTTAAAACGAAGCTAAATACTTTCTTTTCTTTTTTTACGTAATAATGTCGATGTCATGCAAGATGTGTTCCATGTACTATTTACTTTCACAGTTTCAATAAATGTAAATAATAAATTATAAATCATTTGAAAAATGTTAATCAACATTAAATTAATCATTTACAAGGCGGTTCCAGTTAACATAATTTAAACTAGAGAGTGTTTTGAATGACTATAAATGTGAGCGAATTTGATAAGTCAGTAAAAGATAAATATAATGCATAGTGATTGGAAAAATCATCACAGATAAAATTTAGAGCTACACTGCAATAATTTGTAAAAATATTATCGAATGTTGATACTGCATCACCTATACATCTGGTAGGTTGGTTAATATAAGAGAGCGCTTTAATCACAGACATTAAATTATTTTATTTAGATACATGACTTCTTTCACTTGTAGTTGGGATGTGGTGAAAAAAACACACAGAACAATTTAAATTAATATTATCATTGAGCGAAATAAACGTATTCTTGGACCTTCGCCACTTTCCAATATCAGAACAATATAGTTTGCAATAATAATTGACTTAAAATTGAACTTACATGTGAATCCACGGCTAGTATATACAACAGTTCTACCGCTGTACGCAGTATTAACATAATACCTATAATATAGGGCCCCGCATGGTCACGTGGTTAAGGCGCTCGGCTCATTATCTGAGAGTCGCGGGATGGAATCGCTGTTGTACCTTAACATGCTCTCCCTTTCAGTCATGGAGACATAATAATGTACGATCAATTCCAGTATTCGTTGGTAAAAGAGTAGCCCAAGATATGGCGGAAGGTGGTGATGCCTTTCCTGAAGTCTTACACTCCTAAATTACAGACGGCTACCGCATATAGCCCTTGTGTAGCTTTTTACTAAATTCAAACCAAACCAAACCTTCCCTTTTGTCTTACACTGCTGAATTAGGGTCGGGTAGCGCAAATAGCCCTCGTGTAGTTTTGCGTGAAATTAAAAAAACAAACAAATTTCTCACCTGAAATTTCTTCCATTTTTATATCAGTAGATTTTGTTCCAGATTTATAGATATTAAATGATGGTACAAAGCTGCTGTTCCCCACGTCATTAAAGATTCATTGTTTTTGTGTCATATTTATAGCTCCCGAACGTTCATTTCGTATTTAAGTCCTTTGCGGGGAATTGATAATTTTAAACCCGAACCAAAACATGCTTTCTCATATGTCAGATGAAATAGAATTACAAAAAATCAAACTTTCTTTAAATTCAGTGAAGCATTACGCTGATCAATAGTGTTTTTGACTTTTTTAGTAACCTTTATTTGCAGTTTTTTGTCTTAAGATATGTGTTATGACGTCCTTTTAATAACTGACGGCATTAAAACAACAAAAAACGATCAAAATTATTGATACCTTGTACATCGGGATATGTTGGTGACGATATAAAAACCACAAAGAGTTTAATAATACCTTTTGTAAGTTGCAATGTGGCTTGGCGTGCACTCGTAATCCGAGGGTCGCGGGTTCGCGCCCGCGTCGCGCTAAACATGCTCGCCCTCCCAGCCGTGGGGGTGTATAATGTGACGGTCAATCCCACTATTCATTGGTAAAAGAGTAGCCCAAAATTTGGCGGTGGGTGGTGATGACTAGCTGCCTTCCCTCTAGTCTTACACTGCTAAATTAGGGACGGCTAGCACAGATAACCCTCGAGTAGCTTTGTGCGGAATTCCAAAACAAAAGTTGCAATGATTATAAAAGTTACGTTTGCTACAACAATTCTGAAAGAATGTTATAGAAACTTATATGTTGGTTTTGCGAGCATAATCGCATCACTGGAGAACAGTTACAAATATACTGTGTGAAATCTACAAATTACGTCAAAGCACAGACGTCTCAGACGTCGGAATTGACGCTTGGGAATAATATGTGTGTGTTTTCTTATAGGAAAACCACATCAAGGAGAATCGAACCCCTGATAAATCCGTAGACATACCGCTGTACCTCAGAGGGTTGGAAATAATTGAAATGTAAATAGGAACAGCTGTAAGAGAATTTGTAAATGTACTCTGATAATATATGTAGACGTAGAAGAGTCAACAGCAATCATTTGCGATATTCACGTACAGGTAATTATTATTCACATATATGACATATATACCATATATATAAGGTCAGCTAGGTCAAAACAAACGACTTTCTTCACCTCATAAATATATCCACATGTAAAGAACGCCGAAAATCATCAGTACATACAAATAACAATCGTTTTCTCATATTTCACTTGTTCTAAATTATTTGCTTGTCAATTGACCCCTAAATCATGCCGTATAATTCATCTTTCCACATGTTATTACTGAAAATAATATATAACCAACAGTAAATATTAACTATTAAAGTCAGTATCAACGAATGTAACAATTCATAATAAAACGTTTGGGATTCAAAGCGATATTGGTTAACAAAAAAGAAAAAAAAAAGAGTTAAAACAGAAAATACGCAATCCCACGAATTTTTGTTGGAATTGTACTTAATTTGAACAGTACTTCAAGCACACAACATCCGCATGTCACATCTGGCAGGAAAACTCAATAAACTATGCCATGTTAACATATCTGGACTATTGTTGTGATAAAGAAACATATGGTACATTCACTCATGAAACGAGTTCGGTTTTAAAGTACTGATAAAAGACTTGATAACAGAATTCAGATGAGGATTAAATACTTCAACCTCAGGTTCAAACATTAACCAAGTTCCTAACATAAGTTATACAACAGGAAACAAAACTGAGTTTGGATCAACTTGAAACATTGTATACAGTCATAAAAAGTGAAACGTTGAAAGAAATGTAAAGTATTATCGATCATATCGTTATTATCAACAAGATCACACGTTAATTATAAACGATGTCACCAATAGCACGTGAAGAAAAACAATCACATTAGATAGAAACGTGTTATATTTATTACATTCCAATAATGTCTCCTCTCACAAACTATTATCGATGGTCTTTGTGGTTCAGCGGTGAGTCAAAGAAATTTTAACGATAAAAATCGAAGTTCTACTCTTATTCTACCAGATTAATATATTCATATGCACAGGAATTTACTTCATAGGATGATAACACATACATTAATAGATATTTAAAGCATGTATAAACACTAATTAAAAAAATTCATAAAACATATTCTTTTTGCACGTGTTTTATACACGTACATAAGCAATCATACGGTTTCATCAAATAAAGTAACATCATCCGACTAAGACAGCTTATTTCACGTTCAAATTTGTTACATTATTACATTATACTTCCAATGATGACGTTTAGTAATAAGTAGCATTATGGCTGCCAAAAATGGGGTTTGGAATCATTTTATGATGCCGAACTGGACAGACGACCTCCCAAACTTCACAAGTTGGACCCCTCCATCCTCAGGAACAAAAAGGTCAGTGCTCGTCGTCATGAAGAAGAAGAAGATATTGAAAT
Organism: Carcinoscorpius rotundicauda; assembly: GCA_011833715.1. Lineage (NCBI taxonomy): Eukaryota > Metazoa > Arthropoda > Merostomata > Xiphosura > Limulidae > Carcinoscorpius > Carcinoscorpius rotundicauda. Next base: position 49,660,958 of record CM022397.1, on the reverse strand, counting down.
GCACATGCCTTCCATACTTTAGCCGACAATCGCTAAGCCTGTTGATGATGGTCAAGAGGATGAATATGAAAATAATGAGAATGAATAGTGTACAACATTTCATGATGGAGATGTTCATGGCTTGTGTACTTCAAGACATTAAATAAAATGTTGTTTTCTAAGTACAAAGCTACAAAATAGTAGAGAATCGAACTCCAGATTTTGATCTTGTAAGTCTGTAAACTTACCGCGGACATTATTGGTTTCTAATTAAGCTGTATAATGAAATATCTGTGCTCTGTACGAGTATCGAAACCGGGATTTTTGTGTTGTAGATACCACCAACATAAAAATTCGGCACAAATGATATAAACGATTCACAGTACTTAATTAATGAACATTTGTATAAAACAATGACTATGATTCTAGAAGAACAATAAAACATTAAGAACAAAACTATAAGCAATTATAAAATCTACTACTGATTCAGAACCGCGAGACAAATTTCTTATTTGAAAGATAGCCGTTGTGCGAAATTCAAAGCAAACCAAATATGGTAATATCAAATCTCCACATAATAATGTCAGTAATGCCTTATTGTTTAATCACGTAACTTGCCACATATGTAACCATACATATTCGTCCCTTTAACAATAGCGGCATTATAAAGTTACAATGAATTCAATTAAAAAAGTCTCAAGAATTGGAGGTAAGTGAAGTTGACTAGCTATCTTTTAATCTATCACATCTCAATTGAAGAGGGGTAAAGTAGACAACCATTGAGTAGCTTTGCGCAAAATATAAAAAAATCTTCCACAAATAATTTTCAAAGGTCGTAATTGAACAGTTCACTTTCAAGTGCAACTTAATGTCGTTCAAAAGAGCCCGGCATGGCCAAGCGCGTTAAAGCGTGCGTCTCGTAATCTGAGGGTCGCTGGTTCGCATCCACGTCGCGCAAAACATTCTCGCCCTCCCAGCCGTGAGGGCGTTATAATGTGACGGTCAGGCCCACTATTCGTTGGTAAAAGAGTAGCCTAAGAGTTGGCGGTGGGTAGTGATGACTAGCTGCCTTCCCTTTAGTGTTACACTGCTAAATAAGGGACGGCTAGCACAAATAGCCCTCGAGTAGCTTGGTCCGAAATTCCAAAACAAACAAAGTCGTCCATAATAAGATATTACTTGTTAAGTTTACTTTCGTTAGTTTGGTTTGGTTTTGAATTTCGCGCAAAGTTACACGAAGGCTATCTGTGCCAGATGTTTCTAATTTAGCAGTGTAAGACTATAGGAAAGGCAGGTAGTCATCATCACCCAACGCCAACGCCAGATATTTAGAATGTTATCTGAAGATGTTCTACTGTTTTTACCAGTTAGACTCCTAGCATATAAAGTTCTTCGCCAGACTTTATTTTTAATTTCGTTAACATGATCAATCCAAGTTAGTTTTGAATCACAGATGAGACGTAAACATTTTGCAGATGGGGCAATCTGGAGTAGTATGCCATTCATATATAATTTTGGCTTTTGATTTTTGTGTTTTGTCAATTTCGTAAAGACTACGAGTTGTGTTTTCCTGTGTTTATTTTTATTCTATATTTTTAACAGTATTCACTTATTCTATTTAGTTGCGGTTGTATGTTATTGGCTGCTATCGTGGGTGTTGCGGCACTTTTCCAGACTGCCACATCATCTGCGAACTGCGAAAAGAATCCATGTTTCGGATCTCTCAGTGGCATATTGTTCACATATATGATGAAGAGTATACGGCTGACCACCCCTCCCTGAAAGACACCAGCTTCAGAAGGAAAGTATTCAGAAAATGTTCCTTCAACATTTACTTTACACTTTCTATTTTTCCAAAAGTTAGATAACCAGCGAATAATTCCTCGTGGTAGTAGTTCCATTGCATTCATTCGGAACCATAGAACATCGTGCCATACAGTGTCGAATGCTTTCTAGATATCAAGGTAGCAAGCGACAGTACATTCTTTTTTATTGAAGCTATCCATTATTATTTCGGTTAATCTGAATAGGTGGTCTGTCGTTTGTCTAAATTTCCTGAATCCATTTTGTTCTTTTGGTAATTTTGATGTTATCTCCAAGAATGTGGAGAGTCAATTTTTGATTATTCTTTCAAAAATTTTGCCTACATAGCTGGTCAGGCTGATTAGTCGGTAGCTATAATGTTTATTTGCTGGCTTTCCTTCCTTATGGAACATCAATATATTTGCAAGCTCCCAAGAAACTGGGATGTATCCTGAGGATAGAGATAAGTTAAAAAGTCAATTTAGGTAATCAAACAATTTCGGAGTGCCCTTTTTCAGAAGAACAGCTTGTATTTCATCTTCACCCGGTGCTTTTTTTATTATTGCTTCAAGTAGTTCGTGAAGGGATATTTTATTTGTTAGTATCGTGCTTGCATAATCTGTGTCGGAACTTAAGTTTGTGTCAGTTATGTTTATTGGAAAAATAGGTTCAAATTGATGTTTATTGTTTGATATGTAATTAGTGACTTTATTGGAGAAATATGTATCCATGTTTGGATCAGTGTGAGTTTTAAAAGTATTTGAGGTTGATCTTTGAAAGCTTTGAAAGCGAAGGCTTTTCTTGTAAGTCTTGTTTGTTTTTGAATTTCGCGCACAACTACACTAGGGCTCTCTGCACTAGCCTTCCCTAATTTTACAATGTAAGACTAGAGGGAAGGCAGCTGGTCCTAACAACCCATCGCCAACTCTTGGGCTACTCTTTCACAAATGAACAGTGGTATTGATTTTGACATTATAACGTCCCCACGGATAAAAGGGTGAGCATGTTTGGTGTGACGGGGAATCAAACCCTCGATCTGAAAATTATGAGTCGAATGCCTTAACCACATGGCCTTGGTGAGCCTTCCTGCATGTCACTGATGTAGACAACATATTTTCTGTGTAACAAATAATTTTAATATTTTCTTGAAACTGTCAAAACTGAACTGAAGCTCTACTAGTTTGTTTTAAAGACAATGTATCTAATTCGGTTGAACAAGCTGACATACCTTGTAAACGCATAAATTCAATACATGCACGTTAATGTCTGATGGGACAATTCCATCTCATTTTTTCTCTCCTCTCTGCCCCCCTTCCCCAGTGACACAACAGCATGTCTGTGGACTTATAACGCTAGAAATCGTGTTTCAATATCCGTGGATGGTAGAGCACATATAGTCCATTGAGCTTAATAACTAGCTTCATTGTAAACTTTCGTAAAAATAAAAAAAACACTTGCCTCACATTGCTTCTGGCATATTTGAATAAAGAAAAACTTTCAGAAAATCTCTTACTTAGCATTGCATGGATATATCTGTTAGTTAATAATGATCGGTGTTATTTATCGAAAAGCGTCGATAGTCACTTTATCTAAAATCATTAACTGTTATCCCCACTGTTTGACGTGTTTTCATCCATTTTCCCAAGAGCACCTAAAAGTAAAACTGTTAATTTCCCGCATGTAAAGACTCATCTATCACACTCATTACATGTGGTTAATGTTGATATTACTATTTATGGAATTTAATGTATGAAAACTATCTAATACTATAAACAGCTGAAATATGTTTTAAATTAAGTAAAACTTATACTATAAATTACATAGACACGTATAATTTGATGTCCTATTTAGTATATAACGAGTTCTGGCCACATGATTGCAGAACAATACCAGGTCCAATGTGAGCATGAACGCTCAGCTCAGTTTCCTTCCACTAACAAACCAGTAAAATTGTTCATCATTAAAAAAGTAAATTAGTTTCAGTTTTATCCGTGAGTTTCCCGAGTTGGTAGGATTTAAATTTTTAAGACTTAAATGTTAAAATTCGTTTCTCTTGGTAACAGAGCGCAGATATAATTCATTACGTAATTTGCAACTTAGATTTACCTCAACATCATACAATACAAGCAGCGTCAAGTGAATAACACAGTTAAGGCGTGGACTCGTAATCCGAGGGTCGCGGGTTCGCGCTCGCGTCGCGCTAAACATGCTCGCCCTCCCAGCCGTGTTGGTGTATAATGTGACGGTCAATCCCACTATTCGTTGGTAAAAGAGTAGCCCAAGAGTTGCCGGTGGGTGGTGATGACCAGCTGCCTTCCCTCTAGTCTTACACTGCAAAATTAAGGACGGCTAGCACAGATAGCCCTCGAGTAGCTTTGTGCGAAATTCCAAAAAAAACAAACAAACAGTTCCAAAAATTATTCTTTTTTTTACATTTTCAGTCTCAAGTTATTCATCGAAATTTGTCACAAACAAAGATGTAGGCCTATTCGAGTTCCTAAATTCAATGTTGTGTTTAGTTGCATCAGTGATGCTATCGGGAATATTTTCATTGGAAATTTAAAAATTAGCAAATTCATATATCAATGTTTTTTCTTTTTTCACATAAATGGCATTGAATGTGGCATTTTACATGTGGCTTTGCCAGAATGAACTTTAATATGGTGCATATCATGTGTACCACATTTCATTTGGAATATCCCATTCTCTTATTCTGTTCTTCGAACACCTATCATCAAACATGCTTGCCCTTTCAGTCGTGGATGTGGTATAATGTTTCAGTCAATCCTACTATTCGTTGGTGAAAGAGTAGTTCAAGAATTGCTTGTGGATGGTGTTGACTGCTTTTTTTCTTTTATCTGACACTGTTGAATAAAAGACAACTAACGCATAGCTATGAGTGAGGCCCGGCACAGCCAGGTGACTGGGGCGCTTGATTTCCTAAGGATCGTAAGTTCGAATCCCAGTACCACCAAACATGCTTGCCCTTTCAGCCATTGGAGCGCGATAATGTGACGGTCAATTCTGTTATTCGTTGATCAAAGCGTATCCCAACAGTTAGCGGTATGTTTTGATGACTAGCTAGCTGCTTTCTTTCTGGTCTTTCAAGAAATAAACTTCACATGAATTTTAAAATAAACGAACAAACCAGTGTTCATTAGCTGCCTGAGTTACGATCTGCATATTCCATTAAAATATCTGTTATGTAGAATTCAGTGAAATGTACAAAAAATATATCTTTAAACCAAAATAACCAAGTCGTTATAGTCTGATAGTCGATCGTAATGCCATAGAGGGCGCGTAGCTTTCGATTTTGGTTTTTAATAAAACGCACATCATTTCTCCGCATGACCAGGAATAATGTTTCTAACGACAGAATTTTATGTCGAATTTCGGGAGAGAGTAGAGTGTTCGTGAAGCAAATATTAAACGAAGCACCTTAACGATAATATCATAAGAAATTATTGAAAATATTAAATGAATTTCGTTTTTTGTTGCTGACAGATCATATTATTTATAGCCTGTAAATAATATTCGTGATTTAATTAATCTTTTATTTGTAATTTTTTTACTTCAAATGAGAGGTTCCACAAATAGTTTGTTTGTTTGTTTTGGAATTTCGCACAATGCTATTCGAGGGCTATCTGCACCAGCCGTCCCTAATTTGTCAGTGTAAGACTAGAGGGAAGGCAGCTAGTCATCACCACCCACCGCTAACTCTTGGGTTACTCTTTTACCAACAAAGAGTGGGATTGACCGTAACATCATGCGCTCCTACGGCTGGGAAGGCGAGCATGTTTCGCGCGACGCGGGTATGAAATTGCGACCCTCGGATTACGCTTCACACGCCTTACGCGCTTGGCCATGCCAAGCCTCCACAAATAGTAATAATTAATAATAGTAATACTAATTGGGAGTGGGTAATAACAATTATTAATAATGACCAAATGTAACCACACAACTCATGGTGCACGCTAATAAATTGAAATAAAATTCAATGTTTAATGTATGAACAGTGATGTACGACATTAATTAATTATATATATAATCTAACAAGGTGACTTCAAACGTTTTATTTAATGCTGATTATCACTTGCGAACTAATATTCAGTTTAACATGGTTTTGAGTGAAGAAATATACCTAGCCTGGTGATACCAAATATATTTTTAAGTTACTTTTTATTTAATCATTTTTAATGTGTGCTCTCAGCAGTAACTGAAATAGGCGATGAATCTTAAGAGATTATTTGTTGCCTGGTGTTATGTATATGTGTAAATATTTTGTAAACGACAACATGTCGTGGGTTGTTTAAATTTTCATTTCTATTATTCATTTTTCCATATTGATATTATTGTTTCGAAGTTTAAACTAATATTTTGTTATTTATTTAGGGTAACATTTTAGAATTTTCTAGAATTAGGTAGATCAAATATATGACTATAAATGGAAATGTTTGGCCTAGCGTCTAGACGTAAAGTCTCGTGCAAAAACATACATGCGCAAATTACTCTGTCGAATTTTCGTGGAATGTTCGAGAAAAAGAGTCTTAATAATATATATAAACAGACGGAGATAAGAAGAGAGAGAGAGAGAGAGAGTCAGTCATTAGTTTTATTCGAAGAACAAGTGAGAGATTCAGTCATCAGGTTTTATTTAAAAAAAGAAGATAGATTCAGTCATTAGTTTTATTCGAAGAAAAAGAGTGAGATTCAGACATCAGTTTTATTTCAAAAGAAGAGAGTTAGTTATTTGAGAAAGATTAAGTGTTTGCTGTGAATATTCAACTTGGTTTTGTGATTGAAGTTAGATCTACGGAAGCTGTGATTTTATTCCGTCAATCTCTACGATACATCTGAATTACTGCTTGTGCTGAGAGACGGCGAATTTTTTGAACTGTGAACTGTTTCGGAATTTCTTCGTGGGACCAAATTCACACCCTAGACTGGAATTTGAGACTTTAATTTTAGATCATTACATTAGATACAGGCCAATACCGTTTTGTATTGTGATTTATTCTGAAGTTTGAAACTAATATTATTTTGTTTTGTAATTAATTTCGAATGTTGTAACTTAATATCTGTCACTGTTATTATACAATTTATGTCATATCTGTTATATTTGTTAATAGTTTAGTGTAATAAATTATACAAGCTGTTATCTGTGTTTTTCTCTTGCGTTTAATCTACGAAGAACTTAAAACATATAAAAATACGTAACACCTGGGCTAAAAATATAAAAAACTAATCACAGTATTATTGTAACTGCACATGTAATAAACTTAAATAAATGAATGATAATCTAGGTTTCACAAACAAATAAAGTGTGAATATTATAGAAGAAATATAATCTTTTACCAAGTTGGACAGAAAATTTATTTTTGGTTAAAAAGGTTTTTGTAATAATTCTAAATCAAAAGCTGCTGTGAACATAAGTAGCTTATAGCAACCAAAATTAATTTTGTGGAAAGTAACTCCTCGCAAAAATCAACATTACCAAGTAAATTTAATCTGCTACGAAGTAAAACCCATAAATAATATCATGAAGTCTGAATATTTTTAACCTTGAAATAGGAGCCATCATCAATTTATATTGCTACCCACAACATTCATGCTGTTTAAAGGTTAAAGTCTATTTTATAGAACTGTAAACATTATAAATAAAAAATGCTTTGCTTCTAAAACTGTGCCAGTCATTTTTCCATCTAAACTTTATTTCATATTTGACAACCAGGTATATATATTTAGATTCATTCCCATTTAGTTTATTACTTAGGGGTGAAGACTAATTGGAAAGTTACCCATCATTCAGTCCTACACAAAAGTTCAGAAAAGGGACAAAGAATAAATGTAAACAATTAATATATTTTTGGAAATGCTTTATCACATATCCTTTTTTTCAGTTTTGAAAATATACTAACATTCTGTATTAATCTCCAGTATTTCATGTATTGAATAAGTTTTGAAGGATTGATGAATATTGACAGTGTTCATTCATATAAAATCGAGAACCTTGTGTGGTTTTCTAAAACTTGTAAATGTTTTGCTTGGATGCTTGAACCACATAAGTGACTGTCATATCTTAGACGTATCAAGAAAACACAGTATTTTACAAAAGGAATTTACAGTTTTACAGAGTTTGATTTGTATGGGAGGTAGCAAATATACTACAATAGATATTTGATATTCATTTTGGTTCAAATAAAATACAGTGCATATTTCTACCAGTCTTCATGTTTTTATCTTTCCAGAGTTTCTGCATGTATGTACATATTAGCATCAGCTAAAATGGAAACAATGGAAGAACTGAGTGAACTGTGGTTATGAACACTTCACTTCTACGTAATGAATACAAAGTTTCTAAAACTTGTGCACTGGGTTCCTCAGTTCAGTCACTTAAAGAGCAAGGTTGTGAAAGTTTTACTAGTGGAAATAATTATAATATGTACAATTCTACCTCTGCATTGCCCTACTAGCCGAGGATACAGTTACGTAACTTTTTTCTCATCTTGAAGAGGCAATTTTGCTGTTTGAACATTTTTAAATATAAATTTAACATGTTTATTTTTTATTTTTAGAGTACAAGTAGATGAACCAATACAGTAACAACATACTTTGTAATGTGTAGAGATAACTAGAATAACATGCAGGATTGTGGCCTTGATTAGTCTACAAACTAAAGAGTGAAAAAAATTATATATGTGTGTATTGTCTGAAGTATAGTTTATTAAAATGGTTATTTGTTCCAAAACATAAAAAAATAACAACAAAGTTATTGTACTTACCTGTATAAATCTAATGTGACCAACTCACAATGGTTCAAAGATAAGTGTAAAGGCTTTAATACTCATGGTTGGCTCAGCAGAGATAGCTCGTTGTATATTCTGCCATTAACCAGAAACTAATGTGGCAAAGTTTACTAAAATGTCCCTTTTTTATATCAGCCTCTGAGGCTCATTTGCTACATTTGATTGGATAAATAGTATAGTTATTTGAGAAAAATGTACTTTATTCTCTCCAACGTTTTTCAGTTTTCTATCAACATTATGTAATGTATTTTATTTCTTATAGATTGTGTTATTTTAAATTTAAACAAAATCTACCCACAAACGAAAAGAAGTTAAGACTATGAATTAATATGAGAACAAATATTTTCAAATGTACTAAGATGGATAACCTCCTAATAATGACAATTTGTGTTACAGACATGAGTATGTTTCTCAACTTGCATGTGTGTTTTATAAAATTATCAAATAATAACTTGTACAAATCTTAAAAAATGAATTTCAAATAAAAGAATACACCTGGATATATTTTCGAGCACTTTGGTGTTTACTGATATTTAATGTTTGGACATTAATATATCTTTTTAATTTTTATCTAACATGCATTTCACAGTTGTAATGATAATGTACACCTTTTTTGTACTTTTGAAAACAAATTGTAATGGTGATTGTTTGTCACAGTATTATTCTTAAGTGTACATCACTACACTCAATTTTTGTGGGTTTTTTTCTTTCTTTTATCTTGTTTTTTTTTCAGAAATATATTCTTATGTTAAAACATTTGTGAATGAAACATATCTGAAATCACTACATGAAATACTGTCCATCAAGCCTGGTGGTCAGTGGAAACCAAACACACTGTAACTCCCAACATCATGTGGCACTTATTTTTCCATAAAGAAACAGAAAGTTGCATCTGAATGTATTTCTGAAACACATTCATCCTTTTCTTCAAAATTAACTTTTGAATTATGGAGTACATGTTGTTGAGCAGATTTGTGACTAAATGTTGTGAAAATGTGTACTTTCCTGTGATTATTTTCAGGAGCCACGAGTATTCTGGCAAAATTCATGGTACTCTTATTTTTTTATATCATGAATTAGATGTTGGTATTTCTGAAACGCAGATGGTTTTCTGCTATAATCATTCAGTTTATGCTATATAAACTTGAAGTTTGGAGACAACTTGTTTTGACAATCAAAACAAAAATACAAAGTTTTAACAAAATGATAACATAATCTTGTTAAAACATTTATAGATATAAATATTTATATCACTTATCAATTTAAGAAAGTATCCAAACTTTAATTTTTTTTTTTAAATTGGGCTCCTTGTCATCAAACTTAAATATTGCATTAACCAATCCAGTAGTGTATGTGTTACCCATTATTGAGTTGGTTTTGAGCTCTGAATTACAAGTTGCTTTATGTGGTGAAGTTCACATAAGAACCAAGTCAAACTGCACAATCTGGAACTTTCCTGATTCACTCATGCTGTTAGTTTTTAAAATGTTCTGTTGAACAAACACATACGATATTTCCCATGTTTGAAGAAAAAAATCTTGTTGGTTAATTTACTCCAGCTGTACCAAAAAGAATCCCAATTGCTATTTTAAATTTATTTTTTTTTGTCTTGTGTGTTGTATCATGTAAGTTGATTTGAGACTGCATTTTTACCCTGATTTGCTTATCATTAAATAGTTGTCTGCAAACAAAGAAGACTTTTCTAATTGACAACTTCCAACTGCAGCAAGCTTCCACAAAAAGAAAATTATATCTACATCTGTGCTTTTATTTATCACACAGTACAATGCACAAATTTAATTACAGCTAAACTCATCAACATTGGATTTGTAGAACCAATGAAGGACTCTAATTACTGTTGTTTTGTTTTCCATGATGTGGATTTGCTTCCAGAAAGTCCCTGTCACATCTACACTTGTTCCAAACAACCCAGACATATGTGTACAGCACAGTTCACTTTCAGATACGTGTGACAAAATAAAAATCATTTTTTTTCATGAAGACACAAAAGTATTTTGTTACTTACAATTGGTTTGTAATTCAACTGAACAGATAAAAAATAATACAAATAATAGTTTTGTTGTGAATGAAAATAAGTAATTATTGTACCAGTTTGTTTATGTACCTTTGATATTAAATAGGTTTGTCAAAGAACATAATTACATTATTATGTATGCAATTACTTTTAGAAATTTTATATGGATTTCTCAATAATTGGACTTTTTCAGTTTTTTAATCTTGTATTATTTGTTTATAATTGTTTAAATGTAATCGCTTTAACAAATACAATTAACTTTTGACCCTTTATATTTGATCAGGGGTCAAATTGCACATGCTGTAATATTTTAAAAATTTTCATTCAAAATTGTATTTTGTTTCTAACATCAGGTTAATCAAATATTCATTTCACCCAAATTACTAATTTAGCAACAGTTCATGTTTGATGAGAGTAAACACTAGATGACAGTTTACAGTGTCAACAAAACTGCAGATCAGCACTTAAATGTTCTGGATATCATAAAAAAGCAATATTCAAACTGCATGATAAATAAATATATTTTAAGTCATTACATGAATATTACTTTGCACTATGGCTTGATGTACTAAATTGACAGATATTTAAGTACAACGCTTGTAATCAATGGATTGTAGTTGGAATTCTTTCTCTGATATATTGATTTTTATAACCTTTCAGCTTTCGTTGGACAAGTTTTTTTATCATTTGAACACCACTTTGCACTTGGATTTGTTAGCATCAGATTAGACTGACATCTCAAGTGCAAATACTTTTCTAATACATTTGATTTTTTGAGTTAAATGGGCTTGTACATCTCAGTGAAAGCTTGTCTTACACATATATAAATCAGAATATAGTTAACATTTCTTTTTCAGTATAGGGTCAATCCATCACACTGACTGCATGCACTTTAAGTTAATAAACTGGTTTTTTAAAACCTTTCAACCCTCACTTTATGCTTAAGTGTTTTTATATTTTTTTAAGTTAAAAAATTTATTTTAATCTAGTAAAATTTCAATGTCATTTACAAAATTCATATATACTTATTTTTATGATTCATTAAATTTCTTAAACATATTTCTGGCTGATTTCATTTTACTATGAGCCCTTCGCACATATAACTAGTTACCTGACGTGAATTTTCAAGAAACATAACATTTACACTTTTCAGATTTTTCAGATATGCAAATCAGTTTCAATTATTTGTCAGTAATTACTTTTTTAATGAGAAAAATGTAAAAGTCGTACTTACCAAAGTAAAACGACCGTCTAAAGTCGTTTTCTTTTTACTTGCCATTTTAAAGATTTAAGTTTGATTTTAGCAGTTCATGAAAATAATGTCTGGTGAAAGACTGTTTCAGTTTACAACATAAGTATCAGAAAAAGTGTATTCAGCAAAAGATGATATGATTTTGCTTATAATTTTGTTTCGTTTATCCAGCTTCTCTTATTCAGGGCAGTTTGGTGGAGAAATTGCAATCACTAGACACCAGTTTGAATATGGAAATGGATTTTCAAATGTATTCTTTGGATGGGGAGGTAAAGATGATGACTTTTATAACAGGTACTTTTTCAAGGCGTTTTATAATGGGTACTTTTCAAGGTGTTTTGGAATGGATATTTTTTCAAGGTGCCTTATAACGGGTATTTTTTTTTATTGTGTTACTTTCTTTAAAGTAAAAACCAAGACAACTTTATGAAACCACTGTAGAGTTTAAATTTGACATAGTCATGTGGAAGCATATGATAGCTGAGAAATGACTGACATTATTTTATAATCATGGGTTTACATTTTATAATGTATAGTTATATGTGTCTGAAGTAAGAAGTCATTGATTTGCGAAATATTATTGTGAACAGGAGAACAAATATTGATGAAACTTCAGGTAAAAGATGATCGTATGTCATGATGTGATGTCTGACCTTGAACACGAAATATTTTTCCCACTCATTCCTTCTTTTCTGGCTAATTATAAGAAATTACAGGCAATGTAACTGTTTTGTTTTACCTTTGACTACTATATTCAGTCACATTCAATAAGTTTAATACCATAAAAACGTAAATCAAACGAAATGGTGCCATGTGTCGAGAGACGTGGCTAGTTTTATGTTTTTTCCGACTTCTTTTTTTCGCATGTTACATGTAGGAGTCAGTCTTAGGACAGTGCTGCTAACATGTCTGGGCATTATTCGAGGATGCAGCAAAAAATTTTAGAAGAAAACAGTATTGCCATATATGTGTCCTGTTAAGCACATTCACTAAATCTGGTAAACCGAACTGCTGTTGACTGCTGTCAAGTGGCATTTAATTTTTTTTCTCTACAATGCTTTGGCTCCATACATTTTTATTTCAGCCGGTGGAAAATTGTTAAAGCTCATCTTGGAAATAAAAGTTTGATAAAATTTCTCTCTGACACCAGATGGGAGGCACATTCTATGGCAACAACAGCAATTTTGAAGCCTCTCCTAAAAAAAGAGTTTAGAAGTTTTAGAATGTCTAATTGAAGACCAGTCACAAAACAAAGATACTGGAAAATACAGACAACATTGCAAATAAGATGCAAGAGGTAGAATTTATTTTTATGTTGATTATGTGGGATGAGATCTGGTAAAAGTTTCCTGAAGTAAGTCATGTTCTGCAAATTGAGGATATCAACTTAGAAACATGTGCAGATATGTACTGGTCATTAGCTGACCGACTTCGCACTTTAAGGGAAGACTGTAAAAGATTTAAAGCGGTTGCAGAGGAAATACTACCAGTTGTTGATTACAGTACAGATCAAACTCACAAACGTATCAGTGAGAAGGTACTGAATGATAGAAATGCACAAGAAGTAGATGTGAGTCCCAGAGATATATTTCATATCACCACCTTCTCCTCAACTGTTGACAAACCAGAAACCCAGATGAGAAATAGTTCACATCCTCATGCAGAACATGACTTACTTCAGGAAACTTTTACCAGATCTCATCCCACATAATCAACATAAAAATTTAAATATTAAACATTGTATTATTCTATTTTTATCATCCTGGTATTTCAGCGATAAGCCTGTAAAAATAAGACTGGAAATCATGCGTGGTTCAGTGATTAACGTTTCAAACTCTAAATCCAAGGTTTAATTTTTTGCGTTCACTTACAACAAAAGTTAGGTTTGTTTGTTTGTTTTGGAATTTCGCACAAAGCTACTCGAGAGCTATCTGTGCCAGCCGTCCCTAATTTAGTAGTGTAAGACTAGAGGGAAGGCAGCTAGTCATCACCACCCACCGCCAACTCTTTTACCAACGAATATTGGAATTGACCGTAACAGTATAACATCCCCACGGCTGAAAAAGGGGCTGTGATGTGAACCCGCGACCCTCAGAATAGGAGTCACACGCCTTAACACGCTTGGCCATGCCGGGCCGAACAAAATACTCCCCAGTTTTAAAAATAAATTATATAATTTGTTTTTTTCAAAATTTCGACCATATAAGCGTATGCACCTAAGTTTAGTAGCCATAAAACTGAAAAGTTTAAAACTGTTTCAGCTGCTGGAATAAACAAAATGTATTTTACTTTCCGATATTTGTGTTTCATTATATTAGAAGGTTTAGATTTGGTACATGTGTTTAATATTTTTCCAATGATATATTTCTTTCCTTCATGTAAAGTGTTGCCATATTATTATAAGTTTATAGGGATAAATATGACATATGTTTCTTTGTTGTACGTCAAACATATAAAATTAGTTGTTTCAGAATTACTGTCCCAAAATGTAGTGAAACTGAAGCCTTATAACGAGAGTTAACTATGTCATTTAGTATTTTAACTGTGAAGTACTTTATAAGACTATGTAAGGAAATATAGGTTTTGATAAATGTTTTGTTATCTTCGTTTTAGAAATAGCATATCTTATATTGTAATAAATATTGAAAATGAACTTACTTCACATCAGTTACCCCCCAGTGGCTCAGCGGTATATCTGCAGACTAAGACGCTAAAATCCGGGTTTCGATACCCGTGGTGGGCAGAGCACAGATAGCGCATTGTGTAGCTTTGTGCTTATTTCAAAACAGCAGCAATCACATCAGTTGCACAACAACTTCTTTCGTGTCGCCTTTCGCCATCGCCAGACTTACGAGGACAACAAGAGTTACAAACACAACATTCATGTTGACAATATTGCTGTTTTCATAAAAATATCAAACTCAAACTAACGTGACAAGGGTTTAGTTCAGAGAGAGAGAAATCGTGAGAACTATCTCTCCAACTGGGGTGTTCAGGAACGTTGTGGTTCCTCTTCGTCCCCATTCGTGGAAGGTTATTGGATTTAGTTTGTTTTTAAATAATTTTTAGACTTTTTTGGGTGAAGGAGCTCACTGTTAATGTTATCCATGACCGAGTCAAAGGTAGCACTGGAAAAGAAGGCCAGGTCTCGTCCCCAAAGGCAGATGTCAAAGTAAATATGAACATGAACACAAACGACCGAAATCAGGGCCTGGCAATAAAGTTGCCTTGGCTGGGATCTAAAGATCCAATGTGTGAATTTTTGCTGTGGGGGGGGGAAACAAGAGTGCTCCAAGAAAAACCCACTTTTACAGGACAGGCGCCGAAAGTATTACCTGTTCTGTGCCCTATACCTAAAAAGAAAATACATAGTGTTAGAGTGAGTTTTTGTCCTTTAAATACTTTGTTGTGTGATTTGTGATTCTTGAAATGTGTTGTGAGGTGAAAGGTATTTGGTTGGTGCACTAGTTAATTTGTACAATGATACCGTTAGTTTGTTTCTGTTTTCTGCTTTTAAATAATATCTATGTGATATTTCCGTTAGTCTATTTCTTAGTGTTGATGAGTTGCCGATTTGATTTATGTAATTTACTGGAGTTAGTGACGGTAGACTGAATGCAGGTCTTAGTGTTTTGTTCTGTTGAACTTGGATTTTCTGGAGTGTGTTATTTGACATATTATATGTTACTTGAGATCCATGCTCTATTATTGGACGGATGTAAGCTTTGTATATTTGGATAATGGTGTTTGGTGAGCATTTCGAATGTCTATTGGTTAGAGTCATTAAGTGTGAAATCCGTTTTATAATTGATGAGTGTATATTGTTAATATGTTTTTTCCATGTTAGTTTTGTGTCAAAATTGATGCCAATGAATGTGATGTTTTTGCTCATGTTAATGATCGTATTTCCGAGTGATAATTTTATTTTTTCTTTGTTTTTTTAATTTCCTGTAGAAGGTGATTGCTTGTGTTTTTGTTGGATTTAAAACTACTCTCCACTTGTTACTCCAGGTTGAGACGTTGTTCAGTGATTCTTGTACGCAAGACATGGCCATCACTGGATTTCTGGAGGTGCTCCAGGTAGCGTTGTAGTCTGCGTATTGTGAATTATGCGTGTATGTTTAACAAGGAAAAGGTATGTCACTGACGAAAATAATGTACAGTAGTGGAGAAAGGACTGATCCTTGGGGCACTCCTGCAGTTATATTGGATGATTTTGATATTGTTTTGTTGACTTTTACTTGTGCTGTTCTATCTGTTAGAAAATTTGATACCCATTTAACTATGGTAGGATTTATCTTTAGGTGGTTTAGCTTGTATTTGATGGCAATGTGCCAAACGCTGTCAAATGCTTTTTTGACATCTAAGAATACCCCAATGGTTAGTTGGTTGTTGTGAAAAGATTTATAGATTGATTCGGTGAGTCGTGTGAGGTGATCTGTTGTTTACCTGTTTTTCCTGGAGGCGTTTTGAGATTCTGGATGGATGTTATTTGTTCCCAAAGTGTAGAAGACGGTTGGAGATAACTCTTTCCATGAGTTTGCCAAGGCAGCTTAACAGACTAATGGGGCGAAAATTATCTGTATTGGTTCTGTTGGTGTGTTTCTTTGGAATCGTGGTAATGATGGCTTTTTTCCAAGTGTCAGGGTAATATCCAGTTGTAAGTGAAATGTTCATGAGGTTTGTGAGATGTGGTAATTGGAGAGTAGAACTTTTTTTCAGAATAATGTTTGGAATTTGGTTATGTCCGGAGGAAGTATTTTTCAAGTTTTTAATATCAATTTTAAGTTTCGTCATGGTTATTTTTTTATTAATTGAACTTGAGTATGCTTCCAGTGTCTCACCAGGGAACCGTGGTGAGAATGATGCTTGGTTTATATTTGTGAAGTTGTTGACATGATGCTGGTGTTGTGTGTTAAAGTCGACTGAATTTAAGTTGCTGAAGGAGGATTCGTAGGAGTTGGCTAATAGGTCGGCTTTCTCCACGTCCGTCCTTACGATTATATTGTTGTGTGATATGTTATTGCATGTGATTTGTGTTTTTGTCTGAAGAAATACTCTTGTCATTATGTAATCTTTCTTTCTTTTCTGCTCTTCTGTTACATTACATAAATTTGCTTTAACAATTTTTGCTTCTTTAAACTGTTTCAGTTGTTCTTTTTTTCCTCTCTAATATCTTTGTTCTTCAGTACCTCTATAAGGCTTGTTCTTCATGCAACTTTAACAAAATGTAAAATGTATATTTTTTATAAACACTATACTTTTAATACTATTTTCTCCCCATTACATTTTTCAGCCAAATACATTTCTCTTGAAATATTCAATTTACATATTACTGGTTATGGATTTATATAAATTTTCCAGAATTTCCTGCATCACTTCATGGTTTAAAGACTGTAGTTTTATTTCTCCCCTTACATCATTGTTCTGAATCATTATTTTGTGATGATGAGAAACCCACATTAAGTAAAAATGTATTCTCAAGACAGCTGGTATGGGTATTAGTACTTTAATTAGAATAAAGTACACAACAACTTTCTATAGATGGTCAAAACGTTGTTCTGTACTTTCTTTTAATTAAAGTGCTAATACCCATACCAGCTGTATTGACAATACACTTGAATCAATACTTGTTGCATCATTATATGCAAAAAACGGCTCTTTTGGGCTCAGAAAACACTTCAAATAGCTCAGAAGTGTTTTCTGAGCCCAAAAGAGCCGTTTTTTGCATATAATTCTCAACAAGTGGGTTTCTCGACATCACTGACTTGTTGCATCAGTTAAAGAAAATGTTTATTCCTTTAGATAGTTTAATATGCAAATAGGAATCTACTTACATGAAGCAAATGATTTTTTTCTATCATGTTTTACTAAATTCAGACAACTTTTCCTTTTGCCTGCTTCACCAATCGTCATCCTACTGTACCTCAACTGTTTTAAAACATCCTCTTGCTTCAGCTGACTTTATTTTACAAACCAAGAGTCACAAATACAATTAAAATCTGTTCAAAAATAACACAAACTTTCCTCATGTAGGAAATGTTGGAATACCTGTGCAATTCTATAAAGGAAAATTGTCTTTTCAAAACATATCTTTCTTTCCAAAGTGCAAATAAGATTCTGCTGTGCCATAGACTGCTACTATATCATTTCTACTTTTCTTTAACCAAGATCACCATGATGTAGTACTGTAAATCATTTCATTGTTTAGTAAATTCTACAAAGATCTAATTCTCATTATGGCCAATAACATTTTGGAAACAAGTGTTCTTTTTTCTTTTGAACACCTCCATTGTGCTTCACAAGTTGATAGTGGTAGAGTAATTTCCTGTGGCTAGGATACAGATAAAGGTATTCTATTAAAATAATTTATTCAATCATTTAAAAAGTACAGGATGCATACCCTCACAATTTCCACGTGAAATTTATATAACTACGTACTCTTATGCCCTCTTCATGGATCAAATTTGAATGGGCTATACTTATTCACACTACAGGTATTATTATATGTGCATTACAGATAGTATGGTGGCTACAAAAACCAAAATATCTGGATCCAAATATTCATATTTCTTTAATATAACTACTTATCAATATTAATATTATTTTATAAACACCTGGCCATTTCTCCCCAGCATCAACATGTTTTGTAATACCCATTCCATATTCAGTGATCACCAAATTTTGTCACATTTACCACCTGTACGTCAAAGTGTATAATGCATTAGAAATGTGATATCACCCAAACTTTCCTTTTTTAAATATATGACACTCTAAATAATGGTAGAACAGAACAAAGGTATGTTTTTTGCATAATTGGGCAAACTTTAACTACACTGGCATGGTAAATTCATAATCCATATTACTTTAGCTCTTGAAATCTGCTCCTTGAACTAACATCAAATTATACTTCATCCTTATTATAAGGCACTGACAGCAATGTAGTGCAAATTGAAGAACTGCACAATTTTAGGAGTTATTTGGGAACATTCTAAAAATATGATGGATAAGCCTCCATGTACATTTTCACTGGCATGCTCCAAGTATAACACTAAACCTTCTTTTTGTTAAAAAATGTAACATCTTTCATGATGTGATGTTTTCCCAAGTTCACATCACAATAAAATTTTATCATTTTATCTTCCATAAAAAAATCAACTAATTTCAGTAAAGCTTAATTCTTTCAAAATGTATCATTTATCATCTGGCAACTTCAAAAGAGTTACAACTAGGCCTCAAAATGATACATTATTGTTTTTTGTCATTTTTATTTAGGGTTGCTTTATTAGTGAGAAACTTAATGTGATTACAATGTTGAAAAAATTTATCTATGACCTATTTCAAGCCAAGCAAAAGCTCAATGCTCAAAATCACCAGAAATGCTAAGATATAAAAATTTAGATATGTGTTAATGAAATCCAAATTAGCACAAGACACACTGGAAGTATATTTGTCACACTTTTTTTCTTCATATATTTTAGGAAACATTTATATTATGTGTGAACCTAAAGTACATCGTTTTCTGTAAGTATTTTTTTTGAAGAAGCACACAACAGCAAACTTTGTAACTGAGTCAAAAAGTTAGTTACCTTTCATTTCCATGTCAAAGTCACATTGTCACTTGTATTTGTTGTAAAGTACTAAATTATTACTAAGGTTTTCAACATGAACAAGATTTTGTTTCAAGAAGGCTTAGTTGATTTTAGTGTTTCAGAGAAAAATCTTCTGCAATTGAAGAAAGCGCATTCATTAGATATCCTAACCATGATAAAATGTATAAAAAACACGTCAGGCTATTCCAGTTCTGCAGGTAAAAAACTTTCAGCTTTCTATTTATTTGCATAAAATATCAAATGTTTATTTCCCTTCTAATGAAGAATTATGATGAACCTTTTGAACAAATTATAGTCTTTCATAATTTATCCAGGAATTTGTATTTATATAATAAAAATTATTGAAAAAGAAAAAACAAAACATTTTATTTAAATTTGCAAATCCTAAGCTTATGTCAAATTATGAACAAAATGTTACACTTTAAACATGTTTTAACAAAATAATTAATTCATTATTTGACTTAATGTAATTTTATATCCATAATAAATTACAGTTTTGAAGCTTTTATAAATTAACTTTTCATTACAAAAATAATTAGTTGAAAACATTAATGCATTTTAATCAAGAAACATGAAAATAATGAGTACTTTAGTTCAAATTCGACAACTTTCATTCATAATTCACTGTTTTATCTACACCATTCATCTACTTTGCCTCATATTGAATTTTGTTTCTTTATATGAAACAGGCTCTTCCTTTTTTAGTTTTATATTTAAATACATCTCTTTGCTGTGAAACCACTCACTTCAGAACTTCAGATTCAGATCCACAGAATGAACTTTTCATTACAAATAATCAGAGCAATTTAAATCAGTCGGACAATACCAATTAAACTGTCTGGAAATATTTTACTTTTTATCTAGTATAAATTAAGATTTATTTTTATCTAACCAAAATAGATGGATAAAATTTAAGCCTTTGGGCTCAGACTTTTTTGTACTGGTTTAATAAAAAGAGGGAAAACTAAACAATACAATTCTCCTTCCTTTTATTCTAATTTTAAAAACAATGTTTTTGATAATTTGTAAAGAAATCTTAACTTTTCAACAAAAATTGTTCTTCACTTGTTTAATTAAAAACAAATTACAATACCCACTTCTTGAGCCACTGAAACAATAATAATAATGTCCATGCATTTTCCGAAGATATAATGAGGAAGACCCACCATTAAAATAGCAACTTCTCAATGGCTTTCTCTTTCACGTGGTAAACTATTTTTCTCAATAATGAGAGGATCGTGAACACTGATGTTAAGCATTAATGCCAAGAATACATTAAAAATGTATACATAAACATGTATGAACATTAATCTTAAAAGCATACGAGCTCTATAGCACTATATAACAATGACTTATGTGTATATCACAATATAATGCTTTTATTCTTTTTCTCATTGCTGACATATCCTTTCCAATCAAACATACTTGTTTTTATATGTTCATTAAGTTTATCTTTTCAAGTATATGTTTTTCCACACATATCACAGTTAAAACACTGTCTCATATCATGATGAGTGTCTAAATGTCTATAAAAATTTCTTCGGCGAAAATAGCAGTGACAACAAGAGCACAGCTTGTTCTTTAACTTAGAAACATGAAGCTGAGCAATAATTTGCTGTCAGGTGTTTTGTTATCATCAAAATATTCCGAGGAAGAAACAAAGTGCCAGTTGAGCTTGTTACACTCTATACCTAGCAATACTAACAGAAACTCAATACATATCACTTGTAGTTCATATTTAGTGTCCACAGGTGAGAATTTAACTCAAGTTTGAAATTCTATTTCTTACAACTTTAACTGCCATTAATGCAAAATCATAAAAAATACGTGGGTTAGAAATTATTGTTGGGAATATTTACACAAGAAATAGTTTGTAAATAGAGAAACAATTATTATTTGCTGCTAGAACTTCAAAGCTGTGATAAATGGATCTGAACCTGTATTATTTAAGATATCTCTACAATGCAAATTTTGACCTTACATCCAACAATCTATTTAATATTCCCATCACCTCAATGATCTCCATGTGATGGAACTGCATTAACTGTTCACATATGTGCATAAATTGTTTTATCAATAGGTTATAGTGTAAATACGTATCATTAGAAATGTTTAGAAAAAGACATTAATTTTATTTACAGTAGCTGAATTGTCCAATTTTAGTCCTCATATGGTGCTAATATCATAACACAGGTCTTTGGCAACATAATGTTTATTTTCTATAGATGCATAACTTTACAACATTAAAATATACTCTTAATTTAAATAATGAAAATTCTAAAAACAACAACTCACATTTGAACTGATACTCCAAATAACAATATCATATTTGGTAATCATACTAAAAATCTAAACACAAGAAGTCTTTGAAAATAAATAATAAAGCAAATAATTATCACCACTGTAAAAAGAAAACAAACAACTGATATTATGTAAAACAAAACATTTAGTATTTCTAAAACTTGAACATTTGTTGTTGAAAAATGTTTTGTGCCTGGGGAAGGGTAAACTATTAGTTTCATTTAATTCTAAGAAATCTTTTCAATATAATACCAGTTTTTCATGTAATTATGAAATATTTTCTGATACTAATCAATGGTAAACATGCACACAAAGGCATGTTTCAATCTTTTGTGATCATGGAGGTGGTCTTTTTGAAAAGCACTGCCTCACTTCCTGATGTGTGTTCAAATATCGAGCAAAATGTATACAATTAAAGAAAAAATTTATAAACTTTAGTTTTCTCACTATTGAGCCATAAAATTACAGTTCAAGAATTACTTCAAAGTAACTACACAGATATTATTATTTTTAAAATGTATTCCACCATATTTACATAAAAAATAAATTACATAAATTTCAAATAATATGAGAAATTTATCATAAATTAACTCATTCAAAACAACTGGAGCAGTTAAATCATTTTAAAATGTATGATTCTCATACTGAAAGTATTCTGCCTTTTAAGAATAAGCAATTTTACAGAGAAAAGAAGAAACTAAGTTTAAATTAATTCTTTTATTTATCTACTGAATTATTTAAAACATTTAAAGAATATTTTACAATATTTTTTCAGGTTCTTTCATATATATTACTTCATATGAGTGGGAGTTATAGGCTAAGAATTTTTGTGAGCCCAAGATCCCATATAATTTGGCATAGAATAACATTATGAATGAGTCCTAAACCCATTCTAGACACTACTTAAGTATGCCACCTCTTCATACAGAGAGTTGAAGTTCTGAAAAAGTTAAAAATTACAGTACACAATTCATTTATTTCAAATTTAACAAGATTTCAAGTCAAAACACATAAAACTCAAAACCTACTACAATCACATAAATATTATAATTAAAATAGTATGTTGAGTTTTCTGAAAACTTTCTTAGTTTGTTGATTTTGAGTTTCACACAAAGCTACATGAGGGTTATCTGTACTATCCATCCCAAATAATGCACCGTAAGACCAGAGGAAAGGCACCTAGTCATCAACACCCACTACCAATTCTTGGGCTGCTCTTTTACCAATGAATAGTAAGATTGACCATAACATTATAATGCTCCAATGACTGAAAGGGTGAGCATGTTTGGAGTGATGTTTATTTGAACCTGCAACTCTAAGATTACAAGTCAAGTGCCTTAACCACGTGGCCATGCCAGGCCAAATTTTCTCAGAGCACATCTTGTACAAAAGAGTAAATTCTCCTTTTGTAAACGTAACTGTAAATAATTCCAACTTTTGTGACAATTATGATACAAATACTACCATGGTTACAGCATCATGGGCAAAATAAAATTCCTTAACTTTTTCAGACCTTCACCTTACCAAAATATGTTATTTCCTGCAAATAAAATTTATGCTCATAAATTATAATTGAACTGTTACATATAACACTAAAAATTGCAAAACATTATTTTTTTATTCATATATTGTTTTATAATGGTATGATAGATTGTATGTTAAGTCACATTTACTTAAATGTCAAAGTTTCAGTATGATTGATTGCATGGTTCTAAAATTAGTGATATTTTGTCAGAACATACACAACAAAGACAGTTTACCAAATTGTTTATATAGTATATATCAATCACAATCCAAAACAGTGATATAACATATTGTTATCAGTACTTATTGATATATACTTGGGACACTATTTCTTCCACTTAAGAGATATTGCCTCTCACTGACCTCTTTACCAAACAGTACTAAGTATCATTAAATTCCATGCTATTGGAGGTGTTTAGTGGGTGTAGTTTTGTTTTATTACTATACAAATTTCTGAAGTTATTAATCTATAATTACTACAGTTGTTTCTGATAATTAATGTAACTTAACAATGTAAGTACAAATATGAACTAAAAATAATAATTCAAGATATCTGTGTAGATACATTCTATCTTTGAACAGCCAAGCTTTAATGAAATTATAATAATGTTCTTTATCATTCTGGTATCTTTCAGGTCTTTCCTATATATAGCAATGAAGAAACATACTTGTGGTGTCACATTCTTTCTGTGTCTACTCTTATGCAGACTGTTACACTAATCCCCTAAAAGTTTAAGAGCAAAATACATGATTTACTAAAAGTAACGTATCTCTAAATAGTAATTTACTGAGGTCTTCCAGTTTTTTGTAAAATGGTGCCCAAAGACCTATGTTTAAGAAGAAAAAATGGAATCTTATAGAGGAAGGAACTCAGTTATTACTTATATAATGTATTATCGTTGCCTTCACACTTCATGACAATTGGTGTTAACCAGAGACTTATACAGTCAAAACAATGTTTATGCATAAGACGTATATATATATATATATATATATATATATATATATATTGATGTGCTCAATGTACTTGTATTAACACTCACTATTCAATCATATTTCTCAGAATGGCTACTATGGGTATTAACATTTTTACTGATAAGGAGAGAACAACATTTTGAACCTCCTAGGTCATCTTCTGAAGATAATCTAGGAATGTTGAAATGTTCTCTCCTTATCAATTAGTTTTAATTCCCATACCAGCCATTCGGATATATATTTTTATTCCAAGTGAGTTTCTCATCATCAAGAAGGGCTAAGCAATTATTTTTTGGTGCTGATGATAATTTAGTTTTTTGCTATCTGTATCCTACAACAATCACTGAATCAAATAAACAAGTCATGAACATTTCAAAAATTTTGTGTGTAAAAAAAAATCTTCAAACTTTTCTTGTTTGCCTGATCCATGAGGATCTGGTAAAAGAATATAAAATATTAAATAATTGTAGTGTTATTATAACAACTATATTTTTCCATTTTTTATGAGAAAAAATATAACTTACAATTAAATAAAGTGACACTGATTAATTGGTTGCATATTTTATTTAAAAATAATTTGCATTAAACAGACAACTGTTGTTAAGTAGTTCTCATTTCTGATCAATTCATTTTACTGTAAAGCATTTTTCAACCACCATACTCTAATGTGCCTATTTTTAAATACTATAAACATCTCATTTTAAACATCACGGCTGTAATTATTCTAATTCCAATTATCATGCTTCCACATGCCTACTAATAATTTGGAAACAATTATATGTGAAGTAAATGTAATAATTTTTAAGTCTAATATTTTGGAAAACAGATAAAGAGCTGCATTTTACCAAGGCATTAGTTTGCATCATGTATACAACGTGATTTTTATATGCAAGACAATGCAAAAAATTTACATTTCAAGAATAACTTGTTTCTTTATTTTATCAACATACTTACAAGCCATTAAATCATTTATTCAGGGGCATAGATCCTGAGGGAGATGGGGTATATATTCCCCCTTCATTTTAGGTGGGGGGATGGTACTTACAATCATCCCCCCTACAGTTTGATCTGTTGAATTGTTTTATTGCATCACAGGCCTGCAAATTGTGTATTTGTTCTTGTGATTCTCTTGTTCTTACCAATCGAATTGCATAATTAGGCCCAAATGTAGGCTTTTTCAGTAGCCGAAATGTACATCTTTAATATTGGCGTGCTTCAAAGCTTTTCGATCTCGGCGACAATTCTAAGTATTAGTCAGTCGACCTAAGTATACAGGAAAGTATCGTGGCAACAAGATTACTTTGTGACTGCATGTTTACAGCTTTCATGTTCAAATAATCAGAGATTACCAATTTGCAAACTAAACAGTGGTTGCAAAAATCATCCCCTCCATCGGGTGTAAAAAATCTATGACCCTGCATTTATTCCTTATTATTTTGCACAACATAATGTCTGGAATGCCTTTACGGATTTCTTCACACTTTCTTGAACAAACTGTTACAAATTATGAAAAACCAAAAACAGTTATGGCCATAACATCAACTTGCAGGTATACTAATGAATCTTTACACTTGATAACAATGACAACATGTTGTAATTTAAAATATCCTTTCTAGAATAAAAAGTCACTGAGAATTCATACAGTAATTAATACACAAGCAATTACTTTCTAAAACCTACTTCAGAAATGTGTCTTTCAGAAACGAAATTATATCATATGAGATAATTTCCATAAAATTTGTAACGGATACATTAATAAATATGTAAAATAATTGTGTATTTTTGGAAGAAATTATAACGAAAATGAAACACTTTCATAAAATGAAAAAGTTATATCATTTTGGTAAAAAAATTATTCTTGTTTTATTTCATTATCTGATGCCTAAATATAAAGTCCATGAAGAAAATTCAACTCTGCTTGTGTCGTTTATGACCATGCTGCTTATTGTTTGGTTTTGGAATTTCGCACAAAGCTTCTCGAGGGCTATCTGTGCTAGCCGTCCCTAATTTAGCAGTGTAAGACTAGAGGGAAGGCAGCTAGTCATTACCACCCACCGCCAACTCTTGGGCTACTCTTTTACCAACGAATAGTTGGATTAATCGTCATATTATAACGCCCCTACGGCTGAGAGGGCGAACATGTTTAGCGCGAACCCGCGACCCTTGGATTACGAGTCGAACGCCTTACGCGCTCGGCCATGCCAGGCCAACCTGAACCTGCTGCAGTCAAGGAAGAAACAAGATTAAAACACATAATGTTTATACAGGGTGTCCCAGAAGTCGCGCACCATACGTACATATAGTAATGATTTGTTTTTTATGTTCCAGATATGGGTGAAAAATTAACAATACAAGAAAGAGTTACATTGGTGTTTATGTTTGGAAAAAATGGTACTACATACCGCTCTGTAGCTGAAGAATTCAACCTTACTCATCCTGAGCGAGAAAAGCCATTGAGCCATACTACTGTCTGTCGTTTAATTAAACGTTTCCAAGAAACTGGCTCAGTTGCTGACCGTGAGAGATGTGGACGACGAAGGAGTGCAATCGATGAAGAAACATCGACTATGGTTTTGGCGAATCTTTTTAGAAGCCCCGTGAAATCAATAAGGAAAATAAGGAAAATTTATATGGTGCGCGACTTCTGGGACACCCTGTACATATCCCTTTAATACATTACACAGGTCAACAAAGTTTTGTTGCATTTATATCAAACACTTGGTATAATATAATTTCTTGCCCTGATTTCAGATCTGAAGTTAGTTTTTTTCCTCAGTGCTCTCCTTTTGTACAATCAAGGTATTTGAAAATATCAAAATTTCGTCACATTGACGTCGTAGTCTATCATGAAAAATGTGATAAAATATGCTATAAAACTCTTTAATATAGCTTAGTAATAAAAAAAATGCAAAATAGTATAAATGTATTCAAGTTATTTATATAAATTCAATTTTATATCAAGTTATAATTCAATTTATTTATATAAAACTGATTAATAGATAAGACATGGCCCGGCATGGCCAAGCGCGTAAGGCGCGCGACTCGTAATCCGAGGGTTGCGGGTTCGTGCCCGCGTCGCGCCAAACATGCTCGCCCTCGGTGATGACTAGTTGCCTAACTTTTGTCTTACACTGCTAAATTTCAAAACAAATAAAAAAATAAGACATTTGCTACTATGAGGAGGCAAAGCTCATTTGCAGTCTACTCAGGCATGAATTTCCGCTTGTAGCTCTTGCGTTTGTGGATTGTCTCAGGGCATTCTCGTTTAATGCTCCAGCAGTAATCTGCCATCATATGTTTGTTCCATTTCTCTTGGTAACGCTCTTTCATGGTCTTAAGGTCCTAATGGAACCGCTTGCTTTGCTCGTCACTTACAGCTCCTGGGTTCTCAGGGAATCTATCAAAATGACTGTACAGGTAATGGAGTTTGACACTCATGTTACATCCAAGATCGCGAAAAGCTGACAACACATTCGCTACAAGGGTTTCATTGTTGTCAGCTCTTTTATTGCCGAGAAAGTTTGCCATCACCGCCACAAATGAAAGCCATGCAGTCCTTTCCTTGTCCTTCATATTTCTGGCAAATTCTTGATCACGCACAAGTGCACGAATCTGTGGTCCATCAAAAACACCTGCCTTGATCTTCTCGAAGGACAAACCAGGGAGCACAGAAAATATGTGTTGGAAGCATTCACCCTCAGTATTCAACGCCTTCATAAACTGTTTCATCAAACCAAGCTTGATATGGAGAGGAGGAAATATGATATTTTCTCGACTAACAATTGGATCGTTGACAATATTTGGCACACCTGCCTTCAGAGTCTCACGTATGGGCCACTCCTTCTGATTCCAGTGCTTTTCTTGAGCTCGGCTGTCCCGCATGCAAAGATAGCAGGGGTACTTTGTAAATCCTCTTTGTTGATCTAGGAGGAAATTAACCATTGTTAGGTCCACACAAACTGTCCAGTTGTGCTCGTGGTATTTAAGTAGGTCAATCACAGTCTTAATGTCATTATATTCCTCTCGTAAATACACAGAGTGTCCAGTTGGAACAGCTGCATAGACATTGCCATGATAAAGCAGAACGCACTTCAAACTTTGCTTAGAACAACCTAGAAATAATCGCCAGTCATTTGGATGGTATATTGGCATCCCTAATTCCTGGAGAAGACCTAAGATATTATGACAATAAACAAACATATTCTCCTCTGTAAAAAAATGGCATAAAAGCCTGCTCCCGATTTCGGAAGTATGACATTTTAGTTGTATGGCTCAGCTGATTCTTTTCTTGCATCCTGGAAGCTAACACTTCAGCTGCATTTTTGAAGAGACCCAAATCACGCACAAGGTCATTCATCTCTGGCTGGCTAAACTGTTGAGGAGTTAATGACTGTGGGGTCTCATAAGAAGGATCGCCAGAGGCTAGAGACAAGTGTAACGACAACCTCACGTTATCATAGCTCATGCAGCACTGAAACTGTCACATGTACAAGAGTATCGCAACAGTTGCCGGTTTGCCAATATAGGCATCGCAGGAAACGTGTCAATTTGACCGGAAACGGCTAGAATGAAAAACTTATAATTGCATTAAAACTAGAGCATGTAGAGCTAAACCGTTTTCATATTTGAATTTAGCAGGTCACAAAGGGTAAGAATGAGTAAAAAAATCTCACGCAACTGAGATTTCGAAAAAAATTGTTGACCAGTGTTATGTATTAATTTTAAAATTTCGTTACACAGTTAAATTCTTTAATTCTCATAATATGCATCTTTGAGAAAACTTAACATTTCTATAAGACAAATGCATAATGTTTTTCTGACAATCAACTTTATACCTTTTCTCAGTTACCAAGAGCATAAATGTCAAACATATGCAACAAAAAAATTCATAAGAACAAACATCTTTGTCAAATATTTTTGTTGAATCACTTTTAATTTCAAATTTCATTTTATTGTCTCTCTCACTATCTCACACTGAGGCAGGAAGAATAGCATGTCATAACTGTTTAATGATTCTTCAGCATAATACATCAGAAAAAAGGTTATATAAGGAATACAACTGTAAAAATACCTACTGTTTGCATTTTTATGATATTATGATGTAATTTTTCTTAAGTGATACTGTTATTAGCTTTTGTATTAAATCACTAACCTGTATGTAAACAACATATTATTCCTAGCAATGAATTACTTATACTAATTACATTACTTTTGCTTTGTTAAAAAAATAATATTTTGAGCTCATACACTTTTCATTCTGCATGAAACACTTAAGTTTCATTATATTCTCAGTAAAATGTTGATTCTCAAAATCTTACGAAAATGAAACTATAAGTATACTGAAATAAATTTTAACTACAGTATCAGCCATTTAATTAAAATCAAACACTTATGAAAGGATAATTCTATTTTTCAACATAGTTACATTAAAGTAAAAAATTGTTATTCAAAACTCAAAATGGTATACTCTAGTAACACAAATTGAATACAGTTTACAAAACATTGTTCTTTCTCAAACTAACTTTTTTTCATGTTCACTTTGAATATTTTAGCCAAAATGTAAGTAAATGAGCCTTCATATTTCAAAAGCCGGTAACTTTGAACATTATGACAAACGTTTTTCCTGTAAATAACAACATCAAAGTTACAATTTTTGGCTTAATACTATCAAACAGAATAAATAAAACAACTGCACATTTATGAATTTCTTTAAACTGTTGTAAACTAATTTAATGTACATGTTCCTATGAGCCACTCCAACCACCTAAATATTAGTAATATGTTAACATTTTGTACAGCAAAATGATTTCTATTCTCTCTAAACCAGTCTAGTGGCAAACACAAGTCATTTCTTTTATTTCTGTAAGTAAGTTATATGATAAAGATTTTCCCTTGGCAGATAATTCCACAAACTGTGTTGTGTATAAATCACATTAATTATGTTTGTTTCTTCTGTGTTCCACGAGCACATCTTTATGGCTGTAAGTTTTACCACAAAGTTCACAGCAGCTAAAATACTCCCTCACTTCTCTGTGGGTTCTCACATGTCGGACAAACCTTGCATAATGAATGGAACGGTGGCAATCTTCACAAAACCTTGTTCTTCTATTAGGTGTTTTATCAGAAATTAACAGACTGTTTGATCTGTATTGATCTTCAAGACAATCTGTAGAAAGTTAATGAAAGCAAAGTTTAGTAGCTATAAATATCCAAACAATAGTGCAATCCTATGTACATACATATACATTTTATATATGCATATATACAAGCTTCACATTCTTACCTATCTGAACAATTCATCATTTAAAGTATTTTGCAAGTTCAACAGATTTCTTTCTGACTCACTTTATAACTTTTACTTATATCATACCAATATTTTGTTTGTATGTTGCACCAACTGGTCACCTTGTTTTTCTATTACAGTTAAAAAACACAAATACTTCAACAGATATCACGATGTCAGCTGAAAATGGTGACAGAATATAATTTAGCAATATTCAATGTTTTTTCACTTATTTTTACCCACAACTATAACATTCTCAGAAGTAACAAACAATTCTATTTGTTTTTTAGTGCTAAACATAAATGTAGTAATATTTACACTTTACATTCAGTGCTAATAATACTCAAGTTCAGAATGAGAGCTAAAATCAATTTTTGTTTTCACGAAATCAAAATGAGCATTACACTTTTCTTCAAATTAGATTGATATTAGTTGATTTCTGTGAAGAATTAAAACTTAAATCTATTACAAGTTATATTGTTTTTATTTGCACAGTATTACAGTTCTAGAATTACATGTTATCTCTATTGAACCTTATTTATGTATTACATAATAACAATGTGCATCTTCAAGTGAGGGCCACAAAAATTTATTTATATCCACTTCTAGATAAACTATCATTCAACAGTGCTCAGTTTGTTTGTTTGTTTTTAATTTTGCAGGGATATCTGCACCAGCCATTCCTAATTTAGCAGTGAAAGACTGGAGGAAAGGTAGCTAGTCATCAAGTTAGTACTTTGGTGTATTCTGGTTAATGTTTGAAATTAAAATTTCTTGAGCTTTATTAGTACAAATTCAGTTAAGTGTAAAAATACAACACTAAACTTAATACTAGGTTGTTAGATGTGTTTTTTTCAGTAACTACTAATCCTAGGTTAGAAAATAACAAAGCTATTAAATATTACAATTGAAATCAAGAATTTCCACTTACATTAGGTAAGTAAGAAGGAAAATTTAACTTAGGAGTTTAAATTCGTGTTTTTGTTATTATTTGATACCAGCTGTGAATTTATCACGTTAAGTAAATTGTTTAAATTAGCATTTATGTGTTTAGAACTACAAAAATGATGTTCATCATAGCTGTGGTACTAATGCTTGCAGTTAAAGGTATGAGCATTTATTAATAATGAATTTTGATGTTAAAATTATCTTCAATTCAATACTGCTCCATTTACAGTTTAACTTGTGAGTGCAACACAAGTACAGTTTTAATTTAAAAAACAGGCTAAGTACATTGTATTATTACACAAGTATAATCTAAAGACAAGTTATTTCTTGTTTTAAAGATAAAGTTAATTACTTTAATGAGAAGATAAAGCAGTAATAAAATAGCATGTTTAACTGTAACATTAAGTTTTTCAGTGTTGTTTACAGGAATTCTTGTACATAGTGTTATTTATTGCCAGGCTACAGTAGTTAGAAGAGAGGAGGAGGAGTAAATGTTAAGTGCTCATAGTTTTTTACGTGCAACTAAGTAAAACTATTGAGTTTTACTTGGAATCTCATGTAGTGCATATGCGTTGAAAGAAGCTGGTAGTGAAGATGTATTGTATATGTGTGTTTGTAGGATGGAGAAGACTCTGGCAGTTATTCTAAATAGGGTAGACTAAAGGTAAAATGGGTTAACTGTGAGAAATGTGGCATGGTTTAAAGAGGAATTTAGGGTTTAGCATTCAGAGGATAAAACAAGTAATTGTGATTTTCAGGAGGATGAAACCAAGGAAACATCTCAGTTTGTTAACTCCCATTGACAACAGACTAACTGGAAATAAATTTAAAAAATACAGTCATTGGGTCATCAAATATGAAATATAATTTAGATACAAAAATAACTTTGGAACAGTTTTAGAAACAAAGCATTTATGTATCTATACTGTTTACAATAAAACAGACTTAAAACTTTCACACAAACATTTTTATGAACATGCACATATATACTACAAATATATCACACAAAAATCTAGCTTGTTCTTAAAAATAATATTGCTTTAAAGTTTTATATTTATAATAAAGTGGCATAATAAGTTTGCAGAAAAAATGACAAAACATTTTTGATAGTATACAATTATATTAGTGCAAAATAAATGGAAGTAGATAAAATAAACCAAAACCAGTATTAACAGGGCTAGTATTAGTGAATTTAATTGTAATGAGAAGACAATTAAGTAACATATATTTTAGCCTTTAGCCCAGACAAGTGAGGAACTAGGAGGGATAACAAGTAGAAATTGGAAAAAACAACAAGAGGAGACTCTTGTTATACAAAAGATTTTTAGAACATCAAGTTGATGGGATAATGACCGAAGAAAATAGAGAGAAAGAAAAAAATCTGATTACATAAGCTATCCAGGTACATGTGGGGAATATTACCACAAGAACAAATGATATATTAAAGAAATACTTGTAGTAATGTAGTACACATAGGGGTTAATGATCTAATGAAGGGTTGGACAGAGGAAATAGTTGTTGAGTATAAGGCATTGATAAAGGTATTCAAAGAAAAGAGCTACAATAATTTAATTTTGTTAGAAACACTTCCAAGACTTAACTGTAAGAATGAAATTACAAGATAGTTGTTCAGTTTAACATGTAAGGATGAGCAGATTGGATTTTTGGATTGGTTCAATGGGAAAATTAAGCTTTTTGATGTAGATGGTTTACATGTAAAAAACATAGAAGCCAACTTGTTTGCAGGAGCTATTAACTCCACTTTAAGAACAGCATTAAACAAGGACTAGACATTAACAAGGACCAGAATAATGATAAAAATATAAAATATAGAGAAAAGTATAGTATAAAAACAAAGTACAAGAATAGTTTTAACAGTAAGTTAAATTATTTTTACTGTAATGTCAGAAGTATAGTGAATAAAATGAATAATATAGTCCTGGCTGGAACAGAAGAGTTTAACATAATGGGAATTACTGACATGTTGCTAAATGTTGACAACTTTGATGATGGGAATATTCTTTAAAACATAGTTTTTCATTAATAGTGACAAAGATCTTAATAGGGAGAAAGGAGAAACTTTATATGTAAAACAAGAGTTACAGTTTGTTCAAGCTGAGGATATTAAAACTAATAACAATGAGGCTAAATCTACCTGGGTTTATGTTAATGATTTTAAGGGAAGAAGATTTTCTTGAAATTCATCACAGACCACCAGATGAAACAGATGGGACGAATAAAAAGCTCATTTATTAATGATGTTATGATTGTTGGAGATTTTAATTTCAGGCATATAGGGTTTTTAAGACACTGTTGAGGATAGTTTTCTTTACTTATTGAAAAAAGAATCTACTAGAAACAATACAGTTTTAGAATAATATAGAAATTGTTCACAGTGTGGAGATTTGGAGGCTCACAAAGAACGCACAGGAGTGATTAAAGCCAGCACAGGCCCCAGAATAAACATCCTCACTAAGCCCCCTTTCTCTCTCTTTCAACATTTATCAGAACCTAAATTAGGACAGCAATGAGTTCATAAATAAGGCAAAATCATAACTGCAATCAGTTTTTGCTCATAGTAGAAACATAGAAATTGTCATAAGTAACATCAAATATCTTTTAAAACTATTAAATAAAATATATATAACATAAATTATTATTACAATCATTCTTAATGTATCAAGCATCTATGTGCAAAGAAAAGCCAAAACTATGCTTTCTATGGTTAAATGAAGATATAGCATAAAGGTGTTTTGCAGCATGACCAGGTTTTGTTTCCATGATTTAAACTGATTACAGTGGTGAGTCTTGGATGAATATAAAATAAAGTTGGTCAAGAGAAATTAGAAAATAAAAACAATATGCAAAGAAGGTTTCCTAAAAATGTACAACATTAATAGTAAGGATATCTTCAAATACATTAAGCTATAATTAGAAATGATGCTGGAGATTAATATCTAATGATTATAGAATGACTGGATTATTAAATTCAATGTTTCTTTAATCTCTACTTATAAAGATTCCTCATCTTCAATTGTTACTAGATGGAAACAAGCTCAAACAAGACATTGAAATTAATTTTACGTTTATAAAGATAACACTGGAAAGAATAATAAAACTCCTGAGCCAGATAATAACTAAATTTAGGTTTTGAAGGAAACTAAGGACATGTCAGTCACTTGGTACTATCTTAAGTCTTTGAATAACGAGCTGGTATCAGAAGATTTGAAGTTGGCTAAGGTTATTCTCATTTCATGACAGATGATAAGAATGGTTCCTAAAGTATAGGCTTATTAGTCTTACCTCAGTGATAAATTTTTTTTGAAAGTCTAGTAAAAGATGATTTACAAAGTTGTTTAAAATTCTGTTGGAGAATCAACATAATTAATTACAGTTAAGGTGTTGGAAATGGTCACCTCAAGTTTACATGAAACAAATTTAAGAATTTTATATATATGTATATTATGTAGCCTGCTTAAACACCTTGATTGCAATACTTATGTTATTACCAGAACAAAAATCTTTTGGAATTTTGTGAAAAGTTTACATATTAGATAGATAAATGTTCAAGTGTGGAATTGATATATCTGGATTTTCAGAAAGTGTTAACAAAATAAACTCAAAAGGCTCGTTTAAAAGTTATCTATGTAGGTTTTAGAGATAAATAGAAAACTGAATGGATGGAAAAAAGAAAAGTATTATAAGAGGAGTTCAGTCAAGATGGATTCATGTCATGTCATGTGGGGTACATTGCTACTCAGTGTTAAGATCTTTGCTCTTTTTAAAGTACATTAATGACATAGATGAAGGAATAGTTAGTACATTATTTAAATTTTCTGGTAATATTAAAGTTTTTTATGTTGCAGCTTTAAAAAAAGGATTTCGTTTAAATGAAGAATTGAACAAATAAACAGAGGATGAATTTTATTTACAATAAATGCAAGGTAACATATATGGGATATCACAATTTGAATTATGAACATAATTATAATTAGAATAACCATGAAAGTGTTATGAAAAGAGAAATATATATGTGTGTATATTGATGTTGTTGTTGATCAGACTCTTAAGCCATCCAAGCAATGCAACTTTGCTAGTGGCACCCCAAATAAAATATTACCTTCATGTGCAGAAATAATGAATGCATCATCAAATAAGTAATTGGTCAGGCAACATTTGGAATACATTAATCAGTCTCAGTCTCCTTACCTTAAAAAGGATACTGAATTGTTGGATAGAATTCCCAGAAGGGATACTAGGATGATACATGAAATGAGAAGGTTGTCCTGCAAGGGAATATTTTTTTCCATATTTACAGGTGAGAGTAGTAAAAAAAATGGGATGCATTTTGATAGTGTAGAAGTCACCTTCCATTAACACAACTTATTTTTCAAAGATGGTGTTTGGCCTGTGGTATATGTGGCCTCCAGATGTGGTAGATACAATTAATTTTACGAGTTTAAAGGACAGTTTTATAACTATCTGAATTATTAATGCTGGTGTTTATTATTTTATTTCAGAGTTTAGTACAGCGGATGGGACAGCCTAAATAGACCAGTAGGTCACTCTTTGTTCTTTATATTTATAGAAATAACAGACTAGAAGGAAGGCAACTAGCTAATACCACTCATGGTAAATTCTTAAGCTATCCTTTATAGATGAAAAGAGGTATTAACAATCACATTATAACACTTCCACAGCCGAGGGAATTATCATGCTTGGTAATGGAATTTGAACCTATGAGTTTAACATCATAAGCACCAGACTAAAAAACTAAGCATTAAGTATTTTTGTAAAAAAAAAAGTGGAGGGTCGTCTACCTCAATATAGCTATACAAATATGACATATACATATTATATATAAGCACAGTGGTTACTGATGACAAGCTGTATTATTTGTATCTTTCTTGAAAAAGACCATACTAAGATTGGAGTAGCCACTTCCTCAGCTCCCCCCTTTTTTCAAAACTTATTTTTAGTAAAAGTACTGCATTGTTGAATAACTGACATTACTTTTAAATAAAAAAAAAATCACCTACAAAATATAATGGTTGTAATTTATCGACTTAGCAACATTTCAATTAAAAATTATTTTTTTTTTAGCCAGAAACAAGCCTGTTAGTTAATGATGATTACAAGAACATTTTCAAACGAAAATTTTGAAACAAGCCGACTTCCTCGACCTTATCACATTAGCATTTTCACTTATACATTAATATAAATATATTATAAAACTAATCTGATAATCAAAATAAATGTTTTAAGTGCAAAAGCAATATTACACATTTGTAGATGTAAGATGTGTATTATTTGTCAAAATCTAACCTAATGTTATTGTGAAAGATCTAATTTAACAGATAATTAAATGTATAAGAAGCTTCAACATTTTTATGAAAGAATTACAGCAGCAAATATCTGATAAAATTGAATAATGAAGTTGTACAAATAGCAATATTTATACGTCATTTACGTGGATCATGGTATCATGTTAAAAACTGCATTCATGACAACACTCTGGACAACTTTTTGAACATTTATTTAAGTAGTTCATGTACAGATAATAGTAAAATAATTTTAATAATTGTTACTGTGTTTTCTTTCTCATTTTTGTTACTATCTTTTTAAAATAATTAAGGTTATTCTTATGTTCTGTATTTATAACATTTTTGTACATAAGAAATCAGATAGTAAATAAAAGTTTATAGTTATGTTGCATAATTTTCCCAAGATAGAAAAATCTAACAATAGATGTTTTAAAGAAATTTATATTTCTGTAGTTTGAAATGTGAACAGTTTTATTAAATAACATGTACGAAAAAAGTTAGCTTGGTTTTCAGCAAAAAAGTCACTGTTTAAACCGACATCATCAGTATTTATTTTCACGGAAAATGTTAAAGTTGTGACACAATTTGCGAATATAAAAGAAGGTTTCTATATTTTGCATTGAGTTTAAGTTGTACATACTGTATAGTTTACTTGTACACGCTGTACCAAATTTAAGTTTTTTTTCTTTCTGAACTTTAATGTAAGTATTATTTATAAAGCTAAAATTTGTTCGTTTCAGTTTTTACATATATACGTCTACTCCCTTATAATATTATTACGAATAAACATTCAGCATTCCAGTCTATGTTTTTCGCGTTAACAAATAACGAATGACATTTGAGGTTTCATTCTTTGGCCGCAATTGCTTTACTTGTTTGTTTTGCGAGTTATACACGGTATACAACACACTTGAATTCAATTGTCAGAGGCGTCTGTACTCTATGTGGCGAATTAGCCATCAATAGTTTAATTTCTGTCATTCCAGATTTGTAATCAAGTTCAAATTACTTTAAAGGTACTAAATATCGGGTTTCTATACTTTTGATGGTGAGGTCGCAGATACTTCATTATTTAGCGTTTGCACTTAACAACAAAGAAACAAGTTCTTTAATAACAAAGGTGACTGTTATAGCGAAAATTTATTTTTGGTTTTAAAAAGTTTATAAAACACATTTTTACTTTTAAAACTCGAAATTCAAGACAGTTTTCCTTATTTTATTTAAATGTAATTCACAATATATTTTTAATTTAAAAAAAAATCAACAGTGGGTTGTTTTCCTCGGAGCCAGGTATCAAAGAATTTTGTTTTTGTTTAATTTCGCATAAAGCTACTCTAGGGATAGCCTTCCCTAATTTAGCAGTGTAAGATTAGAGGGAAGGCAGCTAGTCGTCACCACACATCCCCAACTCTTGGGCTACACTTTTTACCAACAAACAGTGGAACTGATCGCCTTATATAACACCCCCACAGCTGATAGGGCGAGCATGTTTGGTGCGATGGAGATTCGAACCCGCCACCCTCAGATTACAAGTCAAACGCCTTAACACACTTAGCCATGACAGACCATAACCAGCTCACGAAATATAGGTTTTAATAAGTGTTTTGTTTTCTTCGTTTTTGAAATAGCATGTTTGAACTAAAATCTAAAGTAAAATTCTTAAAATATAGCCATATAATTTCATAACATTAAAAACCTATAAAATAAAAGTATAATTTTATTATTAACTTTCTATATCATGAAAACATAATAAATATGAAATAGAAAACATTAAATAAATTAATTAATAAAAATGGTTATAATATTCTTTCGAACGCCTGGTATTCTTTACATAAATTTAAGTTCATGATATGTGTATAGTTCCAATGAGCTCCAACCACTCGTTATGCAACGCGTTAGGTTATTATAAATAATAATATTTATGTACTTTTCAGCACAAAAAATGTCGTAGTTCAGTAATAGTTGTTTAGTTTGTTTCTAAAGTATTGGTACATATTAACCGTGTTAACTTACGTCTTCAGATACATTTCTTATTTATTTCAATTCTGGTAAAGAATCTAGTTATTCGATAATGCATTCATTATTTCTGCACATGAAGGTAATATTTTATTTGGGGTGCCACTAGCAAAGTTGCATTGCTTGGATGGCTTAAGAGTCTGATCAACAACAACATCAATATACATACATATATATTTCTCTTTTCATAACACTTTCATGGTTATTCTAATCATAATTATGTTCATAATTCAAATTGTGATATCCCATATATCTCTAGAATGGGCTTAGGACTCATTGATAATGTTATTCTATGCCAAATTATATGGGATCTGGGGCTCACAAAAATTATTAGCCGATAACTCCCACTCATATGAAGTAATCTATATGAAAGAACCTGAAAAAATGTAAAATATTCTTTAAATGTTTAACATAATATCAGTTGTTTGTTTTCTTTTTATGGTGCTGATAATTATTTGCTTTATTATTTATCTTCAAAGACTTCTTGTGTTTAGATTTTTAGTATGATTACCAAATATGATATTGTTATTTGGAGTATCAGTTCAAATGTGAGTTGTTGTTTTTAGAATTTTCATTATTTAAATTAAGAGTATATTTTAATGTTGTAAAGTTATGCATCTATAGAAAATAAACATTCATTATGTTGCCAAAGACCTGTGTTATGATATTAGCACCATATGAGGACTAAAATTGGACAATTCAACTACTGTAAATAAAATTAATGTCTTTTTCTAAACATTTCTAATGATACGTATTTACACTATAACCTATTGATAAAACAATTTATGCACATATGTGAACAGTTAATGCAGTTCCATCACATGGAGATCATTGAGGTGATGGGAATATTAAATAGATTGTTGGATGTAAGGTCAAAATTTGCATTGTAGAGATATCTTAAATAATACAGGTTCAGATCCATTTATCACAGCTTTGAAGTTCTAGCAGCAAATAATAATTGTTTCTCTATTTACAAACTATTTCTTGTGTAAATATTCCCAACAATAATTTCTAACCCACGTATTTTTTACGATTTTGCATTAATGGCAGTTAAAGTTGTAAGAAATAGAATTTCAAACTTGAGTTAAATTCTCACCTGTGGACACTAAATATGAACTACAAGTGATATGTATTGAGTTTCTGTTAGTATTGCTAGGTATAGAGTGTAACAAGCTCAACTGGCACTTTGTTTCTTCCTCGGAATATTTTGATGATAACAAAACACCTGACAGCAAATTATTGCTCAGCTTCATGTTTCTAAGTTAAAGAACAAGCTGTGCTCTTGTTGTCACTGCTATTTTCGCCGAAGAAATTTTTATAGACATTTGGACACTCATCATGATATGAGACAATGTTTTAACTGTGATATGTGTGGAAAAACATATACTTGAAAAGATAAACTTAATGAACATATAAAAACAAGTATGTTTGATTGGAAAGGATATGTCAGCAATGAGAAAAAGAATAAAAGCATTATATTGTGATATACACTTATAAGTCATTGTTATATAGTGCTATAGAGCTCGTATGCTTTTAAGATTAATGTTCATACATGTTTATGTATACATTTTTAATGTATTCTTGGCATTAATGCTTAACATCAGTGTTCACGATCCTCTCATTATTGAGAAAAATAGTTTACCATGTGAAAGAGAAAGCCATTGAGAAGTTGCTATTTTAATGGTGGGTCTTCCTCATTATATCTTCGGAAAATGCATGGACATTATTATTATTGTTTCAGTGGCTCAAGAAGTGGGTATTGTAATTTGTTTTTAATTAAACAAGTGAAGAACAATTTTTGTTGAAAAGTTAAGATTTCTTTACAAATTATCAAAATACATTGTTATTAAAATTAGAATAAAAGGAAGAAGAATTGTATTGTTTAGTTTTCCCTCTTTTTATTAAACCAGTACAAAAAAGTCTGAGCCCAAAGGCTTAAATTTTATCCATCTATTTTGGTTAGATAAAAATAAATCTTAATTTATACTAGATAGAAAGTAAAATATTTCCAGACAGTTTAATTGGTATTGTCCGACTGATTTAAATTGCTCTGATTATTTGTAATGAAAAGTTCATTCTGTGGATCTGAATCTGAAGTTCTGAAGTGAGTGGTTTCACAGCAAAGAGATGTATTTAAATATAAAACTAAAAAAGGAAGAGTCTGTTTCATATAAAGAAACAAAATTCAATATGAGGCAAAGTAGATGAATGGTGTAGATAAAACAGTGAATTATGAATGAAAGTTGTCGAATTTGAACTAAAGTACTCATTATTTTCATGTTTCTTGCTAAAATGCATTAATGTTTTCAACTAATTATTTTTGTAATGAAAAGTTAATTTATAAAAGCTTCAAAACTGTAATTTATTATGGATATAAAATTACATTAAGTCAAATAATGAATTAATTATCTTGTTAAAACATTCAAATATTTCACTGTTTTTCATAAGTTATAAATTTAAAATTAATTAGGAAAAAACTCTGCTTTGGAATACCACATTCTCACTCTTAATTTTTTTTTGGAACATCCAAACTAAATGAGATGTCATTTAGCTTGCAAAATGAATATTACAGTAGAAATATAATGTCTATGAGCATGAGGGAAACACTGCAGAGATACAAACAGAATTTTATTACAAGTCCCACAAACATTTTTATTTTTTTGTTTCTTGAACTGGATTTAAGTTGTTTTTTCAGGGAATGCTTGATTTGGGAATTAAATCCATATGTTTGTAGTGTAGCCTTTTTCTTTATAATACCACAAATGCCAAAAAAGGAAAATATTTTTCAACATTTGTATGTGTATATGTAGGGTGAATTCAAAGAGTAACATTAAGCTTGTATAGTTCGTTATTTAAAGCTACAGTGCAAGTATTGTAAACGGAAATCTGCTAATTACTCTCTGAGGAATCATAAGTAAGACCCTAAAAGTAGTAGTATATTTTTAACCAAGATGGAGCTCTTTTTATTGGGGAAAAAAATCTTTCACATTCTTTCATGTTTAAAGTGTAACATTTTGGTCATAATTTGACATAAGCTTAGGATTTGCAAATTTAATTAAAATGTTTGTTGTTTTTTCTTTTTCAATAATTTTTATTATATAAATACAAATTCCTAGATAAATTATGAAAGACTATAATTTGTACAAAAGGTTCATCATAATTCTTCATTAGAAGGGAAATAAACATTTGATATTTTATGCAAATAAATAGAAAGCTGAAAGTTTTTTACTTGCAGAACTGGAATAGCCTCACCTGTTTTTTATTCATTTTATCATGGTTAGGATATCTAATGAATGCGCTTTCTTCAATTGCAGAAGATTTTTCTCTGAAACAGTAAAATCAACTAAGCCTTCTTGAAACAAAATCTTGTTCATGTTGAAAACCTTAGTAATAATTTAGTAGTTTACAACAAATACAAGTGACAATGTGACTTTGACATGGAAATGAAAGGTAACTAACTTTTTGACTCAGTTACAAAGTTTGCTGTTGTGTGCTTCTTCAAAAAAAATACTTACAGAAAACGATGTACTTTAGGTTCACACATAATATAAATGTTTCCTAAAATATATGAAGAAAAAAAGTGTGACAAATATACTTCCAGTGTGTCTTGTGCTAATTTGGATTTCATTAACACATATCAAAATTTTTATATCTTAGCATTTCTGGTGATTTTGAGCATTGTGCTTTTGCTTGGCTTGAAATAAGTCATAGATAAATTTTTTCAACATTGTAATCACATTAAGTTTCTCACTAATAAAGCAACCCTAAATAAAAATGACAAAAAACAATAATGTATCATTTTGAGGCCTAGTTGTAACTCTTTTGAAGTTGCCAGATGATAAATGATACATTTTGAAAGAATTAAGCTTTACTGAAATTAGTTGATTTTTTTATGAAAGATAAAATAATAAAATTTCATTGTGATGTGAACTTGGGAAAACATCACATCATGAAAGATGTTACATTTTTTAACAAAAAGAAGGTTTAGTGTTATACTTGGAGCATGCCAGTGAAAATGTACATGGAGGCTTATCCATCATATTTTTAGAATGTTCCCAAATAACTCCTAAAATTGTGCAGTTCTTCAATTTGCACTACATTGCTGTCAGTGCCTTATAATAAGGATGAAGTATAATTTGATGTTAGTTCAAGGAGCAGATTTCAAAAGCTAAAGAAATATGGATTATGAATTTACCATGCCAGTGTAGTTAAAGTTTGCCCAATTATGCAAAAAACATACCTTTGTTCTGTTCTACCATTATTTAGAGTGTCATATATTTAAAAAAGGAAAGTTTGGGTGATATCACATTTCTAATGCATTATACACTTTGACGTACAGATGGTAAATGTGACAAAATTTGGTGATCACTGAATATGGAATGGGTATTACAAAACATGTTGATGCTGGGGAGAAATGGCCAGGTGTTTATAAAATAATATTAATATTGATAAGTAATTATATTAAAGAAATATGAATATTTGGATCCAGATATTTTGGTTTTTGTAGCCACCATACTATCTGTAATGCACATATAATAATAGCTGTAGTGTGAATAAGTATAGCCCATTCAAATTTGATCCATGAAGAGGGCATAAGAGTATGTAGTTATATAAATTTCACGTGGAAATT
Organism: Carcinoscorpius rotundicauda; assembly: GCA_011833715.1. NCBI lineage: Eukaryota > Metazoa > Arthropoda > Merostomata > Xiphosura > Limulidae > Carcinoscorpius > Carcinoscorpius rotundicauda. Next base: position 49,617,469 of record CM022397.1, on the reverse strand, counting down.
GTGAGGGTATGCATCCTGTACTTTTTAAATGATTGAATAAATTATTTTAATAGAATACCTTTATCTGTATCCTAGCCACAGGAAATTACTCTACCACTATCAACTTGTGAAGCACAATGGAGGTGTTCAAAAGAAAAAAAGAACACTTGTTTCCAAAATGTTATTGGCCATAATGAGAATTAGATCTTTGTAGAATTTACTAAACAATGAAATGATTTACAGTACTACATCATGGTGATCTTGGTTAAAGAAAAGTAGAAATGATATAGTAGCAGTCTATGGCACAACAGAAACTTATTTGCACTTTGGAAAGAAAGATATGTTTTGAAAAGACAATTTTCCTTTATAGAATTGCACAGGTATTCCAACATTTCCTACATGAGGAAAAGTTTGTGTTATTTTTGAACAGATTTTAATTGTATTTTTGACTCTTGGTTTGTAAAATAAAGTCAGCTGAAGCAAGAGGATGTTTTAAAACAGTTGAGGTACAGTAGGATGACGATTGGTGAAGCAGGCAAAGGGAAAAGTTGTCAGAATTTAGTAAAACATGAGAGAAAAAAATCATTTGCTTCATGTAAGTAGATTCCTATTTGCATATTAAACTATCTAAAGGAATAAACATTTTCTTTAACTGATGCAACAAGTATTGATTCAAGTGTATTGTCAATACAGCTGGTATGGGTATTAGCACTTTAATTAAAAGAAAGTACAGAACAACGTTTTGACCATCTATAGAAAGTTGTTGTGTACTTTATTCTAATTAAAATACTAATACCCATACCAGCTGTCTTGAGAATACATTTTTACTTAATGTGGGTTTCTCATCATCACAAAATAATGATTCAGAACAATGATGTAAGGGGAGAAATAAAACTACAGTCTTTAAACCATGAAGTGATGCAGGAAATTCTGGAAAATTTATATAAATCCATAACCAGTAATATGTAAATTGAATATTTCAAGAGAAATGTATTTGGCTGAAAAATGTAATAGGGAGAAAATAGTATTAAAAGTATAGTGTTTATAAAAAATATACATTTTACATTTTGTTAAAGTTGCATGAAGAACAAGCCTTATGGAGGTACTGAAGAACAAAGATTTTAGAGAGGAAAAAAAGAACAACTGAAACAGTTTAAAGAAGCAAAAATTGTTAAAGCAAATTTATGTAATGTAACAGAAGAGCAGAAAAGAGAGAAAGATTACATAATGACAAGTATTTTAGAATCAGAAAGTCCAAGTTAAGTATATTAAACAAAGAACCAAACATTTTAGATTTATTTGAGAAGAAAATTTAAACTCTGAGGGACTTTCTTGTTATAACTATTTTTATTGTCTGTAAATTGATTTCAGATTTCATCTTTATAAGATGAGATTTGTATTTATGGTGTAACAAATGAGAAGAATGGTGAATAAATAGAAGGGAAGAGAAATTTGCCCCAAGGTTTTGGTTGGTTGTGTTTATTTTAATATCCATATAGAATAATATTTTAACTTTTTCCTGTGTTTTGTGCAAAGAAGTACCTTTATTTATGAATTAAAAAGTGAGTATAACCATTAGCATTTATCCTGTTTATTTTTTTTTAGATTTGATTGCATTTCTGTTTTCAACAAAATTTTATGATTGGTTTTGTTTACGTATTTAGAATTACTTTAAATAATTATGAAGATGATTTAGAAATTTGAAGATTACACTGTTAATATTTAGATATTCCAGGACTTCAAAGAGGCTTACCTTCTATTTTTCAGCTTATCTCAAAATCTTTAAATAGGAGGTAATGTCAAAAAAAGAAAATTCTATAAGAAATAAGAAAACATTCATCAATTAACACATTAAAGCAGTATATTAAGCAACAGAGACTATTTGAATGGGAAGTTTCAAAGATGTTTCTCAAATATTTATCCTTGTGAAGTTATTTGCAGTGTCTGAAACTTGTAGTAATGGTTCAGTATTATCATATTAATTATGTACTAATTAGTACTGTTTTTATAGGAAAGCAGGTCAACCATTAGGCAGTTGAGTTCTAATAGATCTCAAAATGCCAGGTGGTTAGGGAGCTTGACTCTCATACTGAGCATCATCAGTTCAAATTCCTGTTACACCAAACATGCTCACCCTTTCAGTTGTAGGAGGCATTGTAATGTGATGGTCATTCCCACTATTTATTGGTCAAAGAGTAGCCTAAGAATTGGTGGTGGGTGATGATGACTAGCTGCCTTCTCTCAGGACTTTCACTGCTACATTAGGAATGGTTAGTGCAAACAGCTATCATGTAGTTTTGCGTGAAATTCAAAAACTTATCACATTACGAGTTACTTTATTTCCAAGTTATATGACTGATATGCTTTAATTTAAAGCAGTGAAGTGAGAGTTTGTAGTGAGTTATAGAAATTGGAGAGTAAACGATAAGGTGTTTTGTTCATGAGTTATGGTTAAATATCTACATAAGGTTCAAATACATGAAGAATGCGCTTTTATTTTCAGAAAGTTGAGATTTTTTAAACTAAAGCACTCAAATTTTTATTATGATAAATAATTAGTGGTAAAAATTTGTGTTTTATCTCTTTTAAGTAATTTGAAATTTTATAATAATTATTAAAACTGTTTGTAGTAAGATGAATTAATTGTTCTGTGTTGTTGAGAACTAAGTAGATTTGTTTGAAATCAAACTTTTAGAAAACAATATAACTGAAATATAGATTTACATTATTCAGTTTTTTTGTACAGTTTCCATGTGATATTAATATTTATTAAAAATTAGACATGTAATTTTGGAGTGAAAAGATACAAACTGAGTAAAGTTAAACTTGTAAAGAAATTTCATTGGAAATTTTTTGTGTAACTTAACATCATAAAATCTATTTTACAAACCCAGAGAAATGGAAATTGTAAAAGTTGTAGAAAATTTGTACATGCAGTAATTTTTAAAAAGTATAATTTTGGACTGAGAGTTAAAGATTTTAAAAGATGTAGTTGCTCCTATAGTATTAACAAAGCAATTTTCTCTGAATAGGTTAATTTATAATGTGAAATGTCTCATCAGAAATTGAGTTTGATATTTGGAAGAATGTATTTAAAATGTAGCCAATATAACATGCATATAGATTTGTTGTGTGTTAACAAATGATATGGTTGTGGAAATTTGAAATACTAAAATGTACCTTAACAGCAGTGTTTAGTGAACTAACCTTTTGTATTGGTAAAGTACTCGTGCAAGGTGTGAGAAGACCCAGATTCACAAAGAAAAGACAAACAAACATGATTTGTTTCACAGCCACGATCTAAGATGCAACTCGTTTGTGAGACATGAGTGTGCTAGACTGAGTTGTTAAAAAGTGCTTTACCAAAAGTTACTAGAGCTTTTACCCTTATTATTTAGATTATTAATAATTTGAATTTTATTAACTCTGATTAAACTGAATAAAATCCCAGTTGTGTTTCCTGTTGAAATTGTGTATTTTGTTTTGTACTGGAGATTTTTCAAATGATTTACAATTTATCTTTTACATTTGTTGAAACTGTGAAAGTGAATAATACAAGGGGTACACCTTGGATGACAACAACATTATTACGTAAAAAAAGAAATGAAAGACTTAATTAAATAAAAGAAATATAAAATGTGGTCACCAAATGCTACCATTAAAACACAAAGAGAAATATGTAATCATAGTGCACTACTGGGCGTGATAAAGTATTACCCAAGGTTGTTTTTACGAATATCTCAAAAAGTATATTTGTGATATAAATGTGATTTGTAAAGATTAAACATCATATTATTACACACAACTTGTACAATTATCATTAATGTTATACGAGGTTTGCTAAAATATCATGAATTAAACATTGACAAATTAATAAGTAAGTTCGTGACATGTGAGTATAACGTCCAAAAATAGTAATTGTTAAATACAGTATTAAATATAACTGAAAAACTAATCTTTAATAACCAAATCAAACCAAGAAGCCTCACACACACTTTTAACATTTCTTATAGATGATAGTACACCATTCCAGAGATCATTGTTTGATACAGATTTCTTCCATAAGCACAAATCGCACGGTTCATGATACTCCATTGGTTCCATGTGGGGTTTAAATCTGGTGAGAAGGCTGTTGTTACGTGTTTTTTTTATGTTTTATGTTTATCGTAGACTAAACGCAACAGAAAAACAGATAACAGCTTGTATAATTTATTACACTAAACTATTAACAGATATAACATAAATTATATAATAACAATGACAGATATTAGGTTTAAACCTTCAAAATTAATTACAAAACAAAATGGTATTAGTTTCAACCTTCAAAATTAATCACAATACAAAATGGTACTGGTCTGTATCTAATATAATGATCTAAAATGAAAGTCTCAAATTTCAGTCTAATGAGTGAATTTAGTCCCACGAAGAAATTCCGAAGCTTAAATAAAGAAGTTCAGAAACAATTCACAGTTCAGTAAATTCGACGAAGTTCTTTTCACGTTGCCTCCGATGAACGTCACAAATTTGTCGCCTTCAATTTTTCCGATCTGCCCGGACATGTCGACCTTCAGCACAACCAGTAATTCGAAAGAATCGTAGAGATTGACGAAATAAAATCACAGCTTCCGTAGATCTAACTTCAGTCACAAATCCAAGATGAATAATCACAGCAAACACTTAGTCTTTCTCAAATAACTGACTCTCTTCTTATGAAATAAAACTAATGTCTGACTCTCCTTTTTTGACTCTTTTTTTTCTTCGCATCTTCGTCTGTTTATATATTGTAGGCCTAGACTCCTCGAAAAACCGCGAAACTTCTACAGATCTCCAGAGCAATCCGCGCATGTCCGTTCTTGCACGAGACTTCTCGTCTAGACACGAGGCCGCCAACCTTTCATTTACAAATATATGATTGGTCTACTTAATTCTAGAAAATTCTAAATGTTACCCTAAATGAAAAACAACATATTTTATTAGTTTAAACTTCGAAACAATAATATAAATATGGAAATATAAATAATAGAAATGAAAATTTAAACACAACACGAGATGTTGTCGTTTACAAAATATTTACACATTTACATAACATGCAACAATGTTTAAATTATGCTTTGAGTAATACTTTCCATCAAAACAATATAAAGCACAGCTTTTTAAATTCACGAAAAAAAACATTCTTAGAAAGATAACGTAATTTTTATTTCATATCAACTGTATAGGAGTGTCTTTCTTTACAAAAGCCTAACATTCTGTACGAAAAACACAGGTGAGCTGAGGGAACTTTTAAGCCTAACGTTCTGTAAAAAAAACAAGTGTAAGATTTAAGAACCCTTCGGCCTGACACTCTTTAAGAAAAACATATATACATTTACCACATAAAGTGTTCATACCCTGCGTTGTGTGTAGTTTTTTTAACTTAAAAAGTATCACGATTAGGACAATGAAAGTATAGTATATTATAAATACTAATCTGGCATATGTCTACGTAAATTTGTATGTAAATGGATCGACAAATAAACTGTTTTAAAACAAATAACCAAACATAGGAGGTGCAGAAATTATTTGTGCGTCCACTTTAATGGTCAGTTGTGAAGCCTTTAACGTGAATTACTTGGCGCAATCTCTCCTCATAGCCCTCCATGATCGTTTTACAGTACTCGACTGGAATTTTCTTTCATTCTTCTTAAGGAAAGGCCTCCAAATCTTGCGAGTTTTTCAATGACGCTGATGAACCCTGATCTTCAACTAATGCCAAACGTTTTCAATTGGGTTCAGATCGGGTGACCGTGATGGCCACTTCAGAACACTTATATGCTTCCTCTGCAACCAGGATTGCACATATTTCGATGTGTGCTTAGGGTCATTGTCATGATGGAAGATCTAACGATGCCCAAGCCGCAAGTTCCAAGCATCATTCTGGATATAAGTGCCTAATATATCAACGAACTCTTCTTTTTTCATGATTCCGTTTACGCGGTGAAGGCTGCTTACACCAGAAGAGCTGAAGGAACACCATAGAATGATCGAACCACCTCTGTGTTTAACTGTAGGGACAGTGATCTTTGGAGCATTTCATTCCCCGTTGTTACGGAAAATACAGCAAACATCATTGTACGTGAAAATCTCGATTTTAGTTTTGTCTGACTAAAGAATACTCTTCTAATAGATAAAGGATTTATCTACATGCTTTCTTGCATACCTCATTCGTGCTTCTAAATGAAAAGGCTTTAAATATGGAGTTCTACAAGGATGGCATGATTTGAACCCAGAAGAGTGTAACATCTTCTTAACTGTAGAGGTGCTTACTTCAATCCCAGTTTCCTTTACCAGTCATTACCTGTTAAACGAGGGTTCCTAATAACTTCTCTGAGAACCTTTGTTTTGGTTATTTCTGGAATTTTCGTGGGGCGTCCGGAACGAAGGAGTTGAACAGTTGATCCTGTAAGCTTAAATTTGGCAATTATTGTTTTATTTTTAATTTCGCGCAAAGCTACTCGAAGGCTTTTTGCGCCTTGGCAATTATGCTTTAAACAGAAAAAAAATAAAATTATCACTCGGAAATACGATCATTCACATGAGCAAAAACATCACATTCCTTGGCATCATTTTTGACACAAAACTAACATGGAAAAAACATATTAACAATATACACTCATCAATTATAAAACGGATTTCACACTTAATGACTCTAAGATCTACATTCAGTCTACCGTCACTCACGCCAGTAAATTACATACATCAAATCGGCAACTTATCAACACTAAGAAATAGACTAACGGAAATATCACATAGATATTATTTAAAAGCAGAAAACAGAAACAAACTAACGGTATCATTGTACAAATTAACTAGTGCACCAACCAAATACATTTCACCTCACAACATATTTCAAGAATCACAAATCACACAACAAAGTATTTTAAGGACAAAAACTCACTCTAATATTATGTATTTTCTTTTTAGGTATCGGGCACAGAACAGGTAATACTTTCGGCGCCTGTCCTGTAAAAGTGGGTTTTTCTAGGAGCACTCTTGTTTCCCCCCCACAGCAAAAATTCACACATTGGATCTTTAGATCCCAGCCAAGGCAACTTTATTGCCAGACCCTGATTTCGGTCGTTTGTGTTCATGTTCATATTTACTTTGACATCTGCCTTTGGGGACGGGACCTGGCCTTCTTCTTCAGTGCTACCTTTGACTCGGTCATGGATAACATTAACAGTTAGCTCCTTCACCCAAAAAAGTCTAAAAATTATTTAAAAACAAACTAAATCCAATAACCTTCCACGAATGGGGATGAAGAGGAACCACAACGTTCCTGAACACCGCAGTTGGAGAGATAATTCTCACGATTTCTCTCTCTCTCAACTAAACCCTTGTCACGTTAGTTTGAGTTTGAGTTTGACATTTTCAAGAAAACAACAATATTGTCAACATGAATGTTGTGTTTGTAACTCTTGTTGTCCTCGTAAGTCTGGCGATGGCGAAAGGCGACACGAAAGAAGTTGGTGTGCAACTGATGTGATTGCTGTTGTTTTGAATTAAGCACAAAGCTACACAATGGGCTATCTGTACTCTGCCCACCACGGGTATCGAAACCCGGTTTTAGCGTGTAAGTCCGCAGACATACCGCTGAGCCACTGGGGGCAACTGAAGTGAAGTAAGTTCATTTTCAATATTTATTACCATATAAGATATTAATAAATTGTATTACTTGAAAAAATAGAATACATATTTTGTATTTTTCCATGAGAGAAACAAAGTAACAGAAACTGAAATAGAATATTATTGAAGTAAACTTCTCCATGTGCACAAGAACACTACGATACATATGAAAATATCAAAATGGTCTAATTAATGATGTCACAATTTCCAATAGCTCCAACAATTCAGGTCAAATTAAAATTACCTTCACAGAATATTTTAACTGCATTATACATGAGCTTCTGGAATAATTTCATCAAAGTTTTACACTTCTTTTTGCGACTCTATGTTGAGATCTATTATTGGGGGAAAAAATGTAACTTCTTTTTTTCTATTAAATAAAGTATTTTTTACGTAACCTTGAATGTAACAAGACGAAAATATCTTCCTAAAGTAAATCAAACACGTATTTTTATACAGAGGCGAATAGAGAAAATCCTGAAAAAATGAACGAGACAAGAAAGAGCGAGAGAAAATTATTTGGTTAAAAGTTACCTTGCGTAAGTATTTGGAGTGATATAACTTATCGTTTTTTTAATTCATCACGACTTATGGAAACAATGTTTTATTTTGTGAATGACAGATATTCTCTTTTGTATGAAGACTTCTTGGTGTACGAATGGTACTTAAAAAATTTACATTTCAAACTGAGGGCAAGTTTGACGCAATAAAAATAAATGTTAAGAATGAAAATTTATAAGGACAGTATTCAAATATGTAAGGAAAGTATTTTACTATATTTTCGTATTTCAACATGGTGAAAATTATTCATAAATTGTTTAAAATTTCATTTTAAAGAGCCCGAAGAAAAGCATAATTTAAAACTGGGAAATTAAATTCAAAACAATTATATCGTTCCGAAGATATGAAATTATGTTTACCGTTAAATGTCACAAAAAATGTAGAATGTAATATTAACGTTGATACAACAGAGAACGTTTTTCATCACAAGCTTCCAGATGAAGTTGAGACTTGTAAAAAAAAATAAAATTAGTTTCTCCAGAGTAATTGAACGAATTTTGGAGTGAAATCTGTGATGAAGGACAAAAAGCGAATATGCAGGTGATGATTAAATATTATGAAATTATGGTTCAATGTCTACTTGCGTAATCAAAATTTATTTTAATACGTTGCACCTAAAAGTTAAGTTGAAAACATATCTGTACAGTTCTCAGACCTCAATTTTTTATTTGTCAAGTGTGTTATAATCTCATTGTTAAATAAACTTGCTAGTTATTTTGGCGTACGGAAAGAAAATAATTTTGTTGTTGTGGTAACTACATCGCATACAGAAGATAATATTAGACTTGTGTCACTCGAAAAGCCAGGCATAGTTTCAACCCTAAATACGGGTTTAAGTCTTGTCCGTTTTAAATCACCCTGTTTTTAGAATATAAACTCGATACCCTATCCATTATTACTCAGTTTTAATTGTATTGAAATTGTATTTTATAATAATTATCATATTTTGTAAATCCAAAAGTCCTTTAAATCTTTGTTTATATTAAGACTTCTCTGTAAAATGGAACCACTCATACGTTAACAAAATTTCAGTCACAACTGTTTTTCAAATTTTGTGAAGTCAGTTTTCGAAAGTTCTTTTTGAGCTTAATTATTTATCTAATCATACTTAACTATTAATTTCGTTAATGATATTTGCAACATCGGAGAAATGTGGTATTAAAAGGGAACTATTAATAAATTAAAGATAGATATAATGGCAGGAAACTTCGATCAGGCACAGGCACAAAAAGGTAGAACTATGATGTTACAATATCATTATTAATTTCGTAAAATATAGACAGAACTATAATATAAAATCTCTTGAAATATTTTCTGCGGGACTCCATTTTTATGCATTCATAATTCCACGAACTTATGTGTAAAATGAACCAAATGCTTAAGTTGCAATAAACTACTGAAAAATGAGTTATGTGATGTATATCTACTGTACATAAAATTTACTTTAAGGCTTTAGCCAACTTCAATTTACAATTATGAAAGCTTTTTCCTGTTACAAAAGATTTTACAACATTATCTCATTTATCTATTTTTGCAAAAATTCAAAAACTGTATTGCTGCTAATTTTGAAATTACTGGAGAGAATCCAGAATCGTTAGTCATTGGAATAATTAAGAAATGTATCTGAAGACGTAAGTTAATACAGTTAATATGTACCAATATTACAGAAACAAACTAAACAACTGCCACTGAACTTTTGTGCTAAAAAGTACATTAACATTATTATATATAATAACATCAAAAACGGTCATACTTTCAAATAACTTAACGCGTTGTATAACGAGCGGTTGGAGGTTATTGTAACTATCCACGTATCATGAACTTCAATTTAAGTAAAGTATATCAGGTGTGCAAAAGGATATTATGAAGAGTTTTATCAATTAACCTGTTTAATGTTGTTTTCATATTTATTATATTTTCGTAGAATATAAAGTTAATAATAAAATTATACTTCTATTTTCCAGATTTTTAATGTTATGAAATTATATGGCTATATTTTGATATTTCTACTTTAGATTTTAGTTTTAACATGCTATTTCTAAAACGAAGATAACAAAACATTTATCAAAACCTATATTTCCTTACATAGTCTTATAAAGTACTCCACAGTTAAAACACTAAATGACATAGTTAATTCTCGTTATAAGGCTTCAGTTCCACTGCATTTTAGGACAGTAATTCTGAAACAACTAATTTTATATGTTTGACGTACAACAAAGAAACATATGTCATATTTATCCCTATACACTTATAATAATATGGCAACACTTTACATGAAGGAAAGAAATATATCACTGGAAAAATATTAAACACATGTACCAAATCTAAACCTTCTAATATAATGAAACACAAATATCTGAAACAAAAATACATTTTGTTTATTCCAGCAGCTGAAACAGTTTTTTAACTTTTCAGTTTTATGGCTACTAAACTTAGGTGCATACGCTTATATGGTCGAAATTTTGAAAAAAATAAATTATTTCATTTATTTTTAAAATTGGGGAGTATTTTGTTCGGCCCGGCATGGCCAAGCGTGTTAAGGCGTGTGACTCGTATTCTGAGGGTCGCGGATTCGCATCACGGCCCCCTTTTCAGCCGTGGGGACGTTATAATGTCACGGTCAATTCCACTATTCGTTGGTAAAAGAGTTGGCGGTGGGTGGTGATGACTAGCTGCCTTCCCTCTAGTCTTACACTACTAAATTAGGGACGGCTGGCACAGATAGCCCTCGAGTAGCTTTGTGCGAAATTCCAAAACAAACAAACAATCCTTCTTTTCGGTATTTGTTTCAATGTCTGGTCTCTTCATCCAGAACATGAAACTTTATAAAGTGATAAAAAGTTGAATTCTATGTTGTGTTAGAGTAAAGACCACAATGTCATATCGTTATCTCAATTAAATACATGTTGTGGTTTATTCGGTGCCTGGCTCCGAGGATAAGAGCCAACTGTTGATTTTTAAAAATTAAATATATATTGTGAATTACATTTACACAAAATGTTTCAATAAGGAAAACTGTCATGAATTTCGAGTTTTAAAAGTGAAAATGTGTTTTGAAAATTTTTAAAACCAAAACAAATCGTCGCTACAATGGTCACCTTTGTTATTAAAGAACTTGTTTGTTTGTTGTTAAGTGCAACGCTAAATAAAGAAGGTCTGCGACCTCACCACCAAAAGTATAGAAACCCGATATTTAGTGTCTTTAAAGTAATTTGAACTTGATTACAAATCTGGAATGACAGATATTAAACCACTGACGGCTAATTCGCCATTTTGGGTACAGACGCTTCTCACAATTGCATTCAAGTGTGTTGTATGCCGTGTGTAACTCGAAAAAAATTGGGCACGTAGGTAAAACAATTGAGGTCAAAGAATGAAGCTTAAGAATTCTTTCCTGGCTTGATAACGCGAAAAACATAGACTGGAATGTTGAATGTTTATTGGTAATAATGTTATAAGCGAGTATATGTATATATGTAAAAACTGAAACGAACAAAATTATAGCTTTACGAATCACATTTATATTGAAGTTCAGAAAGAAAGAAAAAACGTTGATACAACGCAAACAAGTAAACTATACAATATATACAACTTAAACTCAATGTGCGTATATCAAAACCTTCTTTTACATACGCACATTGTGTCACCACTTTTACATTGACCGTGAAAATAAATACTGATGATGCCGGTTCAAAGTGTGGCGTATTCTGCTCAAAACTAAGCTAACTTTTTTCGTACATGTTATTCAATAAAACTGTTTACATTTTAAACTATAGAAATGAGAAAGCATAATCACTGCTATTAAATAATGATCATAGATTTTTAAAGTTCATATTTCAAGGAAAATAAGTATCAGTTCACCGGTGTTTTGGGGCAGACTAATAAACTATAAAATTTCAGAAAATATTTGTCAGTAAAATGTATAATCGCCTCTCTAACTATTATAAATCCTAGTCGATAAGGCATGATTTTATAAGTGTATAAATGAACTGCTGGTATAAAGTGGCTAACCTCTATGTCCAAGAGCATCCTATACACAATCAGTCAGACCATTCATTTAATAGCACAGATAGCCCTCGAGTAGCTTTGTGCGAAATTCCAAAACAAACAAACAAACAATTCATTTAATACCCTCTTATAACAGGAAGATGTTATCCAGTGAAGCAAGATGTATCCTTGTATTATCACTTAGTGCAACATTTTTCTGACTGTTGACTCGTACTAATGTTGTACAGCATTTCTTATGCCATGTCATGTGGATAAAGCGCACTTCCTTCTAGGGTAAGGGTTATGGATGCCCTTCAAGAGAAGTTAATGTGTGCAATAGATGGCGTTGAGTAACCATCACAGTTATAGCCCATCAGCCAAAAAATTAAGAATTGCTTTGTGAAGATACGTGCGAATTCCGAAACAAATACGTATATCAATACTTTAAACCAGTGCGATAAGTATTGCCCTGACCATTTTGTAATAACTAATAAAAGTGTTTTCTCTATGTGGATTTAGAGTTAGACATAGTCCCATCCATTTTTCAAATACATACACATATCTCATCACAGTGCAAAGTATACTACGATTTGTCTGTGTGCAAGATGTTTGTTTTTGTGGCCAATACAAGTTCATTAAACCACACAACAGGTTATTTAATATAAAACACAACTTTATAAACCTCTTCCTGTTTGGCTTGCTGACTTGTCCAGTTTATATATTGATTAGATAGTTAGAACCTGACACTTGTATTGAACTCCAATTGACAAACTCTCATGCTCATTATTACTGCCTTTGTTATCAGTCAGTACTAAATAATTAATTTTATTCCATTTTGTTATTTCGATTTTTTAGCTGGTTTGGTTTGTTTTTGAATTTCACCAAAGCTACACGAGAGCTTGCAGTGGAAGACAAGAGGGAAAGCAGCTAGTCATCACTACCAACTCTGGTTCTACTCTTTTTCCAACAACAGTAAAATTGACCGTCACATTATCACGCCCTCAAGGCTGAAAAGGCGAGCACGTTTGGTACGACGGGGATGCAGACCCGCGACCTTCAGATTACGAGTCGCACGCCTTAATCCTCCTGGACATTTTAGGCATACAAACAGTGAAGGGTATTATGGATGTGAAGAAAAATATCTTATTTGCACGCAAGGAAATTGTTTAAAAACAGTTATTTAAGTAGTACATGCCACGAATTTTCTTTTATTTCCCCCATTTTTTTAGCCTATATTTTAAATACGTTTTCTTAAAATACCTTTTTTAAAAATATTTAATACTAAGACAGAAACGTTTAATTTAAAAATGTTACTCAATGTAGTCAAATTAAAATAATAAACATTGAATAATTCTATTTTTATCATCCTGGTATTTCAGCGATAAGCCTGTAAAAATAAGACTGGAAATCATGCGTGGTTCAGTGATTAACGTTTCAACCTCTAAATCCAAGGTTTAATTTTTTGCGTTCACTTAGAACAAAAGTTAGGTTTGTTTGTTTGTTTTGGAATTTCGCACAAAGCTACTCGAGGGCTATCTGTGCTAGCCATCCCTAATTTAGTAGTGTAAGACTAGAGGGAAGGCAGCTAGTCATCACCACCCACCACCAACTCTTGGGCTACTCTTTTACCAACGAATAGTGGGATTGACCGTCACCTCGATAACACGTGCTGTTGAATGGTTGCCCTGTATAATAGTTCTAAATTAGGGATAACTACATTTGTACTTTGGTATCTCTAGCCAGTGCTTTATATCTTTCCAATTGAAAAATACCAATCGACTAAACATAAATCCACCATCTAGACTTCAAAATATTTTCATGCTAACAGATTATCTTGTTTCCTGTTTAAAATTTACAACTTTGCTTTGTGCGAACACCCAAAAGAAACAAACAAAAACACTTTATGGTTTAAATCAATAGATGGCAGCAATGCACATGTGTTATTTTCATTTACCATGTGATACAACGTGCAAATGAAACTTACAGAGAGTACTATCCCTTTTGCATGAGTAAGCAATCTCACTTATGATACAAATGTAACTAATTCTCTCAGTTTGAACTCCTATATTATTTCGAATCGTGCCCAACAGTTGGTGAGACAGAGACACGAGAATAAAATGAATTTATATTTGTTTTATATATTTCTTTATGAGGGATGCAAAAGTTTCCATCTCTCATGGAAATAATATAATATACAGCAAAGCCAAATTTGTGACACTAGCATTTAACATTCTAAACAATCAATAAAATAAAAATTCGAATTATATTCTCATGTGAAACATATAAAACTTCACTTGCACAGAAAATGCTGTCTAGACACTTTGTTGTGAATATAATAATCTTATATTTGAAGATTGTGTTATGTAAATGTGTAAATATTTTGTAAACGACAGCATGTCGTGTTGTGTTTGGATTTTTATTTCTATTATCTATGTTTCCATATTCATATTATTGTTTCGAAGATTAAACTAATATGTTGTTATTCATTTAGGATAACATTTAGAATTTTCTTGAATTAAGTAGACCAATCATATGTTTGTAAATGAAATACTGGCGACTTCGTGTCTAGACGTGTAGTCTCGTGCAAGAACGGACATGCGCGGATTGCTCTGGAGATCTGTAGAAATTTTGCGGTCTTTCGAGGAGTTTAGGCCTACAATATATAAACAGACGAAGATTCGAAGAAAGGAAAAGGAGAGTCAGACATTAGTTTTATTTCAAAAGAAGAGAGTCAGTTATTTGAAAAAGATTAAGTGTTTGCTGTGATTATTCAACTTGGATTTGTGACTGAAGTTAGATCTACGGAAGCTGTGATTTTATTTCGTCAATCTCTATGATTCATCTGAATTACTGCTTGTGCTGAGAGTCGGCGAATTTATTGAACTGTGAACTGTTTCTGAACTTCTTCATTTAAGCTTCGGAATTTCTTCGTGGGACCAAATTCACACCCTAGACTGGAATTTGAGACTTTCATTTTAGATCATTATATTAGATACAGGCCAGTACCATTTTGTATTGTGATTAATTTTGAAGTTTGTAACTAACACCATTTTGTTTTGTAATTAATTTTGAAGGTTTAAACCTAATATCTGTCATTGTTATTATATAATTTATGTTATATCTGTTAATAGTTTAGTGTAATAAATTATACAAGCTTAACAGCTCTCAGTTCCACTGTAACAATTGGCCTTCAAATATACTGAAAATTAGGAAATTTGTATATCTAAACAGTTAAACATTTTTGCAATACTTTGGTATAAATACATGTAAATCTTGATTCATATGTTCTTGTTTTCTCAGACCTTAAGGAAATGAAAATATGCAAATCCGTTTTGATATCAATAAAAAGTTAATTTCTAAATTTCATTATCCAGGTCACAAAAGCAAAGTTTGAAGGGAATAATGGCCATTTTCTATACTTTTACTTATAACATAAGCAATTAAGGAAAAACACTAACTATCTGTTACGTATTTTTTGATGTTTTATGTTCTTCGTAGATTAAACGCAACAGAAAAACACAGATAACAGCTTGTATAATTTATTACACTAAACTACTAACAAATATAACAGATATAACATAAATTATATGGTAACAGTGACAGATATTAAGTTACAACATTCGAAATTAATTACAAAACAAAATAATATTAGTTTCAAACTTCAAAATAAATCGCAATACAAAACGGTACTGGCCTGTATCTAATGTAATGATCTAAAATGAAAGTCTCAAATTCCAGTCTAGGGTGTGAATTTGGTCCCACGAAGAGATTCCGAAACAGTTCACAGTTCAATGAAATCGCCGTCTCTCAGCACAAGCGGTAATTCAGAAGTATCGTAGAGATTGACGAAATAAAATCACAACTTCCGGAGATCTAACTTCAATCACAAATCCAAGTTGATTATTCACAGTAAACACTTAATCTTTCTCAAATAACTAAAACTGATGCCTGAATCTCACTCTTATTCTTCGAATAAAACTAATGACTGAATCTATCTTCTTTTTTCGAATAAAAACTGATGACTGATGATTGATGAATGAAACTCTCTCTTGTCACCGTCTTTTTTACCGATAGGCCTACTTCTCGAACAATCTTGCAATTTCCATACAACTCCAGAGCTGTCCACGCATATCCGTTCTTGCACGAGACTACACTCTAGACAGGAAGTCGTCAGCACTCATTTACAAACATGTGATTGGTCTACTTAATTCGAGAAAGTTCTAAAATGTTACCCTAAATAAATAACATATTTTAGTTTAAACTTCGAAACAATAATATCAATATGGAAAAATGAATAATACAAATGAAAATTCAAACACAACACGACATGTTGTCGTTTACAAAATATTTACACATATACATAACACTATCCAAGAACAAAATTTGTGTTACATAGTGTTACTAAAGTACATGCTTCTTATATTCACATAAATTGGCTTAAAACAATTAAATTTTCTTATCAAAGCAATAAATGTTTCTTTACAAGCTATTTTCATTTAACATTTTGAAGTAACATATCTTGCATATGATCCGAAAGATTAATATTATTTTACTTATATAAAAGTATACACTTTATTTTTCTCTATGTGTAGTACATAAAATTTGTGTAAGAAACAAACAGTGGCTAATTACTCAATAGCAAGAAAATATGAAATTTAAAAATAGACATTGAAGCAGTTTTCTTGCGTAAATATTGATAGACAAGTGTTAAAGTGAGATTTTCATTTGTTAAACATTCTGAAACTGTGAAATTCGTTGAAGTTACTGTGATTGTTAACGGTTTTTTTCTTTCCCACGTCAACAAAAATGCTTTTTACTGATATATATTACATTGACTGTGAGAAGAAATAATTAATCAGTGTAACTTCAAACTTAAAACAACAGCAACATTTTACAAACTATTGTTTTATGTGTTCTCTCTTTCTTTTATCTCTAAGTTCTTTCTATACTACATAGATATATACATTTATATATGCTTTAGTGAAACTTTATTATTTTAATATTCTGTGTTTCTCAAATTTATATAGAAATCCAAATCTGAATAAAAGTTTACAAGCATTTTGTCTGTTTTTCAAAAAAATGAATGTTTTAAATTAATACTTGTTTCTACGTGTTGTAATAAAAACTATTTTATCATTAAATACAATATACAGATAATACAGAATTAAACAATGGAACAGACGAGTTTAAAAGTATAAAATACAGTCGTGGTAATTCAACGATAAAGTACGTAATATATATATTTAGTTAGTTTGGCGATAGTAACAGAGAAGATAGGTTTGTCAACAGGAATTGTAGAGTAATTGAATAGGCCTAAGTGGACTTTTCACAAGAACAATACAACTATGAATATAGTGTTAATGATACGTAACTAATCTCTGTTGTGTGCAGAATTTGTTTTACTTGCATTTAACATGTTCCAAATTTATGTATTATTTTGGAAACGTGTGTGATGTTCATTTATCGTTGAATTTATCGTCAAAAAGTGATGCACACCTGTAGAGGTATCTTAAGCCTCACAAAGACACAATGTATATTTGTACTATTAAGAAATATAAGTTAAACTCTTTCTATTGTGACAGTTGAAGATAATAATTTAATATTAAATTCCGATATAGCTTAGTTTACTTTTAATGTGGAACACAAAGCCACTGCAATCAGCATTAACAATGATTATTTCCATTTTTGTTGATATAACGACGTCACGTCTCCCTCTTTCTTCTCCGTATTTGGTTATAAGGATCTAGGAGGATCAGATTTATATTGACCTCTTCCTCCCTCCTGTACGTTGATGCACAGCTTTTGTTAAAAGTATTTATAGAAGATTCATGAGTGCCAAAGTCATCACTGGATTAAGGGCAACTCATGCCCTGAGCACAGCCCAACAACAGAGCCCTTCCATTGCTTTACTGGCAAGACATTGAGACTCATTAATTGTTGAAAATGAAATAAAAGTTTGAAAATGTATAACCCTTTTTCAGTTTTCTTTCAGGTTAGACCCTACAACCATATTAAAAAAACCCTTTTTCTTTTATTTATTTAACAGTTTGGGCATGAATCAAAATCAAGCTATGATTGAAGCTTTTTATTTAGGAAATTAGTTACGAGGGAAATGACTTTTTTTGATAAATGATAATTGGAAAGAATTATTTTCACTGAATATTTGTTTTTTCTCTGAGTTAAAAATTCTCACTTGATGTTAACAAAGATGAAAAATTTACTCAAAACCCTTTTAATAAAACAAATTATCACTTTGATGTTAACAATTTCTCATTTTGAACTTAAACTTCTGTAAGCAAATTATTTACTTATGCCTTGATATTTATTTACATTTTAAAAGGTTTTCTTCTACACTTTTTATTGTAAAGTCTTTGATCAAGACCTCAAAACTAATTTAGCATAAGAAATCTTCTATAAATTAGTGGAGACAAAGAATCCAGCCTATCCTGTTGCGTAGTTGTTCTGTTGGGATTTTTAATACGCTTGAGTTGAGAAAATGAATACTCTGTGCAATTTGTGATTATTAATCTTAAAAATATACGCAATGCAATATCTACGAACACTCAATTTTGTCTTATGGAATTATTTTGTAAAGTTCAGCATGACTGAATCTGGTGTTTAACAGTTTTTGTTGCACTGAACTTATTGTGTACGTATGAGTGAAACTGCTGAAACTCGTCATGGAGGTTTGTATTCAAGTCCTCTGGGTAAGCATCAATAAGCTTTTGGAAACACTGAGAGTACATTTCAGTTTCAGCAGATGAAGTGACATCATCTGGCATAACACTTAGAAAAAATTGTTTGCTATTTCTCATCTGGGTTTCTGGTTTGTCAACAGTTGAGGAGAAGGTGGTGATATGAAATATACCTTTGGGACTCGCATCTATTTCTTGTGCATTTCTGTCATTCAGTACCTTCTCACTGATACTTTGTGAGTTTGATCTGTACTGTAATCAACAACTGGT
This sequence comes from Carcinoscorpius rotundicauda, assembly GCA_011833715.1. Classification (NCBI taxonomy): domain Eukaryota; kingdom Metazoa; phylum Arthropoda; class Merostomata; order Xiphosura; family Limulidae; genus Carcinoscorpius; species Carcinoscorpius rotundicauda. The sequence goes on along the minus strand of CM022397.1, from coordinate 49,598,312 downwards.
AGTATTTCCTCTGCAACCGCTTCAAACCTTTTACAGTCTTCCCTTAAAGTGCGTAGTCGGTCAGCTAATGACCAGTACAAATCTGCACATGTTTCTAAGTTGACATCCTCATTTTGCAGAACATGACTTACTTCAGGAAACTTTTCCCAGATCTCATCCATATAATCAACATGAAAATAAATTCTAGCTCTTGCATCTTATTTGCAATATTGTCTGTTTTTTTCCAGTATCTTTGTTTTGTGACTGGTCTTCAACTAGACATTCTTAAACTTCTAAACTCTTTTTTTAGGAGAGGCTTCAAAATTGCTGTTGTTGCCATAGAATGTGCCTCCCATCTGGTGACAGAGAGAAATTTTATCAAACTTTTATTTCCAAGATCAGCTTTAACAATTTCCCACCAGTGGTTGAGGCTGAAATAAAAATGTATAAAGCCAAAGCATTGTAGAGAAAAAAATTAAATGCCACTTGACAGCAGTCAACAGCAGTTCGGTCTACCAGATTTAGTGAATGTGCTGAACAGGACACATATATGGCAATACTGTTTTCTTTTAAAATTTTTTGCTGCATCCCCTTATAATGCCCAGACATGTTAGCAGCATTGTCGTAAGACTGACTCCTACATGTAACATGCGAAAATAGAAGTCGGAAAAACATAAAACTAGCCACGGGTATCGAAACATGGCACCATTTCGTTTGATTTATGTTTTTATGGTATTAAACTTATTGAATGTGACTGAATATAGTAGTCAAGGTAAAACAAAACAGTTACATTGCCTGTAATTTCTTATAATTAGCCAGAAAAGAAGGAATGAGTGAGAAAAATATTTCATGTTCAAGGTCAGACATCACATCATGACATACGATCATCTTTTACCTGAAGTTTCATCAACATTTGTTCTGCTGTTCACAATAATATTTCACAAATCAATGACTTCTTACTTCAGACACATATAACTATACATTATAAAATGTAAACCCATGATTATAAAATAATGTCAGTCATTTCTCAGCTATCATATGCTACCACATGACTATGTCAAATTTAAACTCTACAGTGGTTTCATAAAGTTGTCTTGGTTTTTACTTTAAAGAAAGTAACACAATAAAAAAAAAATACCCGTTATAAGGCACCTTGAAAAAATATCCATTCCAAAACACCTTGAAAAGTACCCATTATAAAACGCCTTGAAAAAGTATCTGTTATAAAAGTCATCATCTTCACCTCCCCATCCAAAGAATACATTTGAAAATCCATTTCCATGTTCAAACTGGTGTCTAGTGATTGCAATTTCTCCACCAAACAGCCCTGAATAAGGCAAGCTCGATAAACGAAACAAAATTATAAACAAAATTATATCATCTTTGCTGAACACACTTTTTCTGATACTTATGTTGTAAACTGAAACAGTCTTTCATCAGCTGTTATAAGCATCACTAAACCACAGTGAAACAAATCTTTTTAAAGTTCACAATAAAATTGGTACTTTAAAAATATTTATGTTATATACATAACCAAAATACAACACAAATAAGTACTGCCAATATTCATGTTCTATTTACGTTGACAAATGGATAAAAAAACAAATGACAGAATGTGAACTATGTAATACTGACATTTTCTTACATCTTATCAGTTGAGCTATATGTTATGATTATCATTGCTTTCTTTACTTTATCCTCATTGTCCGTTTAATTTACCCTCATACTAAGGTTGTTTTTGAATATTTAGTTAGAATTTACAAAACAATTGCCATGTGTCACATTATTGTGTTTTTATTTAACATTTTAAATATGATTGATAAAATTTATTTATAACATTTATAAAATATGATATTATAAATATTGACACAAAAACACTTGGTTGTATACACGATAAGAAACCTCATGAATAATCAGTTTTCCTAGTTCTCAGACATTATTTTCATGAACCGCTAAATCAAACTTAAATCTTTAAAATGGCAAGTAAAAAGAAAACGACTTTAGACGGTCGTTTTACTTTAATAAGTACGACTTTTACTTTTTTCTCATTAAAAAAGTAATTACTGACAAATAATTGAAACTGATTTGCATATCTGAAAAGTGTAAATGTGATGTTTCTTAAAAATTCACATCAGTTAACTAGTTATATGTGCGAAGGGCTCATAGTAAAATGAAATGAGCCAGAAATATGTTTAAGAAATTTAATGAATCATAAAAATAAGTATATATGAATTTTGTAAATGAAATTGAAATTTCACTAGATTAAAATAAATTTTTTAACTTAAAAAAATATAAAAACACTTAAGCATAAAGTGAGGGTTGAAAGGTTTTAAAACACCAGTTTATTAACTTAAAGTGCATGCAGTCAGTCTGATGGATTGACCCTATACCGAAAAAGAAATGTTAACTATATTCTGATTTATATATGTGTAAGACAAGCTTTCACTGACATGTACAAGCCCACTTAACTCAAAAAATCAAATGTATTAGAAAAGTATTTGCACTTGAGATGTCAGTCTAATTTGATGCTAACAAATCCAAGTGCAAAGTGGTGTTCAAATGATAAAAATACTTGTCCAACGAAAGCTGGAAGGTTTTAAAAATCAATATATCAGAGAAAGAATTCCAACTACAATCCATTGATTACAAGCGTTGTACTTAAATACCTGTCAATTTAGTACATCAGTCTAACAAGCCATAGTGCAAAGTAATATTCATGTAATGACTTAAAATATATTTATTTATCATGCAGTTTGAATATTGCTTTTTTATGATATCCAGAACATTTAAGTGCTGATCTGCAGTTTTGTTGACACTGTAAACTGCCATCTAGTGTTTTCTCTAATCAAACATGAACTGTTGCTAAATTAGTAATTTGGGTGAAATGAATATTTGATTAACCTGATGTCAGAAACAAAATACAATTTTGAATGAAAATTTTAAAAATATTACAGCATGTGCAATTTGACCCCTGATCAAATATAAAGGGTCAAAAGTTAATTGTATTTGTTAAAGCGATTACATTTAAGCAATTATAAACAAATAATACAAGATTAAAAAACTGAAAAAGTCCAATTATTGAGAAATCCATGTAAAATTTCTGAAAGTAATTGCATACATAATAATGTAATTATGTTCTTTGACAAACCTATTTAATATCAAAGGTATATAAACAAACTGGTACAATAATTACTTATTTTCATTCACAATAAAACTATTATTTGTATTATTTTTATCTGTTCAGTTGAATTACAAACCAATTGTAAGTAACAAGCACATTCTAAGTAATAAAATACTTTTGTGTCTTCATGAAAAAAAATGATTTTAATTTTGTCACACGTATCTGAAAGTGTCCTGTGCTGTACACATATGTCTGGGTTGTTTGGAACAAGTGTAGATGTGATAGGGACTTTCTGGAAGCAAATCCAAATCATGGAAAACAAAACAACAGTAATTAGAGTCCTTCATTGGTTCTACAAATCCAATGTTGATGAGTTTAGCTGTAATTAAATTTGTGCATTGTACTCTGTGATAAATAAAAGCACAGATGTAGATATAATTTTCTTTTTGTGGAAGCTTGCAACAGTTGGAAGTTTTCAATTAGAAAAGTCTTTTTTGTTTGCAGACAACTATTTAATGATAAGCAAATCAGGGTAAAAATGCAGTCTCAAATCAACTTACATGATACAACACACAAGACAAAAAAAAATAAATTTAAAATAGCAATTGGGATTCTTTTTGGTACAGCTGGAGTAAATTAACCAACAAGATTTTTTTCTTGAAACATGGGAAATATTGTATGTGTTTGTTCAACAAAACATTCTAAAAAATAACAGCATGAGTGAATAAGGGAAGTTCCAGATTGTGCAGTTTGACTTGGTTCTTATGTGAACTTCACCACATAAAACAACTTGTAATTCAGAGCTCAAAACCAACTCAATAATGGGTAACACATACACTACTGGCTTGGTTAATGCAATATTTAAGTTTGATGACAAGGAATTTTAATTTTAAAAAAATTAATGTTTGGATACTTTCTTAAATTGATAAGTTATATAAATATTTATATCTATAAATGTTTTAACAAGATTAAAACATATCATTTTGTTAAAACTTTGTATTTTTGTTTTGATTGTCAAAACAAGTTGTCTCCAAACTTCAAGTTTATATAACATAAACTGAATGATTATAGCAGAAAACCATCCGTTTCAGAAATACCAACATCTAATTCATGATATAAAAAAATAAGAGTACCATGAATTTTGCCAGAATACTCGTGGCTCCTGATAATAATCACAGGAAAGTACACATTTTCACAACATTTAGTCACAAATCTGCTCAACAACATGTACTCCATAATTCAAAATTTAATTTTGAAGAAAAGGATGAATGTGTTTCAGAAATACATTCAGATGCAACTTTCTGTTTCATTATGGAAAAATAAGTGCCACATGATGTTGAGAGTTACAGTTTGTTGGTTTCCACTGACCACCAGGCTAGATGGACAGTATTTCATGTAGTGATTTCAGATATGTTTCATTCACAAATGTTTTAACAGAAGAATATATTTCTGAAAAAAAACAAGATTATAGAGAGAAAAAACCCACAAAAATTGAGTGTAGTGATGTACACTTAAGAATAATACTGTCAAAACAATCACCATTACAATTTGTTTTCAAAAGTACAAAAAAGGTGTACATTATCATTACAACTGTGAAAAGCATGTTAAATAAAAATTAGAAAAAAATATTAATGTCCAAACATTAAATATCAGTAAACACAAAAGTGCTCATAAATATATCCAGGTGTAATCTTTTATTTGAAATACATTTTTTAAGATTTGTACAAGTTATTATTTGATAATTTTATAAAACACACATGCAAGTTGAGAAACATACTCATGTCTGTAACACAAATTGTCATTATTAGGAGGTTATCCATCTTAGCACATTTGAAAATATTTGTTCTCACATTAATTCATAGTCTTAACTTCTTTTCGTTTGTGGGTAGGCTTTGTTTAAATTTAAAATAACACAATTTATAAGAAATAAAATACAATACATAATGTTGATAGAAAACTGAAAAACGTTGATGAGAATAAAGTACATTTTTCTCAGATAACTATAATATTTATCCCATCAAATGTAGCAAATGAGCCTCAGAGGCTGATATAACTAAGGGACATTTTAGTAAACTTTGCCACATTAGTTTCTGGTTAATGGCAGAATATACTCTGCCAACCATGAGTATCAAAGCCTTTACACTTATCTTTGAATCATTGTGAGTTGGTCACATTACATTTATACAGGTAAGTACAATAACATTGTTGTTATTTTTTATGTTTTGGAACAAGTAACCATTTCATTAAACTATACTTCAGACAATAAACACATATTTAATTTTTTTTCGCTCTTTACTTTGTCGACTAATCAAGGCCACAATCCTGCATGTTATTCTAGTTATCTCTACACATTATAAAATATGTTGTTACTGTATTGGTTTATCTACTTGTACTCTAAAAATAAAAAATAAACATGTTAAATTTATATTTAAAAATGTTCAAACAGCAAAATTGCCTAAATGTTCAGGAATTAGTGGCCAAGTTTTCAAAAAGGTTGAGCCTTCTTTTTTCTCACTGTTACACACATAAACATCTTCAAGATGAGAAAAAAGTTACGTAACTGTATCCTCGGCCAGTAGGGCAATGCAGAGGTAAAATTGTACATATTATAATTATTTCCACTAGTAAAACTTTCACAACCTTGCTCTTTAAGTGACTGAACTGAGGAACCCACTGCAAAAGTTTTAGAAACTTTGTATTCATTACGTAGAAGTGAAGTCTTCATAACTACAGTTCACTCAGTTCTTCCATTGTTTCCATTTTAGCTGATGCTAATATGTACATACATGCAGAAATTCAGGAAAGATAAAAACATGTAGACTGGTAGAAATATGCACTGTATTTTATTTGAACAAAAATGAACATAAAATATCTATTGTAGTATATTTGCTACCTCCCATACAAATCAAACTCTGTAAAACTGTAAATTCCTTTTGTAAAATACCGTGTTTTCTTTATACGTCTAAGATATGACAGTCAATTATGTGATTCAAGTATCCAAGCAAAACATTTACAAGTTTTAAAAAACCACACAAGGTTCTCGATTTTGTATGAATGAACACTGTCAATATTCATCAATCCTTCAAAACTTATTCAATACATGAAATACTGGAGATTAATACAGAATGTTAGTATATTTTCAAAACTGAAAAAAGGATATGTGATAAAGCATTTCCAAAAATATATTAATTGTTTACATTTATTCTCTGTCCCTTTTCTGAACATTTGTGTAGGACTGAATGGTGGGTAACTTTCCAATTAGTCTTCACCTCTAAGCAATAAACTAAATGGGAATGAATCTTAATATATATACCTGGTTGTCAAATATGAAATAAAGTTTAGATGGAAAAATGACTGGCACAGTTTTAGAAGCAAAGCATTTTTTATTTATAATGTTTACAGTTCTATAAAATAGACTTTAACCTTTAAACAGCATGAATGTTGTGGGTAGCAACGTAAATTGATGATGGCTCCTATTTCAAGGTTAAAAATATTCAGACTTCATGATATTATTTATGAGTTTTACCTCGTAGCAGATTAAATTTACTTGGTAATGTTGATTTTTGCGAGGAGTTACTTTCCACAAAATTAATTTTGGTTGCTATAAGCTACTTATGTTCACAGCAGCTTTTGATTTTGAATTATTACCAAAACCTTTTTAACCAAAAATAAAATTTCTGTCCAACTTGGTAAAAGATTATATTTCTTCTATAATATTCACACTTTATTTGTTTGAGAAACCTAGATTATCATTCATTTATTTAAGTTTATTAGATGTGCAGTTACAAAAATACTGAGATTAGTTTTATATATTTTAAGCCTAGGCAACAAATAATCTCTTAAGATTCATCGCCTATTTCAGTTACTGCTGAGAGCACACATTAAAAATGATTAAATAAAAAATAACTTAAAATATATTTGGTTGTTGTTTAGAATTAAGCACAAAGCTACACAATGGGCTATCTTTGCTCTGCCCACCACAGGTATCGAAACCCGGATTTTACCGTGTAAGTCCGCAAACATACCGCTGAGCCACTAGGGGGCAAATATATTTGGTATCACCAGACTAGGTATATTTCTTCACTCAAAACCATGTTAAACTGAATATTAGTTCGCAAGTGATAATCAGCATTAAATAAAATGTTTGAAGTCACCTTGTTAGATTAAATATATAATTAATTAACGTCGTACATCACTGTTCATACATTAAACATTGAATTTTATTTCACAAGATATTAGCGTGCACCATGAGTTGTGTGGTTACATTTGGTAATTATTAATAATTATTATTACCCACTCCCAATTAGCATTACTATTATTAATTATTACTATTTGTGGAGGCTTGGCATGGTCAAGCGCGTAAAGCGTGTGACTCGTAATCCGAGGGTCGCGAGTTTGCACCCTCGTCGAGCGAAACATGCTCGCCCTCCCAGCCGTGGGAGCGCATAATGTGACGGTCAATCCCACTATTTGTTGGTAAAAGAGTAACCCAAGAGTTGGCGGTGGGTGGTGATGACTAGCTGCCTTCCCTCTAGTCTTACGCTGACAAATTAGGGACGGCTGATGCAGATAGCCCTCGGATAGCATTGTGCGAAATTCCAAAACAAACAAACAAACTATTTGTGGAACCTCTCATTTGAAGTAAAAAAAATACAAATAAAAGATTAATTAAATCACGAATATTATTTACAGGCTATAAATAATATGATCTGTCAGCAACAAAAAACGAAATTCATTTAAAGTTTTCAATAGTTTCTTATGATATTATCCTTAAGGTGCTTCGTTTAACATTTGCTTTACGAACACTCTACTCTCTCCCGAAATTCGACATAAAATTCTGTCGTTACAAACATTATTCTTGGTCATGCGGAGAAATGATGTGCGTTTTATTAAAAACCAAAATCGAAAGCTACGCGCCCTCTATCGCATTACGATTGACTATCAGACTTTAACGACTTGGTTATTTTGGTTTAAAGATATATTTTTTGTACATTTCACTGATTTATACATGACAGATATTTTAGCGGAATATGCAGATCATAACTCAGGCAGCTAATGAACTTTGGTTTGTCCATTTATTTTGAGTTTCATGTAAAGTTAATTTAGCACTGAAAGACCAGAGAGAAAGCAGCAAGCTGATCATCAACACATACTGATAATTGTTGGGATACGCTTTGATCAACGAATAACAGAATTGACCGTTAAATTTTCGCGCTCCAACGGCTGAATGTGCAAGCATGTTTGATGGGACGGGGATTCGAACCCATGATCCTTCGAGAACCAAGCGCTCTAGCCACCTGGCTGTGCCGGGCCTCACTCAAAGCTATGCGTTAGTTGTCTTTTATTCAACAGTGACAGATAAAAGAAAAAAAAGCAGTCAACACCAACCACAACCAATTCTTGGACTACTCTTTCACCAACGAATAGTCGGATTGACTGAAACATTATAACACATCCACGACTGAAAGGGCAAGCATGTTTGATGAAGGGTATTCGAAAAACAGATTAATAGAATTGGATATTCCAGATGTGATGTGGTGTACATTATAAGCACCATGTTATAGTTCATTCTGGCAAAGCGGGATGTTAAATGCCGCATTCAATATCATTTATGAAAAAAAGAAGAAAAAACACAGTTATGTGCATTTAGTTATGTTTTAAAATTTCCAATTAAAATATTCCCGATAGCATCACTGATGCAACTAAACACAACACTGAATTTAAGAACTCGAATAGGCCTACATCTTTGTTTGTGACAAATTTCGATGAATAACTTGAGACTGAAAATGTACAAAAAAGAATAATTTTTGGAACTGTGTTATTCACTTCATGCTGCTTCTATTGTATGATATTGAGCTAAATCAAAGTATAAAATAACACAATGAATTTTTTCTCGCTCTGTTTCCAAAAAAAACGAATTTAAGTCTTAAAAATTTAAATCCTACCAACTCGGGGAACTCACGGATAAAACTGAAACTAATTTACTTTTTTAATGATGAACAATTTTACTGGTTTGTTAGTGGAAGCAAACTAAGCTGAGCGTTAATGCTCACATAGGACCTGGTATTGTTCTGCAATCATGTGGCCAGAACTCGTTATATACTAAATAGGACAACAAATTATACGTGTGTATATAATTTATAGTATAAGTTTTACTTAATTTTAAACATATTTCAGCTGTTTATAGTATTAGATAATTTTCATACATTAAATTCCATAAATAGTAATATCAACATTGACCACATGTAATGAGTGTGATAGATGAGTCTTTACATGCGGGAAATCAACAGTTTTACTTTTAGGTGCTCTTGGGAAAATGGATAAAAACACGTCAAACAGTGGGGATAACAGTTAATGATTTTAGATAAAATGACTATCGACGCTTTTCGATAAATAACACCGATCATTATTAACTAACAGATATATCCATGCAATGCTAAGTAAGAGATTTTCTGAAAGTTTTTTCTTTATTCAAATATGCCAGAAGCAATGTTAGGCAAGGGTTTTTATTTTTACGAAAATTTACAATGAAGCTAGTTATTAAGCTCAATGGACTATATGTGCTCTACCATCCACGAGTATTGAAACACGATTTCTAGCGTTATAAGTCCACAGACATGCTGTTGTGTCACTGGGGAAGGGGCAAAGAGAGAGAAAAAATGAAATGGAATTGTCCCATCAGACATTAACGTGCATGTATTTAATTTATGCGTTTACAAGGTATGTCAGCTTGTTCAACCGAATTAGATACATTGTCTTTAAAACAAACTAGTAGAGCTTCAGTTCAGTTTCGACAGTTTTAAGAAAATATTAAAATTATTTGTTACACAGAAAATATGTTGTCTACATCAGTGACATGCAGGAAGGCTCACCAAGGCCATGTGGTTAAGGCATTCGACTCATAATTTTCAGATCGAGGGTTTGATTCCCCGTCACACCAAACATGCTCACCCTTTTATCCGTGGGGACGTTATAAAGTCAAAATCAATACCACTGTTCATTTGTGAAAGAGTAGCCCAAGAGTTGGCGATGGGTTGTTAGGACCAGCTGCCTTTCCTCTAGTCTTACATTGTAAAATTAGGGACAGCTAGTGCAGAGAGCCCTCGTGTAGTTGTGCGCGAAATTCAAAAACGAACAAGACTTACAAGAAAAGCCTTCGCTTTCAAAGATCAACCTCAAATACTTTTAAAACTCACACTGATCCAAACATGGATACATATTTCTCCAATAAAGTCACTAATTACATATCAAACAATAAACATCAATTTGAACCTATTTTTCCAATAAACATAACTGACACAAACTTAAGTTCCGACAGAGATTATGCAAGCACGTTACTAACAAATAAAATATCCCTTCACGAACTACTTGAAGCAATAATAAAAAAAAGCACCGGGTGAAGATGAAATACAAGCTGTTCTTCTGAAAAAGGGCACTCCGAAATTGTTTGATTACCTAAATTGACTTTTTAACTTATCTCTATCCTCAGGATACATCCCAGTTTCTTGGGAGCTTGCAAATATATTGATGTTCCATAAGGAAGGAAAGCCAGCAAATAAACATTATAGCTACCGACTAATCAGCCTGACCAGCTATGTAGGCAAAATTTTTGAAAGAATAATCAAAAATTGACTCTCCACATTCTTGGATATAACATCAAAATTACCAAAAGAGCAAAATGGATTCAGGAAATTTAGACAAACGACAGACCACCTATTCAGATTAACCGAAATCATAATGGATAGCTTCAATAAAAAAGAATGTACTGTCGCTTGCTATCTTGATATTTAGAAAGCATTCGACACTGTATGGCACGATGTTATATGGTTCCGAATGAATGCAATGGAACTACCGCGAGGAACTATTCGCTGGTTATCTAACTTTTGGAAAATAGAAAGTGTAGAGTAAATGTTGAAGGAACATTTTCTGAATACTTTACTTCTGAAGCTGGTGTCTTTCAGGGAGGGGTGGTCAGCCGTATACTCTTCATCATATAGGTGAACAATATGCCACTGAGAGATCCGAATCATGGATTCTTTTCGATGTTCGCAGATGGTGTGGTAGTCTTGAAAAGTGCCGCAACACCCACGATAGCAGCCAATAACATACAACCGCAACTAAATAGAATAAGTGAATACTGTTAAAAATATAGAATAAAAATAAACACAGTAAAACACAACTCGTAGTCTTTACGAAATTGACAAAACACAAAAATTAAAAGCCAAAACTATATATGGATGGCAAAATGTTTACGTCTCATCTGTGATTCAAAACTAACTTGGATTGATCATTGTTAACGAAATTAAAAATAAAGTCTGGCGAAGAACTAACTATGCTAGGAGTCTAACTGGTAAAAACAGTAGAACATCTACAGATAACATTCTAAATATCTATAAAACATATATTAGACCTGTAATAACTTACGCAGCTCAAGCATGGATAACTGTAATCAATAAAATAATTAAAACCAAACTATAAACAATCCAAAACACTCCTCACAACTGTATACAGAGTACCAAGAAGAATATCATCTCAGTTCATTCACAAATACTCGAACATACCAACAACACCAGTTAGACTCCTACATTGTACAATAATGCACTTTTATAAGAATTGGATGAAAAATTACTATGCGAACTGAACAGGTACCTCAAACATGATGAAGCTGGTCCTAAATATTTCTCCCCAGTTAACTTATATTTCAAATATAAAAATAAATAAAAAAGAGAAAATATAAATATATAACATTTAAATAATAAAAATAACAATACATATCTCCATACATGTGTATATATATTCTTATTATTAAACAATAAAAAATGCCACCAACAATCTTGACATTCTGCTGATAGAATAAAATAATCACTGAATACGAGCCATCACCCTTGGACATTGCCCTGAAAAGGATCAAAATAATATTCAGTTTCACAATTATAAATCATAATCCGTCAAGAACATAAGTATAGGGAGGAGGAAGAGGTCAAAGAGAACCTAACCCTCCATGGTATGAACTTTTCTCGCCCAACACCGACAGATATTTAAAAGCCTTCGGTTTAAATATTAGAGGGTGTTATATAAATAACAATTTTATTATTTATGACTTTACATGTGCATGTCTCAGCTTTAATTCGACTCCTTATTTGTCAATTACTTCATTCAAGTTATAATTATCTTTTGCATTGAATGTCTTACAACATCAGAATTTTCATTCTAATTTATTATATATTTTAATCCTGATTCATAAGACATACTACCGTTTGAAATGAATCGCCCAGTAAAAATTCCGCAACTGATTGTTATTGTTTTTTCTTAATTAGTGAAACAGCATAGTAAACATTTGTTCCCAAAATTGTGGCGCACGTCTGTACGTAAAAATATTACAAATAAATAAATATTTTCAATCTGTTTAACAAGGGCAAACGAACTCAATTGATATCCAAAACTTAATGTCAGGTTTTGGAAATTTTTACATTCAATGGAATGAATTTTATTTTAGGGTAGGAATAACACTAACAACATGAAATGTTAAAGAACAATGGGACTACCAAGTGGGGTGATTAATCCCATTATTTAGTTTTTGCTTCCGATGGACGAATCAGGATTCGTTAACTACATAGATAAGACTTTGAATATGACAGTGTCATATCAGCTGTGTAGGAAGACGAGGATATGGTTTCACGGTATTGGCACGTGTTGTTTCGCTGAGAAATATTGCATTTAGTGTCTGAAAGTGGATAGTACTTTTCTTCAACTGCAGGACAGATGACACATCGAAAAGTGGAATGACTAGTCATATGGGTAGTCCACTGTTTGCCCAAGGAAAGTATGACGCTACAAATTTAAATATAAAACATAACGCCTACTCGGACTGAAATTCACATATTATTCAGACTTCAGGGATTTTCAAATTATAGAACTCTTCAGTATAGTCAATCTTCTATCGCACTGACATAACATACACACATTGTGGTTTGTATTGCTGAGTAAAGATAGGTTTTCTTGCGTTTTTATTTGTGACCAATGTATTTTATTTTAATAATGTCTGAGTGACATTCAGAATCATGTTCTGATGTTTACTAATCAAAACTTTTGTTATGCAGTGGACCAATTTTATTTACTCTTCAGTGGTATATCTGAAACAATGTGTAATAATTATTTTATGTTTCTCCAAAATTCCGAATGAATATAAGAATTTCTCTACAAACAGTTATTTATTTGATTTTAGAATAGTTAATTTTATGCTAACCCGTATAAGGCGTGCACTCGTAATTCGAGGGTCGCGAGTTCGCGCCCGCGTCGCGCTAAACATGCTCGCCCTCCTAGCCGTGGGGGTGTATAATGTGACGGTCAATCCCACTATTCGGTGGTAAAAGAGTAGCCCAAGAGTTGACGGTGGGTGGTGATGACTAGCTGCCTTCCCTCTAGTCTTACACTGCAAAATTAGGGACGGCTAGCACAGATAGCCCTCGAGTAGCTTTGTGCGAATTTCCAAAACAAACAAACAAACTTTATTTATTATTTGGTTTAATCTTGTTAAATATAATTGTAAATAATTTCACGACCCGGCGTACATTTCGCATGTAGACAACAAAAAATAAATGAATTTAATTGAGTCATAAATACTTCATTTTTCTTTTGAAGAAGAAATTTATTAATTTGTTTTCAAAGTTTTGTAACATATAAGTGTTGTAGAAACGCAAATAAATACTATGTTTTTGTTTAGTTTTAAACTAATGTTTATTTTCACAAGAGAAGAAATTTTCCACGCAAACATAGCTGTGCCAAACAAAGAAACAACAACGTTATTTTATTTCTAGTCCAGGCCATACAGAAGAGGTAAAACTTGAAACTGTTAGTGCATGTACTGTTTCTCAATGCATCAATTACATTTTGGAAACTGATGGGTCTCTTGATTTAATTGCAGTGTAAAAAACGTTGGCAAATTACAAATGAGCATTGCTTCCAAAATGTAGATGACAATATTTTCTGAAATGATCAAGGTTTTTTGAAAGTATTTTTTTACAATGCGTTACACTGAAAGGTCACACATAATCTACATATGCTTTTCATATAGTGGTTGTCGTTTTTCGGCTTAACTTAAGAAAGATTTGGAGCCAAATCCAAGAAAAATCTCTGACAGAAGGTCGTTTTATGATTAATGTAATATTGACCTCGCCAGAAATTGCGTTTATTGGCTTAATTTTAATACCAGAAAATTTAAGATTTATCTCGATTTCCGAGACACAACTTGAAACCTCGGACGTCTGTAAAGTGGAAGCACGTAGGAACAGACACCAACCAATTTAGGTGAGGACACGTTAACTGTTTCTTCACAAAATGTTTCGCTCGTAAACTGCCATTTTAAGTAACAAATACAATTAGTGTTATTTTATAAGTTATATTTATTTATTGAAATATTATTGTTTCAATAATAAAAGCAATTTTAAGAAAACCTAAATGGAAAACAAACACGCAGTATAAGGTTTACGGATTTAGGCCTAAGATATTGATGAAACTCGCAGAAGACGATATGGTCGATGAGGAGAAATAATGTTTGAGTTCTTCACAATCTCAACCTGTATAACATAGTATCTGGAACAACCTGTTAAGAAAATAACATCGTTGTATCCCATGGTGCTCCTTTATAAAGATCAGAAAACCACAGAAAAGTCTGGAGGAAACATACTTATTTTGATTTTGTTACTTATGGCCATGGAATTACGCTTGTAAATGTTAGTTTCGACAGATTTTCAGAACACTTTCTGAGATGTTCGAGTGAAAGTTAATTTTTTTAACACAAAAACTACACAATGTTTATAAGCCTTCAAACGAACCATCCAGCCACTTGGAGGGACGTAAAAGTTGGCATACATATATATTTTTTTTCAACTAAATAATAAAGACTCGACACCAAAGTCAACTACACATAATGTAATACATATTCCTAATTTGTTTGCATAACCAAATTTTCTTCATTTGAGATCTCTAGTCAGGTAAAATTCTTATAAAGCTTAAACTCGTGTTTCGATACTCATGGTGGGTATAACGTGGATGGCACATTGTGTTGCTTTGCACTTGAATTCAAACAAAATATATGTGAAAAAATTATGTAAAACTGTAGATACCAAGTCAATATTACTTAAAACTAGGTTTGACAATTAATTAATAGACAAAAAAATAAATGTCTCTGAATAACAGTTATTTTGTGGAATTGCATTTCCATCAGCTTGAAATATGAGACTTTCCAGATGAGAATATGTAACACCATCTTTTTTATGTCTTAACAGCTATAATAAAGCAGTTCTTGTAGATTACGCAACACCATTGTTCCCAGACAATGGTGTTGATTAACCTTTCCTGGTGGCCAATTTTTTTAGTGCAATTTTGAAAGAAAAACTTTGTTCTAGGATTTAACAAACATAAAATACCAGTTTAACACTATAACCATGGGAAAACAAGGATAATAAAGAAAATGTTTGTTTGTTTTTTGAATTTCACACAAAGCTACACGCGGCCTATTTGCGCTGGCTATTTCTAATTTTGAATGTTAGACTAGAGGGAAGGATCTAGCAGATCCATCTTCTGCCAACGCTTAGGCTACTAGTTTACCAGCGAATAATGGAACTGACCGTCACAATATAATGCTCCCACAGCTGAAAGAGTGAACATATTTTGTATGACGAACCCGCTACCTTCTATTTACGAGTCCATCGCACAAACTACCTGGCCATGCTATGCTCGTATATGTACAGCTGTATATCCGGTGTGTAATATCGTATAATAAATTAGGATCAATATTCTAACATTATTCATATACCTATATTGACTTAGATTACTGTATGGTGATTAAATAGAACTCGGGAACCTTCTACTATAACAATAGCACACGATGTTGAATTTTATTCTGACAAAGAATTTTTGTTTCTAACTTTTCATAGCTGAAGCTTCAAAATAACAGTTTGACAAACAGTAGAAATGGGTTCATGAACCCTTTAATTAGAACAATCTGGCCACTTTCCAATAGATCCTTGTTTTTCAGATTTCAGGCTACTAGACTACGTTTTGTGGTTTATTTCTGTGACTGTAGATCAGGTGGTTAAGGGACTCGACTAGTGATCCGAGGGTCGCAGGTTCGACTTCCCGTCACACCAAACAAGTTTGCCCTTTCAGCCGTGAGGGCATTATAATATGACGGTCAATCTCAGTATTCATTAATAAAAGAGTAGCTTAGGAGTTGGCGTTGGGTGATGATGACTAGCTGCCTTCCCTATAGTCTTACACTGCTAAATTAGAAACATCTGGCACAGATAGCCTTCGTGTAACTTTGCGCGAAATTCAAAACTAAACCAAACTAACGAAAGTAGATTTAACAAGTAATATCTTATTATGGACGACTTTGTTTGTTTTGGAATTTCGGACCAAGCTACTCGAGGGCTATTTGTGCTCGCCGTCCCTTATTTAGCAGTGTAACACTAAAGGGAAGGCAGGTACTCATCACTACCCACCACCAACTCTTAGGCTACTCTTTTACCAACGAATAGTGGGATTGACCGTCACATTATAACGCCCTCACGGCTGGGGGGGCGAGAATGTTTTGCATGACGTGGATGCGAACCAGTGACCCTCAGATTACGAGACGCACGCTTTAACGCGCTTGGCCATGCCGGGCTCGTTTGAACGACATTAAGTTGCACTTGAAAGTGGACTGTTCAATTACGACCTTTAAAAATTATTTGTGGAAGACTTTTTTTATATTTTGCGCAAAGCTACTCAATGGTTATCTACTTTAGCCATCCTCAATTCAGATGTGATAGATTAAAAGATAGCTAGTCAACTTCACTCACCTCCAATTCTTGAGCCTTTTTTAATGGAATTCATTGTAATTTTATAATGCTCCTATAGTTAAAGGGACGAATATGTATGGTTACATATGTGGCAAGTTATGTGATTAAACAATAAGGCATTACTGACATTATTATGTGGAGATTTGATATTACCATATTTGGTTTGCTTTGAATTTCGCACAACGGCTATCTTTCAAATAAGAAATTTGTCTCGCGGTTCTGAATCAGTAGTAGATTTTATAATTGCTTATAGTTTTGTTCTTCTAGAATCATAGTCATTGTTTTATACAAATGTTCATTAATTAAGTACTGTGAACCGTTTATATAATTTGTGCCGAATTTTTATGTTGGTGGTATCTACAACACAAAAATCCCGGTTTCGATACTCGTACAGAGCACAGATATTTCATTATACAGCTTAATTAGAAACCAATAATGTCCGCGGTAAGTTTACAGACTTACAAGATCAAAATCTGGAGTTCGATTCTCTACTGTTGACAGATAGCCTATTTTGTAGCTTTGCACTTAGAAAACAACGTTTTATTTAATGTCTTGAAGTACACAAGCCATGAACATCTTCTTCATGAAATGTTGTACTATTCATCTTCATTCTTTTGACCATCATCAGCAGGCTGAGCGCCTGTCGGCTGAAGTATGGAAGGCATGTGTATTTCAAAATCTTCTTCTTCTTCATGACGACGAGCACCGACATCTTTGTTCCTAAGAATGGAAAGGTCCCACTTGTAAAGTTTGGGTGGCCCTCTGCCCAGTTCGGCATCATAAAATGATTCCAAGCCCCATTTGTAGCAGCTTTAACGCTACTTATTACTAAACGTCATCATTGGAAGTATAATGTAATAGTGTAACAAATTTAATCGTGAAATAAGCTGTCTTAGTCGGATTATGTAACTTTATTTCTTATTGAAACCGTATGATTGCTTATGTACGTGTATAAAACACGTGCAAAAAGAATATGTTTTATGATTTATTTTAATTAGTGTTTATACATGCTTTAAATATCTATTAATGTATGTGTTATCATCCTATGAAGTAAATTCCTGTGCATATGAATATATTAATCTGGTAGAATAAGACTAGAACTTCGATTTTTATCGTTAAAATTTCTTTGACTCACCGCTGAACCACAAAGACCATCGATAATAGTTTGTGAAAGGAGACATTATTGGAATGTAATAAATATAACACGTTTCTATCTAATGTGATTGTCTTTCTTCATGTGCTGTTGGTGACATCGTTTATAATTAACGTGTGATCTTGTTGATAATAACGATATGATCGATAATACTTTACATTTCTTTCAACGTTTCACTTTTTATGACTGTATACAATGTTTCTAGTTGATCCAAACTCAGTTTTGTATCCTATTCTATAACTTATGTTAGGAACTTGGTTTATGTTTGAACCTGAGGTTGAAGTATTTAATCCTCATCTGAATTCTGTTATCAAGACTTTTATCAGTACTTTAAAACCGAACTCGTTTCATGAGTGAATGTACCATATGTTTCTTTATCACAACAATAGTCCAGATATGTTAACATGGCATAGTTTATTGAGTTTTCCTGCCAGATGTGACACGCAGATGTTGTGTGCTTGAAGTACTGTTCAAATTAAGTACAATTCCAACAAAAAGTCGTGGGATTGCGTAATGTCTGTTTTAACTGTCTTTTTTTTTCTTTTTTGTTAACCAACATCGCTTTGAATCCCAAACGTTTTATTATGAATTGTTACATTCGTTGATACTGGCTTTAATAGTTAATATTTACTGTTGGTTATATATTATTTTCAGTAATAACATGTGGAAAGATGAATTATACGGCATGATTTAGGGGTCAATTGACAAGCAAATAATTTAGAACAAGTGAAATATGAGAAAACGATTGTTATTTGTATGTAGTGATGATTCTCGGCTTTCTCTACATGTGGATATAGCTATGAAGTGAAGAAAGCCGTTTGTTTTGACCTAGCTGACCTTTTTTAAAAGAAAAAGTTACTATCGCATGAATGTAAACAGTAGTATCTTCTCATGATAGGTCAGTTTATATCTCAAGGTTTTGGGCTGTCATATATGTGAATAATAATTACCTGTACGTGAATATCGCAAATGATTGCTGTTGACACTTCTACATCTACATATATTATCAGAGTACATTTACAAGCTCACTTACAGCTGTTCCTATTTACATTTCAATTATTTCCAACCCTCTGAGATACAGCGGTATGTCTACGGATTTATCAGGGGTTCGATTCTCCTTGATGTGGTTTTCCTATAAGAAAACACACACATGTTATTCCCAAGCGTCAATTCCGACGTCTGAGACGTCTGTGCTTTGACGTAGTTTGTAGATTTCACACAGTATATTTGTAACTGTTCTCAAATGATGTGATTATGCTCGCAAAACCAACATATAAGTTTCTATAACATTCTTTCAGAACTGTTGTAGCAAACGTAACTTTTATAATCTTTGCAACTTTCGTTTTGGAATTTCGCCTAAAGCTACTCGAGGGTTATCTGTGCTAGCCGCCCCTAATTTAGCAGTGTAAGACTAGAGGGAAGGCAGCTAGTCATCACCACCCACCGCCAACTCTTAGGCTACTCTTTTACCAACGAATAGTGGGATTGACCGTCACAATATACACTCCCACGGCTGGGAGGGCGAGCATGTTTAGCGCGATGCGGTCGCGAACCCGCGACCCTCGGATTACGAGCGCACGCTTTAACGCGCTCGGCCATGCCAAGCCACATTGCAACTTACAAAAGATATTATTAAACTCTTTGTGATTTTTATATCGTCACCAACATATCCCGATGTACAAGGTATCAATAATTTTGATCGTTTTTTGTTGTTTTAATGCCATTAGTTACCAAAATGATGTCATAACACATATATTAAGACAAATAACTGCAAATAAAGGTTACTAAGAAAGTCAAACACACTATTGATCAATGTAATGCTTCACTGAAATTAAAGAACGTTTGATTTTTTGTAATTCTATTTCATCTGACATGTGAGAAAGCATGTTTTGGTTCAGGTTTAAAATTATCAATTCCCCGCAAAGGACTTAAATACGAAATGAACGTTCGGGAGCTATAAATATGACAGAAAAACAATGAATCTTTAATGGAAGAAATTTCAGGTGAGAGATTTGTTGTTGTTTTTTAATTTCACGCAAAACTACACGAGGGCTATTTACGCTACCCGACCCTAATTTAGCAGTTTAAGACAAAAGGGAAGGTTTGGTTTGAATTTAGTAAAAAGCTACACAAGGGCTATATGCGGTAGCCGTCTGTAATTTAGGAGTGTAAGACTTGAGGAAAGGCATCACCACCTTCCGCCATATCTTGGGCTACTCTTTTACCAACGAATACTGGAATTGATCGTACATTATTATGTCTCCATGACTGAAAGGGAGAGCATGCTAAGGTACAACAGCGATTCCATCCCGCGACTCTCAAATAATGAGCCAAGCGCCTTAACCACGTGGCCATGCGGGGCCCTATATTATAGCGGTAGAACTGTTGTATATACTAGCCGTGGATTCACATTCACAAAAGTGAAAGAAGTCATGTATCTAAATAAAATAATTTAATGTCTGTGATTAAAGCGCTCTCTTATATTAACCAACCTACCAGATGTATAGGTGATGCAGTATCAACATTCGATAATATTTTTACAAATTATTGCAGTGTAGCTCTAAATTTTATCTGTGATGATTTTTCCAATCACTATGCATTATATTTCTCTTTTACTGACTTATCAAATTCGCTCACATTTATAGTAATTCAAAACACTCTCTAGTTTAAATTATGTTAACTGGAACCGTCTTGTAAATGATTAATTTAATGTTGATTAACATTTTTCAAGTGATTTATAATTTATTATTTACATTTATTGAAACTGTGAAAGTAAATAGTACATGGAACACATCTTGCATGAAAACGACATTATTACGTAAAAAAAAGAAAAGAAAGTATTTAGCTTCGTTTTAAACAAACAATAGAAATATAAAATGTATTCACCAAATGCTACAAATAAAAACACAAAGAGAAATGTGTAATTATAGACATTCTTGGCGTTACAAATTATTACGCAAAATTGTTTTCACGAATATCTCAAAAAGTATATGTTTGTTTTGGAATTTCGCACAAAGTTACTCGAGAGCTATCTGTGCTAGTTGTCCCTAATTTAGCAGTGTAAGACTAGAATGAAGGCAGCTAGTCATCACTACTCACCGCCAACTCGTGGGCTTATTTTTGGCCAACGAATAGTGAGATAACAAGTCACATTATAACGTCCCCACGGCTGAAATAGCGAGCATGTTTAGCGCGACCGGGATGCGAAACCACGACCCTCAGATTACAATTCCCACACCTAAACACGCTTGGCCATGTCGGGCTTATATGTGTTTGATATAAATGAAATTTATAAAGACTATATATCATATTATTATACACAACTTGTACAATTATCATTCAAGTTATACGAGGTTTGTTAAAATATCACAAATTAAACGTTGACAAATTATTAAGCAACTTTGTGACATGTAAGTGTAAAGTCTAAAAGTAGTCGTTGTGAAATGTAGTATTAAATATAATTAAAAAAACGAATCTTCAATAACCAAATTAAACCAAGCCACTTAATACACAATAATCAGAAGAAACTAATCAATTTATTTATTTATATAGCCACATTTTTTGTCCCGGCTTTGATGAACCTATCATCGACAGAATGGTCACTTTTGAATGACTTTTGCTTTAACATTGCTCTCCGCTGGTACAGCGGTAAGTCTCCGGATTTACAACGCTAAAATCAGGAGTTCGATTTCTCTCGGTGGGCTCAGCAAATAGTCTATAATGGCTTTGCTGTAAGAAAACAAATGCACACACACACACACAAACTTTTCTTGCAGATGATAGTACAGCATTCCAGAGATCATTCTTTGATATAAATTTTTTTTTTACAAGCACAAATCGCACGATTCATGACACTCCATAGGTTCTATATGGGGTTTAAATCTGGCGAGGACGCTGTTAATTCCATAAGCCAGTTGTTTTTGAAACCTAACTTTGAAATGTAATCCATAGTACCACCAGCAGCATGAAACGATTCACTGTCTTGAATAAAAGTGACTTTTCGTTTGAATCATAAATATTTGTTCTTGTATCGAGGTTCTCATTTATCTATATTTGTTATACAGGCTGCAGGAACCATTTTTGTTCCAAATTATTATGTTAAACTCAACTATTATGTAACGTATTGAAATATATATGTATATAATCATTGTTTTATCAGGTCATTTACCGAATAAACTAATAATGGTGTCACTATGTTATAAATTTAGTAATAATCATCTTTGTAACACGATTTTTAGATTGCGCTAAAGAAGGAATCTTGTAATTAAAATGTTTTATTGGTCGTCTTTGTCTTTGTTATTAAACTTTGGTTTTCTCATCAAAAGCACAATTATAATGGTAAAAAGTTAAGTTAACATTTTGTATGAACAAAAATTCCTCCATACTGGCGAAGGACTATCAGAAAGAAATTGTTGAAACCTGATAAGAAGAACATGCAACAGCTATACAAAGGTTGGAGCGAGTTATATTGAATATATAATGTTTAATATTATATAAGATATAATATATTATACATATAATACATAAGCGTACACTGATTACGTTATGCTAAAATGATTTAGATTTTGCAAACAAGTAAATCACTCTACACTCTACGTCATAAATTCTCTGAAGAATAGATTGTATCAGAAATATCTTTTAACAATGTTTGGTATTTTTTTCTTGTACGTTAAGATATATTGTATAAAAGAGGAAAATGTGTCCTAACCAAATTGCGATGTTCACAAATTGTGTCATTGAATTTATCCATAAAAACTCTCCATACGTTCCTTTATAAAATGCATACAGAACCTTTACAATAGCGATATATAAGCTTAGAGAGTAATTTTAAGTCCTTATTTTACAATAATATTTTCTGCGAATTAGTTAGTTGTTCTGGTATATAAAATGGAAGACTGGATGAACAGGAATGAGAGGAGTCGAAGTGAGTGACAACGATAAACAAGATGGTAATTGTATGAAAGGACAGTACAAAATACAGAACTCTAGAAGAAATCTGACAATATGTAGATTAACAATCTGTATATATACTTGATAGGTCTTATATACAATTTATAGGTGTAAACGGCTGATAGGTGGGAAGAATGCATTATGATCAGGAACAGCTGTAAGGAATGCAGAGAGCATATAAGTTTAGGTAGCTTTGATAAGTGTGTAGATAGCCGAGAAACGTATTGACAGGCTGATAGATTCATATATATTTACATAGTTGTGTAGACTTTTGAAAGTAATGCAGATAGTTGGTAGATGTGTATAATACTGTTAAGATGTTCAGATATCCGACAACTGTGGTTTTAGGTCACAGATGTGTGGATTGCTGGAAGATGAGTAGATAGGTGATAGTTGTCTGTAGGTGGGTGAAAGTTCTGTAGGGTATGGATAGGTTATTCAGTTACCTGACAGTTCTATGGGTAAGTGAACAGTTATACAAATGGCTTTCTATTGTTACCATTGAAGTACAGTGAACTAATCAGATGACGTATAGTAATGACTGGCATGCACCAATATTTCATAAAGGTCTAATATAGTTAATGTAAATATTAAATATGATGGATGTATTATACCCTGAATTATTCCCCTGCAGGAAATAAGAAATTCATTCTTGCATACATTATTGAAAACAGATAAGTGAGATGGACTTTTTCAGTCAGACTTTAATTAAATATGAATCACAAAGATATAATTTCTTTGAAAATGCACAAGTTATTATCTTGTAGTTGCAATAAAATATTTTTCATTTATTTATTATTTTAATGTTCAAAACACAATAGTTTGGGTTTTCCAAGAATGAAGAATAACTTGTCACATGGAGCACCAATAACCTAATTCACCCAAATTTTCCTAGAATTTAGTTGCATCATAACGAAAGCTGTGAGAATATTTTATACGCAATGTTATCAGCAAACTGTGAATAGTGTTTTAACTACGTTAGAGAAATAAGGGACTGGTCAGTTTATTCACATATTGACTTCACCATTAACTCCAATATCACCAATAAATATTACAACTGTCCTAAAGTATGTGGAGTCAACAGAAAAACCAACTCATTTTCCTTTTGGACGCTTGCAAAATGCATTTCTATGAAAACAGGTCCACCAGGATAGACTTTCAGGCAAACTTTCGACTTATCCAATATCTCTCTTTAGCAGCAAAATTACTGCATTATCCAGGGAGCATTACACTCGTGGCGAGGTAATGAATGCACCTCTTCTTGATAGGTAAGCCCATTTAAAAAGAAATAGTTTGAGTTTAGTTCTTGTTAATATTGGGAATTCTTTAGCGTGGGGTAACGGGACCAATAAGTATTTGTACAGACCACCTGAGACGGTCTTTCCTGTAATCAGCTTTCACCTGATGGCTTCATCTCCATGCGACCTGTAGAAACTAGTCAACATTATCAGCAACATGGAGAAACCACGGTTCAAAGATATTCAAGCCAATTTACCTTTTCTGCGATTTCTGAGCCTCTCATATAAGCCATCTCGTAGACAACAACTCACAAAATAATGGGACTAAGAGAAAACATGAAATAATATAAAAAAACGAGTAAGGTAACTCCTATAACATATTTAAACAATCACATATCACTCAAGAAAATACATAATCACAAATAATGTTAATTCGTGTTTATATGTATTTCATTTTGAGATCTGGGCACAGGACATGTAAAAGTGGGATTTCGTTGGGAGTTTCCTCCCACATCCAAATCTAAGGCATTGGATTTTTAGATTTTAGCCAAGGCAACACTTTTGCCCAGCCCTGAATCGGGTCGTTTGACGTTGATATCTGCTTGTTCGGTTCCGGTCTGGCCAAATTTTCCGGTGCCACCTTCGTTTCGCTTTCCACTTTCTCACCCTTCATTTTAGTGATACCCCACCGAGTTTCATCACTTAAAACAAGTAAAAGTTAAATATTGTCAAAATTTCAAGTGAAATTAAATAATCTTTCATGTGAGGGAAAAAAACAGGTACCAGAATGATCCTGACCTCCCCTGTTGGAAAGAGAATTCTTTAATCTTCTTTCTCTTAAAACTAAGAATATTGTGTCCCTTCCACGTGCTTCCCATTTCTTTGATTGAAAACATATATCATGAATACTGATGGGGCTTTACTTGATGATTACAATTATTATTTATTTCACAAAGATAAGAATTGCGTTTCTTTCTACTTCATGTGTTTCTTGTGACTTTCTGTCTAAGATCAATTCGCTAGCGTACTCCGTCCTAGAGCCAAGGTCTGGCACACCTCACTTTTGCTGCTCTCGTCCAGGTTTCCCGTCCTCCTTCCTCTCACTCACAAATACCCCACTCCAGTTTCGAAATATTAAAAATAAAATAAAAATTTCACCGGCATTTCAAACATTTCTCACGAAAGGGGACGAAGAGGAACTACAAAGCTCCTGAACACCCCAGTTGGGGAGAGAACTCTTCCGATTTCTCTCTCTCTGAACTGAACCCCTGCTACGTTAGTTTAATTTAGTTTAGTTCACTGATGCTACATTTTAAATTGAAATATTGACATAGAAATATTGCCAATTTAAGAAATATCTTTTCTTCACTCAACAACACACAAACTTCTCACATTTTGAAACTGTTCTAATTAATTTTGTGACTCATACTTGTCAAGCATGCCGGAATTTAAACTACGCTACAAGACAGTTACAAAATGTGAAACATTTTCTGACAGTCAGGAATCGCTTAAAATATTAATCAATAATTTCAAACAACAACAAGTATTGTATTGTACAAACAGAATTTAAGCTGAATTGTTTGTTGTGTAGAACATACACTTAATAAGAATATTTCAGATAATATTCAGAATACACATCATGCAAATGCTAAAAATAAAGAATAGCGTAATATTTGGAATTTAAAAGAAAAACTACTATCTTATTATTTCAACTGATAAAGTTAACCGATTCATATGAAAACTAAATAAAAATTGTTATCAGTAAAGATTTTCAAACTCAACAGCTGAATTATTGGGGCAGATCGTACTCCCCAATTCCGACGTCTGTGTTCATCTTCGATCTGTACTGAGCTTATGGTGAACGATCTTGAATACAAAAAGCAAGTTTCTAAAAGTATGTTAATTCTGTAGCTGAGCTCAAAATTTTTTTTTTCATTATTACTGTAAGCACAATAATGATAATTGAAATTTATTTTCACTGTTACAGAAACTTAGTCTTTGTTTTTCTAACCTTTCAAAAGATAAAATGTATTAAATATACATGTTTCATTACTTGCATTTAATGTTAAAATATCTGCTTTAAGAATAACTTGAAAGATAAGGATTTATGGCTTCAAACAGATAACCGGTTACTCCAAAACTTGAACTGGATTAAACACAAAGAGTGTTTATAGGACACATAAGAAAATTCATACAGTTCTCAACAGAACAAAACTGTATATTTATACCACTTAATATTGCTGTATATCAGATGTTAGTCCTTTCACGGAAATATATTAAAGCTATAATATGAATAACGTCCTCTAACAGAGTGAAGCTTCTGCAA
Organism: Carcinoscorpius rotundicauda; assembly: GCA_011833715.1. Taxonomy (NCBI): domain Eukaryota; kingdom Metazoa; phylum Arthropoda; class Merostomata; order Xiphosura; family Limulidae; genus Carcinoscorpius; species Carcinoscorpius rotundicauda. Next base: position 49,571,701 of record CM022397.1, on the reverse strand, counting down.
GGAATGAAAGCGTAAAAGAACAGATGTGAGACACGTGATATTATTATGTAAATTGATGTCTCATAATTTAGAAAAATAACTCTGTTATTGGTTTGTAACAAACACGGTTCGTCCAATCTATGAAAGAGAATTGCAACGGTTGGTGGATATGCTACTAGCTATGCTATCAAATTTATGTTAACTAGAAATTACTTAAAACTATTGGCTGAAAAATGATGAATAAATGATATAAATAGGGTTTTCTAAACTGACATTTTCATGAAAACTGTCAATATGAAAGTTCTGTTTGTAACTCTTGTTGTCCTCGTAAGCCTGGCGATGACGAAAGGCGACACTATAGAAGTGGGTTGTCAACTGATGTGTAGTAAGTTCATTTTCAATATTTATTTCCATACAAGATATAATTATTCGTATTATTTGAATAAATATTAGGTTTTTTTGCAATTTACCATAAGAAAAACAAAGCAACAGAAACTAAAGTGAAATATTAATTAAGTGAATTTTTTTTTATGCACAAGAACACCACGATACATATGAAAATATCCAAATTGTCTCTTTAATGACGTCACAATTTCCAATTACTCCAAGGATACAATTCTCATGAAAAATACTTCCACAGAATATTTTAACTGAATTAGACATGAGCTTCTGAAATAATTTCATTAAAGTTGTACATTTCTATTTGCGTCTAAATGTTAATATGTATTGTTGGGAGAAAGTAGTACAGCTTCTTCCTTCTATTAAATCAAGTATTTTTTGACATGACCTTGCGTGTAACACGACGAAAATATCCTTCTAAGTAAATCAAACACGTATTTTTATTCAGAAACGAATATGGAAAATCCTGAAAAAATGAAAGAGATAAGAAAGTGCGAGAGAAAAATATTTGGTAAAAAGTCTTCTTGGGTAAGTATTTGGAGTGTTAAAACTGATCATTTCTTTAATTCATTAAGATTTATGGAAACAATGTTTTATTTTATGATTGACAGATATTTTCTTCTGTATGAAGACTTCTTGATATTCGAATTTGATACTCAAAAATTTATTCATATTGAGTGCAAGTTTGACGCAATAAAAATAAATGTTTAGAATGAATATTTATAAGGACAGTATTCAAATATGTTAGGAAAGTATTTAAGGATATTTCTGTTCTTCAATATCGTGAAAATTATTCATAAATTGTCTAAAATTTGTTCTCAAAGAACCAAAAGAAAAACATAATTTAAAATTGGGAAAATAAAATTTAGAACAATAATATCGTTCTGAAGATACGAATTTACGTTTTCTGTTAAATGTCACAAAAAATGGGAAATGTGATTTTAACGTTGATGCAACAGAAAGTGTTTTTCATCTCAAGCTTCCAGATGCAGTTGAGACTTGTAAAAAAAATATAGTTTCTGAAGACGAATTGGACGAATTTTGGAATGAGGTCTGTAATGAAGGACAAGAAGCGAATATGCAGGTGATGATTAAATGTTATGAAATTATGGTTTAATGTTTACTTGGGTAATCAAAATTTATTTCAATGCGTTGTACGAGAAAGTTAAGTTGGAAACATATCTGTAGAGTTCAAAGAGCTCATTTCTTTTATTTATCAAGTGTGTTACAATCTCATTGTTATATATAGTTACTAGTTTCTCTAGAGTACGGAAAGAAAATAATTTTGTTGCTGTGGTAATTAAATCGCCTACAAAATAAAATTTGAGACTTGTGTCACTCGTAAAGCTAGGCATAGTTTGAACCCTATATATGGGTTTAAGTCTTGTCAGTTTTAAACCACCCTGTTTTTAGAATATAAACTCGATACCCTGTTCCATATAACTTAGTTTTAATTGTATTGGAACTATATTTTATAATAATTATTATATTTTCTAAATCCAAAGCTCTTTTAAATATTTGTTTATATTGAGACTTCTCTGTAAAATGGAACCACTCATACCTTAACAAAATTTTACAGTCACTGTTGTTTTTTAGATTTCGTAAAGTCAGTTTTCCAAAGTTCTATTTAAGCTTAATAATATTTAAGATTAATATTTTTAAGTTAAAGATAGATATGATGACAGGAAACTTCGATTAAGCATAGGCACAAAGAGGGAGAACTGTGATGTTACAATATAACTATTAATTTCGTTAAGTTTGACACAACAGTACAGAACTATAATATTAAACTCTTGAAATATGTTCTGCAGTTCTCCATTTTTATGCATTCATAATTCCACTAACTTATGTGTGAAATGAACCAAATGCTTGTAGTTGCAGTAAATTATTGAAAAATGAGTTATGTGATATATATACCTACTGTATATAAAATTTACTTTAAGGTTTATACAAATACAATTCACAATTATGAAAGCTTTTTTCTCTTATAAAACATTTCATAACATTAAATCTTATTTATCTATTTTTTCAGCAATTCAAAGACTGTCTCGCTGACAGTTTTGAAGCAGCTGAAGCGAATCCAGAATCTTTACTCATTGGAATAATTAAGGAATGTATCTGAAGACGTAAGTTGATACGGATTATATATACCAATATTTTAGACACAAACTAAACAACTACCACTGAACTACGACACGTCTGTTGTGCTGAAAAGTACATAAACATTATTATTTATAATCACATCAAAAAGTGTTATACTTTCAAATAAACTGGCGCGTTGCATATCGAGCGGTTGGAGCTTATTGAAATTATCCACAGATCTTGAACTTCAATTTAAGTAAAGTATATCAGGCGTTTAAAAGAATATGATGAAGATTTTTATCAATTAACCTATTTAATGCTGTTTTCATATTTATTATATTTTCGTAGTACAAAACGTTAAAAATAAAATTACACTTTTATTTTCCAGATTTTTAATGTTATAAAATTATATGGCTATATTTTAATATTTCTTCTTTATATTTTAGTTTAACATGCAATTTCTGAAACGAAGATAACAAAACAATTATTAAAACCTTTATTTCCTAACATAGTCTGATTAAGTACTCCACAGTTAAAATACTATGACTAAATTACATAGTTAACTCTCGTTATAAGGCTTCAGTCTCATTACATTTTAGGATAGTAATTCTGAAACAATTAATTTTATCTGTTTGATGTACACCGAAAAAGGATGTGTTGTATTTATCCCGATACACTTATAACAATATAGCAACACTTTACATTGAGGAATGAAATATGACTGGAGAAATATTAAACAAATGTATCAAATCTAAACCAACTAATATAATGAAACACAAATATCTGAAAAAAAAACAACATTTTCTTTAATCCAACAACAAAAACAGTCTCATATAAGAAACAATTTTACACCTTTCACTTTTTTGGTTACAAAAGTAAGGTGCATACGCTCATATGGTCGAAATATTGAAAAATAAATTATATCGTTTATTTTTTTAAACTGGTCAGTATTTTGTTATTTTCCCCCATATTTAGTATTAATTATTTTGACTGATATATGATGCAATGCATTTGTTTTTTCTGTGTGAATTCACGTTAGAATTTAATTATTTTAATGTTTATAATTACAGCTTAGACGGATTACTTAACAGCTGATGCGGACCAATATTTACATATTACCTATAATGTAATAATATGTATCTATTGTGATTTCCTTCTTTTTGGTATTTCTTTAACTGTCTGATACTTTTATCCAGAAAATAAAACTTTAATAAAGCAATAAGAGTGTTGAGTTTCAAGTTGTGATAGAGTAAAGACCACAGTATCCTATTGTTATCTCAATTAAATATTGTGGTTTATTCGGTACCTGGCTCCGAGGAAAAGAACCAACTGTTGATTTTTAAAAATTAAAAATATATTGTGAATTACATTTACACAAAATGTTTCAATAAGAAAGACTGTCTTGAATTTCGAATTTTAAAAGTGAAAATGTGTTTTATAAAATTTTTAAAACCAAAAATAAATTTTCGCAATAATGGTCACGTTTGTTATTAAAGAACTTGTTCGTTTGTTGTTAAGTGCAAGGTTAAATTATGAAATACCTTCGACCTCACGACCAAAAGTATAGAAATCCGATATTTAGTCCCTTTAAAGTAGTTTGAACTTAATCACAAATTTGGAATAACAGATATTAAACCACTGACGGCTAATTCGCCATATAGGGTACAGACGTCTATGACTTTGTTTTGGTTTGATTTGGAATTTCGCACAAAGCTGCTCGAGGGCTATCTGTGCTAGCCGTCCCTAATTTAGCAATGTAAGACAAGAGGGAAGGCAGCTAGTCATCACCACCCACCGCCAACTTTTAGGCTACTCTTTTACCAACGAATAGTGGGATTGACGGTCACATTATACACCCCCACGGCTGGGAGGGCGAGCATGTTTTGCGCGACTCGGGCGCAAACCCGCGACCCTCGGATTACGAATCGCAGTCCTTACGCGCTCGGCCATGCCATGCCTGACGTCTCTGACAGTTGAATTCAAGTATGTTGTATACCGTGTATAACTCGCAAAAAATTAGGCACGTAGGTAACACAATCGCGGTCAAAGAATGAAGCTTAAAAGGCCTTTTCTGGCTTGTAACGCGTAAAACATAGACTGGAATGTTGAATGTTTATTCGTAATAATGCCATAAGCGAGTAGATGTATATATGTAAAAAACTGAAACGAACAAAATTATAGCTTTATAAGTCATACTTATATTGAAGTTCAGGAATAAAAAAAAAACTTATCGTCGATACAACGTGTACAAGTAAACTATACAATACGTACAACTTAAACTCAATATTCAATATAAAAACCTTCTTTTATAAACGTACATTGTGTCCCCGCTTCAACATTTTAGCATGAAAATAAATACTGATGATGCTGGTTTAAACGTATTCTGCTAAAAACAAACCTAACTTTTTTCGCAGTTGTAATATAAAGAAACTGTTCACATTTTAAATTATAGAAATATACATTTCTTTAAAACTTTTATTCGTAGATTTTCTATCTTCGGAAAATTATTCAACATAACTACAAACTTTCATTTACTTTCTGATTTCTTATGTACAAAAGTTTTATAAACACAAAACATTAGAATAATCATATCTTAATTATTTAAAAAAAGATAGTCACAGAAAGTGAGAAAGAATTATTAAAATTATCTTACTCTTATCTTCACATCAACTACTTAAATAACTGTTTGTAAACTATTTTCTTGTATGAAAATAAGATATTTTTATTCTTAACACTCTTCACCGTTTGTAGGCCCAGCATAGCCAGGAAAGTTAAGGCGTGCGACTCGTAATCTGAATGTCGCGGGTTCGCATCCCCGTAGCATCAAACATGCTCGCATTTTTAGCCGTGAGGGCGTTAAAAAGTGACGGTCAATCCCATTATTTGATGGTTAAAGAGTAGCATCAGAGAAGGTGATGAAGACTACCTACCTTTCTTCTAGTCTTCCACTGCAAGCCCTCGTATAGCTTTGCGTGAGATTCAAAAACAAAGCATACCAGCTAAGAAGTCGAAATGACAAAATGGAATAAAATTTATTTTTGGTACTGACTGTTTACAAAGGCAGTAATAATGATCATGAGAATTTGTCAATAGGAGTTTAATAAAAGTGTCAGGTTCTAGCTGTACCATCAAATCAGTATAGAAACTGTACAAGTCAGCAAGCCAACCAGGAACATGTTTATAAAGTTGTGTTTTATATTAAATAACCTGTTGTGTGGTTTGACGAACTTGTATTGGTCACAAAGACAAACATCTTGCACACAGACGAATCGTGTTATACTTTGCACTGCGATGTGATATGTGTATGTATTTGAAGAAATGGATGGGACTATATGTAATTCTAAATCCACGTGAAGAAAACACTTAATAGTTGTGGCATATTGGTCAGGGCAATACTTATCGCACTGTTTAAAATTATTGATATTATACGTGTATTTGTTTCGGAATTCGCACGTATCTCTGCAAAGCAATTCTTAATTTTTTAGCTGAGAGGCTAAAACTGTGATTGTCTATTCAACGCCATCTACAGCACACTTTGAGTTCTCTTAAAGAACATCCATAACCCAAACTCTGGAAGGGTTATAATATAAATATAATATATAAAATATGAAACTGATATATACCCCTGAGCTGGTTTAAAACCAATAATATAATTTTATCCTTTCAACAAATCGTTCACATTTCACCCCCAAATGCAAATGTGCGTAATTATGGAATTATTGAAGCTTCTCTATCTTCAAATCTTTTGTACATGCCACGAATTTTCTTTTGTTTCCTTCCACATACAGGGCCTATCTCTTAAATATGTTATCTTAAAATAGCTTTTTAAAAATATATATTTCTAAGACAAAAATGTTTAATTTAAAAATGTTACTCATTAGAATCAAAATTAAAATATTAAACATTAAATGATACTATTTTTATCATCCTGGTATTTCAGCGATAAGATTGTGAAAATAAGGTTGGGAATGATGCTTGGTTCAGTGATTAACATGTCGAATAGTCAATTCAATGTTTTATTTTTTACCGCAAAAGTTAGGAATTAATAATAAATCGCGACACACAAAGACTCATAGGTGAGGTGCGATATGACAGAAACAGCATATTCTTGTTATTCAACTGGAGTAGTCAGCGCGGTGGTGGAAGGTAACTGTTTTTAATTTATTAATTTGAAATTAAAGAAGGCTTAACCTAAAATCCATCTTCTGATTTTCCGCAAATTTCAAAATAAACTGATATCACTAATTATCGCGTTTACACACCCCAGTTGGGTACACTTTGGTTTGCCCACCAAATGATCTAATGTTCCAGCCAGAGTTTGCAAGATAAAACGTTATATACTTTTTTAATTTTATAAGCGTTAAAACTGTGAAGGTAAATCACACTTGTCATCAAGGTAACATGTACTGTTGAATGGTTGTCCCGCCTTTGATTAATAGTTCTAAACTAGCGATAACAACATTTGTACTTTGGTATCTCTAGCCAGTGTTTTACATCTTTCCAATTAAAAAAAAACCCAATGCACCAAAGAGAAATCCACCATCCAGGCTTCAGAATATTGTCATGCCAATAGATTATCATGTTCCCTGTTCAAATTTACAAAACGAAAATATATGAATAATATACTGATAATTAGTGTTGTTAAAAATAATCAATTGTTCCTCGTAATTATCTGTGAATTAAAGAAAGCACTTAAAGTTTTGGTCATTTATGTATGTTGCTTACTTCATAGGTGCTTAGTAAAAGGCCCAGCACGGCCAGCTGGTTAAGGCGTTCAACTGGTTATCTGAGAGTTAGGAGTTTGATTCCCAGTCACACGAAACATGTTCGCTCTTTCAGGTGTTCAGGCTTTATAATGTGATGGTCCATTCCCTTATTCGTACCTTGGCAGTGGGTGGTGATGACTAACTGCCTTCCCTCAAAGTCTTATCCCACTAAATTAGGGATAGCTAGCGCAGAGAGCCCTCGTCTAACATTGCGCGAAATTCAAAGTAATTTTGTTAATATCTTTGTCTTAACAGGAAGAAAAAATGCGATATCACAGTAATGTAAGGGATATGTGTAACTTTATCTTGTTGCTTTCAAAGATAAATTTAATTTACAATAATAATAAATTGTTTATTTATTGTACTCGCCACTGTTCTGTTACACAATGTAAAAAAAACTGAATGTTGGCTGACCGCATTTTTTCTTCACTTGACATACCAAGCGTATGTTCTTTTTGTCATTGTGTCTATAAAGCACGTTCACACCAGCAATGCGTTTGTTAATTTACAGCAGCTTCAGGTAATGAGACAGTTCTAAAGAAAATCATTAACGATACATATTTAATTTTGCTCTTATAATAAACAGTGATTAATGTGAGACTAACATGAAAAATATATCTCCAGTTTGTCAGTGACTGTACCTTGTGAAATAAAGTAAATGAGATTATTTTAGGAATTTCATTGCACTTAGAAAGAAATAAAAATTTACAATTAGATTCAACTTATTTAAGACTTTTTTTCATAATTACTCCCTCTATCTCGCGCAAAATGTTGAAAACGTATTTATGACAAACACAAACACCCCTTTTTAATGTCTAAATTTTTGTCCTAAACTTTTTTATTTTGAAGTCTCTATCATCTATGATATACACTAAATATCTATGTTAAGTGATTTTAAATAGACCAAGAACGTAGATGTGTAAAAAAATAATTATTTAAGGTTTTCTTCAGAACTAACTATTAATGGTTTAAATCAATAGATGGCAGCAATGCATGCGTGTTATTTCCTTTCACAATGTGATTAAACTTACAAATAAAACTTTCGGAGAGTTCCGCCCCAATGAGTGAGCAACGTTTCTCATGATACAAATGTAACTAATTCTTTCAGTTTGAACGCCTATATTATTGCGAATCGTGCCCAACAGTTGGTCAGGCTAATACAAAAGAATAAAATGAATTTATACAAGTTTGAGCTTTTTTATATTTTCATATATTTTTTATAACGGATACAGAAGTTTTCATCTCTCATAGAAATAATATATTATACAGCAAAGCCAAAGTTGTGACACTAGTATTTAACATTCTAAACAATCAATAAAACAAATATTCGAATTATATTCTCATGTAAAAACTTTTTAAACTTCACCAGCACAGAAAATGCTGTCCAGACACTTTGTTTTGTGAACTTAACAATCTTATACTTGAAGATGGACCTTCTAATATACTAAAAATTAGGAAATTAGTATAAAATATATTGGGCATATTTTACTTGCTAGCTATTATGGAACATAATTTGAAATTAAAAACAAACTTTTCGAAAGTTATGTGAAAAAGATTTACATTACAGTCGCAAATCTCGAGAAACTACTCACTTCCAAAAATTTTTGAATAACTTTAGTATAAATACACGTAAATCGTGATTCATATGTTGTTTTATTCAAACCTTATGTAAATGGAAATGTGTAAATGCGTTTTGATATTGAAAATAAGTTAATTTCTAAATTTCTTTATCCAGGTCACAAAAGCAAAGATTGAGGGGAATAATAGCCATTTTCCGTATTTTTACAATATAAGCAATTAAGAAATAACACATTCTATACGGGAACAAAATTTGTATTACATCGTGTTATATTACATAGCGTTATTAAAGTACATGCTTCTCATATCGACAGAAATTGGCTTAAACAATTAGATTTTCTTATCAAAGAACTGTCTGTTTGCAATAAATGTTTCTGTAAAAGCTATTTCACTTAACATTTTGAAGAACAGATCTTGCATGTGATCTGAAGGATTAATATTATTTTACTTATATATAAATATACTCTATTTTCTCTATGTGTAGCATATAAGTGATCTGCTATAAAATTAGTGTAAAAAACTAACAGTGGATAATTACTCAATAACAAGAAAATTAGAAATTTAAAAACAGACATAGAAGCAGTTTTCTTGTTGAAATACTGATGAATGTAAAAGTGAGATGTTAAAGGAATGGAAGTAAGCGGTTTAAACATACTAAATGCAGAAGTGAAACTTGTTTCTTGTTTTTAGGTTTCTACAAAAACATATATTCAAACACTTTAAAGATCCATGAAGAACTGAAATAATGCAGGAAGGTTAAGTAAGATGAAAACATGGATGTTTATGTTAAACATTTTTAGATAAATATTTTACCAGCATTAACAAATGGATAAAAAACACATCATAGTGTGTGAACTTTGTAAAACTGAAATTTTCTAATATTTTATCAGTTAAGCTATATGTTATGATTATCATTCTTTTCTTTACTTTATCGTCATTCTCCGTTGAATTTACCCTCATTCTAAGTTTGTTTATGAATATTTAGTTAGAATTTACAAAACAACTGCCATGTGTCAAATTATAGTGTTTTTATTTGACATTTTAAAAGTGTTTATAAAGTATGAGATTCTGGATACTGACATCAATTACAAAACACAAAAACATCTGGTTGTATACATGATAAGAAACCACATGAACATTCAGTCTTTCCTAGTTATTAGACATTATTTTTATGAACCGCTAAATCAAACTTAAATCTTTAAAATGGCAAGTAAGAAAAAAGAATTTAGACTGTCGTTTTACTTTGGTAAGTACGACTTTTACTTTTCCCCATTAAAAATGTAATAACTGACAAATAATTGAAACTTATTTGCATATTTAAAAAATCTGAAAATTGTAAATGTGATGTTTCTTGAAAATTCACATCAGTTAACTTGTTATATGTACTAAGGGCTCATAGTAAAATGAAATGAGCCAGAAATATGTTAAAAAAATTTATTGAATCATAAAAATAAGTATATGTGAATTTTGTAAATGACATTGAAATTTCAATATATTAAAATATATTTATTTACTTAAAAAATATAAAAACACTTCAGCATAAAGTGAGGGTTGAAAGGTTTTAAAACACCAGTTTATTAACTTAAAGTGCATGCAGTCAGTCTGATGGATTGACCCTATATTGAAAAAGGAATGTTAACTATATTTCTATTTTATATATGGGTAATATAAGCTTTTACTGAGATGTACAAGCCCATTTAACTCAAAAAATCAAATGTTTTAGAAAAGCATTTGGACTTCAGATGTCAGTCTAATTTGATGCTTACAAATCCAAGTGCAAAGTGGTGTTGAAATGATAAACATACTTGTCCAACGAAAGCTGGAAGGTTTTAAAAATCAGCATATCAGAGAAAGTTTGTTTTGGAATTTCGCACAAAGCTACTCGAGGGCAATCTGTGCTAGCCGTCCCTAATTTAGCAGTGTAAGACTAGAGTGAAGGCAGCTAGTCATCACCACCCACCGCCAACTCTTGGGCTACTCTTTTACCAACGAATAGTGGGATTGACCGTCACATTATACACCCGTACGGCTGGGAGGGCGAGCATGTTTAGCGCGACGCGAGCGCGAACCCGCGACCCTCGGATTACGAGTCACACGCCTTACGCGCTTGGGTCAGAGAAAGAATTCCAACTATAATCCATGGATTACAAGCGTTGTACTTAAATATCTGTCAATTTAGCACATCAGTATAACAAGCCATAGTGCAAGGTAATATTCATGTAATGACTTAAAATATATTTATTAATCATGCAGTTTGAATATTGCATTCTTATGATATCCAGAACATTTAAGTGTTGATCTGCAGTTTTGTTGACACTGTAAACTGCCATCTAGTATTTACTCTCATCAAACATGAACTGTCGCAAAATTAGTAATTTGGGTAAAATGAATATTTGATTAACCTGATGTCAGGAACAAAATACAATTTAGAATGTGACATTTTTTAAAAGATTACAGCATGTGCAATTTGACCCCTGATCAAATATAAAGGGTCAAAAGTTAATTGTATTTGTTAAAGCAATTACATTTCAGCAATTAAAAACAAAGAATACAAGATTAAAAACCTGAAAAAGTCCAATTATTGAGAAATCCATATAAAATTTCTAAAAGTAATAGCATACATAATAATGTAATTATGTTCTTTGACAAACCTATTTAATGTCACAAGTGCATAAATAAACTGGTACAATAATTATTTATTTCCATTCACAATAAAAGTATGATTTGCATTATCTTTATCTTTCAGTTGAATTACAAGCACATTCTAAGTAATAAAATACTTTTGTGTCTTCATGAAAAAAATGATTTTAATTTTCTCACACGAATCTTAAAGTGTCCAGTGCTGAGCACATATCGGGCTTGTTTGGAACAAGTGTAGAAGTGACAAAAACTTTCTGGAAGCAAATCCACATCATAGAAAACAAAACAACAGTAGTTAAAGTCCTTCATTGCTTCTACAAATCCAATGTTGAAGAGTTTAGCTGTAATTAATTTGTGCATTGTACTCTGTAATAGATAAAAGCACAGATGTAGATATATTTTTCTTTCTGTGGAAGCTTGCAACAGTTGGAAGTTTTCATTTAGAGAAGTCTTCCATGTTTGTAGATGACAATTTAATAATAAGCAAATCAGGGTAAAAATGTTGTCTCAAAACAACTCACATGATACAACACACAAGACAAAAAATAATAAATCTAAAATAGCAATTGGGATTCTTTTTGGTACAGCTGGAGTAAATTTACCAACAAGATTTTTTTCTTGAAACATGGGAAATATTGTATGTGTTTGTCCAACAAAACATTCTAAAAAAATTACAGCATGAGTGAATCAGGGAAGTTCCTGATTGTGCAGTTTGACTTGGTTCTTATGTGAACTTCACCACATAAAGCAACTTGTAATTCAGAGCTCAAAACCAACTCAGTAATGGGTAACACATACACTACTGGCTTGGTTAATGCAACATTTAAGTTTGATGACAAGGAACCCAATTTAAAAAAAATTAAAGTTTGGATACTATCTTAAATGGATAAGTGATATAAATATATATTTATACAAATGTTTTACCAAGATTATGTTATCATCATTTTGTTAACACTTTGTACTTTTGTTTTGATTATCAAAACAAGTTATCTCCAAACTTCAAGTTAATTTTGCATAAACTGAATGATTAGAGCAGAAAACCATCTATGTTATAGGAATCCAAACATCTAATTCATTGTAAAGAGATGAGAGTACTATGAATTTTGCCAGAATACTCATGGTTCCTTAAAATAATCAAATTAAAGTACACATTTTCACAACATTTAATCACAAACCTGCTCAACAACATGTACACCATAATTCAAAAGTTGGTTTTGAAGAAAAGGATGAATGTATTTCAGAAATACATTCAGATGCAACTTTCTGTTTCAGTATGGAAAAATAAGTGCCACATGATGTTGAGAGTTACAGTGTGTTGGTTTCCACTGACCACCAGGCTTGATGGACAGTATTTCATGTAGTGTCTTCAGATATGTTTCATTCACAAATGTTATAACAGAAGAATATATTTCTGAAAAAAAACAACAAGATTATACAAAGAAAAAAAAACCCACAAAATTTGAGTGTAGTGATGTACACTTAAGAATAATACTGTGACAAACAATTACCATAACAATTAGTCTTCAAAAGTACAAAAAAGGTGTACATTATCATTACAACTGTGAAAAGCATGTTAAATAAAAATTAGAAAAAATATTAATGTCCAAACATTAAATATTAGTAATCACCAAAGTGCTTCAGAATATATCCAGGTATATTCTTTTATTTGAAATACATTTTTCAAGATTTGTACAAGTTATTATTTGTTAATTTTATAAAACACACACACAAGTTGAGAAACATACTTATGTCTGTAACACAAATTGTGATAATGAGGAAGTTATCCATCTCAGTACGTTTGAAAATATTTGTTCTCACATTAATTCAGTCTTAACTTCTTTTCGTTTGTAGGTAGGTTTTGTTTAAATTTAAAATAAAACAATCTGTAAGAAATAGAATACATTACATAATGTTTATAGAAAGCTGAAAAAGAATAAAGTACATTTTTCTCAAATAACTATTATATTTATCCAAACAAATGTAGCAAATAAGGCTCAGAGGCTGATATAACTAAGGGACATTTTAGTAAACTTTGCTACATTAATTTCTGGTTAAGGGCAGAATATACAATGAGCTATCTCTGCTGAGCCAACCATAAGTATCAAAGCCTTTACACTTATCTTTGAACCATTGTGGGTTGGGCACATTAGATTTATACAGGTAAGTACTGCCGAACCTTGTTTTTTTTTATGTTTTGAAACAAGTAACCATTTTCTTAAATTATACTTCAGACAATACACACATATATTATTTTTTTTCCACTCTTTAGTTTGTAGACTAATCAAAGCCACTATCCTGCATGTTATTTTAGTTATTTCTACACATTACAAAATATGTAGTCACTGTATTGGTTTATCTACTTGTACTCTAAAAATCAACAATAAACATGTTAAATTTATATTTAAAAATGTTCATACAGCAAAATTGCCTAAATGTTTTGGAATTAGTGGCAAAGTTTGCAAAAAGGTTGAGCCTTCTTTTTCCTCGCTGTTACACACATAAACATCCTCTTGAAGATGAGAAAAAAAGTAACGTAACTGTATCCTCGACCAGTAGGGCAACGCAGAGGTAGAATTATACATATTATAATTATTTCCACTAGTAAAACTTTCACAACCTTGCTATTTAAGTGACTGAACTGAGAAACCCACTGCACAAGTTTTAGAAACTTTGTATTCATTACGTAGAAGTGAAGTCTTCATAACTACAGTTCACTCAGGTCTTCCATTGTTTCCATTTTTGCTAATGCGAATATGTACATACATTCAAAAACTCAGGAAAGATAAAAACATGTAGACTGGTAGAAATATGCACTGTATTTTATTAGAACCAAAATGTATGTCAAATATATATATAGTAGTATATATGCTACCTCCCATACAAATCAAACTGTGTAAAACTGTAAATACTGGTCACTTGCGTTTTCTAGATATGACAGTAACTTATGTGATTCAAGTATCGAAGCAAAAAATTTACAAGTTTTAGAAAACCATACAAGGTTCTCAATTTTATATGAATGAACACTGTCAATATTCATCAAGCCTTCAAAACTAATAGAATACATGAAATACTGGAGATTAATACAGAATGTTAGTATATTTTCAAAATTGAGAAAAAGAATGATAAGTGATAAAACATTTCCAAAAATATATTAATTGTTTACATTTATTCTGTTTTCCTTTTCTGAATTATTGTGTAAGACTGAATGGTGGGTAACTTGCCAATTAGTCTACACCCCTAAGGAACAAACTAAATGGGAATGAATCTAAATATACACACCTGATTGTCAAATATGAAATGAAGTTTAAATGGAAAAATGACTGGCACAGTTCTAGAAGCAAAGCATTTTTGTATTTATAATGTTTACAGTACTATCAAATAGACTTTAACCTTTAAACAGCATGAATGTTGTGGGTAACAGCATAAATTGACGATGGCTCCTATTTAAGGGTTAAAAACATTCACACATCAATACTTTTATGTATATGCACTTGTAAAAATATATTGTAAAGTCCTAGCTCTTTTTGAGGAAATTATATAACTTTAAAATTTCTACACTTAAAATAAAATGTTGTACCAAGTTTACAAATTCGAAATATGATTACATGAGAGTAAACTAAATAGTGGTTTCTTTGAAATTTGTCTACTGTTGGGATCAAACCCTACATTTAGGTACTAGAGAGAAATACTATAACTTAATACAAGTTACATAAATATGTTTTGAAACACTTTCACCAAAATTAAAAAAACAATAATGTTTTAATGGGTAAACATTACTTTTACTGTTTTCATTACTTCATTCAATAATGTTAGATGTCTAATCCCAGAACGTTTTATTTATATTTCATGTTTATTGTATAATATTTATCGGTTTTACTCCAGATAATATTAAATTTACTTTGTAATGTTAATCTTTTTAAGAGGATGTTTGTTTGTATTTTGAAATTTCGCACAAAGCTACTCGAGGGCTATCTGTGCTAGCCGTCCGTAATTTAGCAGTGTAAGACTACAGGGAAGGCAGCTAGTCATCACCACCCACTGCCAACTCTTGGGCTACTCTTTTACCCACGAAAAGTGGGATTGAGCGTTACATTATAACGCCCCCACAGCGGGGAGGGCCAACATGTTTTGGCGCGACTCGGGCCTGAACCCGCTACCTTCAGATTACGAAGCGCACGCCTTAACGCGCTTGGCCATGCCAGGCCGTTTTTAAAAGGAGTTACTTTCCCAAAATTAATTTTGGTTGGTTTTCGTTACCAATGTTCACAGTAACTTTTTCTTTATAATTATTACAAAACCTTATGAACTATAAATAAAATTTCTATCAAACTTAGTAAAATATTATATTTCTTTTATAATACACTTTGTTTGTGAAACCCAAATTATCTTTCTTTTATTTAAGTTTATTAGAATTGCAGTTAAAAGAAAATACTAAGATTAGTTTTACATATTTTAAGCCCAGGCAACAAATAATCTCTTAAGATTCATCGCCGATTCAAGTTACTGCTTGGAGCACACATTAAAATGATTAAATAATAAAACAACTTAAAAATATAACAACTGGTGTTGCCAGACTAAGTTTATTACGTTACTCCATGTTAAACTCAATATCAGTTCGCAAGTGATTATCAGTATTTAAACACACGCTTAAAATGTTAGGTTATAAATATTATTCATTTATGTTGTACACCACAGTTCAGAAATAAAACACTGAATTTCATTTCACAAGATATTGGCCTGTACTCTGTGGTTACATTTGGTCATTATAAATAATTATTATTACCCACTCCGTATTGGAATTACCATTATTAATTATTATTATTTGTGCAACCTCTCATTTAAAGTAAAAACATAAAAAGTAAAAGATTAAATTATTCACCAATATTATTTGCAGGCTATAAATAAAATGATCTGTCAGCATTAGGAAACGAAATTCATTTACATTTTTAAATAATACTATTGTATTTAATACTAGTATTAAATAATACTATTTTAAATAACACTAAATTATACTGTTGTTAAGGTGCTTTGTTTGACATTTAATTCACGACCCCTCTGCTCTCTCCCGAAATTTTACACCAAATCTGTTATTACAAACAATATTCCTAATCATGCACAGAAATGGTGTGTTTTATTAAAAACCTGAATCGAAAGTTACGCGCCCTCTATCGCATTACGATCAATTGTCAGACTATAACGAAAGGGTTATTTTTGTTCAAAGATAATTTTTTGTACATTTCACTGAATTCTACATTACATATATTTCAGTGGTATATGCAGATCATAACTCAGGCGGCTAATGTACTCTGTTTTGTTCGTTTATTTTGATTTTCATGTAAAGTTAATTTGTTTGTTTTGAATTTCGCGCAAAGCTATATAAGCCAGCTGTCCATGATTCAGCAGTGAAAGACCAGAGGGAAAGCAGCTAGCTAGCTAGTTGTTGTTGTTTTTGAATTAAGCACAAAGCTACACAATGGGCTATCTTTGCTCTGCCCACCACGGGTATCGAAACCCGGATTTTAGCGTTTAAGTCCGGAGACATACCGCTGATCCACAAAACATACTGCTAACTTTTGGAATACGCTTTGATCAACGAATAAGAGAATTCACCGTCACATTATAGCGCTTCAATGGCTGAAAGGGCAAGCATGTTTGGACGGACTGGGAATCGAACTAACAATCCTGAGGAAACCAAGTCACCTGGCTGTGCCGGGCCTCGCTCAAAGCTGTGCGTTAGTTGTCTTTAATTCAACAGTGACAGATAAAAAAAGAAGCAGTCAACACCATTCACAACCAATTCTTGGACTACTCTTTTACCAACGAATAGTCGGATTGACTGAAACATTATAACACATCCACGACTGAAAGGGCAAGCATGTTTTATGAAGGGTATTCGAGAAACAGATTAATAGAATTGGATATTCCAGATGTAATGTGGTGTACATAATAAGCACCATGTTAAAGTTCATTCTGGCAAAGCGGGATGTTAAATGCCGCATTCAATATCATTTATGAAAAAAAGAAGAAAAAACACAGTTATATGCATTTAGTTATGTTTTAAAATTTCCAATTAAAATATTCCCGATAGCCTCACTGGTGCAACTCAACACAACATTGAATTTCGGATCTCGAATAGGCCTACATCTTTGTTTGTGACAAATTTCGATGAATAACTTGAGACTGAAAATGTCAAAAAAAAAGAAAAGAATAATTTTTGGAACTGTGTTATTCACTTCATGCTACTTGTATTGTATGATATTGAGCTAAATCAAAGTAGAAAATAACACAATGAATTTTTTCTCGCTCTGTTTCCAAGAGAAACGAATTAGCGTATTTAAGTCTTAAAACTTTTCCTCCGACACACTCGGTGGACTCACGGATAAAACTGAAACTAATTTATTTTTCTGATGTTAAACAATTTTACTGGTTTGTAACTGGAAGCAAATTGAGGTGAGCGTTTATGTTGACGTAGGAACTGGTATTTTTCTGTAATTATATGGCCAGGACTCGTTATATGCTAAATAGGACGATAAACTTACACGTGTCTTTGTAATTTATAGTAACTATCGACGCTTTTCGTGGTTCCATGTTGCTCATACTTAACAGCGATTATTATTAACTAACAGATGTATCCATGCGATTTCTGGTAAGAGATTTTTTGAAAGTTTTATTTTTTTTTATTCAAATATGTCAGAAGCAATATAAAACAAAGTTTTTTATTTTTACGAGAATTTACAATGAAGCTAGGAATTAAGCTCAATGGACTATGTGTGCTCTGCCAACCACGAGTATTGAAACCTGATTTCTAGCGTTATAAGTCTATAGACATGCAGTTGTGTCACTGGCGAAGTGGGGCAGAGAGGAGAGAAAAAAATAAAATGAAATTGTCCCATCAGACATTTACGTATTTAATTTAGGTGACTACAAGGTATGTCAGCTAGTTCAAATAAATGAGACACATTGTCTTTAAAACAAACTAGTAGTGCTTCAAAACATATAAGAATTATTTGTTACACAGAAAATATGTTTCGTACATCAGTGACTTACTGGAAGGCTCAGCATGGCCAGGTGGTTAAGGCATACGAATCATAATTTTCAGATCGAAAGTTTGAATCCCCGTCACACCAAACATGCTCACTCTTTCAACCGTATGTTATAATGCGCCAATTAATCCCACTGTTCGTTGGTAATAGAGTAGCCCAACAATTGACGATGGGTGGTTATGACCAGCTGCTTTCTCTCTTGTCTTACATTGTGAAATTAGGGACGGCTAGTGCAGAGAACCCTCGGGAAGTTGTGCGCGAAATTCAAAACAAACAAGACTTACAAGAAAAACCTTCGGTTTAAATATTAGATGGCGCTATATCAATAAAAATGTTATCATTTCTTCCTTACGTGTGCATGTCTTAGATTTAATTCGATTTCTAATTTGTCAATTACTTCATTCAAGTTATTATTATCTTTTGTATTGAATGTCTTACAGAATCAAAATTTTCACTCTAATAAATTATATATTTTAATCCGAATTCATTAGACATATCACTGTTTTATACAAATCGCCCAGTGAAAATACCGCATTTGATTGTTGTTGTTTTCTCTTTAGTAGTGAAATAGCAGAGTAAACATTTGCTCCCAAAATTTTGGCGAACGTTTGTACGTAAAAATATGACAAATAAATAAATGTTTTCAATCTGTCCAACAATCTAGTCAAACAAACTAGATTGATAATCAAATGTCAATGTCAGCATTTGTAATTTTGACTTTCAATAGAATGCATTTTCTATAAAGGTTGGTAAAACACTAACAATATCAAGTGTTAAAGAAGAATGGGAAGACGAAGTGGGGTGATAAATCTTATTATTTATTTTTTGCTTCCGATGGACGAATCAGGATTCGTTAACTACACAGTTAAGACTTTGAATGTGACAGTGTCATATCAGCTTTGTTGGAAGACGAGAATATAGTTTCATGGTATTGGCACGTGTTGTATCGCTGAGAAGTTTTGCATTTAGTGTATGAAAGTGGATAGTACTTTTCTTCAACTGCAGGACAAATGACATATCGGAAAGTGGACGACTAGTCACGTTGGTCGTACATTGTTAGCCCGAGGAAAGTATAACGCCATAAAGTTTAAATATAATAACATAACGCCTTCTCGGACTGAAATTCACGGATTATTTAGACTTCAGGGATTTTTCAGGTTGTACAACTCTTCAGTGTAGACAATCTTCCATCGTACTGACATGACACACAATGACTGTGGTTTGTATTGCTGAATAAAGATAGGTTTTCTTATGGTTTTATTGATGACCAATATGTTTTTTCTAAAAAGTCAGTAAGTCTGAGTGGCATTCGGAATTATGTTTCAATGTTTACTAATTGAAACTCCTTTTACATATTGGACCAATCTTATTCACTCTTCACTATTATATCTTACACAGTGTGTAATGATTATTTTGTGTTTTTTCCGAAATTGCAAATTAATATGAGAATTTCAATGCAAACAATTATTTATTTGATTTTAGAATAGTTAATTTTATGTTAACCCATATTTTCTATATTAATTATTTGGTTTAGAAAGAGAAACACGTTATATAACATCTCATGATTTAATGTTCATGAATATTGTTAGCCACCTTTCAGGTTTTGTTCAAACTGTTATTGTATAATTAGTTCAGATTTTTAACTCCTGGGGGCAAGATGTAATGATGTAATTTTTTTGCGATGACACTGATATTAAGTTTTATTTGAGGAACTAAAATGCTATTAGAAAAAACAAAAACTGCAATTCCATAATCCCTAATTATTTAAATTGTTTGTGCATGTAATGTGTTTGTAGTGCATCAAAAACTGATGGTTCTCTTGATTTAATTGCAGTTTCAAAAACTTTGGCAAATTTTAAACAAGTATTGCTTTCAAAAGGTTGATGCCAATATTTTCTGTTTTTTTTTACATAATCAAGGCTTTTTAAAAGTATGTTTTCAATATGTTACACTGAAACGTCATACATAATCCACATATGCCTTTTATATCGTGGTTGGCATTCTAAGGCCTAACTTGATTTGGAGCCAAATTCAAGAAAAATCTCTGACAGAAGGTCGCTTTTTAGTTAATGTGACATTTACCTCGGCAGAAATCGGCGTTTATTGGCTTAATTTTCACACCAGAAAAATTTAAGGTTTCTCTCGATTTCCGAGACACAACTGAAAAACTCGGACGCCTACAGAATGAAAGCACGAAGAAACAGACACAAACCTGTTCACATGAGGACACATTAACTGTTTCTTGACAGAATGTGTAGTTCGTAAATTGCCAGTTTAAGTAACAAATGCAATTAGTGATATTTTATAAGTTGTATGTATTGAATGAAATATTATAGTTTGAATAATAAATCATTACCGATTAAATTAGACATTACCGATTAAATTTACTTTCGTAAGTTTGGTTTTGGTTTTGAATTTCGCACAAAGTTACACGATGGATATCTGTGCTCGCTGTCCCTCATTTAGCAGTGTGATACTTTTGTTTATTTTGAAATTTCGCACAAAGCTACCCTAATTTAGCAGTGTAAGACTAGAGGGAAGGCAGCTAGTTATCATCACCCACCGCCAACTCTTGGGCTATACTTTTATGAACGAATAGTGGGATTGACCGTAATATTATAATGCCCCCACGGCTCGGAGGACAAACATGTTTGGCGTAACAGCAGGGATTCGAACCTGCGACCCTCAAATCACTAGTCGAGTCCCTTAACCACCTGATTTGCAGTCAAAGAAATAAACCCCAAAATTTAGTCTAGTAGCCTGAAACCTGAAAAACAAGGCTCTTGAAATGTGGCGAAATGGTTCTAATTAAAGGGTTCTTGAACCAATTTCTCCTGTTTGTCAAACTGTTACGATGAAGCTTCAACTGTGAAAAGTACGAAACAAAAATTGTTTGTCAGAATAAAAGTCAACATTGTGTACTATTGTTATAGTAGAAGGATCCCGAGTCCTATTAAATCACCATAAAGTTATCGAAGTTAATATTTGTAGGTGAAAAATGTTAGAACATTGAACCTAATTTATTATACGATATTATTCATTGGATCAGGTGTAAATATACGGGCATAGCATTGCCAGGTAGCTAGTGCGATGGACTCGCACTATTCCCCGTCACACCAAACATGTTCACCCTTTCAGCTGTGGGAGTATTATATTGTGACGGTCAGTTCCATTATTCGCTGGTAAACTAGTAGCCTAACCATTGGCACAAGATGGTTCTGCTAGATCCTTCCCTCCAGTCTAACATTGAAAATTAGAAATAGCCAGCGCAAATAGGCCTCGTGTAGCTTTGTGTGAAATTCAAAAACAAACAAACATTTTCTATTTTAACCTTGTTTACCTCATGCTTTTTGTGTGATAAAATGGTATTTTATGTTTGTTAAATCCTGGGACAAAGACTTTACTGTTGAGCTGCACCCAATCAAAATGGCCACCAAAAACAAGTTGACAACACCATTCCCAGACATTGGTGCTGCGTAATCTCCGAGAACTGCTTTATTATAGCTGTTAAGACTCAAAAAAGATGGTGTTATATATTCTCATCTGGAAAGTCTTGTATTTGAAGCTGATGGAACTACAATACTACGAAATAACTTTTATTCTATTGTTTTGGAATTTCGCACAAAGCTACTCAAGGGCTATCTGTGCTAGACCTCCCTAATTTAGCAGTGTAAGACTAGAGGGAAGGCAGTTAGTCATCACCACCCACCGCCAACTCTTGGGCTACTTTTTTACCAACGAATAGTGGGATTGACCGTCACATTACAATGTCCCCACGGCTGGAAGGGCGAGTTTGTATAGTGTGACTGTGTTTCGAACTCAAGGCTAGGAGGGCGAGCATGTTTAGCGCGACGCGGGCGCGAACCCGCGACCCTCGGATTACCAGTCGCACGCCTTACGCGCTTGGCCCTGCCAGGCCCTTTTATCCAAACATTTATTCTTTTATCCATTAATTTATGTTCAAAATATTTTTATTTACTTGATATCTCCCGTTTTACATAAATTTTTCACCTCTCTTTTGTTTAAACTCAAGCACAAAGCAACACAATGTGCTATCTAAGTTCTGCCCAACACGAGTTCTAGCTTTGTGAGAATTTTATCTCACTAAAAAACCTAAATAAAGTAAAATTAGTTATGCAAACAAATTAAGAATATGTATTATACTATGTATGGTTGATTTTGGGTCGAGTCTTTATCATTTAGCAGAAAAAATATGTATGCATACCAACTTTTACGTCTCTCCAAGTGACGAAATATTGTAGTACGTCTGAAGTCTTATAAACCTTGTATAGTTTTTGTTTCGAAAAATCAACTTTTACTCAAGCATGTCAGAAAGTGTTTTAAAAATCTGTCTAAACTAACATTGAAAAGCGTAATTTCATGGTCATAAGTAAAGAAATCAAAATAAGTATGTTTCCTCCAGACTTTTCTTTTGTTTACTGATCTTTATAAAGGAGCATCATGGGATACAACGATCTTATTTTCTTCAACTGGTTGTTTCAGATACTATATTATGCTAGTTGATATTGTGAAGAACTCAAACATTATTTCTTGTCATCGACCACATCGTCTACTTCAGCGAGTCTCCTCCATATCTTAGGCCAAGATGAATAAATCTTCCACTCCGTGTTTGTTTTCCATTTTGTTTCTCTTAAAATTGATTTATTATTCAAACTATAATATTTCATTCAATACATACAACTTATAAAATATCACTAATTGCATTTGTTACTTAAACTGGCAATTTACGAACTACACATTCTGTCAAGAAACAGTTAACGTGTCCTCATGTAAACAGGTTTGTGTCTGTTTCTTCGTGCTTTCATTCTGTAGGCGTCCGAGTTTTTCAGTTGTGTCTCGGAAATCGAGAGAAACCTTAAATTTTTCTGGTGTGAAAATTAAGCCAATAAACGCCGATTTCTGCCGAGGTAAATGTCACATTAAATTCTACTTGAAAGTAAACTGTTCAATTTCTAACTTCGAAAATTATTTGTGGAAGATTTTTTTAAGTTTTCCGCAAAGCTACTTAATGTTTAACTGAGACGTTTTCAATCAGATGTGATAGATTTGAAGACAGCTAGTCATCTCCACTCAACATTAATTTTTGAGCTGTTTTTAAAGAAATTAATCGTCACTTTATAACGCCCCTGTAGTTAAAGGGACGAATATCTATGGTTACAGGATTTAAACTTGCGACCGTTGATATAGCCATATATGGTTTGTTTTGAATTTCGCACAAGAACTATCTTTCAAAAAAGACATTTGTCTCGCGGTTCTGATTCAGTAGTTAGTTTTATAATTGTTTATAGTTTTGTTCTTAATGCATAATTGCTTTCTAGAATTATAGTTATTATTTTAAATGAATTTTCTTCAATTAACTACTGTGAACCGTTTATATCATTTGTGCAAAATTCTTACCTTTTGATAGTGAAAAATGTTTCATCTTTGTTAGTCCATAAAATTACTTTTGCTGGTTTTAGTGTTAGCGGGTCTCCCAGTGGCACATCAGTTATATATAACTGTTAGCAGGATCCCCAGTAGCACAGTGGTGTGTCAATAGATTCATGTGTGTTTACAACGTTCTTAGTCTTAAGACGTACCGCAATGCCACTAGGGGTGTCTACAACACTAGAAACCGGGTTTTGATACTCGTACAGATCCCAGATAGCTCATTATGAAGCTCAATTAGAAACCAATTTTGTCAGCGGTAAGTTTACAGACTTATAAGACCAAAATATGGGGTTCGATTCTTTACTGTTGACAGATAGCCCATTGTGTAGCTTTGCACTTAGAAAACAATGTTTTATTTAATGTCCTGAAGTGCACAAATCATGAACATCTTCTTCATGAAATGTTGTACACTATTCATCCTCATCTTCATCATCAGCAGGCTTAGCATCTGTCGGCCCAGGTATGGAAGTCATGTGTAATTCAATATCTTCATCTTCTTCCTCACGACGACGAGCACCGACCTCTTTGTTCCTAGGGATGGAAAGTTCCCAATTGAAATGTTTGAGTGGTCATCTGTCCTTAAAGGTGGCCATCTTCTCCTTCAACTGTCTTTTGAGTTCGGCATCATAAAATGATTACAAGACCCAATAGTGGCAATAAAAATGTTATTAATTACTGAACGCCATCATTGGAAGTATAATGTAATAATGTAACAAATTTGAACGTGAAATAAGCTGTCTTTGTCGGATGATGTAATTTTATTTCTTATTGAAACTGTATGATTGTTAATGTACGTGTATAAATCAGGTGTAAAAATATGTTTTATGACATTTTATTTTTTCAATTAGTGTTTGTACATGCTTTAAATATCTTATCATGTATATTAATATTCTATGAAGTAAATTCTTGTGCATATGAATATATTAATCTGGTAAAACTTCAGTTTCAAATAACCGTAAGCAAGTGAAATATATTAATTTTACCATAAAACGAACAACTGAACAATAACAAACTCATTTGCAGTTCACGGCAAAGGGTACAGCCAACCAAAGAATGCTTCAAGCCTCTTTCTCTTTTCAATTTTACCTCAGTAACACATTTGTATGATTAATTTAACAAAAGATTAATAACACTATAAACAATTATTTTCATGTTTTAGTCGATAAATAAATAAAAAAAACGTCTGGTGTAGTTCACAATGACACAAAGTTTGGAAAATAACGTCCGGTGTAGTTCACAATAACACAAAGTTTTGAAAATAGCGGCAATGTTTAGTGACTTCGATCACTGTATATATATATATGCAACTCCACGGTTTTCGTTTAAATTGCGCCATTTTTATGTTATTTATTTAATAATATCTTTTTTCTGTAATTAAAATAATTTACCATGGACAGATAAAAATAGTTATTTAATACAGTTGTCAATAATACAGAATTCTAGAAATTCTCATGCGATACTTTGGTCTCTCAGCTCTTCGGAAGCAGCTACGTTTGCAATATTTCATTAGGACCTTTCACAATAAAATATTTTAAAATCGGAACCCAAAGGAGGTTGGAATATTTGATATTTTAATTTGTGTTACCTTTCCATTTGGTTAAATTGACCAATTTTGAAGGGAATAAAAAACAATTCTTGCGTTGTTTTTGCATTTATTTAATTACTTACTTGATAACGAAAAATAAATTGGATCTTTAATAATTCTCTTTTTCAATTATTTTAGTTATACAGCCAAAATTAAGATGGTAATTTGTAACTGTGTATCAGAATAAATAAACTTTTTTCTTTCATAGAAACAGAATTAGTGACGTAATAGGATTAATACACGAAACAAACATCATTGTCATAAAGACACAACGTGAGCTTTTTGACACAAGTTTTTATTGAACTTTGATAGATTTCAATAGATTTAAGCGATTTAGACTATACTGGGAAGCTTATTAAACAAGTTACAAAACCGCAACCTACCCCATCAAACAGCTCTCTCTTGTCACTGTATGTTCGTCTGTCAATACGTCTCTCGTATTTGCTTTCTACCTAGATCTTAGGCTGAGAAAAGTACGTACAATGCACGTGTGGACTCATGATTATAGTACATTTACATCTTCATAGAATTACTCTTTTGTGGAAAAACATTAGTTTGTTAAACCGTTTCCTATTAATTGCTATTTGAATCTTGAGCCGAATGTAGAGAAAAAGCGATAGGGACATAAAAGGTGAATAAGTGGACCACAGAGCAACCCCACATATAGTGAAGAAAGGTTAGATGAAACAAGAGTGGTACAGAAGAAAGATATATAACGATAGAACGGGTAAATACCACACAAAGTTACTCGACTCCATGATGATTTAATTTTTACTTAACTTTTAATCAAATAGTTTTGCTCTTATAAATTAGGGCTAGAGAAAAAGTTATTTTGATACTTCAAGCGTTAGACTTTAAATTTCAAATATTTTCGTCTTTTATATAGAATTAGAGAAATAGAAGTTAAAACATAGACTCTGAACAAACAATCTTGTGAGAAGTACGAACAATATATTATTGGTAGCACGACTTCATGATATTTTCACAACATGACGAATAGTAAATATTATATCAAAATAGAGACCTAAAACAAAAGTAAGTCTTCTAACACAGCTATGTACTGGTGTGTGTTCTCGGGTAAGTTTGTATACTTCCCTAATTATATCGGTAATTTATTGTATCTAACGCAACTAACTTATTTAAGCACCACATCAGAATAATATCGGTAAGCTGGTGCCATCATACGTGACAAAACAATTTGAATATATTGCAACAATTATAACCACAGTTAAATTATATTCACTAAGAAATACGTAGAAATCAATTATTTTTTTAGAAACAAAGGTATGTTAAATTAATACGTTAGATTTCAGTTTATGTTTTCAAAATTGTTTACATTTTGTTGTGATTAAACATTTTGCAAGTTCATCCTACAGGGTGTATTCCTTGCAGTGCCCTAAAACAAAAAAAATCGAATTTAAAAAAGTAATAACACTCTCGATATCTCATGCGATGAATGAACTCTTTTCAGTGTTTCATGTTATAACAGTATATGACATTAAATATATCTGATGTCTTGATGCGAAAAAACAGTACATACGTTTCTTATAGTAAATCGATTTATGTGTTGTACATTTCCCCAATCTAGATTATGACAATGAAACTTAAATGATTAAAAACGCTATAAAATGAGTTATTATTTACGCAATCAAAGTTTCATGTAATTGTATTTGTCAAAAAAACTAAAAATTGGAAGACAGATATAGGTGTATATATAAGAAACTGCATAAGCCTATATTGTATAGAACACACTCGTTTCTTGTATCAAAGACCACACTGATACATTTAATTTCTTTTTGAGTAAATAATATTTACTGGTAACTCTTTTTAGCAGTCTAAATCACGCATTAACTACAAACACGATACACATGCAGTTGTGATTGAGCACTCTCGATATCTCATACGATGAATAAACTCTTTTCAGTGTTTCCTGTTATAACAGTATATGACATATAAATATATCTGATGTCTTGATGCCAAAAAGTAGTACATACGTTTCTTATAGTAAATCGATTTGCATGTGTTATTGTACATTTCCCGTATGAAGACGCAATTCAAACATTGTAAAATATGATTTATCATTTGTTATTGAGCAGAGTCTTTGATTCGCTCCAGATAACAAGTGCGCATGAATGAAACGTCAAAATATTGAAATACTAGGAAAAGAACAATATAATCACAGATGGTTAACCAGGGTGTTAGGATATTAAGAAAAGTAAAAACAGGCAATATCTATAAGCAAAGTACATTGCACTAAAGTATTTTTAGGATCATTAAATTGAAGAAATATCAACTCCTAAAAAAATCAAACACTTTGAAAAATTTGTGGTATTGAAACCAAGTAAAAAGCTCAAGCACTTCCTTCTATGTTAAGGTTGTCAAACGTTTAACTACATATAACTTCTTTTGACTTCTTATACGTTATTATAAACTTTTTATTGTTATTATCTGTTTGATTCTATACACTATACCAAAGCTAATTATTAATTTGTTTTGCTTTTAAATAACCTTCTAAATGAAGAATGTCTTGAAAAGCTTCTTTGACAGTTAAGTGAAGTGACAAGCTGGGTCACAGCGATGCAGACAAGTTTGTGGAGATCCATGAAAGCATCCTTGTATGACTCCTGCATGATTGCAAGCTCCAATGGTGTGAATACTTCCTGCCCCTTTTCTGTCTTCCTGGCAATTAGCCGGTTTAACTGGTGAATCTCCACTGCAAGGTCATCCTCTGCCACACCATAGTTTGCTGCCATTTCTAAGAATGCTTGCTTGTTCATAAATGTGAAGTTTTTGGGGTTCAATGCAGTTACACTCATCAGAACACTGCAGGCATCAGAGGAAAATCTTTTATTCAGCTCGCTGAGCATCTTGTTTATGATAGCATAGAAAGTGTGTTTCCTGGCATCTGGTGTTGGTTCAACTCCTTGGCCAGTACTAGATGTAATTATGAATTCGTCCAGGTGTCTGTGGGCAGATCGCTGTTTACCTTGACGCACCGTCTCATTGCGTATTCCCACTTTCTTACATATATCCTTAGCAGACTTTTTCAAGTCTTTCCATGCTGCTTCAGTTCACATTTCTGAAAAACCAGGGATTACAGATTGTATTAGGTTCTCTGGGGTGATTGGTCAAATGACTGGAAGTGGGCTGATAACTGTTTTGTCATCAGCAGTAGTTTTTCTGTGACCACTATACTGGCTGCGAACTACTGATCTAGGAGGATGCACAAGCCCTTTGATTCAGTGGCTCTGTAGACATTGTCCTCCTCCACAAGACTCTTTAGGATCTTCACAATATCAGGGAAGGTTCTTTTTACAGCTAGAGAAGTAGCATGTTGGTAGGCCGTCTTGTGTCTGATGGTCGCTTGAACTGACTTTAATAGTTGATGTTTACTGTTGTTTTTATATTTTTGTCAGTAATCACATGTAGATAGATGAATTGCAAAGCGTGAAATAGAGGTAAATTAAGCATATAATTTAGAACAAGTGAGATATAAGAAAACGCTTGTTAGTTGTATGTAGTGATGATTTTCGGCCAACTCTACATGTGGCTATATCTGTGAGGTCAAGGATGTCGTTAGTTTTAACCTAGCTGGCTTTTTTACAAGTAAAATATAAGTAGCGCAAGAATAAATACAGTGATATCTTCTGATGATTGGCAGGTTGATATATCAAGGTTTTAGACTGTCATATATGTGAATAATAATTATCTGTACGTGAATATCGCAAGTTGTTCTAAATAAACCCGAAATGACGTGTTAAATTTGTTTCCCAAATTTAACTTTTTAGACATCACTGTTGACTCTTCTACATCTACATTTATTACCAGAGTATATTACAAACCCACTTACAGCTGTTCCTGTTCACATTTTAATTATTTCCATCTCTCTGAGGAACAGCGGTTGTCTACGGATTTACAACGCTGAATTCAGGGTTCGATTCCCCTCGATGGGCTCAGTAGAAAAACCGATGTGGCTTTCCTGTAAGAAAACATACACACACGTCTGAGATGTCTGTGTTTTGACGTAGTTTGTAGATTTCACACAGTATATTTGTAACTGCACTCGAGTGATGCAATTATACTCGCGAAACCAACTTATTACTTTCTATAATATTCTTTCAAAACTGTTGCAGCAAACGTAACTTCTATAATCATTGCAACTTACAAAAGTCAATTATTATTTCAAACTGTATTGTTATGATATGGTTTTGCTTAATGATAATATTAATTTAAATTGTTCTATGTATTTTTTGGTGTATTTTTTTCACTATATTCTAACTACAACTAAAAGAAGTCATGTATCTAAATCAAATAATTTAATGTATGTGATTAAAGTGTTCTCCTATATTAACCAACCAATTATATTTATGGGACTGCAGTATCAAAATTCGATAATATTTTTACAAATTATTGCAGTGTAGTTCCGGATTTAATACGTTATGATGTTTCTAATCACTATGCATTATATTTATCTTTTACTGACTTATCAAATCCGCTTGCATTTATAACCATTTAAAAAGACTTATTAATGCTGACACTCTAGTTAAAGTTCTGTTAAGTGAAATAATGCAAGGGGCATATGTTGGATGACAACGACATTATTAAGTAAAAAAAAGAAAAAAACTCTTTATCTTCGTTTTAAACAAACAATAGAAATATAAAATGTAGCCACCAAATGCTACCATTAAAAACTTAAAGTAAGTTATGTAATTATAGTGCACTACTGGGCATAGCAAATTATTACGCAATATTGTTTTTACGAATGTCTCAAAAAGTATATTTGTGACATAAATGTGATTTATAAAGATTAAATATCGAATTATTATACACAACTTGTACAATTAAAATATCATGAATTAAACATTGACAAATTATTAAAACGTAAAGTCCAAAAATAGTTGTTGTTAAATGTGGAATTAAATAGAACTGAAAAACAAATTTTTAATAACAAAATTAAACCAAGAAGCCACTTAATACACAATGATCACAAGAACCTAATTAATTTATTTATTTATATCGCCACAATTTGTGTCATGGCTTTGATGAATCTGTCATCGACAGAATGGTCGCTATTGAATGTCTTTGCTTTAACAGT
The DNA here is from genome assembly GCA_011833715.1 of Carcinoscorpius rotundicauda. Classification (NCBI taxonomy): domain Eukaryota; kingdom Metazoa; phylum Arthropoda; class Merostomata; order Xiphosura; family Limulidae; genus Carcinoscorpius; species Carcinoscorpius rotundicauda. Next base: position 49,541,083 of record CM022397.1, on the reverse strand, counting down.
GTCCTCCGCGGGCCCGGCATGGCCAAGCTTGTTAAGGCGTGCGCTTCGAAATCTATACTTCCTTCTTAATGCACAGAAAAATGCCTACAGACTCACAACGCCAAAAACGAAATTCGATACCCGTGTTTGGTGAAGCACAGATAACCTATGGTATAGCTTTTTGCTCAATTTCAAAGAAAAAAGCCCGCTATGGCCAAGTGATTAAGGCACTCGACTCGTAATCTGAGGTTTGCGGGTTCGCATCCCGGTCGCGCCAAACATGCTCATCTTTAAGCCGTGGGGGCGTTATAATGTGACGGTCAATCCCACTATTCGTTGGAAAAAGAGTAGACCAGGAGTTGGCGGTGGGTAGTGATGACTAGCTGCCTTCCCTCTAGTCTTACACTGCTAAATCAGGGACGGCGAGCACAGAGAGCTTTGTGCGAGATTCAAAAACAAACAAACAAATTGTCCTCCGTTGGTACAGAGGTATATCTCCAGATTTACAACGCTAAAATCAGGGTTTCGAATCCCCTCGGTGGGCTCGGTAGATAGCCTGATGTGTTTTTTTGCTATAATAAAACAAACACACACACACGCTTTAACATTTCTTGCAGATAATAGTACAGCATTCCAGAGATCATTCTTTGATATAAATTTCTTCCACGAACACAAATCGCACGGTTCATGATACTCCATAGGTTCTATACTGGGATTAAATCTCGAGAGGAGGCTGTCCATTCCATAAGCCAGTTGTTTCTAAAATCTAACTTTGAAAGGTAATCCATAGTATCAGCAGCAGCATGAAATGATACACTGTTTTGCATAAAAGTGACTTTTCGTTTGAATCCTAAATATTTTATCTTGTACCGAGGTTCTCATTTATCTTTAAGAAATGTAATATAGGATGCAGGAATCATTTTTGTTCTTAATTATTGTACTAGACTCAACTATTATGTAATGTATAGACATAATCATTGTTTTATCCGTCATTTACCGCTGTAAGTAAACCAATAATGGTGTCTTTATATTATAAATTTAGTAATAATCATCTCTGTGACACGAGTTTCAGATTGCGCTGAGGAAGGAATCTTGTGATTAAAATGTTTTACCGGTCATCTTCGTCTTTGCTAATAAACATTGGTTTTCTCATCAAAAGAACGAATGTAATAGTAAATACAAGTTTAGTAAACATTTTGTGTGAACAACAATTTCACCGTCACTGATTTACACTGATGATTATTACAACAGGAAATACATATAAAAATCTCAAATTAAAATTATTTCAAGTCACTTGAAGGTTGTTTGTTATTGAGAAAGGAGGACATTTGTTAAGCTAGCAAGGTTTCCTATATCAGAATCTCAATTTGTGTAGTAAGTATTCTAAAGTTTATTCTCGATAGCGCAAAGCTAGATTATAGATTATTTGCACTCTTATACTACTGGAAATCGAAACCCAGATTTTAAGGTTGTAAGTCGGTAAACTTGTCACTGGTGCAATTGAGGACAAACTATATATGAACAAACGACCCATGTTATGAAAACATTTTTGGCTTAAGAGCAGGTTCAAAAATAACCTTCAGATCGACTTGAGGTAATTGGGGTTAAATTTTCTTTTAGTATGTACTTTATTTGATTAATCCAATTGATTGGAAAAATATTTTTTGCGAATTTTGAGTAACAGTTCTGATTCAGGATGTTGTGTAGAAAGGAAATTATAACATGAAAAGTTAGTAAGTGGAATGTAGGTGCTACAGAAGTCTTAAGCAAAGAATGTTAAAGGTTACGTTTGAATCAAATCTGCATGAACCTATTGATATAAGTGAAGATACTATGTGGTCCTTCAGAATACAAATAAGTGACTTATGTGTTTTAATCTATAAACAACGGATTGTAAAAATCGCTTAAAACATCCCGCATCTATGATAGAGCCACGTTAAAATGGAAAGAACATGGCGGCCAAACACAATAGTCATTTATACACTTTTTGGGTTTAAGTTACAACATTTTGTGACTTCCGAAAATATGTTTAGAGATGTTTCAGTTTTTAAATGCTCTTCTCAAGGATAGAAGTCTCATAGTTCTTCAGTTTTCACTAGTTGAAGAATCCTAAAGTAACAATTGATAGAATTAAATACCAAGCACACATGTATCAGTTTATAGTAAATAAATGTACATTTGTGTTGCACCTGACGAAGTATTATCCAAAATATTAAGCATTATTTTCGTATTGATTTTTTCATATGAAGTTGCAATTATTGTCAAGTAATTTGACAATAGGAACATTATAGACTACCATATATATGTCTATCAATATTAAATTCACATAAAAAGATATATATGCATTATTAAGTGGTTTTATTTTGAAAAACATTGTGATGTTTCACTGGGACATCAGTTTGTTTTCTTCAGTGTATGTTGGTGACGTTTGTTGATCCTGCATGAAATGAACACCTGTTATGTCATATTCTGACTGAACTCATCTGTCCCTCACACTCTAGCAGAGTGATTCTTTAATACATAGGTTACAGTAGATGTTAGACATTGAAAAGCACGAGGAGTGCACGAATACGATTCATCTGTGCATCACAGATTTACCCAAAGTGGCATGATTTAAATTGGAGACTGAGGATGTGATTTTGTTGTTACCTCTGATTTACAAGAAATCAGGATATCAGCCATTTAATAGAACAAAACACACCATTTACTATGAAGAAACCAATATCTAACCATCAACATATATTCCTCTACAAACTCTACAGTAATAGCTCCTATCTATAAAATAGATGTATTGGCTGTTGCTTGGGAGAACCTTAAAAGAAATTCATTAAAGAGAAGGCGTAAAGGTAACCTTTATGTACCTTGAAAATAGTATTGGTTAAAAGCGTATTTCACTTCACCAACTGGGAGCAGAGCATTGGTGATCAACTGAAATTTACAGTATTATGGATAAGCTACCGCTGCAGTATTCACTTAAACAAACTTGACAGTTCACTCAGATGTCTCACTCTATCCAAAGAGCATATTCACGTTTCTAGACCGTGGAGTGGCATTACTATCCATGAAAAGTTTGTTTTAAACATTGTTACTAAAATACAAAACCAAGAAAACTGTAGACTTCTTGCTTTGCAACAGATGAGGTCAAGGTCTCACCACAGCAATCTTAGGATAATCAGTAAATACTCTATCTTTATGAAACTAAAAAGTCCGCTCTCTTTGGTAGTAATAGACTATTTTCAATACTAGTACTATACATTTCATAACTAAATATATTTTAAAAGGATAAAATTCAAACTCTTTGACAACACCGTCATTTATAATTAATTGTTCCAAAAATCTTAAAGAAACCATCGCCAATTCATGATGACACGTGCTAGTGCAGTCCTCTAGTACAACAGCAGAAAATCTACGGACTCACAAAGCTGGTGATATTTTAATATTGCATTATGGTGTTTATAGTTTTGAAAAAAAGATTGAATATTTTTCTCGTTAAGCTGTGTAGCTAATGTAGAACATTATAAAATTTATTTTGGGTTGTGTGTTGACAATTAGTTGAATATAGTTCATTGATAGTAAAACTCCATTTAGATATATACATGTATGTCAAAAGTATTAAAAGAATCAGTAATTTCGAAATACTGAATTTTGAATATTTTTACTCGGTTGGAAGCGCTTTCACATCTTACATTACTATTTAACCAACCGAATTAAATACAATAATACAACTTTCAGCAAAATAAAAATTTTTATGCAATAAATACATTTTATTAAAAATACATTAACAAAGATATGAATGTATTTTATGTTACTTCCAATCAATAAACAGCATGATATTATAAATAAAATAAATATTTTATAAATAAATTATTTATTATTATTATGCCTCTCGATTTCATGAAGGAACATAGGGCTGCAATTGCTTGCGGACTCATTAACAAGCTAGTTTTTTAAGTGAGTAAATTGTTAGCCTACTGCACAAACCCCAACCAGGTGGAGAAACCTGAGCCGTCCCGAATTTAGCAGTGTAAGACAACAGGGAAGGCACCTTGTCATCTCCACCCACCGCCAACTCTTAAGCTACTCTTGTACCAACGAATAATGATATTGACCGTCGGATTATTACGCCCCCACGGCTGAAAGGGCGAGAATGTTTAGCGCAACTGGGATGCGAACCCGCGCACGCCTAACGCGCTCGGCCATGAAGGGTAAAAAAATATAGTTGTATTATTTGATAACCACAAAAATAAAATGTAAATAAAACATAGCCATATACTTATAAAATTCAAATTCTTTATATATTTTTTAATGAAATAACTCAAATAACAAATGTTTTTGTCAATCATCACAAGACCAAAATAGAAATTAAAAAACGAAAGTTCCGTGTAATATATCATTGTTACTTAAGATACGCATGGCCAGATAGTTAAATCACTCGACTCGTTACCTGAGGGTCGCAGGTTTGGACCCACGTCACACCAAACATGCTCGCTTTTTCAACCTTGGGAGCGTTAAAATGTACAGTTAATCCTTCTATTCATTGGTGAAAGAAAAGCCCAACAGTTGGCACTGGGTGATGATGACCAGCTGCCTTCTCTTTTGTCGTTCACTGCTAAATTAGGGACGGCTAACGCAAATACTTTTGTGAATTAGTTCGTTGTTCTAGTTTGTGAAAAATTTAAATATAACTTGCTGAAGAACGTCGTTAATTTCGCTCTGTCTGCCTTTTGTTATTTTGTAAAGATAACATCTGAAATGATCTGTGTAGTGACACAGAATAAGCTATTTATGCTCTGCCCACCATGGGTATCGAAACCCTGTTTCTAGCGTTGTAAGTACGTAGGCATGCGGCTGTGCCACTGGAGGGAGTGAAAGATGTAAGACTGGATGAGCAGGAATGAGAGAGGTCGAAATGAGTGACAACGAAAAACAAGATGGTAACTGTATGAAAGGACAGTACAAAATTCAGGACTCTGGTAGAAATCTGACAGAAATGTAGATTACAAATCTGTACATATATACTTGATAGGTCTTTTATAAAACTGATTGGTGTAAATGGCTAATTGGTGGGAAGAAAGCATTCAGATGAGGAAGAGCTGTTAGGTATGCAGAGTGCAAATAAGTTTAGGTAGCTTTGATAAGTGTATAGACACCCAAAAATCATATTGACAGGCTTATAGATTCATAAATATAGGTGTGTAAACAGCTAATACTTATGTAGACTTCTAAAATTAAGGTAGATAGTTGGTAGATGTGTATAGTACTGTAAAAATGTTCAGATATCCGATAACTATGGTTTGAGATGATAAATGAGTGGATGGGTGATGGATAGCTGTGTGTAGTTGGGTGAAAGTAAAATAGAAAGTTCTGTAGCGTATACATAGGTTGTTTAGATGTCTGACAGTTCTGTGGGTATGTGAACAGTAACACAGATATCTTTGTTTTGTTGCCATTGAAGTATCGTGAACTGATTAGATGACATGTAGTGATGCCTGATATGCACCAAAACTTATTATTGTTTTATATAGTTAATGTAAATATAGAATATGGTGGATGTATTAAACCTTGAAAGTTTTACCTGCAACAAATAAAAAATTCATTCTTTTGTAAACTTTTGAAAACAGATAAGTAAAATAGACTTTCTCAGTCGGACTTTAATGAAATATAAATCACAAAGATGTAATTTCTTTGCTTAAATGCACAAGTTATTACCTTGTAGATGTGATAAAATGTTTTTCATTTATTTATTATTTTTATGTTCAAAACACAATAGTTTGGGTTTTCCAGGAATCAAGAAAAATTTCTCACATGGAGCACCAATAACCAAATTCATTCAAATTTTCCTAGAATTTAGTTGCATCATAACGAAAGCTGTGACAATATTTTATCGTGTTTTAACTACGTGAAAGATATAAGGGACTGGTCAGTTTATTCACATATTGACTTCACCATCAACTCCAATATCACCATTAAATATTACAACTGTCCTGAAAGCTGTGGAGTCAACAGAGAAACCAACTCAGTTTCCTTTCAGACACTTGCAAAATGTATTGCTATGAAAACAGGTCTGCCAGGATAGACTTTCAGGCAAACTTTCGACTTCTTCAATACCTCTCCTAAGCAGCAAAAGTTCCTGCATTATTCAAGAAGCATCACACTCTTGGCAAGGTAAAGGATACACCACATTTTGACAGGTAAGCCAAAATAAGAAGAAATAATTTGAGATTAGTCCTTGTTTATATTGGAAATTTTAGCGTGGGGTAATTGAACCAGTAAATATCTGTATAGAGCACCTTAGGGGGTCTTTTCTGTAATCAGCTTTCACCTGATGGCTTCATCTCCATGCGACCCGAAGAAACTAGTCAACATTATCAGCAACATGGAGAAACCATGTTTCAAAGATGTTCTAACCAATTTACTTTTTCTGTGATTCCTGAGCCTCTGATATCAGACATCACGGAAACAACAACTCACAAAAAAATGGGACTCAGAGAAAAGATAAAAATTATTCATAAAACGAGAAAGTTACTCATATAACATATTTAAACAACCAAAAATCACTTAACAAAATACATAATGCTATATTAGGTTAATTCATGTTTATATTTAACTCTTTTTTAGATCTGGGCACAGGTCAGGTAAAACATTCGGCGCCTGTTCTGTGAAAGTTGGATTTTGCGGGGCACTCCAGTTTCCCCTCACATCGAAATCTAAGGCATTTAGATCCCAGCCAAGGCAACAACTAATGCTCTGCTTTGAATCGGGTCGTTTTACGTTGATATCTGCTTGTTGGGTTCCTGCCTGGCCAACTTCTCCGGTGCCACCAGCGTTTTGCTCCCCACTTTTTCACCCATGATTTTTATATTTCCTAACCGCATTTCATCACCTTAAACAAGTAAAAGTTAAATCTTTTATGTGAGGGAATGAAAAGGAACCTCAAAGTTCGTGACCACCTCTATTGAGGAGAGAATTCTTCAGACTTTTTTCTCTTTAATCTAAGCCACTGCCATGTTTGATTGCGTTTGCGAGTAAGTTAACTTCACACATAACCGACCAGTGACAAGGAAGAGAATATTGTGTCCCTTTCACGTGTTTTCCATGTCTTTCATTGAAAACATATATTATGAAAACTGATGGGGCTTTATTTGATGTTTACAATTGTTGTTTATTTTACAAAGTGAAAAACTGCGTTTCTTTTTATTTCATGTGTTTCTTGCTACTTTGTAAGCTCTAGTCTTCAATTGACAAGAAAAACAAATGTGCGTGTTATTCTTGGCATGAATATACACGAAAAACAATTCATAGTATGAAGGTTATGTTGTTGATATATATATTTATCGTACAGATGTTGTTCAGGAATAATTTATCGCTGTTGCTCTATGTGGAACTTACATGTATGTTTTGTTTGATAAAACAGAACTATTGTTTAACGTTTCTTGTCAGTGTTATATTTCTCTGCCATAAAATATTCGTTTCTTTGTTGTTGTTTTTTTAATTTCGCACAAAGCTACTCGAGGGGTATATGTGCTAGCTGTCACGAATTTAGCAGTGTAAGACAATAGGAAAGGCAGCTAGTCATCATCATCCACCGCCAACTCTTGGTATACTCTTTTACCAACGAATAGTGGGATTGACTGTCACATTATAACGCCCCCACGGCTGGGAAGGCGAGCATGTTTGGCGCGATTCGGGCGGTAAAAGAGCAGCCCAAGAGTTAGCGGTGGGTGGTGATGACTAGCTGCCTTCCCTCTAGTCTTACACTGCTAAATTAGGGACGGCTAGTACAAATAACCCTCGAGTAGTTTTGTGCGAAATTAAAAAAAAACAACTTAAACTGAATGCAAAATATAAAAATTTTCTTTTATATACGCACATTGTGTCACCACTTTACCATTTTACCGTGAAAATAAACACTGGTGATGTCGGTTTAAACACTGGCGTATTCTGCTGAAAACTAAGCTAACTTTTTTCGTAGATGTTGTTAAATAAAACTGTTTACTTTTAAAACTATAAAATTATAAATTTCTTTATAACGTCTATTGTTAGATTTTCTATCTTTGGAAAATTATGCAACATAACTATAAACTTTTACTTACTTTCGGATTTCTTGTGTACAAAAGTTTTATAAATGCAGAATATTTGAATAAATATTTAAAAAAAGATAGTAACAAAAAGTGAGAAAGAAAACACAGTGACAATTATTGAAATTATCTCACTCTTATCTTTATATGAACAACTAAAATAACTGTTTGTAAACTATATCCTTATGTGAAAATGAGATATTTTTATTCACATCCATAATACCCTTCACTGTTTTTAAGCCCAGCATGGCCAGGAGGATTAAGGCGTGCGACTTGTAATCTGAGGGTCGCTGGTTCACACCCCCGTCGCACCAAACATGCTAGCCTTTTCAACCGTGAGGGCGTTATAATGTGACGCTCAATCCTACTATTCGTTGATAAAACAGCACCACCAGAGTTGAATGTGATGACTAGCTGCCTTCTGTCTCGTCTCCCACTGCAAGCCCTCTTGTAGCTTTGCACAAAATTCAAAAACAAACCAAAGCAGCTAAAAAATGAAAATGAAATCTCGCAAACCAAATTCAATATGGACTAATATTTATTATTTGGTACTGACTGTTAACAAAGGCAGTAATAATGAGCATGAGAGTTTGTCAACAGGAGTTTAATATGGGTATTAGGTTCTAACTATACCATTAAATCAAAATAGAAACTGTACAAGTCAGCAAGCCAACCAGGAACATGTTTATAAAGTTGTGTTTTATACTAAAGAACCTGTTGTGTGGTTTGACGAACTTGTATTGGTCACAAAGACAAACATCTTGCACACAGACAAATCGTGTTATACTTTGCACTGTGATGTGGTATGTATCAGAAAAAATGGATGGGACTATATGAAACTCTAAATCCACGTAAAGAAAACACGTATTAGGTTTGGCATATTAGTCAAGGCAATATTTATCGCACTGTTTAAAAGTGTTGATATTATACGTGTATTTGTTTTGGAATTCGCACGTATCTCTACAAAGCAATTCCTAATTTTTTAGCTGAGAAGCTAAAACTGTGATGGCTATTCAACGCCATCTAAACACACTTTGACTTCTCTTGAAGAACATCCATAACCCTAACCCTAGAAGGGAGTGCGCTTTATCCAAATGACATGGTAAAAGGAGTACTATACAACATAAGCACGTGTCAACAGTCAGAACAATGTTTCACTCAGTGATAATACAAGGATACCTCTTGCTTCACTGGATAACGTCTTCCTGTAATAAGAGTGTATTAAATGATTGGTCCGACTGATTGTGCACACGATACTTTTGGAAGATGCTCGATAACACGTGTCACAATTAGTTGCACTATAGAACTTGAACTAACTCGGATAGACGGGTTAGCCACCTTATCCCAGCAGTTCATTTATACACTTGTATAATCATGCTTTATCAACTAGGATTTATAATAGTTAGTGAGGCGATTATACGTTTTACTTACAAATATTTTCTGAAATTTATGGAGTTAATAAGTCTGCACAATCAATATCGGTCAGCTGAAACTGATATTCTTTGAAATATGACCTTTGAGAATCTGTGAACATTATTTAATAACAGTCATTATGCTTTCTCACACACATAAAACAGATACATACGTTTACCCTTTAGCTGTTTTAGAAAGTATAAAATGATTTCATCCGATAAAGAAATCGTTCACATTTCATCCCAAATGTTTATGTGTGTAATGATATAATTATTGAATCTTCACCATATTTATATCTTTGGTACTTTGCCACGAATTTTCTTTTGTTTCCTTCCACATATAGGACCTATCTATAGAAATGTTTAGTTTCAAAATGTTACTCATTAGAACCAAAATGAAAATATTAAGCATTGGATAATACTATTTTTATCATCCTGGTATTTCAGCGATTAGTCTGTGAAAATAAGGCTGGGAATCATGCGTGGTTCAGTGATTAACGTGTCGAACTGTAAATCTGAGGTTTTTTGTTTTTTTGCGTCCACTCACCGCAAAAGTAAGTAATTAATAATAAATTGCGACTCGCAAAGAGTCGAAGGTGAGGTGCAATATAACAGTAACAGCACATTCTTGTTATTCAACTGGAGTAGTCAGCGTGGTGGTGGAAGGTAACTTTTTAGTTTATTAATTTGAAATTAGAGAAAGCTTAACCCGAAATTCATCTTTTGATTTTCCGCAAAATTCAAAATAAACTAATATCACTAATTATCACGTTTTCAAACCCTATTTGGGTACACTAGCTGATTATACTTAGCAATACAAAAAAGGTATTTTTAATACTTCTTTCCGTAATATGTTTACATTCAGTGTTAACTGCATTTATCTTAATCAAGATAGTGAGTTACAATCGAACCTAGTGGTACAGATATGGTACACTAAAATAATTAATGCATGGTAGGAACCTTTGGTTTGCCCACCAAATGATCCACAATTCCAGCCACAGTTTGCAAGATAAAACTTTAAATACTCTTTTAACTTTAGAAGCGTTAAAACTGTGAAGGTAAATTATTCTGATCACTTTTGAATTGTTGTTCTGTCTTTGATTAATAGTTTTAAATCAGGGAAAACTAAATTTGTACTATTGTATCTCTTGCTAGCGTTTTACATCTTTTCAATTGAAAAATACAAATCCACCAAACAAAAATATTATGTTCTACCATCTTGGCTTCAGAATATAGTGATGTAAATAGATTATCTTGTTTCCTGTTTCAAATTTACGATAATAAAATATATGAGTGTTATACTGATAATTATTGTTGTTAAAATTAATCAGTTGCTTCTTGTAATTATCTGTGAATTAAAGAAAGAACTTAAAGTTTTGGTCATTTATGTATGTGGTTTACTTCAAAGGTGCTTGGTTACAGGCCCAGCACGGCCAGCTGATTAAGGAGTTCGACTGGTAATCTGAAGTTCGTGGGTTTGATTCCCAGTCACACCAAAAAAGTTCGCCCTTTCAGCTGTATGAACGTTATAATATGACGGTCAATTCCACTATTCGTTGGTAAAAGAGTGGCTTAAGAGTTAGCGGTGGGTGGTGATCACTAGCTGCCTTCCCTCTGAGTCTTACTCTGCTAAATTAGGGGCCTTGGCATGGCAAGCGTGTTAAGGCGTGCGACTCGTAATCTGAGGGTCGCGGGTTAGCATCCCCGTCGCGCCAAACATGCTCGTCCTTTCAGTTGTGGGAGTGTTATAATGTAACGGTCAATTCCATTATTCGTTGGTGAAGGAGTTGCCCAAGAGTTGGCGGTGGGTAGTGTGACTAGCTGCCTTCCCTCTAGTTTTACACTGCTAAATTAGGGACTGCTAGCGCAGATTGCACTCGAGTAATTTTGCGCGAAATTCAAAAACAAACAATTACTCCCTTAATATATAAATTCTTGGTTCTGAACTTCTAAGCATATAAAATAAAGTTGAACCGTACAAGACACAGTGTATCCTCAGCCAGAGTTGCAGAGTTCAGAATTAGATACTGAGTTTATCATCAACTGAATTTTAAAATTGTTTGGTAATACTTGATACATGAGAACAATATTGACTTTCTGTATAAACTTTTTGTATACACACGTATATTACTTACAATACCATATACTAAGATTTACTTCTGTTTGTATAAGCGAATAACGATTGTGTTTACAAAGTTACAGCCATATAAATCAGATGTTTTGTCATCTGTAGTTATATTAGTTAAATAATTTAAAGAATTATTGCATCTTTTAGAGTGATAGGAAGAAAGAAATGGTAAAACCATTTCAAGATATTGAAAAGTTATATTTTACAACAGTTAGTTTGTTATTTGCAAGTGCAAGGGATTTTTGTTTGTTGCAGCTACATAATAGAATCTTTATGCTCTGCCCAACATGAGTATCGTAATTTGGCTTTAATCACATAAGCTCTCAAACAAAATATTGAGCTACTAAAGGATTTAAAACCATATACTTTTTCTTGTTCCTGGGCAGAAAGAGTTATTTCCCAATTTTGTTATGCCTAATGTAATAGAAAAAGACCTATTTATTTCTTTGCTTTTGTAACCTGGAAAATGAAATTTTCAAATTTACCCATTTTCCAGTATATTCCAGGTAGATTTATTGCAGAATTTTCAAGATCTTTCTTGAGTGTTGTAAAATTTACAATAATTTTCTAAAAAAAAGAAGTTTAAAGTTGAAGATACAGATCACAATTTCAGAAGTGCAGCTGGTGAGATAAACCCATACTTCCCCGACCAAAGAGACCTCAATGGTTTGATCAGAGATTTGGTCTAACAAAGTCGAATGCCGAGCTTTTGACATCTAGTCTCAAGGAATTGGATTTGTTAGTTGAAAATGTGCAAGTCGCAAGTCAGAGGAAGCATTTCTCAAGCTTCTTTACTCGTCACGATGGGCTTTGCTTCTTCCACAATGTATCTAATATGTACGAAGCAGTTGAAATTGCCTGTAACCCGAACGAGTGGTGTCTCTTAATAAATAACTCATTGAGAGGCCTCAAAGCTGTGTTGCTCCATCGTAGAATTCAAAATGGTGGCATTCCTAATGGGTTTATAAGGAGGCTTTACGAAGATTCTCTGTTATCTTTACCTTTGGGAGTGTAGGGACACAGAATTCACCAAGAAGCTAAGTAGAAGTGAAAAACAGGCTTAGGGCAGCTTTGTCGCAGTGGTTTGGGGCTTCGTGGGCAATCACAAGGGCGAAAATTATGCAGAACTGGTTGAGGCTCTGGTGAAGAACTACAATAAAATTGGCTGCAGGATGTCCCTAAAAGTCCATGTTCTTGATTCTCATCTTGATAAATTCAAGAAAAACATGGGAGCATACTGAGAGGAGAAATGCGAGCGCTTCTACCAAGATATACTGGACTTCGAACTTTGCTCCAAAGAAGGAGTGTACAATGAAAGCATGACGGGAAACTATATTTGAGGGTAGATACGTGAAAGTGATTTACATTACAGTCGCAAATCTCGAAAAACTTTGTAACTCTTTTTATTTTCCACACATTAACAATGAACATCTTCCCACCCTTTCTCCTCATCTGAAGACACTTTCTCAGTTGCTTTCTGTTGCTGCCCCTTCTGAAGGTCTTGAAGTTCTTCTGTGGTGAGCTCAGTGTTGTGGTCTTCCACCAACTCCTTCACTCATCATCACCACTCATATTAAAGCCCATACCCTTGCATAGTGATACAATATTCTCATAAACAGGCTCAGCCTCAAAACATTCAGAGTCTCTATCTTCAACTGAGTCTGGCCACAATTTCTTCTAGGCTGAGTTCATGATCCTCAAAGACACTTCCTTCCAGGCTTTGTCTATGATCCTTATGCAAGAGTGAATATTAAAGGGATTTTATAAGAACTCTCTGAAGGTTAACTCTGTGTCAGAGGTCACTTCAAAACACTTTTAAAACAGTGCTTTGGTAGAGTTGCTTAAAATTCGATATGACCTGCTGGTCCATTGGCTAAATGACAGGAGTTTGTGTCAGGGAACAAGAGCTTTACCGTAATGAAACTGTACTCCTCCACCAACCCGTTCTTCAAGCCTGGTGCGTGAGCAGATACGTTGCCCATCACAAGAAGGGCCTCAAGGTAATTCTTTACACCTGGACAAACACTTCATGGACCCACTCCACAAAAAATTGCCTGGTTACCCATACTCTACTATTAGCCATCCACATGACATTTAGTTTACATTTCAGGACATTATTTTTGTTAAAACCCCTCGGGTTCTCAAAACGATACACAAGCAAATGCTGAAGTTTTAAGTCCTTAATTGCATTACTACATAACAACAGAGTTAGCCTCCTTCATTGGCTTCTGTCCTAGCAGTGACTTTTCCAGCTTGGTGATGTAGGTCTTTTTTGGAATTTTCTTCCAAAAAGGCTTATCTCATCACAGTTGAACACTTGTTGGGGAATTTAACCCTCAGCTTCTACATAGTTCTTAAATTCCCAGACATATTTATAAGCAGCGTCTTGTTAGAACTGGCACCCTACCCATGTCTCACCACACTATGTATGTCACTTCTTTTCCTAAATTTTTCAAACTACCATCTACTACCCTTAAAGGCATTACTTGTATCAGCACTCGTTCCAGTGGTGTTTTTCAGGAGGTCAGCATGCAACTGCTTTCTCACAAATGATGGTCTCAGAAATGCTATCACCAGGTAACTGTTTTTTATTTACCCAAACCAACAACAGTGTTTCTACCACTTCCATTCTTTGTGATTTTTGTTTCGTAAGCACTTTCACTCCTTTTGCAACATCAGCTCCTATGATGACCTCTTTATTTTTAAGTATGGTGCAACTGTAGACTGCGCCATTTCAAACTGTGTAACAAAATGAGACACGCGAAAACCCCTTTTATACTTCGCTATAAGATTTTTTCACTTATATTGTGGCTCTGAGTACTTTTGTTTTTGGTTTGCCGCTTTCATTATCCTTCTTTGACACCATGGTGGCTTATTTAATCACAATATTTAGAAAAACAACAAAAACAAAATGAAAAACTAGAACATTTACAGCAAGATATAGTGCGGATGTAGACTGAGCGACATGTGCGGGTAAAATGTTTTGGACAAGTTTTGTGAGCCGAAAATAGTTGAAAGGTCGTTTGGGACAAACTCAAATTCTTTCAGGGGTTTGATCCACGACAGCTTTGTTGGGAAGCGACTTTATGTTCAACAACCGAGATAATTTGCTGGTTCAACTGGTGGACCTCCACCGCGAGGTCATCCTCTGCTACATCATAGTTTGCTGCCATTCCTAAAAGTGCTTCCTTGTTCAGAAATGTGGAGTGTTTGGGGTTCACTGCAGTTACACCCATCAGAACACTGCAGGCATCAGAGGAGAGTCTTCTATATAGCTCGTTGAGCATCCTGTCTATGATGGCATAGAAAGTGTGCCTCCTGGCATCTGATGCTGATTCATCTCTTTGGCCAGTACTAGATGTGATTATGAATTCGTCCAGGTGTCTGGGGGCAGATCGCTGTCCACGGTGACGCACCGTCTCAGTGCATATTCCCACTTTCTTACACATATCCTCAGCAGACTCTTTCAAGTCTTTCTATGCTGCTTCAGTTCACATTTCTGAAAGACAAAGAATGACAGATTGTTCTAGGTCCTCTGTAGAGGACAGCTGCAGATCAGGTGACTGACGGTTGGCTGATAGCTGTTTTGTCATTAGCTGTAGTTTTTCTGTGACCGTTAAACTGGTTACGAACTGCTGATCTAGGAGGATGCACAGGCTCTTTGATTCAGTGGCTCTGTGGACATTATCCCCCTCCACAATACGCATTAGGGTTGTCACAATGGTAGAGAGAGTTTTGTTACAGCCAAACAAACAGCATGTTGGCCAGTCCATCTTGTGTTTCACAGACGCTTCAACTCTTTGTGATTGTTCATGGGTTCAAGCTGCTTCTGTACCTAAAGAAATTCTTCACGCACAACTGATGTAGAGAACAATTTGTACAGCTTCTGAATTGTCACAAAGAACTCTGCTGCAGCTTGGACGTTGTGTACACAATCAATTAGTACAAGGTTAAGCCTTTGTGCATAGCAGTGGACATACACAGCCAGAGATACCTCTTTCCTAAACTTCTCTTGTAGGCCACTGATGAGCCCTGACATGACTGCAGCTCCGCCACAGCGCTGACCAATGCAGGCATTATGGTTAATACCACATTTAGTCAGAGTTTCCATGGTTTTCTTGAGCAATGAATCTGCATCCACACACTCAGCAGCTGTGAAGTCCAAGATCTTCTGGTGAAGGCTCTGTTGGTGGAGATACCTTACCACAATGGACAGCTGTTCTTGTTTGCTAACATCCTTTGTTTCATCCACCATCAGAGCAAAATGCTCAGCTTCCATGGCCTCTTTGCTGATATCCTTCCTGATCATTCCAGCTATGATGTCAAGCAGATAGGTTTGGATATCATGGTGCGTGTACTTGTCATTGTCAGTTCCAGGAAATTGTCCTTGTTATCTGACCCCTGTTACCCTCCTTGGCTTCATTCTAGCAGATTGTGTAGAGCAGTGGATCTATTACAGCTCTTATGTAATGTCGGTTTCCCTCCACAGTTTTAGCATGGTTTTCATCGAGAGCATGTTGGATCCTTTGTCTTCTGGAATTTAAACTCTGCCCAAGCTTGCATAGCAAACTTGTGTCCTGCAGAGTTATCATGGGGCCTCAGTGACGTAGTCACGTTCTTCCAGTTCCGGAAGCTTTCATGGGTGAAGGACTTCTCAGTTTTACTGAAGTGTGTGTGACTGAAAAGATAATATGAGAAGCAGAATGCAGCATCATGGGTCACAGAGTACTCCAACCACGAATGCTGATCACGCCAATTCTTGTTGAATGACCATGACTGGCCGTTGTATTCGTAGCCGGGTATCTCTTCAAGTCTTGACATGTAGGACCACTCTCTGGAAGCTGGCTTAGGTCCTTGGGTCCTGGTGGTAGCTTTACACCCTGGTCTGCACAAGTCATGTCCTCATTCTCACCATCACGATGACCACTATTCTCCTAACTTGCACCACATGTATTCGTAGATCCATCAACTAACTGCATCTTTTTGGGTAGCATGTCGTGTTACATAATCAACCCTATGCGTTGTATGACTAGTTTATATTTTAGTGGGTTATGTGAGACTCTTGTCTTGTGTGTTGATGTACTTGTTTGAAAACGAGTCGGTAATTTTGGTTTTCTTTTATTAATCCAAACTGAGTGTGTGTTCCAATGTGAGGCCAAGTACCAGAAATAGCAAAAGCCTCGCAAACAAATATAACTCCCTTTTATACAGAGCACGTAAACGTCAAAGTGATCCTCGAGCAGGCTGACTGTTTTTTCACTTCTTACGCTCAAGTTGTGTCAGCTTGTATGAAACGAATGGGAATTTCTCTCTTTATATTGGCATTAGGGCTTAGAAAGGATATTCATTTTAAACATTAAAATCTAAGGAAAAAAAAGAACATACATACTCTTGAGTCAATTCATGAATAAGAAACAAATAACAACTAAACATAGTTTGACATTACGAACAACTGCTCTGTGGCATTGAAATCACCAAATTATATTAATTGCACATGAAAATCTAGAACATGTCTGTGAAATACTGTCAGAGAAAATGCCTATTTTTAACCAAGTAGTACATGGTTAGTGATAATGTAAAATCACAAGGCTAATTGGGGAACACAAACTCAGCTTTGATAGGTCATGTTGTAAAACTCTGGGTAGCTGATGGGAGTGATCGGGATGGTATGTGGCGTGCGGCTAACATCTGGATCTGGACTTGGCTGAGCCGTTCGTAAGTCGTAGGCAAAGCGTACACCGCGGTCAGCTGCTGGATGATCATACGCTTTAACCATTAAAAAAAAGAGCTTAAACCCGTGAACCAGCACATAAAGTTGAAGCGACTGTCAAACACAAGATGGGCCTACCAACATGCTGCTTTTCTGGTTGTGAAAAGAAACATCCCTGCCATTGTGACAACCCTAAAGCGTCTTGTGGAAGGGGACAATGTCCACAGAGCCACTGAATCAAAGAGCCTGCGAATCTTTCTAGATCAGTAGTTCGTAACCAGTCCAGCGATCATAAAAAACCTACTGCTAATGGCAAAACAGCTATCAGACTGCATTTAGTCACCTGACCTGCAGCTGGCCTCTGTAGAGGACCTAGTACAATCTGTCGTCCCTGGTATTTTAGAAATGAGAACTGAAGCAGCACGGAAAGACTTGGAAGAGTCTGATGAGGATGTATGTAAGAAAGTGGGAATATGCACAG
Source organism: Carcinoscorpius rotundicauda (assembly GCA_011833715.1). Classification (NCBI taxonomy): domain Eukaryota; kingdom Metazoa; phylum Arthropoda; class Merostomata; order Xiphosura; family Limulidae; genus Carcinoscorpius; species Carcinoscorpius rotundicauda. The sequence goes on along the minus strand of CM022397.1, from coordinate 49,523,295 downwards.
AGACGGTGTGTCAAGGTAGACAGCAATCTGTCCATAGACAGCTGGACGAATTCATAATTACATTTTGTACTAGCCAACGAGATAAACCAACACCAGATGCCAGGAGACACATTTTCTATGCAATCATAGACAGGATGCTCAACGAGTTGAATAGAATATTCTCCTCTGATGCCTGCAGTGTTCTGATGGGTGCAACTGCATTGAACCCCAAAAACTCCAATTTCTGAACAAGCAAGCACTCTTAGGAATGGCAGCAAACTATGGTATGGCAGAGGATGACCTCGCAGTGGAGATCCACCAGTTAAACCGGCTAATTGTCAGAAAGACAGACAAGGAGCAGGAAGTATCCACACTATTGGAGGTTGCAACCATACTTGAGCCATACAAAAATGTCGTCATGGATATCTACAAACTTGTCTGCATCGCTTGTCACTTCAGCTGCATGTAAGAGAAGTTTCCCATGCCAACCACCAGAACAGACGCATTGTTTTGAAGTAATATTGACTATAAAGACAACATGATGAAAAAATAGTTAGCCTGATAGTGACCTTACTTCTTCTCAGAGTGTCTTAACTTAACGTGGGATAATTTGTTTCTGCTATGTAAACTATGTCTTTATGTTATTTTTTTTATATTTGTAGCTTTACTCTTAATGGTACATTAAATGTTCAATCTAAGCTGATCTTGATTTTCTTTATTATTTTGTGTTTTGAGTGGAAACTAGGCGAGCTTCCTCTTTTACATATACGCAGATTTTCATAAACAGACTATTTCTAATTTGTAATTATGAATTATTAATCAGAGTCTGAGTTTCAATGAAACCTGCATTGATAACCCTGTTCAAAATAGCACACATTTCTGAAATGTACCTTGGTATTTACATTATTATAATTTACCATTCATACTTCATATTGAAGGCATCGTAGTTTTCACAGTTTTCGTCACCGTCCCCCAACAAAAATCTTCTGGCGCCGCCACTGAGTCTATAAGAAATTCGATGAAAAGTTATACAGTGTTGGATGAGGTGATTTGCACACAATAAGAGTAGAACTTCGATTTTTATCGTTAAAATTCCTCAGACTCACCGCTGAACCACAAAGAGCATCGATAATAGTTTGTGAGAGGAGACATTATTGAAATGTAATAAATATAATATACGTCTGTACCTAATATGAATGTTTCCTTAATGTGCTGTTGGTGACATCGTTCATAATTAACATGTGATCTTGTTGACAATAACGATATGATCGATAATACTTTACATTTCTTTCAACATTTTACTTTTGATGGCTGTATACAATGTTTGAAGTTGATCCAAACTCAGTTTTGTATCCTGTTCTATAACTTATGTTAGGAACTTGGTTAATGTTTGAACCTGAGGTAGAAGTATTAAATCCTCATCTGAATTTTGTTATCAAGTCTGTTATCAGTATTTTTAAACGGAACACGTTTCATGAGTGAATGTACCATTTGTTTCTTTATCACAACAACAGTCCACATATGTTAACATCGCATAGTTTATTGAGTTCTCCTGCCAGATGTGGCACGCAGATGTTGTATGCTTGAAGTACTGTTCAAATTAAGTACAATTCCAACAAAAAGTCGTGGGATTGCCTTATACCTGTTTCAACTGTGTTTTTCTTTTGTTAACCAACATCGCTTTGAATCGAGAACGTTTTATTAGGAATTGTAACATTCGTTGACACTGACTTTAATATTCAAAATTTTCTGTTGGTTATATATTGTTTTCATTAATCACATACAGTAAGATGAATTATACAGCATGACTTAGAGGTCAGTTGAGAAGCAAATAATTTTGAAAAAGTGAGATATGAGAAAATTATTGTTTGTTGTATGTATTGATTATATGCGGCCTACTCTAAATGTGATTATATCTGTGAGGTCAAGGAAGTCGTTTGTTTTGACCTAGCTAACTTTTTGACAAGTAAAAAGTAAGTAGCGCAAGAATGTAAATAGTAGTATCTTCTTATGATTGGTCAGTTGATATCTCGGGGTTTCTGTCTGTCTGTCATCTGTACGTGAATATAGCAAATGGTTCTAAATAAACCCGAAATTACGTGTTAAATTTATTTCCCAAATTTCTAGTCACATATTTAACTTTTTAGACATCACTGTTGACACTTCTACATCTACATTTATTTCCAGTGTGCATTAGAAACCCACCTAAAGCCATTCCTGTTAACATTTTAATAATTTCCCTACCTCTGAGTACAAATATGTTGTCTCCCGTTAGTACAGCGGTAGGTCTACAGATTTACAACGCTAAAATCAGGGTTTCGATTAACTTTTGTTTTGTTTTTTTTGGAATTTCGCACAAAGCTACTCGAGGGCTATCTGTGCTAGCCGTCCCTAATTTAGCAGTGTAAGACTAGAGGGAAGGCAGCTAGTCATCACCACAAACCGCCAACTCTTGGGCTACTCTTTTACCAACGAATAGTGGGATTGACCGTCACATTTTACACCCCCACGGCTGGGAGGGCGAGCATGTTTAGCGCGACACGGGTGCGAACCCGCGACCCTCGGATTACGAGTCGCACGCCTTACGCGCTTGGCCATGCCAGGCCCGGTTCGATTAACCTCGATGGACTCAGTTGATACCCCGATGCGGCTTTGCTATAAGAAAACATAAACACACACGCAACGTGTGATTCCCAAGGGTCAATTCCTACGTCTGAGACATTTCAGTTTCGACGTAAATTGTAGATTTCGCACAATATAATTGTAACTGTTGTCGAGTGATGCAATTATGCTCGCAAAACCAACTTATAAGTTTCTATAATATTCTTTCAGAACTGTTGTCGCAAACGTAAATTTTTTATAATCATTGCAATTTACAAAAAAAATATTATAAACTATTTCTGGTTTTTATGTCGTAAATGATTGGATAAATATTTTTTTGCAAATTCTGAGTAACATTTCTGATCCAGGATCTTTTGTAGAAAAGAAATTCTTTTTGAATAATTTGTAAGTGGAATATGGGTTTTACAGAAGTCTTAAGCAAAGAATGAGAAAGGTTACATTTGTGTCCAATCTGTATGAATCTATTGATATAAGTAAAGATACTGTGTGGTTCTTCAGAATACAAACAAGTGACTTGTGTGTTTTAATCAGTGAACAACATATTGTAAAAAACGCTTGAAAACATACTGCATCAATGACAGAGTCACGTTAAAATAGATTGAACATGGCGGACAAACACAAGAGTCATTTGTTCACTTTCTAGGTTTAATTTACAACATTTTGTGACGCCCGAAAATATGTTTAGAGATGTTCCAGTTTTTGTATGTTCTCCTGAAGGATAGAAGTCTCCTCATAGTTTTTCAGTTTCCACTAGTTATAGAATCTTAAGGTTATATTTGATATAATTAAATAGCTAACACACATATATCAGTTTACAGTAAATAAATGTACATTTGTGTTGCACCTGACGAAGTATCATCTAAGAAATTAAGCATCATCCTCGTATTGTTTTTTTCATGTGAAGTTGTAAGACTACACCATCAATTAATTTGACAATAGAAACAGTCGGGACTACCATATATATATGTCTGCCAATACTAAATTCACAAACAAAAAAATATTTATAAGCATTATCAAGTGGTTTTATTTTGAGGAACATAGTAGTGTTTCACGAATGTAATTCTTCCCTAAAATAAATAACTGAAGTTTTTAATGTTGTAACATATATCTATATATACACAGCTTATATATTTCATCTGTTGTTTTGTCAGAGCTTTATTTCTGTGGAAAACCTGAAAAGAAATTCATTAGTCTAAGAAAAGGCTTAAAGGTAACCTTTATGCACCACGAAAATAGTAATGGTTAAAAAAGTATTTCACTTCACCAACTGGAAGCACAGCATTGATGACCAACTGAAATTTACAGTATTATAGATAAGCTGCCGCTGCAGTATTCACTTAAACAAACTTGACAGTTCACTCAGATGTCTAACTCTATCCTAACAACATATTTACGTTTCTAGACCGTAGAATGGCATTATTATCTAAAATAAGTTTGTCATAAAACATTAGTAACTAAATATATTTTTGAACGATAAAATTCAAACTCTTTGACAACACCGTCATTTATTCTTTCACAATGTGTGATAAATCAATACAACAGGACTTTGTATATATATGTAACTTTAAAACTCTTACTGTTGCTACGTCTTAAATTGAAATGTTAATAAAAAATATTGCTAATTTAAGAAATATCCTTCCTTCACTCAACAACACACAAACTTCTCACATTTTGAAACTTTTCTAATTAATTTTGTTACTTATACTTATCAAGCATGCCGGAATTTAAACGTACATTAATTCCTATTTATTAACAGCGTAATGTTTGGAACTTGAAAGAGAAACTACAATCTCATAATTTCAACTGATAAAATTAACCGATTCATCTTAAAACTAAATAAAAATTGTTATCAGTAAAATTTTGGGAGATGGAGAAAGGAGCAAAGATATTCAAACTCAGCAGCTGAATTATTGGGGCAGATCGTACTCCCCAGTTCCGACGTCTGTGTTTGTCTTTAACTCATGCTGAGCTTATGGTTAACGATCTTGAATACAGAAAGCAAGTTTCTAAAAGAAAATTAATTCTGTAGCTGAGCTCAGAAAATTTGTTTCCCATTTTTACTATAGCTTACTGGCGCAGCGGTATGTCTGCGGACGCTAAGAACCGGGTTTCGATATCCGTGGTGGGCAGAGCACAGATAGCCCATTGAGTAGCTTTGTGCTTATTTCTAAACAGCAAAACAACATCAATTTTACCATTAGCACAATAATGCTAATTTAAATTTATTTTCACTGTTAAAAAACTCAGACTTTGTTTTTCTTACCTTTAAAAAGATAAAATGTATTATATATACATGTTTCATTACTTGCATTTAATGTTAAAATATCTGCTTCAGGAATAACAAGAAAGAGAAGGATTTATAACGTCAAACAGATAATCGGTTACTCCAAAACTTGAACTGTATTAAAAATAAAGAGTGTTCTGTATACTAGATGTAAGTCCTTTCACGGAAATATATTAAACCTGAAATATGAAAAACGTGCTCTAACAAAGTGAAGCTTTTACAAGGAATGAAAGTGTTAAAAAACAAATATGAGTCACGAGATATTATTATATGAATGGAAGTCTCATGATTTAGGAAGATCACTTGGTTATTGGTTTATAGCAAACACGGTTCGTCCAATCTATGAAAGAAACTTGCAATGGTTGGTGGAGATGTTACTAACTCTGCCAACAAATTTATGTTGACTAGAAATTAATTTAAACTATTGGATGAAAAATGTTGAATAAATGATATAAAAAGGGTTTTCTAAACTGACATTTTCATGAAAATAGTAATATTGTCAACATGAAAGTTCTGTTTGTAACTCTTGTTGTTCTCGTAAGCCTGGCAATGGCCAAAGGAAACAGTATTGATGTTGGCGTGCAACTGATGTGTAGTAAGTTCATTTGCAATATTTATCACCATGTAAGATATAATAAATTGTATTACTTGAGTAAATAGTATCTTTTTGTAATTTACCATTAAAAACAAAGCAACAGAAACTAAAATAGAATATTATTGAAGTAAACTTCTTTATGTGCACAAGAACACTACGATACATGTGAAAATATCAAAATTGTCTCCTTTGGAAGTCACAATTTCCAATGGCTCCAAAAATTCGAGTGTTAGATTAAAACTACTTCCACAGAATATTTTAACTGTATTATACATAAACTTCTGGAATAATTTCGTTAAAGTTGTACATTTCTATTTACTTCTAAATGTTAAGATATATTATTGGGAGAAAATAGTATAACTTCTTTCTTCTATTATTTTTTTACGTAGCCTTGTATGTAACACGACGAAAATATCCTTCTGAAGTAAATCAAACACGTATTTTAATATAGAGAAGAATAAGGAAAATCCTGAAAAAATGAAGGATATAAAAGAGTGTGATGAAAAAATATTTGGAAGAAAAGCATCTTGGGTAAGTATTTGGTGTGATATAACTAATCATTTTCTTTAATTCATCATGATTTTTGAAAATAATGTTTTATTTTATGATTAAATAGATATCTTACAGATATTCTCTACAGTGTGAAGACTTCTTGATATACAAATGGCACTTAAAATTTCATTTGTGCTTTGGGAGGCCCGGCATGGCCGAGCGTGTTAAGGCATGCGGCTCGTAATCTGAGGTACATGAGTTCGCATACACTTCATGTCAATCATGCTCGCTCATTTTCAGCCGTAAATGCGATATAATGTGAGGATCAATCCCACTATTTGTTAGTAAAAGTGTAGCTGAAGAGTTAGTGGTGGGTAGTGATGACTAGCTGTCTTCCTCTAGTCTTACACAGCTAAATTAGGGACGGCTAGCACAGATAGCCCTCGAGTAGCTTTGTCCGAAATTCAAGAAAACAATCAAACAATCATATGTAAGATTAGTTTGCCTCAATAAACATAAATGTTAAGAATGAATATTTATAACGACAGTATTCAAATAGGAAAGTGTTTAAAGATATTTCTATACTTCAACATCGTGAAAATTATTTATAAATTGTCTAAATTTCGTTTTAAGGAACCAGAAGAAAAGCCTAATTTAAAATTGCCAAAATAAAATTTAGAACAATTACATCGCTCTTAAGATATGAATTTACGTTTGCTCTTAAACGTCACAAAAAATGTCGAATGTGTTATTAACGTTGATGAAACAGAAAGTGTTTTTCTTCTCAAGCTTCCAGATGCAGTTGAGACTTGTAAAAAAAAATGTAGTTTCTGAAGACAAATTGGACGAATTTGGGATGAAGTCTGTGATAAAGGACAAGAAGCGAAAATGCAGGTGATGATTAAATATTATGAAATTATAGTTTAATGTTTACTTGGGTAATCAAAATTTATTTCTATACGTTGTACGAAGAAGTTAAGTTGGAAACATATGTGTAGAGTTCTAAGATCTCATTTCTTTTATTTATCAAGTGTGTTATAATCTCATTGTTGTATGAAATTACCAGTTTATCTGGAGTACGGAAAGAAAATAATTTTGTTGTCGTGGTAGCTACATCGCTTACATAATAAAATTTGAGACTTGTGTTACTCGTAAAATAGGTATAATTTCAACCCTAATCACGGGTTTAAGTCTTGTCCGTTTTAAACCACCCTGTGTTTAGAATAAAAACTCGACACCCGATCCAACACAGCTCAGTTTCAATTGTACTGGAGTTCTATTTTATGACAATTATTACATTTTATGAATCTAAAAGCTCTTTAAATTTTTGTTTTCATTAAGACTTCTCTGTAATACGTGTAAAATGGAACCACTCATACCTTACAATTTGACAGTCACTGTTGTTTTTCAGATTTTGTGAAGTCAGTTTTCGAAAGTTCTATTTAAGCTTAATTATTTATCTAATCATACTTTACTATTAATTTCATTTATGATATTTGTAACATCAGAGAAATATGGAATTAAAAGGGAACGATTAATTTAGTTAAAGATAGATATAATGGCGAGAAATTTGACATTACAATGTGACTATGAATTCGATTGAGCAGAAGCACAAAAAAGTAGAACTGTGACATTGCAATATAACTATTAATTTCGTTAAATGTAGACACAATAGTATAGAACTATAATATTAAAAACTCTTGAAATATGTTCTACAAGACTCCATTTTATGCATTCATAATTCCACGAACTTACGTGTAAAATGAACCAAATGCTTGAAGTTGCAGTAAACTACTGAAGAATCAGTTATGTGATATATACCTACCGTATATAAAATTTACTTTAAGGCTTCAGACAAATACAATTTACAATTACAAAAGCTTTTTCTTCTTATGAAACATTTCATAATATTAAATATTGTTTATCTATTTTTCCAGCAATTCAAAAACTGTATCGCTGACAGTATTAAAACAGCTGAAGAGGAACCAGAATCTATACTCATTGAAATGATTAAGAAATGTATCTAAAGAAGTAAGTTAATACAGTTAATATGTACCAATATTTTAGAAAACACAAAACAACTGCCACTGAACTACGACATCTTTTGTGATGAAAAGTACATAAACATTATTATTTAAAATAACATCATAATTTCAAATAACTTAATGCGTTGCATAACGAGCGGTTGGAGCTTTTTGTAACTATCCACATATCATGAACTTCAGTTTGAGTAAAGTATATCAGGCGTTCAAAAGAATATTATGAACATTTTCATGAACTAATCTTTTTAATGTTGTTTTCATATTTATTATATTTTCGTAGTATAGAAAGTTAATAATAAAATTATACTTTTATTTTCTAGGTTTTTAATGTTAAGAAATTACATGGCTATATTTTAAGACTTAGACATTAGATTTTAGTTTTAACATGCTATTTCTAAAACGAAGATTAAAAAACACATATTAAAACCTATATTTTCTTACGTGCTTATGGTCCGGCATGGTCAAGAGTGTTACGGCGTTTCACTTGCATTCTGAGGATCGCGGGTTTAAATCTCTGTCGCACCAAACATGCTCGCCCAATAAGCTGTGGTGGCGTTATAATGCGATGATCAATTCCATTGTTTGTTAGTAAAAGAGTAGCCCAAGAGTTGGGGTGGGTGGTGACGACTAGCTAGCTGCCTTCCCTCTAGTTTTACCCTGCTAAATTAGGGACGGCTAGCGCAGATAGCCCTCGAATAGCTTTGTGCGAAATTTCAAAAAACAAACAAACGTTTTTTAAATAGCAGGACAGATGATATATCGAAAAGTGGAACGACTAGTCACGTGGGTATCATACTGTTTGCCCTAGGAAACTTTGACGCCATAAAATTTATATATAATAACATAACGACTTCTCGGATTGAAATTCACAGATTATTCAGACTTCAGGGATTTTCAGATTGTACTACTCTTCAGTACAGACAATCTTCTATCGCACTGTTTGTTTAAAAAAAAACAAACTTACATCGTCTGATAAAGTTCTCCACAGTTAAAATAATGTGACAAAATGACGTAGCTAATGTCGTTACAAGGCTTCAGGTACACTGCACTTCATGATAGTAATTCTGAAACAATTAATTGTATTTGTTATGTACACCAAAGAAGCATATATTGTATTTATCCCTATACACTTTCGTTAAATGTAGATTCAACAGTATAAAACTATAATATTAAAACCTCTTGAAATATGTTTGCAGGACTCCATTTTTACGCATTCATACTTCCACCAACTTATGTGTGAAATGAACCAAATGCTTGAAGTTGCAGTAAACTACTGAAAATGAATTATGTGATATATACCTACCGTATATAAAATTTACTTGATATATGTAGCATGTATATAGCAACACTTTGCATTAAGGAATGAAATACATCACTGGAGAAATTTAAACACATGTATCAAATCTAAACCAACTAAAATAATGACACACAAATATCTGAAACAAAAATATATTTCGTTTAATTTCACAACGAAAACAGTCTTATATAGGAAACAGTTTTAAACTTTTCAATTTTATGTATTTAAAAATTACATCGTTATTTTTGAAAATTGGTCAGTATTATGTCATTTCTCCCATATTTAATATTAATTATTTTGACTAATATGTGTTATGAAATGGATTTGTTTTTGTTCTCATTGAATTCACTTCAGGATTTAATTATTTTAATGTTTGTGCGGACATTTTAATGATGCGGACCAACATTTACATATTGCCTTTGATATAATAACATGAATCTGTTGTGATTTCCTTCTTTTTGGTATTTGTTTAACTGTCTGGTGTATTTATCCAGAAAATAAAACTTTAATAGAGCAATAAAAGTGTTGAATTCTAAGTTGTGTAAGAGTACAGTTCATAGTGTCATATTGTTATCTCACTTAAAGATATGTTGTGCTTTCTTCGATACCTGGTTCCGAGGGAAAAAACCGAAAAAAAGAACCTACTGTTAATTTGTTTTTAATTAAATATATACTGTGAATTACATTTACACAAAAAGTTTCAATAAGAAAAACTGTCATGAATTTCGAGTTTTGAAAGTGAAAACGCGTTTCAGAAACTTTTTTAAACCAATAACAAATCTTCGCTATATTGGTCACGTTTGTTATTAAAGAACCTGTTTGTTTGTTGTTAAGTGCAAGGCTAAATAATGAAGTATCTACGACCTTACCACCAAAAGTATAGAAACCCGATATTTAGTACCTTTAAAGTAGTTTAACTTGATTACAAATCTGGAATGACAGATATTAAACCATTGATGGCTATTTCGCCATATAGGGTACAAATGCCTCTGATAACACTGGGGAACACTTTTTCAGTAACTTTGAGTTGCATTGGATATTTTAACTGATTCTGAAGGAGTTTTAGACGCTGATTTCAAATCTGAAATTATTTTTTCTCTACAAGCTCTAGTTTGTATGCAATTTGAGGTTAATGAAATTGTACAAATGTGAACTTGCGTAAACCATGTATGAGCATTTTCACGTCCATATATACAGATAGCTTCTAATATTTTGATCATTCTTCTTTTGTTTCAGATCAAACATGGCTTCCAAAAATAAATATCATTGCAGAAACAAGCCTGATGCCTTCTGCTACATATGTGGATGCTACACACTCAATCGTCAGAGACGTAACATATCCTCGTTCGTCAAGCGTGCCTACAAGGCATATTTTGAAGTTCATCTTGGTGATCAAGACAAGCAATGGGCTCCTCATGTTGTGTGCCACAATTGTGAGGAAATGCTTCGAGACTGGACGAAAGGAAAACGCAATGGTCTGCCTTTTGGTGTTCCAATGATTTGGCGCGAACCCACCAACCATGTAACTGACTGTTATTTTTGCATCGTAAACACAACGGGTGTTAGGAAGAAAAACCGAAATAAGATTACGTACCCGAACATTCCCTCAGCTATTCGGCCTGCTCTACACTCTGAAGAAGTTCCTGTTCCAGTTTTCAAAGGCTTGCCTTCATTGGACGATAAAGACATTGGACATGATACAAGCGAACAAGACAGTTGTGACAGTGAATTGTCAGAAAAGTGTACACAATCGGAGAACTGTTCTTCAGACACTGAACCTTTCCCCGTCCCCAAGCCTCTTCCCCAGGCTGAACTGAATGATTTAGTGCGGGATTTAGGTCTTTCAAAGAAAGCAGCAGAGCTTTTGGCATCAAGATTACAAGGCAGAAATCTTGTTGATCACTCTGTTAAATTATCATATTTCAGAAAGCGTGACCAGCTTTTTATGACCTTCTTTTCAGAAGACAGACAGTTTGTTTACTGCCATGACATCCAAGGGCTTCTCAAAGAACTGGGTGTACCTTACTATAGTCCTGCTGAATGGAGACTCTTTTAGATAGTTCAAAACGCCGTCTAAAGTGTGTTCTTTTACATAATGGGAATGTTTATGGAGCAGTACCTGTCGGTCACTCTGTGCATTTGCGGGAAGACTATGATGATATGAGAATGGTCATGGACTTATTAAAATATCATGAGCACAATTGGATCATTTGTGTAGACTTAAAGATGGTCAACTTTCTTCTTGGACAACAGAAAGGTTTCACCAAGTTTCCATGTTTCCTCTGTATGTGGGACAGCCGAGCACGAGACAGACATTGGGTCCAGAAGGACTGGCCTATTCGTGATACCCTTGAAGCAGGCATGCCAAATATCATACAAAACCCAATTGTAAGCAGAGATAAGATCATCTTTCCTCCTCTTAGGTTTGATGAAGCAATTTGTCAAAGCACTAGAAACCAAAGGTGAATGTTTCCAACACATCATCACAGCTTTACCAGGGTTATCATTTAAGAAGATCAAAGCAGGCGTGTTTGATGGCCCACAGATTCGAACCCTAATTTGTGATGATCAGTTTGTTGCTAAGATGACCGCTTTATAAAAGGCAGCATGGTTATCCTTTGTGGCAGTCGTTCAAAACTTCCTTGGAAACAATAAGGCGGAGAACTACAGTGAACTTGTGAACAGAATGCTAATCGCTTTTCGTGATCTCGGGTGCAACATGAGCATCAAGCTTCATTTTTTGAACAGCCACCTTGATAAGTTGCCTGACAACCTGGGTGCTGTGAGTGACGAACAAGGAGAACGATTCCACCAAGACCTAAAGGTCATGTAAGAACGCTAACAAGGGAGCTGGAACAAAAGTATGATGGCTGACTACTGCTGGAGCATTAAACGAGATTGTCCAGATAAAGTGTACAAACGTAAATTCCTACCTGAATAAAATACACAAACAAATTGATAAGCTATTCCTATAATAACGAAAAATTAAAAAATAAATAAAAATGTCAAATTGCATAAAATCTGTAGCTTGCAGACAAACACCGACTTCAGATTTGAAATCAACACACTCAAATTGACTATAGAAAGGTCTTTTTTTTAAATGCAACAAAATGAGTGTTCCCCAGTGTAATTGAATTCAAAGGTGTTGTATACCGTGTACAATTCACAAAAAATTGACACGCAGGTAAAGCAATTGCAGCTACAGAATGAAGCCCAAAAAGTCATTCCTGACTTGTTAACGCGAAAAACATAGACTGGAATGTTTATTCGTAATAATGTTACAAGGGAGTAGATGTATATATGTAAAAACTGAAATGAACAAAGTTTAGCTTCATAAATAACACTCATATTAAAGTTCAGAAAGAAAGAAAAAACTTAAATTTGATACAATGTATGCAAGTAAACTATATAATATGTACAACATAAACTCAATGTAAAATATAAAAACCTTCTTTTTATCTGGGGCATGGCATGGTCTAACACGTTAAGGCGTGCGCTTCGTAATCTGAGGGTCACGGGTTCGCGCCAAACATACTCCCGCCCATCCTTTCAACCGTGGGGACGGTATAATGTGACGGTCACTCCCACTTTTCGTTCGTAAAAGAGCAGCCCAAGAGTTGGCGGTGGGTGGTGATGACTACCTGCCTCCCTTCCAGTCTTTTACTGTTAAATTAGGGACGGCTAGCACAGATAGCCCTCGAGTAGCTTTGTGCAAAATTCCAAAACAAACAAACAATATTGCATCTACGTACATTGTGTCACCACTTTAACATTAATTCTTTCAGTTTGAACTTCTATATTATTGCGAATCGTGCCCAACAGTTGGTCAGGCTAATATACAAGAATAGAATGAATTTATACAAGTTTGGGCTATTTTATATATTTCTTTATGACGGATGCAGAAGTTTTCATCTCTCATGGAAATAATATATCATACAGCAAAGCCAAATTTGTGACACTGGCATTTAACATTCTAAACAATCAATGAAATAAAAATTCGAATTATATTCTCATGTGAAAACTTACAAAACTTCACTAGCACAGGAAATGTTGTCCAGACACTTTGTTGTGAATATAATAATCTTATATTTGAAGATTGACCTTCAAATATACTGAAAATTAGTATGAGTATATTGGGCATATTTGACTTGCAAGTTATTATGGAACATAATTTGGAATTAAAAACAAACTACCTGTAAGATACGTGAAAGTGATTTACATGACAGTCGCAATTCTTGAAACACTACTCACTAATAAACATGTTTGTATAACTTCAGTATAAATATCGATTCATGTGTTGTTTTTTCAGATCTTAAAGAAATGAAAATGTGCAAATCCGTTTTTATATCGAAAATAAGTTAATTTCTAAATTTCCTTATCCAGATCACAAAAGCAAAGTTTGAAAAGAATAATGGTCATTTTATGTACTTAAAGCAATTAAGAAATCACATATACTATCAGGGAACAAAATTTGTTTCACATACTGTCATATTACAAAAAGTTATTAGAGTACATGCTTCTTATATCCACAGAAATTGGCTTAAAACAATTAAATTTTCTTATCAAAAAACTGTCTATCAGCAATAAATGTTTCTGTAAAAGCTATATTCACTTAACATTTTGAAGGAACAGATTTCGCATATGATCTGAAGGATTGATATTATTTTAATTATATATAAACATACACTTTATTTTTCTTATGGTATATAAGAGATCTGCTATAAAATTAGTGTAAGAAACAAACAATGGCTAATTACTCAATAGCAAGAAAGTAAGAAATTTAAAAACAGACACAGAAGCAGTTTCTTCTGGAAATTTTAGTGGACAAGTGTTAAAGTGAGATTTTTATTTGTTAAACATTCTAAAACTGTTGAATGTATCGAAGTTACAATGATTGTTTTATTTTTCCCACGTCAACAAAAATGTTTTTTACTGATACATATTACATTGATTATGAGAAGAAATAATTAAACTGAAAAGGTGAACAGAACGCATTAACCAAAGTGTAATTTCACACTTAAAACAACATTTTCCAAACTATTGTTTAATGTGTTCTCTCTTTCTTTTATCTATAACTTATTACTATGTAAATATATACATATATATATTTGTTTTAATGAAACTTTATTATTTTAATATTTTGTGTTTCTAAAATTTATGTATAAATCCAAATCTGACTAAAAGTTTTTGAGCATTTTGTGTTTTTCAAAAAATGAATGTTTTAAACAAATACTTGTTTCTAGGTGTTGTAATAAAAACTCTTTTATTATTAAATGAAATAAACAGACAAAACATAATTTAAAAAATGGAAGAGACGAGTTTAAAAGTATAAAATACAGCCGTGGTAATCCAATAATAAAGTAAGTAAAATATATATTTAGTTACTTTGGCGATAGTAATGGAGAAGATAGTTAGGTTTGTCAACAGAAATTGTAGAGGAATTGAATAGGCCTAAGTGGACTTTTCACAAGAAGAAAACAACTGTGTATAGTGTTAATGACACCTCAGTATTCTCTATAGTGTAAAGAATTTGTTGTACTTACATTTAACATGTTCCAAATTTATTTATTGTTTTGAAAACGTGTGTGATGCTCATTTATTGTTGAATTTATCGTCAAACAATCACGCACACCTCCTGTAGAAATATCCTAAGCCTCACACCGACACAACGTACTTTTGTACTGTTAAGAAATATAAGTAAAAACCTTTTCATTATGACAGTTGAAGACAATAATTTTATTTTAAATTCCGATATAGCTTGGTTTACTTTGAATATGGAACACAAAGTCACTGCAATCAGCATTAATAATGATTATTTCCATTCTGTTGTTATAACGACATAATTTATGTATCCCTCTTTCTTCTTCGTATTTGGTTATAAAGATCTAGGAGGATCAGATTTATATTGACCTTTTCATCTCTACTCTACGTTGATGCGCAGCTTTATTTATGGAAGTTTCATGAATGCCAGAGTCATCACCGGATTAATGGCAACTTATGCCCTAAGCATAGCCCAATAATGGTGCCCCCGTCGGCCTCTACATTGTTTAACTGACAAGACATTAAGACTCAATAAATGCTGAAAGTGAAATAAACGTTTCAAAATTTAAAACCTTTTTTTCAGTTTTCTTTCAGGTCAGACCCCACAACTATATTAAATAAAAACGTTTTTATTTTATTTATTTAACAGATTGGGGCCATGATTGAGGCCTTTTATTTTGAAATGAAGAGAGAAATTACTTCTTTTGATTAATGATAATTAAAAAGAATTATTTTTATTGTATATTTGTTTTTTCACTGAGTTAACAATTCTCACTTTGATGTTAACAAAATAAAAAATTTACTCAAAACCCTTTTGTTAAAAAATTTTCACTTTGATGTTAACAATTTCTCACTTCGAACTTAAACCTCTGTAACCAAATTATTTACTTATACCTTAATATTTATTTAAATTTTAAAAGGTTTTATTCTACATTTTCAATTCAAAAGTCTTTGATCAAGTTATCAAAAGTAATTTGGAGTAAGAAATCTTCTTTTATACTCAGCGGAGACAAAAAATCCAGCCTGTCCTGTTGCGTAGTTCTGCTGTTGGGATTTTTAACACGCTTGAGTTGAGAAAATGAATACTCTGTGCAATTTGTGACGATTAATGTTAAAAATATAAGCAATGCAATGTCTACGCAAACTCAATTTTGTCTTCTGAAATTATTTTATAAAGTTCAGCATGACTGAATCTGGATTTTACAGTGTTTGTTGCACTGAACATATTGTGTACAAATGAGTGAAACTGCAGAAACTCGTAAAGGAGGTTAGTGTCCAAGTCCTCTGGGTAAGCATCAATAAGCTTTTGGGAACACTGAGAGTACATTCCAGTTTCAGCAGATGAAGTGATATCATCTGGCATAACACTTAGAAAAAATTGTTTGCTATTTCTCATCTGCGTTTCTTGTTTGTTAACATTTGAGGAGAAGGTGTTGATACGAAATTTATCTCTGGGATTCAGATCTACTTCTTGTGCATCTCTATCATTGAGTTCCTTCTCTCTGACACGTTTGCGAGTTTGATCTGCACTGTAATCAACAAATGGTAGTATTTCCTCTACAACCGTTTCTAATCTTTCACAGTCACCCCTTCAAGTGCGTAGTTGGTCAGCTAATGACTCGTAAATATCTGCACGTTTCTAATTTGACATCTCATTTTGCAGAACATGAATTACTTCAGGAAACTTTGCAATATTGTCTGTTTCTTTTCTAGTGTCTCCCTTTTGTAACTGGTCTTCAACTAGACATTCTAAAGCTTCTAAAATCCTAAAGCAAAGCTTCAAAATTGCTGTTGTTTCCATAGCATGTGCCTGCCATCTGGTATCAGAGAGGGATTATTCGCAAACTTTCATTTCCAAGATCAGCTTTGAGAATTTTCCACCGGCTGGTTCAGGCTGAAAAAAAAATGTATGGAGCCAAAGCATTGTAGAGAAAAAATAAATGCCACTTGACAGCAGTCAACAGCATTTCGGACTACCAGATTTCGTGAATTGGCTGAACATGACACATATATTGCAATATTATTTTCTTCTAAAATCTTTTTATAACGCCCAGACATGATTGCAGCGTTGTCGTAAGACTGACCCCTACATTTTAAAATATAAGCCTATAAATTTAACATGCAAAAACAGAAGTCGGAAAAAACATAAAACTAGCCACATCTCTACACACATAACACCATTTTGTTTGATTTATGTTTTTATGGTATTAAACTAAATTTTCTGTGGATGTGAATGAATAAAATAGTCAAAGGTAAAACAAAACAGTTCCATTGCCTGTAATTTCTTACAATTAGCCACAAAAGAAGGAATGAGTGAGAAAAAAAAATCATCTTCAAGGTCAGACATCATATCATAACAAAACATACCATCATCTTTCACCTGAAGTTTTATCAACATTTGTACTGCTATTTACAGCAATATGTCGCAAATCAATGACTTCTCACTTCAGACACAAAGTTCAAAAGGTTCTGGAAAATTCAGTCACTCACCAAACCAAATAAATCTTTTTTTAACAATGCAGAGTGAAGTCAAACACAACAGATAAGGACAGTCACAAAACAACAGACTAAAGTCGAGTGTGGCAGTGAAATAGTTAATGGCATCACAGCCAGGGGAAAACTCTGTGGTTTCACCTCTTTCCCTAAGTACCTGCATATGTTGTTTAATGGGTAATTTAAGGCTGATTACCATGCCTTGGGTCTTATTGATTAGTTAACAGAAATCCTGTGAAAAGGAATTTCAGTTTGAAGAAAGGCTTGAAGTCCTGTGTAAAATTCAGTTTGTGTAGCTTTGCTTGTCAATTAATTTATTCACAACTTCATGAAATAGCTCTGGGGTGTGCTCTTTGGCTTTATGTTTGGAAAACTCCCTGCAACTGTAACATATAACAGAGATAATTCTGGTGCAAAACTGTTATTTCTGCCTACTATCCCTTTGAGTAAGACGTCATTTGTTTAAAACTTATGGAATCAGTGCCAAAATTTTTAGTTTGAATGCATAGTTTCGCTCAAGTAACACTATAACCTGAAAGGGTATAATATGTGGATTTTTAATTGGTGCTTCACTGATTTTATTGCAAATAGGGTAGCACATGATATACAGAAATAAAACTTTTTTTTTTTTTGCTGTTGGTGAAGTGAATGAGTGTCAGCGGCAGCTGTGACGTAGGGTTTAAACCTAAGTGACCAAATATTTTGAATTTAAGGTGTATTTAATTCGCAACATGGTTTAGTTTGATTTTGTATGTTGTCATTTTTATGACACAAATTGAAACACAAGCAATTAATACAGCATTACATCCACCACTATACTGGTACAGATATGTAGATGACACGGTTGCGGGATTCAAATCTACAGAACACATACTTAATTTTTTCACTCACATTAACTTCACGTGTGAACAGGAAGAAAGCAATCAAATATCATTTCTTAACTTCTAAATTATAAGAACCGACACACAATTCAAAACAGAAATCCACCAAAAAATCACCCATACTGGACTATACATTCCTTGGGACTCAGCACATGAAACAAAACAAAAACTCAACATACTAAGAAACCAGATAAACACAGCCATAAAACTATGCTCACCAGATAAAATTAACGATGAATCAGACAAAATAAAAAATACTTCATCAACATCAATAAGATTCCTCCACAAACCGTAGAAAACATTATACGCACACACCTAGACAGAAAGCAAAATCAACCAACAAAAGTAAATATATCTCACGAATCAAAAAATCACGAAACCATATACTGCTGTATACCATATATTCCTGACATCAGCAAACAAATAACCAACATTTGGCAAAAACTAGTAACAAAATATAACATTCCAGTTAATATCAAATTTATTCAAAAACCAGGCACAAAACTAGGTCTATACTATGTAAGAACTACACTGACAAAAATCACACCAACATTATTTATAAAATACAATGTGATAACTGCCACGACTTCTGTATTGGAGAAACAAGTAGAAAAATGGAAACCAGATTCAAAGAACATAAAAAGTCACCTTCACACGTTTTCGAACACTGCAAGTCAAATGGACACAACATAACCATAGAAAACACTAAAATACTAAATAAAGAAACAAACATAAACAAACGCAAAATTAAAGAAGCCTTACTTATACAACAACTTAAACCCAAAATAAACCAATATAAATGAACGCCATTATACCTATATTAATATTATTGATAAAATTATATATTCAAACATCTAACCCCGCCCTCTACATTGCGACACTCAGTTACACAACCCCTTCCACACATGTGGTCAGCTACCTCTTTCTTTGTGAACCTGACGATGACCGAAGAAGGTCGAAACGTTGTTCGCTCTTCTATTTAAAATATTTTCTGAACCCAAACGAGCCGTTTTTGTATATAAAAGTTCTCAGCAAGTGGGTTTCTCGACATCACTGATATGTTGTCATTTATTCCTGCATGAGATTTTTATTTACGAAATTATTAGATGTTTTTCATAAGGATTTAAAATACTCAAAATTTACAATAAAGCGTTTGTTTTTTTGAAGTACAAAGCTACACAATGAGCTATTTGTACTCTGCCCACTTGTAAAAAAGTATTACAGACGTAACTTTTCAACATTCTATTAATTTGCTTTCCTTTTATATTCACAGGATCTTGTATTTTTAATTTCAACTTAGTGAAACAAATTGTATGCTTAAACAAGTTTCTCAAACTATTTTTACTAAAGATTTTCCAATAAGTAGTCTTCGATTTCCACAGTATTCTTAATTGCCTAGTAAACGGTAGCATAAAGATACTCCCCCAAAATATGGGTTCGTGTATAGAAAACAAAAATTAGATAAGTACAGAAAAACTTTTGAAATATGTGATGCATCAGTTTACTTACCTCTAGAAGTGATATGGTTGAAAAGCACTGGTTTAACTCATGGAATTTAACATGTAATTATCTGAGTTTTGAAATTTAATTTCAACATTAGTTTTGTTTAAATTGTAACCTAGCACCATATTAATTGACTAAGATTTTATTTTAAGTACAGGTTTTAAAAACTGATAAAATTAGATGAAAGCATTAATGTATATATCACTAAATATTTGTCTTTCTTCAACTTTGCCCTTTATGTTTTAGCAATGCAAACACATTTGTTTTCACAATCAAACTTCTGGTGGCGAATCTTTCTTCTCAACAATCTTGGTTGTAAAACAGAGATAGTATTATTTTCCGGAGGGCTCGGCATGGCAACGCACGTTAAGACGTGCGACTCGTAATCTGACGGTCGTGGGTTCGCATCCCCGTCGCATCTGACATGCTCGCCCTTTCAGCCGTGGGGGCATTATAATGTGACGGTCACTCCCACTATTCGTTAGTAAAAGAATAGCCCAAGAGTTGGCGGTGGGTGGTAATGACTAGCTGCCTTCCCTCTAGTCTTACACTGCTAAATTACGGACGGCTAGCACAGATAGCCCTCGAGTAGCTTTGTGCGAAATTCCAAAACAAACAAAACAAATTTTCAGTGTCGTTCACTCAAACCGAAAACAAATAATAAAAATAAATAAACAATGTTTTGTTGTGTTCACTAGACTTGTTTGTTTCTTCTCATTCCGTCCAGACAAATCTTCAAGCTTCCTGTCACGCGACAATAGTTCAACCGTTTACCATTGTTCCTCTATACTAGAAATATCACAGTGGGATAAAAGGTCGCATAGATTAGTTTACAGCAATTCTGTGTAAAGGAATTTCAGTTTGAAGAAAGGCTTGAAGTCCTGTGTAAAATTTACTTTGTGTAGCTTTGTTTGTCACTAAATTTATTCACAACTTCTTGAAATAGCTGTAGGGTGTGCTCTTTCACTTTATGTTTAGAAAACTCCCTGCGAAATGTAATATGTAACACAGAAAATTCTGGTACAAGACTTTAAATTAAACCACTTATTAAATAATAATTTACATGATATTATACATATATTTAATGAAGAAAAGATTCACACACCTATTTGGACTGGGAACAGCTTTGGAATGAAATAACATAGTGTAACCAGACAGACTAGGTTCCCAACGGGTAATCGAATACCCCTTGTTCAGTATCCTGAACAAAGAAAACTATAAGAAATCATTAAATATCCTGAATGGCAGTATAACTGTACATAACACATTTTTCAGAACTGGATTTTTTCAGGTTTTTCGTTTCAACTGTATTGTGTAACATCTAACCATGGTTTTTGTGTTAGAATTATTAAGGTTGGTTGTTCAGACCCAATAAAGAGCAGTAATTTGGGTTATCCGAATAGGACCCATGTTTGAGAACTTTCGGATTGTAGAGTTATTATTAAGGTTCTGTCACATGAGGAAACAACAGCTTGAATAAAGTGGTATTCAAAGGAGAGCAGTTCCTAGGCCCTCTCCTAAATAACCAATATACAGTGCAATATTATATATATTATATATATATAATCATGCAAAGAACATACAACAATATACTGAGCTTCAAAGTTAAAGGTGTGGAAGTAAGCAGCTAAAATATAACAAATGTAGAAGTAAAGCTGGTTTCTGGTATGTAGGTTTGTACAAAATCATGTATCAAAATATTTGAAAGTTCCATAACGAACTGAAATAATGCAGTAAGGTAAAGTAAGATGAATACAAAGATCTTAAACATTTTTGGATAAATATTTTACCAGCACTAACAGCTTCATTTTCAACGTGTACGACAAGCTCACCTTCAGAGGTACAAACATTTGATTGATGCTATTAGAAATTACAAAAATAATAATTTAAAAACATACATTACAAATTAGTAGTCTACCCTTATCACTGTATTTAATTTTCAACCCACTTTATAAGTAGACAACAAACCAAAAGCATGTGTTGTAAGTTTGTTATTTTCTTTGGATGCAAGTACAAAAAAGTTCAGAGTAAATTTAGAATCTCTGGTTTAACTTGTTAAAAATAAATGTACACTGCTCAAAGAAAGAAAGGATAACTATACATTATAAAAAGTAAACCCATCGTTATAAAATAATGTCAGTCATTTTTCAGCTATTATGTGGTACCACATAACTGTGTCAAGTCTATACAATGCCGTGGTTTTATAAAGTTGTCTTGGTTTTTACTCTGAAGAAAGTCACACAATAAAAATAGTACCCGTTGTAAGACACCTTGAAAAAGTACCCATCATAAAAGTCATCATCTTCACCTCCCTATGCAAAAAATACATTTGAAAATCCATTTATATGTTCAAACTGATGTCCAGTAACAGCAATTACTCCACCAAACAGCCCTGGATAAGGCAAGCTGAATAAACGAAATAAAATTATCTACAAAATCATATCATCTTTGCTGAACACACTTTTTCTGATGCTTATGTTGTAAACTGAAACAGTCTTTCATCAGCTATTATAAGTTCCACTAAACCACAGTGAAACAAATCTTTTTAAAGTTCATAATAAAGTTGGTACTTTAAAAAAATTTATGTTTTTAATCTAATAAAAATGAAACACAAATAAGTACTGCCAATATTCATGTTCTATTTATGCTTACAAATGGATAAAAAACAAATGACAGTATGTGAACTATGTAAGACTGACATTTTCTAACATTTTATCAGTTGAGCTACATGTGACAATTATCATTGTTTTCTTTACTTTATCGTCATTCTCCATTTCATTTACCCTCACACTTAGTTTGTTTATGAACATTTGGTTAGAATTTACAAAACAATTGCCATGTGACACATTCTAGTGCTTTTATTTAGACATTTAACATTTTAAGTATGTTTATAAAGTATGAGATTATGAATATTGACATCAGTTACAAAACACAAAAACACCTGGTTGTATATACGATAAGAAACAACATGAATAATCAGTTCTTCCTAGTTCTTTGACATTATTTTCATGAACTGCTAAATCTTTAAAATGGCAAGAAAAAAAGGGCTTCAGGCTGTTGTTTTACTTTGGTAGGTACAACTTTTACTTTTTTCTCATTAAAAAATGTAATTACTGAAAATAATTGAAACTTATTTGCATATTTAAAAAATCTGAAAAGTGTAAATGTGATGTTTCTTGAAATTTCACATCAGTTAACAAGTTTTATGTGCTAAGGGCTAGCTAAAATGAAATGAGCCAGAAATATGTTGAAAAAATTTAATTAATCATAAAAATAATTATGTATGAATTTTGAAAATAACACTGAAATTTCAATGGGTTAAAATAAATTTCTTTATTTAAAACAATATAAAAACACTTGAACATAAAGTGAGGGTTGAAAGGTTTAAAAAAACAGTTTATTTACTTAAAGTGTATACAGTCAGTCTGATGGATTGACTCTGCACTGAAAAAGGGATGTTGAATATATTTCTGATTTATATATGTGTAAGACAAGCTTTTACTGAGATGTACAGGCCCATATAACTCAAAAAATCAAATGTATTAGAAAAGTATTTGAACTTCAGATCTCAGTCTAATTTGATGCTTACAAATCCAAGTGCAAAGTGGTGTTCAAATGATAAAAATACTTGTCCAACGAAAGCTGGAA
This sequence comes from Carcinoscorpius rotundicauda, assembly GCA_011833715.1. Taxonomy (NCBI): domain Eukaryota; kingdom Metazoa; phylum Arthropoda; class Merostomata; order Xiphosura; family Limulidae; genus Carcinoscorpius; species Carcinoscorpius rotundicauda. The sequence continues at coordinate 49,499,918 of CM022397.1, read as the reverse complement.
GGTTTTAAAAATCAGTATATCAGAGAAAGAATTTCGACTATAATCCATGGATTACAAGCGTTTGTACTTAAATATCTGTGAACTTAGTAAATCAGTCTAATAAGCCATAGTGCAAAGTAATATTCATGTAATGACTTAAAATATATTTGTTTATCATGCAGTTTGAAAATTGCATTTTTATGATGTCCAGAACATTTGAAGTGATTATCTACAGTTTTTTTTTGACACTGTAAACTACCATCTATTGTTTACTATTGATTAACCATGATGTCAGAAACAAAATACCATTTAAAATGTCAGTTTTTAAAAGGTTACAGCATGTGCATTTTGACCCCTGCTCAAATATAAAGGGTCAAAAGTTAAATGTATTTGTAAAAGCAGTTACATTAAAAAAAATGCAAAGGGAAAACAAAAGACAAAATAATATCACAGACATAGATTACTTTTGTTGTTGTTGTTTTGAATTAAGCACAAAGCTACACAATGGGCTATCTGTGCTCTTCCCACCACGGGTATCGAAACCCGGATTTTAGCATGTAAGTCTGCAGATATACCGCTGAGCCACTGGGGGGCGACAAAGAATGCAAGATTACAAAACTGAAAAAGTCCAATTATTGAGACACCCAGATAAATTTCCAAAAGTAATAGCATACATAATAATGTAATTATGTTCTTTGACAAACCTATTTAATGTCATAGGTACAATAATTATTTATTTCCATTCACAATAAAACAATGATTTGCATTATCTTTATCTATTCAGTTGAATTACAAACACATTGTAAGTAATAAAATACTTTTGTGTCTTCACAAAAAAAAATTATTTTAATTTTCTTACACGTATCTGAAAGTGTCCAATGCTGAACACATATGTCTGGGTTGTTTGTAATAACTATAGATGTGACGGGGACTTTCTGGAAGCAAATCCACATCATGGAAGACAAAACAACAGTAGTCAGAGTCCTTCACTGCTTCTACAAATTCAATGTTAAAGAGTTTAGCTCCATTAAATTTATGCATGGTACTCTGTAATAAATAAAAGCACAGATATAGATATACTCTTCTTGTTGTAGAAGCTTGCAACAGTTTAAAGTTTTCATTCAGAGAAGTCTTTGCTGTTCAGTGGAAGACCATTTAATAACAATCAAATCAGGGTAAAAATGCAGTTTCTAAATAACTCACATGATAAAATACATGAGACAAAAAATAATTAATTTGAAATAGCACTTGGGATTCTTTAAGGTACAGCTAGAGTAAATTAGCCAACAAAATATTTTTTCTTGAAACATGGGAAATATTGGATGTGTTTCTCCAACAAAACGTGAGAAATATTGTACTTGTTTGTCCAACAAAACATTCTCATAAAACTACAGCATGAGTGAATCAGGAAAGTTCCAGATTGTGCAGTTTGACTTGGTTCTTTTGTGAACTTGACCATATGAAGTAACTTGCAGTTCAGAGCTCAAAACCAATTCAATAATAAGTAACACATACACTACTGGCTTGGTTAATGCAATATTTAAGTTTGATGACAAGGAACTTAATTTAAAAAAAAATTGAAGTTTGAATACTGTCTTGAATGGATAAGTATTATCATTGTACATGTAAATGTTTTAACAAGATTATCTTATCATAATTTTTTAAAACTTTGTACTTTTGTTTCATTATTTAAACAAGTCATCTCCAAACTTTTATTCAATATAGCATAAACTGAATGACCAGAACAGAAAACCATCTTTGTTTCAGGAATTCAAACATCTAATTCATTATAAAGAGATAAGAATACCATGAATTTTGACAGAATACTCATGGCTCCTTAAAATAATCACATTAAAGTACACATTTCAGAACATTTAATCATATACCTGCTCAACAACATATACTGCATAATTCAAAAATTGGTTTTGAAGAAAAGGATGAATGTGTTTTAGAAATACATTCAGATGCAACTTTCTGTTTCAGTATGGAAAAATAAGTGCCACATGATGTTGAGAGTTACAGTGTGTCAGTTTCCACTGACCACCAGGCTTGATGGAGAGTATTTCATGTAGTGATTTCAGATATGTTTCATTCACAGATGTTTTAACAGAAAAATACATTTCTGAAAATAAAACACAATATTGTGCAAATAAATAAAAACTAGAAAAATTGAGTGTAGTGACGTACACTTAAGAATAATACTGTCAAAACAATCACCATTACAACTAGTCTTTAAAAGTACCAAAAAGATGTACATTGTCATTAAAACTGTGAAAAGTTTGTTAAATAAAAATTACAAAAAAATATCAATGTACAAACATTAAATATTAGCAAACACCAATGTGCTCTAGAATATATCCAGCTATATTCTTTTATTTAAAATACATTTTCCAAGATTTGTACAAGTAATAATTATTTGATAATCTTACAAAACACACACACAAGTTGATAAACATAACTCATGTCTGTAACACAAATTGTGATTGTGAGGAGATTATTCATCTAAGAACATTTTAAAATATTTTTCTCTGATTCATTCATTGTCCTAACTTCTTATTGTTTGTGGATTGCTTTAGTTTGAATTTAAAATAGATGTTGATAGAAAACTGAAAAACGTTGAAGAGAACAAAGTACATTTTTTTTTCAAATAACTATGAACATTTATCCAATCAAATGTAACAAATAGGGCTTCGAGGCTGAAATAATTATGGGACATTTCAGTAAGCTTTACCACATTGGTTTCTTGTTGAGGGCAGAATATACAATGGTCTATCTCCACTGAGCCAACCATGAAAATCAAAGCCTATAGACTTATCTTTGAACCATTGTGGGTTGGTCAAATTAGATTTATACAGATAAGTACAGCAGTACCTTGTTATTTTTTTATGTTTTGGAACAAGTAATCATTTTATTAAATTATTCTTCAGGCAATACACACATATATCATTTTTTTCCACTCTTAATTTGTAGACTAATCAAAGCCACAATTCTGCATGTTATTTTACCTTTCTCTACACAATATAAAGTATGTAGTTACTGTATTGGTTTGTCTACTTGTGCCTAAAAATCAATAATAAACATGTTAAATTGATATTTAAAAATTTTTAGACAGGAAAATTACCTAAATATTTAGGAATTAGTGGACAAGTTGGCAAACACGTTTAGCCTTCTTATCCCTCGCTGCTACACACATAAACACCCTCTCCAGGATGAGAAAAAAATTGGGTAACTGTATCCTAGGCCACTAGGGCCACGCAGAGGCAGAATTATACATATTATAATTATTACCACCGGTAAAATTTTCACAACATTGCTGTTTTAGTGACTGAACTGAGGAATCCATCACACAAGTTTTAGAAACTTTATATTCATTACGAAGAAGTCAAGTCTTCATAATCACAGTTCACTAAGTTTTTCCATTGTTTCCATTTTTTTCTATTGCAAATATGTACATAAATGCAGAAACTCTGGAAAGATGAAACCATGTACACTGGTAGAAATATGCACTGTATTTCATAAGAACCAAAATGAATATCAAATATCTATAGTAGCATATATGCTATCTCCCACACAAATCAAACAGTGTATAACTGAAAATTCCTTAGATGAAATACTGGTCACTTGTGTTTTATAGATACGTATAAGATATGACAGTCACTTATGTGATTCAAGTATCCAAGCAAAATATTTACAAGTTTTAGAAAACCAAACAAAGTTCTTAAGTTTATATGAATAAACACTGTGAATATTTATCAAGCCTTCAAAACTAATGCAATACTTTACAATACATGAAATACTGGAGATTAATGCAGAATGTCAGCATATTTTCAAAACTGAAAGAAATAATGATGTGTGATAAAGCATTTGCAAAATTATATTAACTGTTTACATTTATTCTTTGTGACTTTTCTGACCTTTTGTGTACGATTGAATGGTGGGTAACTTGCCAATTAGTCTACACCCCTAGCAACAAACTAAATGGGAATGAATCTAAAAATTTATACTTGGTTGTCAAATATGAAACATAGTTTAGATGGAAAAAATGACTGGCACAGTTTTAGAAGCAAAGCGTTTTTGTATTTATAATGTTTATAGTACAATCTAATAGACTTTAACCTTTAACATTAATGTTGTGAGCAGCAGCATAAATTGACGATGGCTCCTATTTAACGGTTAAAAACATTCACACATCAATACTTTTATGTACATGCACCTTTAAAAATATATTGTAAAGTCCTAGCTCTTTTTGAGGAAATTATATAACTTTAAAATTTCTATACTTAAAATAAAATGTTGTACCAAGTTTACAAATTCGAAATATGATTACATGAGAGTAAACTAAATAGTGGTTTCTTTGAAATTTGTCAACTGATGGGATCAAACCCTAAATTTAGGTACTACAGAGAAATACTATAACTTAATACAATTTACATAAATATATTTTGAAACACTTTCACCAAAATAAAAAAAACAATGTTTTAATGGGTAAACATTACTTTTATTGTTTTCATTATTTCATACAATAATGGAAGATGTCTAACCCCAGAACGTTTTATTTATATTCCATGTTCAGTGTATAATATTTATCAGTTTTACTCCAAATAAGATTAAATTTTCTTGGTAATGTTAATTTTTTTGGTTCCTATTCGTTACCTATGTTCACAGTAGCTTTTGTTTTTTAATTATTACAAAACCTTATTAACTAAAAATAATATTTCTGTATATATATATATATATATATATATATATACAGTTTTTTTTTCTGTTTAGAACCGCATGATTTTTTAGCTGTCCTATAAACACTCTTTATGAATGCTGGGTGTGTTTATAGCATGACTGTAAAATCCCATTACACGGTTAAAAGTTGGTGGTCGGTGCTGTTGTGTTTTATGAAACTTTTAAATGTTTATTCAACACGATAACAAATTCTCAAGAGTTTTCATTAGGAATTATTTAATACATAAATTTGGTTACTTTGATATATGTTACAAGCCCTTATCTTTGGAACAAGGTTAAAAAGGTTTCAATGTGAACTTCACTCATATGTTAAACATGTATATTTTATTACACAGAAATATAACACTGGAAAGAAACGTTAAACAACAGTACTGTTTTATCAATCAAAACAGACATCTAAGTACCAAATGTAGTAACAGTTATTCTTAAAGAACATCTGTATGATAAATATATATATTAACAATACAACCTTCATACTATAAACTGTCTTTCGTGCGATAGTATATTCATGCCAAGAATAACACGCACACTTGTTTTTCTTGTCAATTGAAGACAAGAGTTTGCAAAAGTGTTTGAAAAGCTCAAAAATAAATCAGAAATTTTAGGTGCGTAAGTGGACTCTTCTAATAATAAGTTATTCAGACAGAAAGTAGCAAGAAATACATGAAATAGAAAGAAACGCAATTTTTAACTTCATTACAGTTGAACACTTGTTGGGGAATAAAACCCTTTGCTTCTTCATCGGTCTTGAATTCCGAAACAACTTTATTAGCAGCGTCTTTGTTAGAACTGGCACCCTCCCAATGTCTCACCACATTATATCGTTCCAGGGGTGTTTATCAGGAGGTCAGTATGCCACTGCTTTGCTTTCTTACAAGTGATGGTCTCAGAAATTGTGTCGCCATTCGTTTACCCGAACCAACAACAGTTTTTCTACCTCTTCCATTGTTTGTGATATTTGTCACTCCTTTTGCAACATCAGCTCCTTTGATGACCTCTTTATTTTTCAGTATGGTACAACTTTGTCATATCAAACTGTGTAGCAAGGTCAGACACGCGAACACCACTTTCATATTTCGCTGTGAGATCTTTTTTCTCCTCTATTGTGGCTCTAAGTACTTTTCTTTTTGATTTGCTGCTTTTATTATCCTTTTTTGACCCCATGGTGATATATTTAATCAGTGTATTTAGGAAAAAAAGAAAGAAAAACGGGAACATTCATAGCAGATGTTAGCGGGGATGTGAAGTGAGCGACAGGTATGGGTAAAATGATTTTGGGAAGCTTGGCGTGGGCCAAAAATGGTCGTTCGGGTTATCAGTCGGGTTATTTTGGGGGATCGGGCCACGACAGCTTTGTTTGGGTACAGAGTTTATGTTCGATAATCGAGACATTTGTTTCTCGATTCACTGTATTTAGATAGTTTGGCGATAGCAACAGTAAAGATAGTTAGGTTTGTCAACTGAAATTATAGTGTAATTGAATAGGCCTAAGTGAACTTTTCACAAGAAGAAAACAACTATGTATACAGCGTTTATGATACGTCAGTCATCTCTGTTCTGTACAGAATTTGTTCTACTCACATTTAACATGCTCCAAATTTATGTATTATTTTAGAAACGTATGTGATGTTCATTTATCGTTGAATTTACCGTCAAAAAGTCATGCACACCTCCAAAAGAAATATCCTTAGTCTCACCCCGACACAATGCATGCTTGTACTGTTAAAAATATAAGTAAAATCCTTTTCATTGTGAAGTTGAAGATAATACTTTAATTTTAAATTCCGGTACAGCTTAGTTTACTTTTAATGTGGAACATAAAGTCACTGAAATCAGCATTAACAATGATTATTTCCATTTTGTTGATATAACGACGTAACTTGCGTCTCCCTCTTTCTCAATTTCTTCTCCGTATTTGGTTATAAAGATCTGGGAGGATCAGATACACACAGACCTCTTCCTCCCTTCTATACATAGTTGCACAGATTCTTTTAAATGTATTTATATAATTTTCATCGGTGCTACAGTCATCACCGGATTAAGGGCAACTGATGTCCTTAGAATAGTCCAACAATGCTGCCCCCGTTGGCATCTCCATTGCTTTACTGACAAGACATTAAGACTCAATAAATGCTGAAAGTGAAATAAAGTTTGAAAATTTATAACCCTTTTTTAGTTTTCTTTCAGGTCAGACCCCGCAACTATATTAAATAAAAACGTTTTTATTTTATTTATTTAACAGACTGGGCATGGATCAAAATCAAGCTAAGATTGAGACCTTTTATTTGGAAATGACATGGGAAATAACTTCTTTGATTAATGATAATCAAAAAGAATTTTGTTACTGTATATTTGTTTTCACTTTGAGTAAACAATTCTCGCTTGGATGTTAACAAAAATGAAAAATTTACTCAAAACCCTTTTATTAAAAAATTCTCACTTTGATGTTAACAATTTCTCACTTCAAACTTTAAACCCTGTAAGCAAATTATTTACTTATACCTTGATACTTATTTAAATTTTAAAAGGTTTTCTTCCACATTTTTAATTGAAAAGTCTTTGATCGAGTCCTCAAAACTAATTTGACGAAAGAAATCTGCTTCTATACTCCGCGGAGACAAGAAATCAAGCCTGTGATGTTGCATTGTTGTTCTGTTGGGATTTTTAATTCGCTTGAGTTGAGAAAATGGATACTTATCTGTACAATTTGTGACTATTAATATTAAAAACACACACAATGCAATTTCTACGCACATTCAAACTTGTCTTCTGAAATTACTTTTTAAAGTTCAGCATGACTGAATCTGGTTTTTACAATGTTTGTTGCACTGAACTTATTGTGTACGTATAAGTGAAGCTGTTGAAACTCGTCAGAGAGGTTAGTGTCCAAGTCCTCTTGGTAAGCATCAATGAGCTTTTGGGAACACTGAGAGTACATTCTAGTTTCAACAGATGAAGTGACATCATCTGGCATAACACTTAGAAAAAATTGTTTGCTATTTCTTATCTGGGTTTCTAGTTTGTCAACAGTTGAGGAGAAGGTGGTGATACGCAATTTACCTCTGGGATTCACATCTACTTCTTGTGCATCTCCATCATTGAGTACCTTTTCTTTGACACGTTTGCGAGTTTGAGCTGTACTGTAATCAACCACTGGTAGTATTTCTTTTGCAACCGCTTCAAATCTTTCACATTCACCCCTTCAAGTACGTAGTTGGCCAGCTAATGACCCGTACATATCTGCACATGTTTCTAAGTTCCCTTCCTCATTTTGAAGAGCATGACTTACTTCAGGAAACTTTTACCAGATTTCATCCTACATCATAAACGTAAAAACAAATTCTAGCTCTTGCATCTTATTTACCAAGCGTGTTAAGGCGTGCGTCGTAATCTGAGGATCGCGAGTTCGCATCTTGGTAGCGCCAAACATACTTGCCCTTTTAGCCGTGGGGGCGTTATAATGTTCCGGTAAATCCCACTATTCGTTGATAAAAGAGTTGGCGGTGGGTTGTGATGACTATCTGCCTTCCCTCTAGTCTTACTGTGCTAAATTCGGGACGGCTAGCACAGAAAGCCCTCGAGTAAGTTTGTGCGAAATTCCAAACAAAATCCTTTTGTGACTGGTCTTCAACTGGACATTCTAAAGCTTCTAAAATCTTAAAGAAAGGCTTAAAAATTGCTGTTGTTGCCACAGCATGTGTCTCTCATCTGATATCAGAGAGGGATTTTAGCAAACTTTCACTTCTAAGATCAGCTTTAAGAATTTTCCACTGGCTGAAAAATAATTTTTAAAGCCAAAGCATTGTAGAGAAAAAATTGCCTCTTGACAGCAGTCAACAGCATTTCGGCCTACCAGATTTAGTAAATGGGCTGAACATGGTCACATATATGCCAATATTATTTTCTTCTAACAATCTTTGCTGAATCCCCTTATAACGCCCAGCCATGTCAGCAGCATTGTCGTAAGACTGACCCTTACATTTTGAAAAATTAAGATTGCAAACTTCACGTAAGTACTACAATACCTGGTTTGCCATTTCCTCACTGGTTTGGTTTTTCATTTCCAAAGTATCGAATTATAATACTTAACTGATCAATATGTGATAGATTTGGGGTCGAATCAACTGACAAGCTAAAATAACCAAAAGAAATTAATTCATCAACAGTGAACGCGTGGACCTTCTGAGCCATTTGTTCAATGCGTGCTTTATAGGTGGTTTTGGAAAAGTAATAAGAATTTCCACATTTCAAAATGTGCCTTGCTAAAATTGATCAAACTGACATATGAGCTTAAACAGTCCTAAAATAATTCTCATTCTGCAATGAACCAAATGTTTCATCTGTTTCTCGAAAAGGCAGACACGTTCAGCTAACGTACGAATAACATCTATAATATACTCCAAGACATATTCCCAGTAATTGCACTCTTCTTTAATTTGTTTTACAACTGTTGTGGCAAGTCTAAGCCTTGTCTGCTAGTTAAGTATGTTAGCATAGAGTCGTGGTAAGTAGTGTTCCTTTCATTACGATCAAATACAATAGTATTTCGCAAATCACTAAACCCAACCAAACGCTTGTAAAATTTCGAGACAAAATATGTACAAACAAAGCAATAACCTGGCCCTGTTGATGGTGAATACAATAACCACTCTCTCTTGTATTTTTCACCATTGGCTTTTACCCCAAATAAAAGTTTTTGTGAACAGTGTCTCGTTGGTTAGCCACTTTCAAAAGTCCGGCAAGATGTGACAAATGGACCATTGTGATGTTCACAGTCAGTGGGTCCACAAAAAATCATTTAAGCCACATCATCACCACAAAAATAAAGTCACAACCCTTGATCTTTTACTTTAGTTTCTCTATCTTTTGTAGACTGAAGCATTTCATCATAGTCAAGTAGATTTTCATTTTCAGCAGTTGTTTCAACTTCAGATTGTCTTGTAGAGCAACTTGCATCAACATTAACACTAGAAATATCAGGAGAATTTACAGGGAAAGTGAGATCAGTTGTGAGACTTGTGCCAGTTGGGCCAGCCTGTGACACCTCAACGCCATCATGATGTTCTGACCTCAAAGTGGACAAAGTGGTATTTGTATGTGTGGTGCTTGGTTCAACTTCAATCTTGTCAGAGTCAGATGCAGTACAAGTGACACTGATGGCGGAGATGGGTTTTGATTTGGAAGATCATGTTGTGTAAGTTGAGTGAGAATATTAGTCAGCTTTTTAGTCTTGACTACTAAATCAAAAGCCTTTCGTTGGTTCTTTTTTTTTGCGAGTTTTTTCTTTTGTGTACCGCTTAATTGAACACGTTTCATTTTGCAGCCTGAAAAGTACAGAAACAAAAATAAAATAATACGGTTCATATATAGTTATGATGATTAGAAAAACACTGAAATTCATTAAGAAAATGTTGGTAAGATAGTCGAACATACTAAATTCTAGGTCTACATTGAGAGAAAGATTGTCAGAAAGTTATTATTAGCCCTAAATTCATCACCACATAAACATGAAATCATAAGTATCTTTATTGATATGCTGCATGCTGATTGGTTGAAAACCATTCGAGACTGGCTCAAATCCATTTTAGAAGAATTAGTTTCCAGTCGTTGAAAAAGTTTCATTAAATTTATGACGTCAGAAGAATATAATTGTGATCTCCATTTCTGTATCCAAATATTGCATATTGGACAAACTTTTGTTGCCTATTCATCAATGGCGTAAATATATTTGTCCGCTAAGTAAATCTCAGCTTCAGATCTGTTTATATTAATGCACAATCACAAGGGAATTCATACATGCTCAAATTCTCTTATACAGGTTGTTCGGAAAGTCACTGTTCACTTATATATTTATTAAGAGATGTATTTCAATATGGAATACAGGAGGTAAGTGTGAATGGAAATTATAAACAATGTGAAAAGTGACCTCCGTTGGCATCAATGCAGGGCTGGATCTTTCTTATTTTGTTTCTAAACACCCCTATCAGTTGCTGGCTTTAAGTAGACTGAATGAATGCTGTTATTGCTACTTTCAAGTCATCCAGCGTGCGCGGATGATCTCGATACACTGCAGATTTTGCTGCTCCCCATGGATAAAAGTCTAATGGATTAAGATCAGGTAAGCGTGGGGACCACACGTCTTTGGAAATAATGCAATCTCCAAAACATTCCTTAAATAACCGCATAGATCTGTGAGATGCGTGAAACCATGAGTAATTAATTTCATCACTTGTCACTTGACCGATGAAGGTGTGAAGAATTTTCGAACAATAGCGTTCGCTGTTAATTGTGTTTATAAAGAAAATAGGGCAAACATTCGACGTCTGGAAATCGCAACCAACACACCAACCCTGAAATCATGTAGGGGTGTTTCATGCAAACTGTGAAGGTTATTGGATGACCACAATATTGAATTATGTGAATTAACGTAACTCAAGAGATGGAATCATGCTTCATCAGTGAAAAAGGTCACATCCAACACATTAACTGTATTTTATTTGATAAATCGGTTAAATCATCTGCAAGAGCGTATTCGTTTTTCATTATCAGTTGCTTCCGGTTTTTGTTCCGCTATTATTTTGTATGGGAAAAGTTTTTCTTTCTTTTTGACGACCTTATGAGACCAGTATTATACTGCTGAGCTAACGTTCGTAATGATTTTGATAGAATCTACATCACACTGTCAGAAATATTCATCAGTTTCTCCTCCGATAGCTTTGCTGGCCTTCCACAGCATTTGACATCATCCACTAATTCTGTTTCCCGAAACTTATCAACAAGGTTAATAACTGCATTGCGATGTGGAACTAGTATGTCTGGGAATTTTTCAGCAAATCGCTGTTGCACCACATGTGTGTATCTACCACTTTCTCGGAATACGTGTTTGACGAGCACGACACGTTCTTCAGCTGTTGAAACGATACTGGGATCAAAATCTGAAATATAATAAAATATGATTACAAAACTGCACAGTGACTTTTCGAACACCCTCTAGGCTATATATGTAATCTATGAACATGGCATTGCTTCAGTGGCACTTCTTTCTATTATTTTCTTGGTATGATGTATTTTAAAACTTGTACTCACACACAAAGGAAATTTTTTTACAAGTTGTTTGAAGCCAAAAATTACGGCTCAGAAAGCTTCAGTGAGAAATACACTTACAATGCAATGCTAACAAAAATAAAACTAAAACAAACGAGACAATAACCCAAATATAACATGCGAAAACAGAAGTCGGAGAAAAACATGCACACATGGCACCATTTCGTTTGATTTATGTTTTTGAGGTATTAAAGTTATTTTACTGTGGATGTGACTGAATAAAGTAGTCGAAGGTAAAACAAAACAGTTCCATTGCCTATAATTTCTTATAATTCGCCACAAAAGCAGGAATGAGTGAAAAAAATATTTCATCTTCAAGGTCAGACATCACATAATAACATACGATCATCTTTTACCTGAAGTTTTATCAATATTTATACTGCTGTTTACAGTAATATTTCGCAAATCAATAACTTCTTACTTCAGAAACATAGTTTAATAGTTTTGGGAAATTTAAATCACTCACCGAACCAAAGAAAACATTTTCTTTAACAATTCAGAGTAAAGTCAAACACAACAGGAAAAAACAGTCACGAAACAATAGACTAAAGTTGAATGTGGCAGTGAAAGAGTTAAGGGCATGAGAGCTAAGGGAAAAACGCTGTAGTTCCACTCCTTTCCCTTGGTGCTCGAAGCACGTGCATATGTTGTTAATCCAGGGCTGATGACCAAAAATCATTTAGTTGTAAGTCAGATTCTAATACGTGGACATAAAGCGATGTAACCATCAGATCCAACTTTTATCCTCCAAAGTACACAAACTTTACCACTGCCTTATGCAAGCAGTACTTTATAAAGGAAAGGCATACTGCAACAATGTTCAAATTATGCCTAAGGTAATACTTTCCATTAAAACAATACAAAACACAGCTTTTTAAATTCACGAAAAAAACATTCTTAGAAAGATAACGTGATTTCTATTCCATATTAACTGTATAGGAGTGTCTTTCTTCACAAAAGCCTAATATTCTGCACGAAAAACATAGGTGAGCTGAGGGAACTTTTAAGCCTAACGTTCTGTAAAAAAAACAAGTGTAAGATGTAAGAACCCTTCGGCCTGACACTCTTTAAGAAAAACATATATACATTTACGACATAAAGTGTTCGTACCCTGCGTTCTGTGTAGTTTTTTAACTTAAAAAGTATCACGATTAGGACAATGAAAGTAAAGTATATTGTAAACACTAATCTAACATACATCTACATAAATTTTTATGTAAATTGATTGACAAATAAACTGTTCTTAAACAAATAACCAAACATAGGAGGTGCAGAAAGTATTCGTGCGTCCACTTTAATGGTCAGTTGTGAAGCCTTTTACGTGAATTACTTGGCGCAATCTCTCCTCATAGCCCTCCATGATCGTTTTACAGTACTCGACTGGAATTTTCTTCCATTCTTCTTAAGAAAAGGCCTCCATATCTTGCGAGTTTTTGAATGACGCTGATGAACCCTGATCTTCAACTAATGCCAAACGTTTTCAATTGGGTTCAAATCGGGTGACTGTGATGGCCACTCCAGAACACTTATATGCTTCCTCTACAACCAGTATTGCACATATTTCGATGTGTACTTAGGGTCATTGTCATAATGGAAGATCTAACGACGCCCAAGCCGCAAGTTCCAAGCATCATTTTGGATATAAGTGCCTGATATATCAACGTACTCTTCTTTTTTCATGATTCCGTTTACACAGTGAAGGCTGCTTACAGCAGAAGAGCTGAAGGAACCCCATAGAATGATCGAGCCACCTCTGTGTTTAACTGTAGGGACAGTGATCTTTGGAACATTTCGTTCCCCGTTGTTACAGAAAATACAGCGAACATCATTGTGCGTGAAAATCTCGATTTTAGTTTCGTCTGACCAAACAATACTCTTCTAATAGGTAGAGGGTTTAACTACATGCTTTCTTGCATACCTCATTCGTGCTTCTAAATGAACAGGCTTTAAATATGGAGTTCTACGAGGACGGCATGCTTTGAACCCAGAAGAGCGTAACATGTTCGTAACTGTAGAGGTACTTACTTCAACCCCAGTTTCCTTTACCAGTCGTTACATGTTAAACGAGGGTTCCTGATAACTTCTCTCAGAACCCGTCTCTTGGTTATCTTTGGAATTTTGGTGGGGCGTCCGAAAAGAGGGAGTTGAGCATTTGATCCTGTAAGCTTAAACTTGGCAATTATTGTTTATTTTTTTTATTTCACGCAAAAGCCTTGGTGATCAGTGGAAACCAACACACTGTAACTCTCAACATCACGTGGCACTAATAGTTTCATACAGAGATAGAAAGTTGCATCTGAATGTATTTCTGAAACACATTCATTGTTTTCTTCAAAACCAACTTTTGAATTATGGAGTATATGTTGTTGAGCTGGTATGTGATTAAATGTTCTGAAAATGTGTACTTCAATGTGATTATTTTCAGGAGACATGATTATTCTGGCAAAATTCATAGTACTCTTATCTCTTTATAATGAATTAGATGTTTGGATTTCTGTAACATAGATGGTGTTCTACTCAGATCATTCAGTTTATGTTATATTAAATTAAAGTTTGGAGATGACTTGTTTCGATAATGAAAACAAAAGTACAAAATTTAACAAAATTATGAAAACATAATCTTGTTAAAACATTTATATTATTTATCCATTCAAACAGTATCCAAAGTTTATTTTTTTTAAAAATTAGGTTCCTTGTCATAAAACTTAAATATTACATTAATCAAGCCAGTGGTGTATGAGTTCATTTTGAGTTCTGAACTGCAAGTGGCTTCTTGTGATAATATTTACTTGAAAACAAGTCAAATTGCACAATCTGGAACTTTCCTGGTTCACTCATGTTGTTGCAAGCTTTTACAATAAGGAAAAAACACTTATTGTTGTTTTGTCTTTCATGATGTGGATTTAATTCCAGAATGTCCCCGTCACATCTACACTTGTTCCAAACAATCCAGATAGGTTTTCTGCACTGGACACTTTCAGATATGTGTAAAAAAATTAAAATGATTTTTTTATGAAGTCACAAAAGTACGTTATATTTTACAATGTGTTTGTAATTCAACTGAATAGATAAATATAATGCAAATAATAGTTTTATTGTGAATGGAAATAAGTAGTTACTGTTCCAGTATGACATTAAATAGGTTTGTTAAAGTACATAATTACACTATTGTGTATGCTATTATTTTTGGAAATTTTATATGGATGTCATTGGACTTTGGACTTTTATCATTTTGTAATCTTGTATTCTTTGTTTATGCAATATTTGTTTATCTTATGCAATATTCAAACTGCATAATAAACAGATGTATTTTAATTCATTACATAAATATTACTTTGCATTATGGTTTGTTGGACTAATGTATTAAATTCACAGATATTTAAGATCAAACCATTGTAATCCATGGATTATAGTTGGAATTATTTCTCTGATATACTAATTTTTAAAACCTTCCAGCTTTCGTTGGACAAGTATTTTTATCATTTGAACACCGCTTTGCACATGGATTTCTTAGCATCAAATTAGACTGACATTTGAAGTACAAATACTTTTCTAATACATTTGATTTTTTTGTGTGAAATGGGCCTGTACATCACTGTAAAAGCTTGTGTTACGTATTTTTTATGTTTTAAGTTCTTCGTAGACTAAACGCAACAGAAAAACACAGATAACAGCTTGTATAATTTATTACACTAAACTATTAACAAATATAACAGATATAACATAAATTATATGATAACAGTGACAGATATTAAATACAACATTCGAAATTAATTACAAAACAAAATAAAACTAGTTTCAAACTTCAAGATTTATCACAATACAAAATGGTACTGGCCTGTATCTAATATAATGATCTAAAATGAAAGTCTCAAATTCCAGTCTAGGGTGTGAATTTGGTCCCACGAAGAAATTCCGAAACAGTTCACAGTTCAATAAATTCGCCGTCTCTCAGCACAAGCAGTAATTCAGATGTATCGTAGAGATTGACGAAATAAAATCACAGCTTCCGTAGATCTAACTTCAGTCACAAATTCAAGTTGAGTATTCACAGCAAACACTTAATCTTTCCCAAATAACTAACTCTCTTCTTTAGAAATAGAACTGATGTCTGAATCTCACTCTTTTTCTTCGAATAAAACTAATGACTGAATCTCTCTCTTGTCTCTCGCATCTTTGTCTGTTTATATATTGTAGGCCTAAACTCCCCGAAAAACCGCGAAAATTCTACAGGTCTCCAGAGCAATCCACGCATGTCCGTTCTTAAACGAGGCTACACGTCTAGACACGTAGTCACCAGCACTTCATTTACAAACATATGATTGGTCTACTTAATTCAAGAAAATTCTAAATGTTACCCTAAATGAATAACAAAATATTAGTTTAAACTTCGAAACAATAATATCAATATGGAAAAATGAATAATAGAAATGAAAATTTAAACACAACACGACATGTTGTCGCTTACAAAATATTTACACATATACATAACACTTGTCTTACACACATATAAATCAGAAATATAGTCAACATTCCTTTTTCAGTGCAGAATCAATCCATTAGACTGACTGTATACACTGTAAGTTAATAAACTGTTTTTTAAATCCTTTCAACCCTCACTTCTATCTTTATTAGCCATGCAATTTATGCTTAAATGTTTTTATATTTGCTTAAGTAAAAACATTTTTCTAGCTTATTGAAATTTTAGTGTTATTCACAAAATTGATTTGAACGTGTTATTATGATTCATTAAATTTTTTCAACGTATTCTGGCTCATTTCATTTTACTGTGAGCCCTTAGCACATATAACTAGATAACTGATGTGAATTTTTAAGAAACATCATATTTACACTTAAGAATTTTTAAATATGCAAATAAGTTTCAATTATTTGTCAGTAATTGGATTTTTTAATGAGAAAAAGTAAAAGTCGTACTTATCAAAGTAAAACGACAGTCTAAAGTCTTTTTTCTTACTTGCCATTTTAAAGATTTAAGTTTGATTTAGCGGTTCATAAAAGTAATGTCTAATAACTAGGAAAGACTGAATGTTTATGTGGTTTTTTGTCATGTATACAACCAGATGTTTTTGTGTTTTGTAATTGATGTCAGTATCCAGAATCTCGTACTTTATAAACATATTTAAAATGTCAAATAAAAACACTATAATTTGTCACATGGCAGTTGTTTTGTAAATTCTAACTAGATATTCATAAACAAACTTAGAATGAGGGTAAATGCAACGGAGAATGACGATAAAATAAAGAAAACAATGATAATCATAGCATTTAGCTCAACTGATAGAATGTTAGAAAATTTCAGTATAACAAAGATCACACACTATGATGTTTTTTTATCCATTTGTTAATGCTGATAAAATATTCATCTAAAAATGTTTAACATAAACATCCATGTTTTCATCTTACTTAACTTTCTTGCATTCTTTCAGTTCTTCATGGATCTTTCAGGTATTTGATATATGTTTTTGTAGACACCTACAAACTAGAAACAAGTTTCACTTCTGCATTTAGTATGTTTACACCGCTTACTTCCATTCCTTTAACATCTCACTTTTACATTCATCAGTATTTCAACAAGAAAACTGCTTCTATGTCTATTTTTAAATTTCATATTTTCTTGTTATTGAGTAATTATCCACTGTTAGTTTTTTACACTAATTTTATAGCAGATCATTTATATACTACACATAGAGAAAAATAAAAAGTATATTTATATATAAGTAAAATAATATTAATCCTTCAGATCATATGCAAGATCTGTTCTTCAAAATGTTAAGTGAAATAGCTTTTACAGAAACATTTATTGCATACAGACAGTTCTTTGATAAGAAAATCTAATTGTTTAAGCCAATTTCTGTGGAAATAAGAAGCATGTACTTTAATAACGATGTGTAATATTACATGATGTTATACAAATTTTGTTCCCGCAGAGCATGTGTTATTTCTTAATTGCTTATATTGTAAAAATACGGAAAATGTCCATTATTCCCCTCAATCTTTGCTTTTGTGACCTGGATAAAGAAATTTAGATATTAACTTATTTTCGATATCAAAACGGATTTACACATTTTCATTTTCATAAGGTTTGAATAAAACAACATATGAATCAAGATTTACGTGTATTTATACTGAAGTTATGCAAAAATTTTCAGAAGTGAGTAGTTTCTCGAGATTTGAGACTGTAATGTAAATAACTTTCACGTATCTTAAAAGAAAGGCCTGGCATGGCCGAGCGCGTTAAGGCGTGCGCTCGTAATTCGAGGGTCGCGGGTTCGCGCCCGAGTCGCGCTAAACATGCTCGCCCTCCCAGCCGCGGGGGCGTATAATGTTACGGTCAATCCCACTATTCGTTGGTAAAAGAGTAGCCCAAGAGTTGGCGGTGGGTGGTGATGACTAGCTGCCTCCCCTCTACCTTCCCTCACTGCTAAATTAGGGACGGCTAGCACAGATAGCCCTCGAGTAGCTTTGTGCGAAATTCCAAAACAAACAAATTAAAAGAAGTTTGTTTTTAATTCCAAATCATGTTCCATAATAACTTGCAAGTAAAATATGTCCAATATATTTTATACTAATTTCCTAATTTTTAGTATATTAGAAGGTCCATCTTCAAGTATAAGATTATTATGTTCATAGAAAAGTGTCTGGACAGCATTTTCAGTGCTGGTGAAGTTTTATAAGTTTTTACATGAGAATATAAATCGAATATTTGTTATATTGATTGTTTAGAATGTTTAATACCAGTGTCACAACTTTGGCTTTGCTGTATAATATATTATTTCTTTGAGAGATGAAAACTTCTGTATCCGTTATAAAGAAATATATGAAAATATAAAACAGCTCAAACTTGTAAATATTCATTCTATTCTTTTGTATTAGCCTGAATCGTTGGGCACGATTCGCAATAATATATGAGTTTAAACTGAAAGAATTAGTTACATTTGTATCATGAGAATCGTGATAAAAAAATTAAGGACAAAAATTTAGACATTAAAAAGGGATGTTTGCGTTTGTCATAAATACGTTTTCAACATTTTGCGCGAGATATAGGGAGTAATTATGAAAAAAAAGTCTTAAACAAGTTGAATCTAATTGTAAATTTTTATTTCTTTCTAAGTGCAATGAAATTCCGAAAATAATCTCATTTACTTTATTTCACAAGGTACAGTCACTGACAAACTGGAGATATATTTTTCATGTTAGTCTTACATTAATCACTGGTTTTTTATAAGAGCAAAATTAAATATGTATCGTTAATGATTTTCTTTAAAACTGTCTCCTTACCTGAAGTTGCTGTAAATTAACAAACGCATTGCTGGTGTGAACGTGCTTTATAGACACAATGACAAAAAGAACATACGCTTGGTATGTAAAGTGAAGAAAAAATGCGGTCAACCAACATTCAGTTTTTTACATTGTGTAACAGAACAGTGGCGAGTACAATAAATAAACAATTTATTATTATTGTAAATTAAATTTATCTTTGAAAGCAACAAGATAAAGTTACACATGTCCCTTACATCACTGTAATATCGCATTTTTTCTTCCTGTTAAGACAAAGATATTAACAAAATTATTTTGAATTTCGCGCAATGTTAGACGAGGGCTCTCTGCGCTAGCTATCCCTAATTTAGTAGGATAAGACTTAGAGGGAAGGCAGTAGTCATCACCACCCACTGCCAAAGTACGAATGAGGGAATTGACCATCACATTATAAAGCCCGAACACCTGAAAGAGCGAACATGTTTCGTGTGACTGGGAATCAAACTCCCAACTCTCAGATAACCAGTCGAACGCCTTAACCAGCTGGCCGTGCTGGGCCTTTTACTAAGCATCTATGAAGTAAGCAACATACATAAATGACCAAAACTTTAAGTGCTTTCTTTAATTCACAGATAATTACGAGGAGCAATTGATTATTTTTAACAACACTAATTATCAGTATATTATTCATATATTTTCGTTTTGTAAATTTGAAACAGGGAACATGATAATCTATTGGCATGACAATATTCTGAAGCCTGGATGGTGGATTTCTCTTTGGTGCATTGGTATTTTTCAATTGGAAAGTTGTAAAACACTGGCAAGAGATACCAAAGTACAAATGTTGTTATCCCGAATTTAGAACTATTAATCAAAGGCGGGACAGCCATTCAACAGCACGTGTTACCTTGATGACAAGTTTGATTTACCTTCACAGTTTTAACGCTTATAAAATTAAAAAAGTATTTAACATTTTATCTTGCAAACTGTGGCTAGAACATTGGATCATTTGGTGGGCAAACCAAATTGCACCAAATAGGGTGTGAAAACGCGATAATTAGTGATATTAGTTTATTTTGATATTTGCGGAAAATCAGAAGATGGATTTTGGGTCAAGCCTTCTCTAATTTCAAATTCATAAACTAAAAACAGTTACCTTCCACCACCACGCTGACTACTCCAATTGAATAACAAGAATATGCTGTTTCTGTTATATCGCACCTCACCTACGACTCTTTGAGAGTCGCGATTTATTATTAATTCCTAGCTTTTGCGGTAAAAAGTAAAATATTGAATTTACAATTCGACATGTTAATCACTGAACCAAGCATCATTCCCAACCTTATTTTCACAATCTTATCGCTGAAATGCCAGGATGATAAAAATAGTATCATTTAATGTTTAATATTTTAATTTTGGTTCTAATGAGTAACATTTTTAAGTTAAACATGTCTGTCTTAGAAATATATACTTTTAAAAAAGCTATTTTAAGATAACATGTTTAAGAGATAGGTCCTGTATGTGGAAGGAAACAAAAGAAAATTCGTGGCATGTACAAAAGATTTGAAGATAGAGAAGCTTCAATAATTCCATAATTTCACACATTTGTATTTGGGGGTGAAATGTGAACAATTTATTTGTAGGATAAAATTGTATTACTCGTTCTAAACCAGCTCAGAGGTAAACGTATATATCAGTTTTATATTGTATATATTATATTTATATTATAACCCTTCTAGGGTTTGGGTTATGGATGTTCTTTAAGAGAACTCAAAGTGTGTTGTAGATGGCGTTGAGTAGCCATCACAGTTTTAGCCTCTCAGCTAAAAAAATTAAGAATAATATCACGTATAATATCAATAATTTTAAACAGTGTGATAAGTATTGCGCTGACCAATATGCCACAACTAATAAGTGTTTTCTTCACGTGGATTTAGAATTACATATAGTCCCATCCATTTCTTCAAATACATGCACATATCTCATCACAGTGCAAAGTATAACACGATTCGTCTGTGTGCAAGATGTTTGTCTTTGTGACCAATACATGTTCGTCAAACCACACAACAGGTTATGTATTATAAAACACAACTTTATAAACACGTTCCTGGTTGGCTTGCTGACTTGTGCAGTTTCTATACTGATTTGATTGTTAGAACCTAACACTTTTATTAAACTCCTATTGACAAATTCTCATGATCATTATAACTACCTTTTTTAACAGTCAGTATTAAATAATAAATTTTATTCCATTTTGTCATTTCGACTTCTTAGCTGGTATGCTTTGTTTTTGAATTTCACGCAAAGCTACACGAGGTCTTGCAACGGAAGACTGGAAAGAAGGTAGGTAGTCTTCATCACCTACTATAGTACTACTCTTTTACTAACGAATAATGGGATTGACCGTAACATTATAACGCCCTCACGGCTGAAAAGGCGAGCATGTTTGGAGCAACGGGGATGCGAACCCGCGACCTTCAGATAACGAGTCGCACGCCTTAACTTTCCTGACTATGCTGGTCCTACAAATGGTGAAGAGTGTTAAGAATGTGAATAAAATATCTTATTTTCATACAAGGAAATAGTTTACAAACAGTTATTTAAGTAGTTGATGTAAAGATAAGAGAAAGATAATTTTAATAATTCTTTCTCACTTTCTGTTACTATCTTTTTCAAATAATTAAGATATGATTATTCTAATGTTTTGTATTTATAAAACTTTTGTACATTAGAAATCAGAAAGTAAATAAAAGATTGTAGTTATGTTGCATAATTTTCCCAAGATAGAAAATCTACGAATAGAGGTTTTGAAGAAATTTATTTTTCTATTGTTTGAAATGTGAACAGTTTCTTTATATTACAACTGCGAAAAAAGTTAGGTTTGTTTTTAGCAGAATACGTTTAAACCAACATCATCAGTATTTATTTTCACAGCAAAATGTTGAAGTGGTGAAGGCTTTCATATTGAATATTGAGTTCAAGTTGTACGTATTGTACAGTTCTCTTGTACACGTTGTGTCAACGTCAAGTTATTTTGTCCTGAACTTCAATATAAGTATGAATTATAAAGCTTTAATTTTGTTCGTTTCAGTTTTTTACATATATACATCTACTCGCTTATGGCATTATTACGAATAAACATTCGACATTCCAATCTATGTTTTTCGCGTTAACAAGCCAGGAAAGACTTTTTAAGCTTCATTCTTTGACCGCGATTGTTTTACCAACGTGTCTAATTTTTTGCGAGTTATACACGGTATACAACACACTTGAATTCAACTGTCAGAGACGTCTGAAACCTATATGGCGAATTAGCCGTCAATGGTTTAATATCTGTTATTCCAGATTCAAATCAAGTTCAAACTACTTTAAAGATACCAAATATCGGTTTTCTCTACTTTTGGTGGTGAGGTCGAAGATATTTCATTATTTACCCTTGCACTTAACAACAAACGAACAAGTTCTTTGAAAACAAACGTGACTATTATAGCGATGATTTGTTTTTGGTTTTAAAAAAATTCTAAAACACATTTTCACTTTTAAAACTCGAAATTCAAGACAGTTTTTCTTATTGAAACATTTTGTGTAAATGTAATTCACAATATATATTTAATTTTTAAAAAATCAACAGTGGGTTCTTTTCTTCGGAGCTAGGTACCGAATAAACCACAACAGATATTTAATTGAGATAACAATAGGATACTGTGGTCTTTATTCTAACACAACTTGAAATTCAACACTTTTATTGCTTTATGAAGTTTTATTTTCTGGATAAAAGTATCAGACAATTAGAAAAATATCGAAAAGAAGAAAATCACAACAGATTCAGATTATTACATTATAGGTAATATGTAAATGTTGGTCCACATCAGCTGTTAAGTGATCCGTCTAAGCTGTAACTATAAACATTAAAATAATTAAATTCTAACGTGTATTCACTCAGAAAAAAAACAAATGCATTGCATCATATATCAGTCAAAACAATTAATACTAAATATAAGGGAAAATAACAAAATACTGACCAGTTTAAAAAATAAACGATATAATTTATTTTTTAATATTTCCACCATATGAGCGTATGCACCTTTGTTTAGTAGCCATAAAACTGAAAAGTTGAAAACCATTTTAGCTGCTAGAATAAAAAAATGTATTTTTATTTCAGATATTTCTGTTTCATTATATTAGTTGGTTTAGATTTGATACATTTGTTTGATATTTCTCCAGTCATATTTCATTCCTCAATGTAAAGTGTTGCTATATTGTTATAAGTGTATAGGGATAAATACAACATATGTTTCTTCGGTGTACATCAAACAGATAAAATTAATTGCTTCAGAATTACTATCCAAAAATGAACTGCAACTGAAGCCTTATAACGAGAGTTAACTATGTCATTTAGTTATAGTATTTTAACTGTGGAGTACTTAATCAGACTATGTAAGGATATATAGGTTTTAATAAGTGTTTTGTTATCTTCGTTTTAGAATTTGTTTGTTTGTTTTGGAATTTCGCACAAAGCTACTCGAGGGCTATCTGTGCTAGCCGTCCCTAATTTAGCAGTGTAAGACTAGAGGGAAGGCAGCTAGTCATCACCACCCACCGCCAACTATTGGGCTGCTCTTTTACCAACGAATAGTGGGATTGACCGTCACATTATACACCCCCACGGCTGGGAGGGTGAGCATGTTTAGCGCGACGCGGGCGCGAACTCGCGACCCTCGGATTACGAGTGCACGCCTTAACGCGCTCGGCCATGCCAGGCCTTTCGTTTTAGAAATTGCATGTTAAACTAAAATATAAAGAAGAAATATTAAAATATAGCCATATAATTTTATAACATTAAAAATCTGTAAAATAAAAATATAATTTTATTTTTAACTTTTTATACTACGAAAATATAATAAATATGAAAAAAACATAAAATTTTGATAATATTCTTTTAAACGCCTGATATACTTTACTTAAATTGAAGTTCAACATCTGTGGATAATTGCAATAAGCTCCAACCGCTCGATATGCAAAGTGCCAGTTTATTTGAAAGTATAACATATTTTGATGTGACTATAAATAATAATGTTTTTGTACTTTTCAGCACAAAAGACGTGTCGTAGTTCAGCGTTAGTTGTTTAGTTTGTGTCTAAAATATTGGTAAAAAATCCGTATTAACTTACGTCTTCAGATACATTTTTCAATTATTCCAATGAGTAAAGATTCTGGATTCTCTCGAGCTGCTTCCAAATTCTCAGCGATACAGTTTTTGAATTGCTTCAAAAATAGATAAATAAGATATAATGTTAAGAAATGTTTTATAAGAGAGAAAAGCTTTCATAATTGTAATTTGTATTTGTATAAAGCCTTAAAGTAAATTTTATTTACGGTAGGTATATATATCACATAACTCATTTTTCAATAATTTACTGCAACTACAAGCATTTGGTTCATTTCACAAATAAGTTAGTGGAATTATGAATGCATAAAAATGGAGTTCTGCAGAACATATATCAAGAGTTTCTAATATCATGGTTATTTTTACATTTCACGAAATTAATTGTTATATTGTATATAACCCATATATAGGGTTCAAACTATGCCTAGCTTCAAAAGTGACACAAGACTCAAATTTTATTTTGTAGGTGATTTAATTACCACAGCAACAAAATTATTTTCTTTCCGTACTCTAGAGAAACTAGTAACTTTATATAACAATGAGATTATAACACACTTGAAATATAAAAGAAATGAGCTCTTTGAACTCTACAGATATGTTTCCAACTTAACTTTTTCGTACAACGCATTGAAATAAATTTTGATTACCCAAGTAAACATTACACCATAATTTCATAATATTTAATCATCACCTGCATATTCGCTTCTTGTCCTTCATTACAGACCTCATTCCAAAATTCGTCCAATTTGTCTTCAGAAACTATATTTTTTTTACAAGTCTCAACTGCATCTGGAAGCTTGAGATGAAAAACACTTTCTGTTGCATCAACGTTAATAACACATTCTACATTTTTTGTGACGTTTAACAGAAAACTTAAATTCATATCTTGAGAACGATATAATTGTTCTAAATTTTATTTTCTCAATTTTAAATTATGCTTTTCTTCTGGTTCTTTGAGACCAAATTTTAGACAATTTATGAATACTTTTCACGATATTGAAGTGCAAAAATATCCTTAAATACTTTCTTAACATATTTGAATACTGTCGTTATAAATTTTCATTCTTAACATTTAATTTTATTGCGTCAAACTTGTACTCAATATGAATAACTTTTAAAGAATCATTCGAATATCAAGAAGTCTTGATACAGAAGAGAATGTGTGTCAATCAAATAAAACATTGTTTCCATAAATCTTAATGAATCAAAGAAATGATCAGTTTTAACACTCCAAATACTTATCCAAGATGCCTGTCTACCAAATATTTTTCTCTCGCACTTTCTTATCTCTTTCATTTTTTCAGGATTTTCCATATTCTTCTCTGAATAAAAATACGTGTTTGATTTACTTCAGAAGGATATTTTCGTCGTGTTACATACAAGGTTACGTAAAAAAATACTTGATTTAATTGAAGGAAGAAGTTGTACTATTTTGTCCCAAAAATATATCTTAACATTTATACGTAAATAGAAATGTACAACTTTAACGAAATTATTCCAGAAGTCCATGTATATTACAGTTAAAATAGTCTGTGGAAGTATTTTTAATCGAACACTCGAATCCTTGGAGCCATTGGAAGTTGTGACATATAAAGGAGACAATTTTGATATTTTCACATGTATCGTAGTGTTCTTGTGCACATAAAGAAGTTTACTTCAATAATATTCTATTTTAGTTTCTGTTGCTTTGTTTTTAATGGTAAATTACAAAAAGATACTATTTACTCAAGTAATACAATTTATTATATCTTATATGGTGATAAATATTGCAAATGAACTTACTACACATCAGTTGCACGCCAACATCAATAGTGTTGCCTTTGGCCATCGCCAGGCTTGCGAGAACAACAAGAGTTACAAACAGAACTTTCATGTTGACAATATTGCTATTTTCATAAAAATGTCAGTTTAGAAAACCCTTTTTATATCATTTATTCAACATTTTTCATCCAATAGTTTAAATTAATTTCTAGTCAACATAAATTTGTTGGCATAGTTAGTGGCATCTCCACCAACCATTGCAAGTCTCTTCCATAGATTGGATGAACCGTGTTTGCTACAAACCAATAACAGAGTGATCTTTCTAAATTATGAGACTTCCATTCACATAATAATATCACGTGACTCACATCTGTTCTTTTACACTTTCATTCCTTGAAGAAGTTTCACTCTGTAAGAGGACGTTACACATATTACAGCTTTAAAAAATTTCCACGAAAGGACTTACATCTAATATACAGCAATATTAAATGGTATAAATATACAGTTTTGTTCTCTTGTGAACCGTATGAATTTTCTTGTGTGTCCTATAAACGCTCTTTGTGTTTAATCCAGTTCAAGTTTTGGAGTAACCGGTTATCTGTTTGACTTTATAAATCCTTCTTTTTCATGTTATTCTTAAAGCAGATATTTTAACATTAAATGCAAGTAATGAAACATGTATATTTAATACATTTTATCTTTTGAAAGGTTAGAAAAACAAAGACTAAGTTTCTGTAACAGTGAAAATAAATTTCAATTATCATTATTGTGCTTATAGTAAAAATGAAAAAAAATTTCTGAGCTCAGCTACAGAATTAATCTACTTTTAGAAACTTGCTTTTTGTATTTGACATCGTTAACCATAAGCTCAGTACAGATCGAAGATGAACACATACGTCGAAACTGGGGAATACGATGTGCTCCAATAATTCAGCTGCTGAGTTTGAAAATCTTTACTTATAACAATCTTTATTTAGTTTCACATGAATCGGTTAGCTTTATCAGATGAAAATATAAGATTGTAGTTTTTCTTTCAAATTCCAAATATTACGCTGTTAATTTTTAGCATTTGCATGATGTGTATACTGAATATTATCTGAAATATTCTTGTTAAGTATTTGACTTACTATTTTCTACACAGCAAACAATTCAGTTTAAATTCTGTTTCTACAATACAATACTTGTTGTTGTTTGAAATTATTGATTAATATTTTTAAGCGTTTTCTTGATTGTCAGAAAATGTTTCACATTTCGTGACTGTCCTGTACGTTTAAATTCCGGTATGCTTGACAAGTATGAGTAACAAATCAATTAGAATAATTTCAAAATATGAGAAGTTTGTGTGTTGTTGAGTGAAGTAAGGATATTTCTTAAATTAGAAATATTTCTTTATCAATATTTCAATTTAAAACGTAACAACAGTGAGAGTTTTAAAGTTACATATATTGATACAAAGTCCTGTTTGTTGGTTATATTGATGTATTACACATTGTAATATATGGGCTTTTACTTTTTTATCCATTTATCCAACATTCCCGTAAGTTCATATATTTAAACTTGAAGATGATCTTTAGTTTCGCCTCAATAAAAGACATAACTTGGATAAGTTCTACCAAAAATCTTGGGAATAAATCCATAAACTTGCCATTGATTCAGTTGGATCACTTTACAACTAAATAAGTCATCAACACTTTCGGTCCATGTTATGAAAATAATTATTTAGTCTAAGGGCAAGTTCAAAAATAATTTCTCTTGAAATTTATGAATGCTGGGTGTGATATAAGCATGACTGTGAAATCCCACTCCACGGTTTAAGAGTTTGTGATAGTTGCTGTTGTGTTTTATGAAAGTTTTAAATGATTATTCAACACGAGAACTAACTGTCAAGAGTTTCCTCTAGGAATTATCTAATACATAATTTTTTTTTACTTTTATGTATGTCACGAGCCTTTATCCTTTGAACGAAGTTAAAATGGTTTCAATATTTATATTTTATTACAGAGAAATATAACACTGGTAAGAAACGTCAAACAACAGTACTGTTTTATCAAACAAAACAGACATGTAAGTACAAAATGTAGTAACAGCGAAAAGTTATTCTCAAAGAACATCTGTACGATGAATATATATATTAACAATACAACCTTCATACTATGAATTGTCTTTCGTGCAACAGTATATTCATACCAAGAATAACACGCACATTTGTTTTTCTTGTCAATTGAAGACAAGAGTTTACAAAGGTGTTTGAAAATATCAAAAATATATCAGAAACTTCTGACACGTAAGATAACTCTTCTAATAATAAGTTTTTTAGACAGGAAGTAGCAAGAAACACATGAAATAGAAAGAAACGCGATTCTTAACTTTGTGAAATAAACAACAATTTTAAACATCAAATAAAGTTCCATCAGTATTCATAATATATGTTTTCAATTATAGACATAGGAAACACGTGGAAGGAACATAATATTCTCTTGCTTTGCCACTGTTCAGGTATGTGTAAAGTTAACTTACTCGCAAACGACAACGAACTTGGCAGGGGTTTAGTTTAAAGAGAAAGAAGTCTGAAGAATTTTCTCTCCAACAGAGGTGGTCAGGAACGTTGTGGTTCCTGCTTTTTCCCTCACATGAAAGATTATTTAATTTTACTTTGAATTTTGACAACATTTAACTTATTCTTGTTTCAGGTGATGACGTGCGGTTTGGGAAATATAAAAATATACGGGTGAGGAAGTGGGAAGCGACATGAAGGACAAGTTGGCCAGGCCAGAACCCAACAAGCAGATATCGACGTTAAACGACCGATTCAGGGCTGGACATTAATGTTACCTTGGCTGATATCTAAAGAACCAAAGCCTTAGATTTGGATGTTGGGGAAAACGGGAAGGCCCCAAGAAAACCTACTTTCACAGTTCTTCCTGTCCTGTGCCGAGATCTGAAAAAGAAACACAAATAAACATAAATTAACCTTATCTGTGACTGTGTATTTTTTCAAGTAATTTGTGATTGTTTAAATATATTATATGAATTAACTTACTCGTTTTTTTATATCTTTTATGTCTTATCTAAGTCCCATTATTTTGTGAGTTGTTGTCTCTGAGATGTCTTATATGAGAGGCGCAGGAATTGCAGAAAAAATAAACTGGTTTGATTATCTTTGAAACTTGGTTTCTTTACGTTACTGATAATATTGACTAGTTTTCACAAATCGCATGGAGATGAAGGCATCAGGTGAGAGCTGATTACAGGAAAGACCTCCTGAGGTGGTCTATACAGATATTTACTGGTCCAGTTACCCCACGCTAAGAAATTCCCAATATTAACAAAGACTAATATATAATTATTTCATTTTATTTGGGCTTACCTGTCAAGAAGTGGTTTATTCATTACCTTGCCACGAGTGTAATGTTCCCTGGATAAGACAGGAAGTTTTAGTGCCAAGGAGAGGTATTGGAGAAGTCGAAAGTTTGCCTGAAAGTCTATCCTGTTAGAGCTGTTTTCAAAGCAATACATTTTGCAAGTGTCTGAAAAGAAACTGAGCTGGTGTTTCTGTTGACATCACAGCTTTTAGGATAGTTGTTATATTAAATGGTGATATTGAAGTTATGGTGAAGTCAATATGTGAATAAACTGACCAGTCCCTTATTTCTCTCATGTAGCTAAAACACTATTCACAGTGTACTGTTAACATTGTGTTTAAAATATTCCCACAGCTTTCGTTATAATGCTACTAAATTCTCGAAAAATTTGGATGAATTAGGTCCTTGGTATATCATGTGAGAAGTTATTCTTGATTCTTGGAAAACCCAAACTATTGTGTTTTGAACATAAAGGTAATAAATAAATGAAAAAAAAATATTTTCAAAGAAATTAAATCTTTGTGATTTATATTTAATTAAAGTCTGACTGAGAAAGTCCATTTTACTTCTCTGTTTCCAATAATGTAAATAATGATGAATTTCTTACTTGCTGAAGATGAAAAAATTAGAGTTTAATACGTCCACCATATTCAATATTTACATTAACTATATCAGACCTTTATGGAATATTGGTGCATGTCAGTCATTACTATATGTAATCTGATAAGCTCATTCAACTTAAATGATAAGAAAACAAAGACATTTTTATAACTGTTCACTTACTCACAGAACTATCAGGTATCTAACAACCTATTCATACCCAACAGAACTTTCTATTTTACTTACACCCACCTCCACACAACTATCGCTTATCTTCTCATCCACCAGCAATTCACACATCTATCACCTAAAACCACAGTTATCGGATATCTGAACATCTTTACAGTACTATACACATCTACCAACAATCGACATTACTTTCAGCAGTCTACACAACTATGTATATAAATATATGAATCTATCAGCCTGTCAATACGTTTCTCGACTATCTACATACTTATCAAAGCAACCTAAACTTATTTGTTCTCTTCTTTCTACCCACCTATCAATTGTATATAAGACCTCTCAAGTATATATACAGATTGGTTATCTACATATATGTCAGATTTCTACCAGAGTCCTATATTTTCTACTGTCCTTTCATACAGTTACTATCTTGTTTATCGTTGTCACTCACTTTGACCTCTCTCATTCCTGCTAATCCAGTCTTCCATTTTTTTTCTCCCCTACTTCAGTGGCACAGCCGCATGTCTACGTACTTTCAACGCTTAAAACAGGATTTCAATTCCCATGGTGGGCAGAGCATAGATATCTTATTGTGTACAACTCCACAGATCATATCAGATGTTATCTTTAATAAATAACAAAGGGCAGACAGAACGAAATGAGCGACATCGTTGAGCAAGTAAAGTGAGAAAATTTCACATACCAGAACAACTAAGTAACTCACAGAAAATATTATATTAAAAAAAGGGAATTAAAATTACTTTGTACGCTTATATATCGCTATAGACAAGGTTCTGTATGCATTTTATAAAGAAACGTATGAAGTTTTTATGCACAAGTTGAATGACAAAATTTGTGAACATCGCCATTTGGTTAGGACACATTTACCTCTTTTGCACAGTATATCTTAGCGTAGAAGAAAAAAACACCAAACATCTACAAAACATATTTCTGATACAATATGTTCTACAGAGAATTTATAACGTAGAGTGATTTGCTTGTTTGTATAGCTGTTGTACGTTCTTGTTAAGTTTCAAAAATTTCAGTACACTAGTATCTTTCTCACAGTTCCCCGGTGGTACAGTAGTAAGTCTACGTATTTACTCTCTGAGTTAGCCGTCCTTAATTTATCAGTAAAAGACAAGAGAAAAGGCAGCTGGTCGTCATCACCCACTTCCAACTGTTGAGCTACTCTTTCACTAACGAATAGTGAGATTGACTGTACATTTTAACGCCCTCAAGGCTGAAAGAGCGATCATGTTTGGTGTGACGTAAATCCAAACCCGCGACCCTCAGGTTATGTGTCGAGTGATTTAACCACCTGTCCATGGGTATCTTAAGAGACAATGATATATTACACGAAACTTTGGTATTTTAATTTCTATTTTAGTCTTGTGATAATTGAAGAAAACATTTATTATTTGAGTTATTTCACTGAAAAGTATAAAGAATTTTAATTATGTCTAGCTATGTTTTATTTACATTTTATTTTTTTGTTTATTAAATGGTACAACTATATTTATTTTATTCATATTATCACGCTATTCATGGATTGGAAGTTACATAAAATACATTTATATGTTTCTTAGCATATTTTTAATAGGATGTATTTACTGTATACACATATTTTATTTTCCTGACGAGTAGTATGTTTTATATTTAATTATGTTTGTTAAAGAGTAATGTAAGATGTAAAAGCGCTTCCAGCCAAGTAAAAATATTAAAAATACAATATTTCGAAATTAGTGGTCCGTTTTATACTTTTGAAACATATCTATATCTCTTAAAAGAGCTTTACTTTCAATGAACTATATTCAACTAGTGGTCAATACACTACACAAAAGAAATTTTATAATGTTTTAAATTAATTACACAACTTAACTAAAAAAATATTATCTCTGTTTCAAAACTATGAACGCTATAATGCAATATTGAAGTATCACCACTTCTACCATTCAGCCCATGGATCAGCAGGTCATATCGAACTTTAAGAAACTCTACACCAAAGCACTGTTTCAAAGGTGTTTTCAAGTGACCTCTGACACAGAGTTAACCCTCAGAGAGTTCTGGAAAAATTCCTTTAATATTCACTCTTGCTTAAGGATCATAGACAAAGCCTGGAGGGAATTGTTTTTGAGGACCATGAACTTGCTTGGAAGAAATTGTGGCCAGACTCAGTAGCAGATAGAGATTCTGAAAGCTTTGAGGCTGAGCCTGTCGTTGAGAATATTGTCTCACTAGGCAAGTGTATGGGCTTGAATGTGAGTGGTGATGATGTGGAGGAGTTAGTGGAAGACCACAACACTGAACTCACCACGGAAAAACTCCAAGACCTTCAGAAGGAGCAGCTACAGAAGGCAACCGAGGAAGTGTCTTCAGATGAGGAGGAAGGGAGAGAGGATGTTCCTAGTTCACTAATCAAGGAAATGTGTTTAAAATGGAGAGAGTTACAAAGTTTTGTGGAAATCTTTTACCCTGACTAAGCTATAGCAAACCGCACCATAAACCTTTTCAATGACAATGTTATGTCTTACTTCAGAAACATTTAAAATGCAGGCAGAAACAAACCTCATTAGACAAGTTTTTAGTGCGAAATTGGTCCAGTGAGTCTCAAAAAGGTTGTAGCGGTGCAAGGAGACCGAAAAGAGAAGGAACCCCAGAAGGAGAGTTAACTTACGTTTTTATGAAGGTGACTTTTCTTCCAAACAATAACTACCCTCATACTCTCCACATCCCTCACTACATTTCACTCACGCCATCAGCTCAGCACAGGTAAAGTGCAGTTAAATTTTCATTTATTGTTTTTTATTGTGTTTATAGTTTTTGTGGTTGACTTAATGTGGTTTATAAATATTATTATACAGGTATAATTAAGCAATATTTTTGCTTAAAATGCTTCATAATGTGTAATTTTTGAAAATATGTAACGGATTAATTTAATTTACATTATTTCTCATAAGAAAAATTGATTCGGTTTTCGAATAGACTTCTGGAACGGATTAAGTTCGAGAACCTAAGTACTATTGCACATATTTTACTTACTTTATTGTTGGGTTACCACGACTGTATTTTATACTTTTAAATTCGTCTATTCTGTATTTTAATTCTGTAATGTCTTTTTATTTGTCAAAGTTAACTGAAGCTAGTTCAGTGACTTCAGAACTATCTTTGGTAAAATTAACTATCTTTTTATACTATATGTATTAACTGCTACGCCTTTCCCTCCTGAAGCGGTTAATTTTACTTTGTTCGAACTTCCTAGAACTCCATTTTGTTGACTGCTCTTGTGTCTCTTCTGAATTCTGCTCATCGTATACTATTTATATATTTATTAGCAAATCGTCTACTGACTATATTCTCTACATCGATGAGTTACAAACACAACTTCTAATACTTGTCTACTTTTAACTCTTGAAAATAACTAAACAATCAAATAATATTCATTCACAAAATAAACGAAATTACTAATATCTAAACTAAACAGGTTAATATAATGACAACTCACTTCGTATGTGTCCTTTAATAAAAGAGTTTAAATTACAACACGTAGAAACAAGTATTAATTTAAAACATTCATTTTTTTGGAAAATAAACAAAATACTTATAAACTTTTATTCAGATTTGGATTTCTACATAAATTTGATAGACAAGGTACATTAAAATAATAAAGTTTCACAAAAGTAGAAATATATATATGTATATATCTATATAGTAATAACTTTAAGATAAAAGAAAGAGAGAACACATAAAACAATAGTTTGTAAAATATTGCTGTTGTTTTAAGTGTGAAGTTACACTATCGGTTACTGCATTCTGTCACCCTTTTTCAGTTAAATTATACCTTCTCACAGTCAATGTAATACATATCAGTAAAAAGCAATTTTTGTTGACGAAAGAAAAAACTGCCAGCTCTTACGCTACTCTTTTAACAATAAATTGACCGTCATATCATAACGTCCCCACGGCTGAAAAGTAGAGCATGTTGTGGTGCGTCCGGGATTCGAACGCGCGACTCTACGATTACGAGTCGAACGCCTAAAAACGCTTGCCCTTGCCGAGCGCAGGAGTAACGGTGAAACAAAAGCCTTAAATAAATTCAATCTAATAGTAAGTTTTTACTTCTTTCTAAGTGCAATAAAATGACTTAAATAATCTCATTTACCTTATTTCAGGTACAGTCACTAACTAACTGGAGATATGTTTTTCATGTTAGTCTTACATAAGTCACTGTTTACTATAAGAGTAAAGTTAATTATGTATCGTTCAGGTTTCTCTCTAGTACTCTCTTCTTACCTTAAGTTGCTGTAAATTAACAAACGTATTGCTGGTGTGAACGTGCTTTATTGTCACTATGATACAAAAAAACATACACTAAGTAGGTGAAGTTGAGAAAAAAAATGCCATAAGCTACCATTCAGTTTTTTACATTGTGTGACACAACTGTAGAGAGTACAATAAAAAAACATATTATTATTATTGTCGGCCTGGCGTGGCCTAGCGAGTTAAGGCGTGCGCTTCATAATCTGAGGGTCGCGGGTTCGCACCCGAGTGGCGCCAAACATCCTCACCATTCCACCCGTGGAGACGTTATAATGTTACGGTCAATCCCACTTTTCGTTGGTACAAGAGTAGCCACAGAGTTGGCGGTGGGTGGTGATGACTAGCTGTCTTCCCTCTAGTCTTACACTGCTAAATTAAGAACGGCTAGCACAGATAGCCTTCGAGTAGCTTAGTGCGAATTAAAAAATAAAATTATTATTGTCAATTAACTTTATTTTTGAAAGCAACAAAATATAGTAACACATGTTCCTGACGTCACTCTCATATCTCTTTTTCTTTCTTCGTGAAAGATTGTTTGTTTTTAAATTTTTCACAAAGCTACTCGAGGGCTATCTGTGCTTGCCGTCCCTAATTTAGCAGTATAAGACTAGAGGGAAGGAAGCTAGTCATCACCACCCACCACCAACTCTTGGGCTACTCTTTCACCAACGAAAAGTGGGATTGACCGTCACATTATAACGCCCACACAGCTGAAAGGGCCAACATGCTTGGTGTGACTGGGAATCAAACCCCCGACCCTCAGATTACCAGTCGAACGCCTCAACAAACTGGCAGTCCTGGGCCTTTAACTAAGCACCCTTGAAGTAAGCCACATACATAAATGACCAAAACTTTAAGTTCTTTCTTTAATACACAGATAATTACAAGAAGCAACTAATTATTTTTAACAACACTTATCATCAGTATAACATTCATACTTTTTATTTTCGTAAATTTGAAACAGGAAACAACATAATCAATTAACATGACAATATTCTGAAGCCTGGATGGTGGATTTCTGTTTGGTGGATTGGTATTTTTCAATTGGAAAGATGTAAAACACTGAATAGAGATAACAAAGTACAAATGTAGATATCTTTAATTTAGAACAAATAATCAACAGCACATTTTAACGAGGTGACCAGTTTGATTTACCTTCACAACTTTAAGGCTTATAAAGTTAAAAAAGTATACAACGTTTTATCTTGCAAACTGTGACTATAATAGTGGATCATTTGGTGGGCAAACCAATACTTCCTGCCATGCATTAACTATTTCACTGTACCATATCTGTACCACTAAGATCGATTGTAACTCAGTCACTGTCTTGATTTGGATAAATGTAGTTATTACTAAATGTAAACACAAAACGGAAACAAGTTGTAAAAATACCTTTTTTGTGTATTGTTCAGTATAATCAGCTGTCTATAGTTTACCAAACTTGTGTGTTAAAACGCGATAATTAGGGTTATAAATTTATTTTGAATTTTGCCGAAAATCAGTAGATGGATTTTGGATTAAGCCTTCTCTAATTTCAAATTCATAAACTGGAGAACGTTACTTTCCACCACCACGCTGACTACTCCAGTTGAATAACAAGAATATACTGTAACTGTAATATCGCATCTCACCTACGACCCTATGGGTGTCGCAATTTATTATTAATTAAATAATAATACCTTGGATTTACAGTTCGACACGTCAATCACTGAACCACGCATGATTCCCAGCCTTATTTTTACAATCTTATCGCTGAAATACCAGGATGATAAAAATAGTATTATTCAATGTTTAATATTTTCATTTTGGCTCTGGTGAGAAACATTTTTAAACTAAACATTTCTGTCTTAGTAAAAATTATTTTAAAAAATCTATTTTAACATAACATTTTTAAGAGATAGGCCCTGTATGTGGAAGGAAACAAAAGATATTTCGTGCAAGGTACTAAAGATTTAAATATGGCAAAGATTCAATAATTCCATAATTACACACATAAACATTTGTGGGTAAAATGCGAACGATTTCTTTACAGGATGAAATTATCTTGTACACTCTAAAACAGCTAAGGGGTAAACGTATGCATCTGTTTTATATGTGTGAGAAAGCATCATCACTGTTATTAAATAATGTTCACAGATTCTCAAAGGTCATATTTCAAGGAAAATCAGTTTCAGCTGACCGATATTGATTGTGCGGCCTTATGAACTCCATGAGGTTTCAGAAAATATTTGTTAGTAAAACGTATAATCGCCTCACTAACTATGGTAAATCCTAGTCGATAAAGCATAATTATATAAGTGTGTAAATGAACTGCTGGGATAAGGAAGCTAACCCGTCTATCCGAATTAGTTCAAGTTCATCAGTGCAGCTGATAGTGACACGTGTTATCGAGCATCTTCAAAGAGCATCCTATACACAATCAATAAGACCTTTCATTTAATACCCTCTTATTACAGGAAGATGTTATCCAGTGAAGCAAGATTTATCCTTGAGTTATCACTTAGTGAAACAATGTTCTGACTGTTGTCACGTACTTATGTTGTATTGCATTCCTTATACCACGTCATATAGATAAAGCGCACTCCCTTCTAGGGTAAGGGTTATGGATGTTCTTCAAGAGAAGTAAAAGTGTGTTGTAGATGGCGTTGAGTAGCCATCACAGTTCTAGCCGGTCAGCAAAAATAACTAAGAACTGCTTTGTAGAGATACGTGCGAATTCCGAAACAAATACACGTATAATATCAATACTTTTAATCAGTGCGATAAGTATTGCCCTGACCAGTATGCCATAACTTATAAAAGTGTTTTATCTACGTGGATTTAGAATTACATATAGTCCCATCCATTTCTTCAAATACATACACATATCTCATCACAGTGCAAAGTATAGCACGATTCGTCTGTTTGCAAGATGTTTGTCTTTGTGACCAATACAAGTTCATCAAACCACACAACAGATTATTTGGTATAAAACACAACTTTATAAACATGTTCCTGGTTGGCTTGCTGACTTGTCCAGTTTCTATACTGATTTAATGGCATGGTTAGAACCTAACATTTATATTAAACTCATGTTGACAAACTCTCGTGCTCATTATTACTGCCTTTGTTAACAGTCAGTACCAAATAATAAATTTTAGTTCATTTTGTATTTAATTTACGAGACTTCATTTCGATATTTTAGCTGCTTTGGTTTGTTTTTGAATTTCGCGCAATGCTCCACAAGGGCTTGCAGTGGGAGACTTGGGAGAAGGCAACTAGTCATCACCACCAACTCTTTTATCAACGAATAGTGGGATTGAGCGTCACATTAAAACGTCCACACGGCTGAACAGGCGAGCATGTTTGGTGCGACGGGGATGCGAACCCGCACCCAAGAGATTACGAGTCGCAAGCCTTAATCCATCTGGCCATGTTGGGCTTACAAACGTTGAAGGGTATTATGGATGTAAATAAATGTTTTATTTTCTCACAAAGAAATAGTTTAAACAGCTGTTTAAGTTTTTTTATGTAAAGATAAAGTAAGATAATTTCAATAATTGCCACTGTTTTTTTCTTACTTTTTGTTGCTATCTTTTTAAATAATTAAGATATGATTATTCTAATATTCTGTATTTATAAAATTTTTGTACATGAGAAATCAGAAAGTAAATAAAAGTTTATTATTATGTTGCATAATTTTCCCAAAATAGAAAATCTAGCAATAGACGTTTTAAAGAAATTTATATTTTTATAGTTTGAAATGTTTAAACTGACATCATCAGTATTTATTTTCACAGTAAAATGTTGAAGTGGTAACACAATGTGCGTATATAAAAGAAGGTTTTTATATTTTGCACTGAATTTAAGTTGTACATATTGTATAGTTAGTTTACTTGTACACGTTGTATTAACCTAAAGACTTTTTTTGTTTATGAATTTCAATACAGGTATGATTTATAAAGCTATAAATTTGTTCGTTTCAGTTTTTATATATCACACATCTACTCGATTATAACATTATTACGAATAAACATTCATCATTTTTGTCTATGTGTTTCGCTTTAACAAGCCAGGAATGACTTTTAAAGCTTCATTCTTTGATCTCGATTGTTTTACCTGCGTTCTTAATTTTTTGCTAATTATACGCGGGAAATCACAAACTTGAATTCAACTGTCAGAGACGTCTGTACCCAATATGGCGAATTAACCGTCAATGGTTTAATATCTATCATTCTAGATTTGTAAGCAGGTTCAAACTCCTTTAAAGGCACTAAATTATTTAGTCTTGCACTTAACAACAAACAAACAATTTTTTTCTTAACACATGTGACCATTATAGCGATGATTTGTTTTTGGTTTTAAAAAGTTTATAAAACACATTTTTGGTTTCAAACACTCGAAATATGAGAAAGTTTTCCTTGTTGAAATATTTTGTGTAAATGGAATTGACAATATATTTTTAATTTAAAAAAAAATCAACAGTTGGTTCTTTTCCTCGGAGCCAGATACCGGAGAAAACACAACATATATTTAAGTGAGATAACAATATTATACTGTGGTCTTTACTTCAACACAACCTGGAATTCAACACTTTTATTGCTTCATTAAAGTTTTATTTTCTGGTTAAAAGTATTAGACAGTGAAACAAATACCAAAAAGAAGGAAACCACAACAGATTTGATTATAACATTATAGTTAATATGTAAATGTTGGTCCGCATCAGTTGTTAAGTGATCCATCTAAGCTGTAATTATAAACATTAAAATAATTAAATACTTATGTGAATTCATTAAAAACAGAAAAAAAATGCATTTCATCAAATATATCAGTCAAAATAATTAATACTAAATATGGGGGAAAATAACAAAATACTGACCAGTTTTATAAAAATATAACGATATAATTTATTTTAATACTTTGACTATATAAGCGTATATACCTTATGGTTTGGTAGTCATAAAAATGAAAAGTTTAGTATTTAGTATTTTATAGTATTTTAACTGTGGAGGACTTTACCAGACTATGTAAGGAAATGTCGGTTTGAATAAGTGTTTTGTTATCTTCATTTTAGAAATAGCATGTTAAAACTAAAATCAAAAGTAGAAATATTAAAACATAGCCTTATAATTTCTTAACATTAAAAATCTGGAAAATAAAAGTATAATTTTATTATTAACTTTATATACTACGAACATATAATATAAACAACATTAAATGGGTTAATTTATGAAAATCTTCATAATATTCTTTTAAACGCCAGATATACTTCACTTAAATTGAAGTTCGTGATATGTGGACAGTTACAATAAGCTCCAACCGCTCGTTATGCAACGCGTTAAGTTATTTGAAAGTATAACCCTTTTTGGTGCTATTATAAATAATAATGTTAATGTACTTTATAGTACAAAAGATGTCGTAGTTGTTTAGTTTGTGTCTAAAATATTGGTATAAATAACCCGTATCAGCTTACGTCTTCAGATACATTTTTTAATTATACCAATAAGAAAAAACTCTGAATTCTCTTCAGCTGCTTTAATCTTGTCAGCGATACAGTTTTTGAATTGCTCGAAAAATAGATAAATAAGATTTAATGTTATGAAATGTTTTATAAAAGGAAAAAGCTTTCATAATTGTAAATTGCATTTCTCTAAAGCCTTAGAGTAAATTATATATACGGTAGGTATATATCACACAACTCATTCTTCAGCAGTTAACTGCAATTTCAAACATTTCGTTCATTTCACACATACGTTCGTGGAATTATGAATGCATAAAAATGGAGTCCAGCAGAACATATTTCAAGAGTTTTTAATATTATATTTCTATCTACATTTTATGAACTTAATAGTCATATTGTAATATCATAGTTCTACGTTTTTGTACCTGTGCTTAATCGAAGTTTCCTACCATTATATTTATCTTTAACTAAATTAATTGTTCCTTTCAAATGCCATATTTCTCCGATGTTGCAAATACCATTAACGAAATTAATATTTATGTGTGATTACCTAAATAATTAAGCTTAAATACGACTTTCGAAAACTGATTTCACAAAATCTGGAAAACAATAGTGACTGTAAAATTTTGTAAAGGTATGAGTGGTTCAATTTTACAGAGAAGTCTTAATATAAACAAAAATTTAAAGGACTTTTGGATTTACAAAATATAATAATTATTATAAAATACAATTTCAATAAAACTAAGTTGTATTGGATAGGGTTTATATTCTATAATCAGAGTGGTTTAAAACAAACAAGACTTAAAACCGTATTTAGGGTTGAAGCTATGCCTAGCTTTTCGAGTGACACAAGTCTCAAATTTTATTTTGTAAGCGATGTAGTTACCTCAGCAACAAAATTAATTTCTTTCCGTACTATACCGAAACTGGTAATTTATGTAACAATGACATTATAACACACTTGACAAATCAAAATAATTAGCTCTTGGAACTCTACAGATATGTTTCCAACTTAACTTTTTCGTACAACCTATTGAAAAAAATGTGATTCCGCAAGTAGACATTAAACCATAATTTCATAATATTTAATAATCACCTGCATATTTGCTTCTTGTCCTTCATCACAAATTTCACTCCAAAGTTCGTCCAATTTGTCTTCAGAAACTATATTTTTTTACAAGTCTCAACTGCATCTGGAAGATTGAGATGAAAAAACTCTTTTGCATCAACGTGAATATCACATTCTGCATTATTTGTGACATTTAACAGTAAAAGTAAATTCATATCTCAAGAACGATATAACTGTTATAAATTTTATTTTAAATTATGCTTTTCTTCTGGTTCTTTGAGACCAAATTTTAGACAATTTATGAATAATTTTCACGATGCTGAAGTGCAGAAATATTGTTAAATACTTTCCCAACATATTTGAGTGTTTGTGTTTTCTTATAGTAAAGCCACCTCGGGCTATTTGCTGAGCCCACCGAGGGTAATGGAACCTCTGACTTTAGCGTTGTAAATACGGAGACATACATACGGCTGTACTAGCGGGGGGCCCCAACATATTTGAATACTGTCGTTATGAATGTTCATTCTTAACATTTATTTTTATTCCGTCAAACTTGCTCTCAATATGAATAATATTTTAGTACTATTCGTTTTTTTGTTTTTTTTAATTGAGCACAACGCTACACAATGGGCTATCTGCGCTTTGCCCACCACGAGTATCGAAACGCTGATTTTAGCGTGCAAGTCCGCAGACATACCGCTGAGCCACTCGGAGGCAGTACCATTCGTATGACAAGAAGTCTTCATAATGAAGAGAATATCTGTCTGTCACAAAATAAAACATTGTTTTCAAAAATCGCACTGAATTAAAGAAAAATCATTGGTTATAACATTCCAACTACTTACCCAAGATACCTTTTTACAAAGTACTTTGTTATCACACTTTTTTATCTCGTTCATTTTTTCAGGCTTTTTTTATTCGTCTCTGCACAAAAATACGTGTTTGATTTACTTTAGAAGAATATTTTCATCGTGTTACATACAAGGTTACGTAACAAATACTTTATTTAAAAGAAGGAAGAAGTTGTACCATTTTCCCCCAATAATGGATATCAACATTCAGACGCAAATATAAATGTACCATTTTAATGAAATTATTCCAGAAGCTTGTGTATAATACAGTTAAAATATTCTGTGGAAGTATTTTATTCTGACTCGAATCCTTCGAGCTATTGGAAATAGAAGACAATTTTGATAGTTTCATACGTATCATAGTGTTCTTGTGCACATAAAGAAGTTTACTTCAATAATATTCTCTTTCAGTTTCTGTTGCTTTATTTTTCTTGTGGTAAATTACAAAAAACACACTATTTATTCAAGTAATACGATTAATTAATATCTTATACAGTAATAAATATTGAAAATGAACTTACTGCACATCAGTTGCACACCATCATCAATACTTTTGCCTTTGGCCATCGCCAGGCTTACGAGGACAACAAGAGTCAAAAACAAAACTTTCATGTTGACAATATTGCTGTTTTCATGAAAATATCAGTTTAGAAAGTCCTTTTTATATCATTTATTGAACATTTTTCAGCCATTAGTTTAAATTAATTTCCAGCTAACATAAATTTGATAGTTAGTAGCATCTCCACCAACCATTGCAAGTCTCTTTTATAAATTGGACGAACCGTTTTTGCTACAAACCAACAACAGAGTGATTTTTCTAAATTATGAAACTTCCATTTATATAATAATATCACGTGACTCACATCTGTTCTTTAACACTTTCATTCCTTGTAGAAGCTTCACTCTGTTTGAGCACGTTTTTCATATTTCAGGTTTAATATATTTCCGTGAAAGAACTTACATCTAGTATACAGCAATATTAAATGGTATAAATATACAGTTTTTTCTGTCGAGAACCGTAT
This sequence comes from Carcinoscorpius rotundicauda, assembly GCA_011833715.1. Taxonomy (NCBI): domain Eukaryota; kingdom Metazoa; phylum Arthropoda; class Merostomata; order Xiphosura; family Limulidae; genus Carcinoscorpius; species Carcinoscorpius rotundicauda. Next base: position 49,457,042 of record CM022397.1, on the reverse strand, counting down.
GAATTATCTTATGTGTTCTGTGAACACTCTTTATGTGTAATTCAGTTTAAGTTTTGGATGTTATGACGTAACAAATTCTTCTCTTTCTTCATCACCCACTCCCAACTGGTGGTCTACTCTTTCTCCAACGAATAGTAGGATTAACTGTACATTTAACGCCCTCCAGGCTGGAAAATCGAAAATGTTTGGTGTGACGTAGATCCAAACCCGCGACTCTCAGGTAGAGTCGTGTGATTAAACTACCAGTCCATGCGTATTTTAAGTGACAATGTTTTTTCACACAGAACTTTCGTTTTTAATTTCTATTTTTGTCTTGTGATGAAGGACAAAAACATTTATTATTTAAGTTATTTCATTAAAAAAAGAAATTTTATAATGTTCTACATTAAATACATAGCTTAACTAGAAAAATATTCAATCTTTTTTTCAAAATTATAAACACTTTTGTGCAATATTAAAATATCACCATCATTACATTATTACTCATAGTTTGCTTTTTTTTTTACATCACAGAGGAGGGGACTCGTACAGAGAACCAATAGCTGTATGGTTCTTGACGAATCTGTAATAAACGTAGACTTGTATGAGACACATAGGGAAATCCATAAAGTTCTCAACAGAATAAATGTTTTGAATTATTTGATAGAACCATGAACAAGATAAATCGCAGTCTTAGCTGTGACTTAAAAACGTAAAACATGTTTTATTTATAATTATGATAAATTATATTATATTTTAATTTGTTTACAGTTCATTCTTTAACCTAACCAAATGCACCCTGACATTAAGTTCACAGTTGGAAGGTGAGAACTTTGAACCTCTTTTCTACCTGTTACCGTTGAAAGAAAATATAGCAATGATCCAGCTGAATGTACTCAAATTATCATAGCTATGTCACACTCCTGACGTTTGTGAAAAATTTAAAAAATAGTTAAATTAGGTAAAGAATCACAAATAAATTTAAAAATCCACTTTACCACTATTTCTTAAACATTGTTTTGACAAACATACATACAGATCTGTGTTTCAAATTCATTGTAAAAATTCAACAAAGTTTTTATCATGATGAATATAGCTGATAGTTTTGTACACATCTTTAATGACTCTAGTAGCCTCTGAAAGGTTAATATTACTGACGGAAAAAATATCAACAAGACAAAAAGTAAAATTTCTTTTCTTCAAATAAAAGAAACCAAACATTTATATGTGTACCCGTTGCATCTGATTTCTTGTATTTAATTTCTGTTCATCATGTAATTGCTGTAACAAATGACAGTTTATGATAACACAACACGAAACCTTCGTATACTAATTAATTAAATATTTTCATTGGTGAAGTGTCGAGACTTGATTTGGAACGAGAAGCTTCCAGCGTAAAATAGTTGGACTGTATATATAAAACAAAAATACAAACGTTCATCGACATTCTCGTAAAAGTAACTGTTTCTAAAAGTGTGAACAATAAATCATAAAAACAATGGATTGATTATAAATTATGTAGCGTGAAGACTATGATACGAATAACATTATCGAGTAATTAAAACTATGATATTAATAGCATTATCGAGTGATGAAGACAATGATGTCAATAGCATTATCGAATGATGAAAACTATGATATTAATAACAGTATCAAGTGATGAAGTCATGCTTGTGGATCGCTCAAGAGAGTTTCAACAACCGTTTGTAGCTTGAAGCAAATACAACTTATTCCTTGCAACATACACAAATGTTTTAAAACTGTTTGTCATTTTTATGTTCTTCAAATTGACGTTTTCTTTGTGTCAGAGCAAAGCTGTTGTGAGCTGTATCCTATAACCACCGCGAGGGTTCAAACCCTGAATGTTAGCTTTCCGTAGATTTACCGCTGAGATAAGACCTTTACCTCATCTGTTACAAAACGAGAAATCTTCAGTTTTCTTGGTTTTCCATTTTATTACCAATGTTTTATAACAAACTTCCCTCAGATAGTAACGCCACTCTACGGTCGAGAAACGTGAATGTGCTAATTGGATAGAGTGAGACATTTGAGTGAACTGTCAAGTTTGTTTAAGTGAATACTGCAGCGGTAGCTTATCCATAATACTGTAAATTTCAGTTGGTCACCAATGCTCTGCTCCCAGTTGGTGAAGTGAAATACTTTTTTAACCAATACTATTTTCAAGGTACATAAAAGTTACCTTTACGCCTTCTCAGACTCATGAATTCCTCTCAAGCAACAGTCAATACATCTATTTTATAGATAAGAGTTATTGCTGTGGAATTTGTATTGGTTATATATTGGTTTCTTAGTAGTATATGATGTGTTTTGTTCTATTAAATGGCTGGTGTCCTGATTTATTGTAAATCAGTGGTGAAGACACAATCACATCCGCAGTCTCCCATTTAAACCATACCACTAGATGTCATTCTGTGATTCACTGATGCAGCTTATTTGTGCACTCGTCGTGCTTTCCAATGTCTAACATCTACTGTAACCTATGCATCAAAGAATCACTCTGCTAGAGTGTGGGGGACAGTCGAGTTCAGTCAGAATATGACTTATAACAAGTGTTCATTCCATGCAGGATCAACAAACGTCGCCAACATACACTGAAGAAAACATACTGATGTCCTGGTGAAACATTACCATGTTTCTCAAAATAAAACCACTTCATAATCCTTATAGATCCCTTTTTGTGAATTTATTATTGGCAGATATATATAGTACTTCATTCTGTTGATATTGTCAAATTACTTGATGGTGTAGTTTTTCAACTTCACATGAAAAAACAAATACGAGGATGATGCTTAATTTCTCAGATGATACTTCGTCAGGTGCAACACAAATGTACATTTATTTACTGTAAACTGATATATGTGTGTTAGCTATTTAATGATATCAATTGTTACCTTTAAGATTCTTCAAAACTGAAAAACTATGAGACTTCTATCCTTGAGGATAGAATTAAACCTAAAAAGTGAATAAATGACTATTGTGTTTGGCCGTCATGTTCATTCCATTTTAACGTGGCTTTATCATGGATGCAAGACGTTTTGAAGCGATTTTTACAATCTGTTGTTTATTGATTAAAACACACAAGTCAATTGTTTGTATTCTGAAGGACCACACAGTATCTTCACTTATATCAATAGGTTCATACAGGTTTGATACAAACGTAACCATTAACATTCTTTGCTTAAGACTTCTGTATAACCTACATTTCATTTACTAACTCTTCATATTATAATTTCCTTTCTCCACAACATCCTAAATCAGAACTGTCACTCAAAATTCGCAAAAAATATTTATCCAATCCTTTGCATTAATCTAATAAAGTAAATACTCAAAGAAGATTTAACCAACACTACCTTAAGTCAATCTGAAGGTTATTTTTGAACCTGCTCTTAAACCAAAAATGTTTTCATAACATGGGTCGTTAGATTTCATAAACAATTGGCTTATGGAATGGACAGCCTCCTCTCCAGATTTAAACCCCATATAGAACCTATGAAGTGTAATAAACCGTGCGATTTGTGCTAGTGGAAGAAATTTAAATCAAAGAATGATCACTGGAACGCTGTACTATCATCTGCAAGAAAAGTGTGTGTTTTATTATAGCATAGAAAACACATCAGGCTATCTACCGAGACCACCGAGGGAAATCAAAACCATGATTTTAGCGTTCTAAATCTGGAAACATACTGCTGTACCAGCGGAAGACAATGTCAAAGCAAAGACATTCAAAGTGACCATTCTGTCGATGACAGGTTCATCAAAGCCATGACAAAAATTGTGGCTATATAAATAAATAAATTATTTATTTATTCTGGTCATTACATATTAATTGACTTCTTGGTTTAATTTTGTTATTAAAGATAAGTTTTTCAGTTATATTAAATACTACATTCAACTTCAACTATTTTTGTACTTTACACTCACATGTCACGAACTTGCTTAATAATTTGTCAATGTTTAATTCATTGCAAATGTTTTAGCAAACTTCGTATAACTATAGCGATAATTGTACAAGTTGTGTATAGTAATATGATATTTAATCTTCATAAATTTCATTTACACCAACATATACTTTTTGAAATATTCGTAAAAAATACCGTGCGTAATAATTTGTCACGCCCAGAATGTCTATAATTACACATTTCTCTTTGAGTTTTTATTCGTAGCATTTGGTGAATACATTTTATATTTCTATTGTTTGTTTAAAACGAAGATAAAGTCTTTCTTTTCTTTTTTTAGGTAATTATGTGCCCCATGTACTGTTTATTTCACAGTTTCAACAAAGGTTGAAATCACATGAAAAATTTCAATCAACATTAAATTAATCATTTACAAGATGGTTCCAGTTAACAGAACTTAAACTAGAGTGTCAGCATTAACAAATTAATCTGTAGATCTACTCCACCTTCCAATATCATAACAATACAATTTGTAATAATAATTGACATAATATTGAACTTACATGTTAATTAAAGTTACATAATGATCCACGGCTAGAATATACAACAGTTCTACCACCGTATGCAGGATCAACATAATACCTGTAATATAGGGCCCCGCATGGCCAGATGGTTAAGGCGCTCGGCTCATTATCTGAGTGTCGCTGGTTCGAATCCCTGTTATATCTTAACATACTCACTCTTTCATCCATGGAAGCGTTAAAATGTACGATCAATTCCAGTATTCGTTGGTAAAAGAGTAGTCCATGAGGTGGCACTGGGTGGTGATGACTAGCTGCATTTCCTCTAGTCTTACACTCCTAAATTGTAGAGGGCTAGCACAGATAGCCCTTATGTAGCTTTCTTTGTGCGCAATTTAAAACAAACCAAACCAAACCTTCCCTCTAGTCTTACACTGCTAAATTATGAACGGATAGAGCAAATAGCCCTCGTGTAGCTTTGTGTGAAATTAAAAAAACAAAACAAATCTCTGACCTCAAATTTCTCCCATATTTATGTCAGTAGGTTTTGTTCCAGAGTTGTAGTTATTAAATGATGGTAGAAAGCTTCTGTTTCCTACGTCATTAAAGATTCATTGTCCTCCTGTCAGATTTATAGCTCCCGAACGTTCATTTCATATTTAAGTCCTTTGCGGGTAATTGATAATTTTAAACTCGAACCAACACAAGTTTTTTCTTTAAATTTCAGATGAAATAAAATTACAAAATTTAAACTTACTTTAATTTTAGTGAACCATTGTGCTGATCAATAGTGTGTTTAACTATCTTAGTTACCTTTATTTGCAGTTTTTTGCCTTAATATATATGTTATGATGTCATTTTTGTGACTAGCGGCACTAAAAACAACAAAACGATCCAAATTACTGACACCTTGTACACCGGAATATGTTGGTGACGATATAAAAACCACAAACAGTTTAATAATATCTTTTGTAAGTTGCAATGATTATAAAAGTTACGTTTGCTACAACAGTTCTGAAAGAATCTTATAGAAACTTATATGTTGGTTTTGCGAGCATAATTGCATCACTCGAGAACAGTTACAAATATATTGTGTGAAATTGCAAACTACGTCAAAGCACAGACGTCTCAAACGTAGGAATCGACCCTTGGGAATAACATGTGTAAATGTGTGGTTTCATATAGCAAAGCCACATCGGGCTATCTACCGAGCCCATGGAGGGGAATCGAACCCCTTATTTCAGCGTTGTAAATCCGTAGACATACCGCTGTACCTCAGATGGATGGAAATAATTAAAATGTAAATAGGAACAGCTCTAAGTGGGTTTTTAATATACTCTGGTAGTAAATGTAGATGTAGAAGTGTCAACAGCAATGTCTAAAACCTGGATATATCAATTGACCTATCATTAACTAAACTAAACTAACGTGGCAGGGGTTCAGTTTAGAGAGAGAGAAATCAGAAGAGTTCTCTCCCCAACCCGGGTGTTCAGGAACATTGTGGTTCCTCTTCGTCCCCTTTCGTGGATTGTTATTAAGATTAAGTGTTTTTTTTTAAAGAAATTAATTATTGTTATTATTCTTGACTATTTGGGTGGAGGATGTCTCTTCTAAATGTTGTCTTGGGTGGAGGCAAAGGCAGCAGCGGAAAGAAAGGCCGGGACTTGTCCCGAAAGTAAGAGGTTGAGCAGGTGTGAACATGAATATTATTCAAATCCAGATCAAACAATTCAAACGGCACGATTCAGGGTCTGGCAAAAGAGTTGCCTGGGCTGGGATCTATAAATCCAATGCCTGAAGATTTTGATATGGGGGGAAACGGGAGTGCCCCGAGAAAACCCACTTTCACAGGACAGGCGCCGAAAGTTTTGCCTGTCGTGTGCCCTGTATCTGAAAAAAAAAGGAATTCATGTTAATGACGTGGTTTTATTTATTTAGATTCTTTGTTGAGTAGATTGTGATTTTTGAAATATGTTGTAAGGTGAAATGTATTTTGTTGGTGCACTTGATAATTTGTGTAGTGATACCGTTAGTTTGTTTCTATTTTCTGCTTTTAGATAATATTTGAGAGAAAGTTCTGTTATTCTATCTCTTATAGTTGGTAAATTACTAATTTGGTGTAAATAGTTTGTTGGCGTAAATGATGGTAGGCTAAATACGGATTTTAATATTCTGTTTTGCTGCACTTGGATTTTCTGGAGTGTGTTATTTGACATATTGTATGTTACTTGACATCCGTACTCTATTAGTGTACGGATTTAAGCCTTGTATATTTGTATAATGGTGTTCGGTGCGCATTTCGATTGTTTGCCAGTTATGGTCTTTAGATATGAAATCCTTTTTCTGATTGATGAGAGTATATTGTTTATATGTTTTTTCCATGTTAGTTTTGTGTCAAAAGTGACGCCAAGGAATGTGATGTTTTTGCTCATGTTAATGGTTGTGTTTTCAAGTGATAATTTTATTTTTTCTAGATTTTTTCTTTGCTTCTTAAGTTTCCTATAGAAGGTAATTGTTTGTGTTTTTGTTGGGTTTAACACGACTCTCCACTTGTTGCTCCATGTTGAGACGTTGTTTAATGATTCTTGTACGCGAGACATGGCCATTACTGGGTTTCTGGAGGTGCTCCAGATTGTGATGTCGTCTGCGTATTGTGAATTGTGTGTGTATGTTAGATTTGGAAAAGGTATGTCACTGACGAAAATTATGTATAGAAGTGGAGAGAAGACTGATCCTTGGGGCACTCCTGCCGTTATATTAAATAATTTGGATATAGTTTTATTGACTTTTACTTGTGCTGTTCTATTGGTTAAGAAATTTGAGATCCATTTGACTATCGTGGGATTTATTTGCAGGTGATTTAGTTTGTATATGATGGCGTTGTGCCATACGCTGTCGAATGCTTTTTTGACATCTAGGAATACCCCGATGGTTACTTGATTGTTGTTGTAAGCTTTGTAGATTGATTCGGTGAGTCGCGTGAGGTGATCTGTTGTTTGTCTATTTTTTCTGGAGGCATTTTGAGATTCTGGAAGGATGTTGTTTGATTCGCAAAAATGGAGGAGACGGTTGTAGAAAATTCTCTCCATCAGTTTGCCAAGGCAGCTTAACAGACTGATGGGGCGGAAATTATCTGGATTTGTTCTATTAGTTTGTTTCTTAGGGATCGTTGTTATGATGGCTTTTTTCCACGTGTCGGGATAGTACCCGGTCGCTGGTGAGATGTTCATGATGTTTGTGAGGTGTTGTAGTAGAAGAGTGGAGCTTTTTTTCAGAATAATATTTGGTATTTGATCATGTCCGGGGGAAGTGTTCTTCAAGTTTTTGATATAAATTTTTAGTTCGGTTATGGTTATTTTTCTGTTGATTGACCTTGAGTGTGCTTCTAGTGTCTCGCCAGGGAATCGTGGTGAGAATAAAGCTTGGTTTGTATTTATGAAGTTGTTGACATGGTGTTGGTGTTTTGTGTCGAAATCTACTGAGTTTAAATCGCTAAAAGAGGTTTTGTAATAGTCAGCTAATAAGTCAGCTTTCTCTACGTCCGTCCTTGCGATTTTATTGTTATGGGTGATATGTTGTAGCATGTGATTTGTGTTTTTGTCTGAGGCAATACTCTTGAATTTTTTCCAAAATTCTTTTGGATTGTTCTTGGTTTTTTCTAAGTTTTTACAGAAGTTATGCCAATTGTTTTCTCTTACTTTTTTGATCTCTTGTTTAATTTTTGTATTTGTTTTATTGATTTCTGTTTTAATGTGTGGATCGCGTGTGACGTAGTGTGTTCATCTTAACTTTCTGCGTTTGATTATTAATGCGTGAATTTCTGGTGTTAGAGTCCATTGAATAAGTGATTGTTTTCTTTCTGATTCAGGAATTGTGCTTTTTATGGCTTTCTTTATGGCTTCTGTAATTTGATCAACATAGTTGTCTAGTTCTATTTTGTTATTTACATGTTCAATTGGATGGGGTAGGTATGAGTCCAGAGAGGCATTAAAAGTGAGCCAGTCTGTTTTAGTGTAGGTGTATGCGGACGGAGTCACGTACGCCACAGCAGGGTGGCGCGGGTAAATCATACATGACATGAAGAAGTGGTCACTGGTGATTTCATCATGCACTTTAAAGTTAGATATTCTGTTTTCCATGTCTTTGGGTGCGATGATGAAATCGAGTACATCGTATGAGCCGTTAGCGGCTGAAAAGTGTGTAGGTGTATGGTCATTGATTAGGTGCATATTATTGCTAGAGATAAAAAAAATTTATGCATGATCCTCTGTCTGTGTCTCTGTTACCCCTTAATTCTGAATGTTGAATTAAGCACAAAGCTACACAATAAATTAGAAGATACTACTGTTTATATTCTTGCACTACACACATTTTACTTGTAAAGAAAGTCAGCTTGGTCAAAACCAACGACATCCTTGTCCTCAAAAATATAACCACATTTAGAGTTGGTTGCAAATTTCTACATACAACTGACAATCGTTTTCTCATATTTCACTTGTTCTAAATTATTTGCTTCTCAATTGACCTCTATGTCACGCTGTGTAACTTATCTGTCTATATGTGATTACTGAAAAAATATGTGACCAACAATAACTATTATCTATTAAAGTCAGTTCAAGCGACTATCAGACACAAGATGGTCATACCAACATGCTACTTGTCTGGCTGTGAAAAAATCCTCCCTGCCATTGTGACAACCCTAAAGAGTCTTGCGGAGGAGGACAATGTCCACAGAGCCACCGAATCAAAGGGCTTGTGCATCCTACTAGATCAGCAGTTCGTAACCAGTATAGTGGCCACAGAAAAATAACTGCTGATGACAAAACAGCTATTAGACCAACTTCAGTCACGTGGCCTGAAGCCGGCCTCTACAGAGGACCTAGTGCAATCTGTCATCCCTGGTCTTTCAGAAAAGCAGCATGGAACGACTTGGAAGAGTCGGCTAGGGATATATGTAAGAAAGTGGGAATACGCACTGAAACGGTGTGTCAAGGTGGACAGCAATCTGCCTCAGACACCTTGACGAGTTAATAATCACATCTACTACTAGCCAAAGAGTTGAACCAACACCAGGTGCCAGGAGACACACTTTCTATGCCATCATAGAATAGAATAGAAGCTTCTAGATTCTCCTCTGATGCCTGCAGTGTTCTGATTGGTGCAACTGCATTGAACCCCAAACACTCTACATTTCTAAACAAGCAAGCACTCTTAGGAATGGTAGCAAACTATGGTGTGGCAGAGGATGAACTCGCAGTGTAGATCCACCAGTTAAACCGGCTAATTGCTAGGAAGAAAAACAAGGGGTAGGAAGTATCCACACCATTGGAGCTTGCAATGATGCTTTCATGGATATCCACAAACGTATCTCATTCGCTGTGACCCTGCTTGTCACTTCAGCTACCTGTGAGAGAAGTTTTTCATGTCTGAAGCTTCTCAAGACATACTTGCGCAACAGCAGTGGTAACAACCGCACCAGCAATCTTTATATAGATACAACATACAGTACTATTATATTTATATAGATACAACATACGGCACTAATATATCTATCTTTACAAATACAAAATACAGTACTGTTATATTTATATAAATACAACGTACAGTACTGAAAAATTAAATTAGATAAAACAAAAAATTAGACATATACCTTCATCGAGTTATCTTAGGTTCCTTTTTCTTTTAATTCTTCATTTTAAAAGTTATTTAATAGCAAAACGTATTAATAACTAGCATTTGTACAGCATTTAGAATCACGCAGATAATTAATATAAAAAGTTTATTATAACGTATAAGAAGTCAAAAGAAGTTATATGTAGTTATACGCTTGACAGCTTTAACATAGAATGTACTGCTTGAGCTATTTACTTTGTTTCAATACCACAAAGTTTTTTCAAAGTGTCTGATTTTTCTTTAGGAGTTGATATTTCTTAAATTTAATAATCCCCAAAATACTTCAATCCAATGTACTTTGCTTGCGGAGATTGCCTGTTTTTACTTTTCTTAATATCGTAACACCCTGGTTAACCATCTGTGATTATATTATACTTTTCCTAGTATTTCAATATTTTGACGTTTAAGTCATGCGCACTTGTTATCAAAGACTCTGCTCAATAACAAATAATAAATCATATTTTACAATGTTGGAATTACGTCTTGATACGGGAAATGTACAATAACACATACAAATCGTTTTACTATACGAAACATATGTACTGTTTTTTGGCATCAAGACATCAGATATATTTATGTCATATACTGTTATAACACGAAATACTGAAAAGAGTTCGTTTATAGCATGAGATATCGAAGAGTACTCAATCACAACTGCATGTGTATCGTGTTTGTAGTTAATGCGTGATTTATACTGCTGAAAAGAGTTACCAGTAAATATTATTTACTCAAAAAGAAATTAAATATATCAGTGCGGTCTTTGATACAAGAAACGAGCGTGTTCTATACAATATGGACTTATGCAGTTTCTCATATATCTGTCTTCTAATTTTTAGTTTTTTTAAAGAATACAATTACATGAAACTTTTATTTCGTAAGTAATAACTTATTTTAGTTTTATTGTCATTGTCTAGATAGTTATGTTATTACTTTTCCCATATTATTCTGATGTGCAGCTTAAATAAGTTAGTTTCGTTAAATACAATAAATTACCTATATAAATAGGGAAGTATATAAACTTACCCGACAACACACACCAGTACAAAGTTGTGTTAGAAGACTTACTTTTGTTTTAGGTCTCTATTTTGATACAATATTTGCCATACGTCGTTTTATGAAAATATCATGAAGTCGTGCTACCAATAATATAATGTTCGTGCTTCTCACACGATTGGTTGGTCAGAGTCTCTGTTTTAACTTATATTTCTCTAATTCTAAAAACAAAAGACGAAAATGTTTGAAATTTAAAGTCTAATGCTTGAAATATCAAAATAATTTTTTCTCCAGCTCTAACTTAGGAGAGCAAAACTATTTGATAAAAGGTGAAGTAAAAATTAAATCATCAAGGAGTCGAGTAACTTTGTGTGGTATTAACCCGTTCAATCGTTACATATCTTTCTTCTGTACCACCCTTATTCCATCTGACCCTTCTTTGCTGCATGTGGGATTGCTCTGTTGTCCACTTATCCACCTTTTATGTCCCGATCGCTTTTTTTCTGCTTTCGGCCCAAGATTAAAATCGCTAATAAATACGAGACGGTTTAACAAACTGATGTTTTCCAACAAAAGAGTAATTCTATGAAAATGTAAATGTACTATAATAATGTATCCACACGTGCATTGTACGTACTTTCCACAGCCTAAGATCCAGGTAGCAAGCAAGTACGAGACGTACTGACGTATTGACAGACGAACATACAGAGACAAGAGAGAGCTGTTTGATGGGGTAGGTTTCGGTTTTGTAACTTGTTTAATAAGCTTCCCACTATAGTCTAAATCCCTTTAATCTATTGAAATATATCAAAGTTGAAATAAAAACTTGTGTCAAAAAGCTCACGTTGTGTCTTTATGACACTGATATTTGTTTCTTTATAGTTGTTTCGTGTATTATTCTTATTATGTTACTAATTGTATTTCTACAAAATAAAAAAGTATATTTATTCTTACACATAGTTACCAATAACCATCTTAACTGTGGTTGTAATTACTAAAATAATGGAAATAAGAGAATTATAAAAGATCCAATTTATTTTTAGTGATCAAGTAAGTTATTGAATAAATACAAAAACAACGCAAGAATTATTTTCAATTTCCTTCAAAATTGGTCAATTTAACCAAATGGAATGATAACACAAATTAAAATATTCCAACCTCTTTTGGTTTCCTACTTTAAAATGTTTTATTGTGAGAGGTCCTAAAGGAATATTGCAAACGTAGCTGTTTCCTAATAGCTGAGAGACCAAAGTATCGCGTGAGAATTTTTGAACTCTGTTTTACTGACAATTGTATTAAATAATTATTTTATATGTCCTTGGTAAATTACTCTAATTGGAGGAAAAATATATTAATAAATGAATAACATTATAATGGCGCACTTTACTCTGAAACCGTGGAGTTGCATGAATATACAATGATCGAAGTCAGTCTAGCGTAACGGCGGAGATTCGAACCCGCGACCCTCGGATCACTAGTCGACTCCCTTAACCACCTGATCTGCAGTCACAGAAATAAACCTCAAAACGTAGTATAGTAGCCTGAAACCTGAAAAACAAGGCTCTATTGGAAAGTCGCCAGGTAATTCCAATTAAAGGGTTCATAAAGCCATTTCTATTGTTTGTCAATCTGTTACTGTGAAGCTTCAGCTGTGAAAAGTAGAAAACAAAATTGTTTGTTAGAATAAAAGTCAACATTGTTATGATAGAAGGTTCCCGAGTCCTATTAAATCACCATACAGTGTTTTCCCCATGATTTTAATGTGATAAAAAGATATTTTATGTTTGTTAAATCATAGGACAAAGTTTTTACTTTTGAGCTGCACCCAAACAAAATAGCCACCAAAGAAATGTCGATTGTTGCGTAATCTCCGAGCACTGCTTTATTATAGCTGTTAAGACTTAAAAAAAGATAGTGTTATGTGTTCTCATCTGGAAAACGACAAAAACGACAATACTACGAAATATCTGGTATTCCAAGACATTTATTCTTTTGTCTATTAATTAATGTTCAAACGTAGTTTTAAGTAATATTTACTTGGTATCTTCAGTTTTACATAAATTTTTCCCATGTGTTTTGTTTAAACTCAAGCATAAAGCAACACAGTGTGCTACCTAAGTTCTACCCATCATGAGTATCGAAACAGGAGTTCTAGCTTTGTGAGAATTTTACCTGAGTAAATATCCAAAATAAAGAAAAATTGCTTTTGTTTGTTTGTTTTGGAATTTCGCACAAAGCTACTCAAGGGCTATCTGTGCTAGCCGTCCCTAATTTAGCAGTATACGACTGGAGGAAAAGCATCTAGTCATCACCACCCACCGCCAACTTTTGGGCTACTCTTTTACCAACGAATAGTAATGACCGTCACTTAATAATGCCCTCATGGCTGAAAAGGCGAGCATGTTTAACGCGACCATAGAATATATTATTCTATGTATGATTATCTTTTATGTCAAGTCTATATCATTCAGAAGAAAAACATACATATGTATGCCAAGTTTTACATCTCTGCAAGTGGTGAGATAGTACGTCTGAAGGTTTATAAACATTGTGTAGTTTTGTGTTACAAAAATTCAACTTCAAGCATGTTAGAAAGTGTTCTGAAAATCTGTCTAAACTAACATTTATAAGCGCAATTCCATGGCCGTAAGTAAAGAAACCAAAATAAGTGTCTTTCCTCCAGACTTTTCTGTTGTTTACTGATCTTTGTAAAGGAGCACCATGGGATACAACGATGATATTTTCTTCAACAGGTTGTTCCAGATACCATGTTATACTAGTTGAGATTGTAAAGAACCCAAACATTATTTCATCTCATCGACCTTGTCGTCTTCTTCTATGAGTTTTATTCATATCTTATACTTAGATCCATGAACCTTCCACTGCGTGTTTGTTATTCATTTTTTTCTTAAAATTGCTTTGTAATGGAAACCATAATATTTCAGTCAATACATATAATTTATAAAATATCAATAATTGCATTTGTTACTTAAACTGGCAATTAACGAACTACATATTCTGTGAAGAAACAAATAGCGTGTCCTCACCTGAGTTGGTTGGTGTCTTTTCCTACGTGCTTCCATTCTGTATACGTCCCAGTGTTTCAGTTGTGTCTCGGAAATTGAAAGAAATCTTAAATTTTTCTGATATTAAAATTAAGCCAATAAACGCCGATTTCTGGCGATGTTAATATGATATTATCTAAAACGCGACCTTTTGTTAGAGATTTTACAAGAATTTGGCTCCAAATCTTTCTTAAGTTAGGCCTAAGAATGACAACCACAATGTGAAAGGCATATATGGATTATGTATGACCTTTCAATGTAACACTTTGAAAAAAAAATAGTTTAAAAGCAGCCATGATCATTTCAAAAAGATAGAAAATATTGGCATCTACCTTTTAGAAGTAATGCTTATTTGTAATTTGCCAACATTTTTGAAACTGTTATGTAAATGTCGTGTAAATATTTTGTAAACGACAACATGTGTTGTGTTTGGATTTTCATATCTATTATTTATATTTCCACATTTATATTATTGTTTCAAAGCTTGAACCAATAAAATATGTTGTTATTCATTTAAAATAACATTTAGAATTTTCTAGAATTAGGTAGATCAAATATATGACTATAAATGGAAATATTTGGCGGCTTAGCGTCTAGACGTAGTCTCGTGCAAAAACATACATGCGCAGATTACTCTGACGAAGTTCCATTGATTGTTCGAGAAAAGTAGGCCTACTAGTATAAAAGGACGGTGACGCGAGGAGGAGAAGAAGAAGAAGAGTCAGTCATTAGTTTATATTTAATTCAAGAAATAGTGTCTTTGTTCGAGAAGTTTTCAACGTTCGCTCTGTGGCTATTCAACTTGGATTTGTGACTAGAGCTAGATCTGCAGAAACTGTGATTTTGTTTCATCAATCTTTGCGATTCATTTGAATTACTGGTTGTGCTGAGGGTCGACACGTACGGGACTGTTTAAGAGAAACCGAGGCAAATTGGAAAACAACAAATTTGGGACATTAATCGTAAAAGGAACGTCATCAAAATTATTGAACTGTGAATTGTTTCTGGACTTTCATTCTAGATCATTATATTAGATACAGGCTAGTACCATTTTGTGTTATAATTGATTTTGAATGTTAAAACTGAATATCTGTCATTTTTAATATATAATTTACGTTATATCTGTTACATATATATTAGTTTACTGTAATAAATTATACAAGCTCTTATCTGTGACTTTCTGTTGCGTTCAGTCTACATAAAACATAAAATAACGTAACAAAACTGCAATTAAATCAAGAGACCCATCAGTTTCCAAAATATAATTGATGTATTAAAAAACATTATATGCACGAACAGTTTTAATTTTGTGGATAATGTGTGACGTATGTATGTCCTGGGCTAGAAATAAAATGAATGATGTTATGGTTTCTTTGTTAGGCATAGCTAGTTTGCGTGGAAGGTTTCTTCGCTTGTGAAAAATAAACATTAGTTTAAAACTAAACAAACACATAGTATTCATTTGCGTTTCTACAACACTTATATGTTACAAAACTTTGAAAGCAAATTGATAATTTTTTCTTTAAATGAATTTAAATGCAATATAAAGTCTTAATGACTCAGTTTCATTCATTCATTTTTTGTTGTTTATTTGCGAAATGTACGCCGGGTCGTGAAATTATTTACAATTCTATTTAATAAGGTAAACTCTTTTATGACATTAATTCTTGACTTTAAATAATTAGGCATTAAGGAATTGCAGTTTTTGTTTTTTTCTGATATCATTTAAGTTCCTTAAAGGTGACTTAATCTGAATACCACAGGAAAAAAATAACATCGTTATACCTTGCTCCCAGGAGTTAAAAATCTGAACTAATTGTTCAATAACAGTTTGAACAAAACCTGAAAGATAGCTAACAATAATCATGAATATTAAATCATGAGATGTAAAATAACGTGTTTCTCTTTCTAAACGAAATAATTAACGTAGAAAATACGGGTTAGCATAAAACTAACTATTCTAAAATCAAATAAATAATTGTTTGCACTGAAATTCTCATATTCATTCGAAATATAGGAAAAACATAAAATAATTATTGCACACTGTTTAAGCTATACCAATAAAGAGTGAATAAGATTGGTCTACAATATAACAGGTGTTTTGATTAGTAAACATCAAAACATAATTCTAAATAGCACTCAGGTTTAGTGACTATTTGAAAAAAAATATATATTGATCACCAATAAAAAAAAGAAAAGCTATCTTTATTTAGCAATACACACTATAGTGTGTGTCATGTTAGTGTGATGGAAGATTGTCAATATTGAAAAGTTGTACAATTTGAAAAATCCCTGAAGTCTGAATAATCTGTGAATTTTAGTTCGAGAAGGCGTTATGTTATTCTATTTAAACTTTATAGCGTTATACTTTCCTCGGGCAAACAATGTGCTACCCACGTGACTTGTTTGTTTTTGAATTTCGCGCACAGCTGCACGACGACTCTCTGCATTAGCCGTTTCTAATTTTACAGTGTAACACAAGAGGAAAGGCAACTGGTCATAACCATCCATCGCCAACTCTTGGGCTACTCTTTTACCAACGAACAGTGGGATTGATTGTAACATTAATACGCCCCCACGGCTGAGAGAGTGAGTATGTTTGATGTGAAGGGGATTCGAACCCTCGGTCTCAAAATTATGAGTCGAATGCTTTAACTACATGGCCATGCTGTGGCTTCCTGTGAGTCACTGATGTAAGCAACATATTTTCCGTGTAACAAATAATTTTAATATTTTCTTGAAAATCTCGAAACTAAACGCTGAAGCTCTACTAGTTTGTTTATAGACACTGTGTCTCATTTATTTGAACGAGCTGACATACCTTGTAAACATCTAAATTAAATACATGCACGTAAGTGTCCGATGGGACAATTCTATTTTAGTTTTTCTCTCCTCTCTGTCCCCTTCCCCAGTGCACAGCAACATGACACGTAGAAATAGAAAAAAACCTTGCCTAATATTGCTTCTCGCTTATTTGAACAAAAAATAAACTTTTAGAAAATCCTGGCATCGCATGGATACATCTGTTAGTTAATGATAATCGGTGTTAATTATGAGCAATACTCAACCAGGAAAAGCGATCGTTAGTCACTCTATCTAAGGTCATTAATTGGTTATCCCTACTGTTTAACGTGTTTTCAGCCCTTTTTCTAAGTGCACCAAAAAGTAAAACTGTTAAATACCCGCTCGTAAAGACTGATCTATCATACCTGTTACATATGGTCAATGTGGATACTACTATATATAGAATTTAATGTAACAAAATTATCTAATTCTGTAAACAGCTGAATTAATTAAAACTATACCATAAATTACATAGACACGTATAAGTTTACGTCCTGTTTAGTATATAACGAGT
This sequence comes from Carcinoscorpius rotundicauda, assembly GCA_011833715.1. Classification (NCBI taxonomy): domain Eukaryota; kingdom Metazoa; phylum Arthropoda; class Merostomata; order Xiphosura; family Limulidae; genus Carcinoscorpius; species Carcinoscorpius rotundicauda. The sequence goes on along the minus strand of CM022397.1, from coordinate 49,439,536 downwards.
CCTTGCCATATAATTATAGAACAATAACAGATCCTACGTGAACATGAACGCTCAGCTTGGTTTGATTCTAATTACAAACCAATAAAGTTATTTAACACTAGAAAAATAGATTAGTTATAGTTTTATCCGTAAGTTCCCAGTGGGTCGGAGGTAAAATTTTAAGGCTTAAATGTTAAAATTCGTTTCTCTTTGTAACAGAGCTCAGATATAATTTTTTGCGTAATATTCTACTCATATTTAGTTCAATATCATACAACACAAGCAGCGTCAAGTGAATAACACAGTCCCAAAAATTATTCTTTTTTTTTCTGTTCTCAGTCTCAAGTTATTCATCGAAATTTGTCACAAACAGAGACGTAGGCCAATTCGAGTTTCGAAATTCAATGTTGTCTTTGGTCGCACCAGTGATGTTATGGGGAATATTTTTCGAATAATTTTAATTGTAAATTTCCAAACATAATCAAACACATGTATCTGTGTTTTCTTCAAGTTCTTTTTTTTACAAAAATTGCACTGAATGTGGCATTTAACATCCCGCGTTGCCTAAATCAACAATAACATGGTGCACCTTATGTGTACCACATTACATCTGGAATACCCGATTCTCTTAATCTGTTCTTCGAATACCCATCATCAAACATGCTTGCCCTTTCAGTCGTGGATGTGCTATAATGTTTCAGTCAATTCTACTATTCGTTGGTAAAAAAGTAGTTCAAGAATTGGTTGTGGATGGTGTTGACTGCTTTTTTTATTTTATCTGTTAGTATTGAATAAAAGATAATTAACGCACAAATTTGAGCGAGGCCCGGGACAGCCAGATGGCTAGGACGTTTGGTTTCCTTAGGATCGTGGGTTCGAATCCCCGTTCGCATGTTAATACTTCTGTAATTTTTATTTAACATGCTTCTCACAGATAATGATTATGTACACCTTTTTGGTACTTTTGAAGACTTTAATTGTGATGGTGATTGTTTGTTACCATGTTATTCTTAAATGTAGATCACTACACTCAATTTTTGTAGTTTGTTTTTCTCTTTGTATAACCTTGTTTTTTCAGAAATATATTTTTCTGTTAAAACATCTGTGAATGAAAAGGCTCTCTACGCCTTGGCAATTATGCTTTAAACAGTATATTTCGGCACATTAAGTTATGTAGCAATACCGGAAAGAGACACACGAGACTTGTATTTTACATTAATTCAGTTTGTTAAATCACTGGACCGTTGTTTCCTGTTCGCCATGATCACGAGGCGGATAAGAACGGAGACGGTGCTAAATTACAGGAAGTAATTCTTTTGCTTATTAATTCCAACAGTTATGAACCCAGTGTCTTGTTCTGAAATGATATAATGTAGTTTATTCGCTAAACTAAACAAAATTTTTACGGGATTATCAGTTTTTCCACACGTTCTGAACTGTACGAACACTTTTTGCTCCTCATATTTTTGGTTATTTGTTTATAAACAGCTCATTTATCGTTTAACTTACATAAAATTGATGTAGATGTGTGTTATTATTATATTTACAATAGACCATATGTATATTAGCCTGATCGTGATACTTTTTAAGTTAGGAGCAAAAAACTACTCGGGACGCAGGTGTACGAACACTTTCTATTATTACTGTAAGCTGCAAAAAAAAACTTGAATGCATTTGTCAGATATTGTCAACAAGGTCACCCTATTTTACCTTTTGTTTTTTTGCAATTTTAAAAAGGTCAGTTTTCGACAACTACGCCCCTTGAAAATAAGAAATCGCGTACATAAAGGTGCAAATTAAATGGCTCTTCTCTTTCTCCAATCATCCTTTAAAACAGTTTATACTCAGACTTCATAGAGTGAACAGGTTATGTGTTACAGTGGGCTTTTAAATCACCATATACTTTGTAAATTGAACAAGTGCTGTTGTGGTCATTGAAATCAGTTTATACTTGACAGATTGAATAAGTTATGTTCTTCAATAGTTTTTTTAAATCAGTTTATACTTGACAATTTGAACAAGTTATGTACTACAGTGGTCCTTTAAATCAGTTTATACTTGACAGATTGCAAAAGTTATGTAGCACAGTGGTTTTATAAAAGAGTTTATATTTGCTAGTTTTCTCTAATCTAAAGTATGGATCATCTTTTGTTGATAGATTTGTACAGGTTGGAGAAATATTTATGTCATTAACAACAAACCTGGTGTTACTTTCTTTTTTCATTCAGAAACCATGCATTGTTTACTTTTTTGTAGATGAGCTACAGGACTTCAGGTTTTCAACATGAGCTGAACAGCATTTAAAGCACGTGTTACAATACAGTAGGTACAAACACTGAAAGCATGTGTTATAATAGAGTAGGTTTAATTTGTTTTTCTTTAAATTTTGCGCTAAGCTACACGAGGGCTATGTGTGCTAGCTGTCCCTACTTTAACACTGTAAAATAAGAGGTAAAGCAGCCAGTCATCGACACCCACTGCTAACTCTTTTACCAACAAATAGTGGGGTTGACTGTAACATTACAACAGCTCTATGACTGACAGTTTGGTGCGACAGGGATTCAAAACCACGACCCTCAGATTGCAAGTTGAGTTCCTTAACCACCTAGTCATGCCAAACGAATACAGTACGTACAGACATTTAAAGCATGTGTTATAATATGGTAGGTACAAACATTTCAAGCTCATGTTATAACACAGTAGGTACAAACACTGAAAACGTGTGGTTTGGTTTGGTTTGGTTTTCTTTAAATTTTGCGCAAAGCTACATGAGGGCTACCTGTGCTAGCTGTCCTTAGTGACAGTAAATTTGGGATTAGTAAATTAGTTTAGCAGTGTAAGACCAGAGGTAAGGCAGCCAATCATCGATACCCAGTAGGTACAAACATTTAAAGTACAGTAAGTAAAAGCAAGAACTGACGACAACTTCCAAGAATAAAACTTTTATTTTGTTCATAAAACTTATATTTGTTCCTAATTTGGCTTATTCATCAATAATATTCTTTCTTTACAGTCCCTCGTTCTGTGATACCTTCATGACTATTGTTTAAAAAATACTAATATTGGATGATTGCATATGGAGAGAACGTGAAAGACATTTAACAGTTAGAAAACGCTTACATTATAGATTTTGCTTTACTGAAAAAAGAAATTTCCATGTCCATATGGAAGAAACATATATTTTATCCGCTATTTGTAATTCGTGACGATTTATTAAAACAATTTTTCATAGTATAATAAACTGTATTTTCAGCTTTTGCATAGTTCAGTAACAGCATTCAGACAGACGGTGAATTTCTCCATGCATTATGTTTTAGGTTAACTTACATATCTTTCACATATAATTTATGTTTAATCATTATTAATAGTTTTTTTTTTTATATAAAAGTATATTGGACATCTTCAAATTTTATTTCATCATTAAAAAGTATCACAAGATGTTAATAACTAGATCAAGACATTTCATGACACATGATGTTTTACCAAACAAACTCATAAGACACATGTATCCAACTTTAAGAATCTATTTCTGGGTAAGAAATTACCGGGAAAATAAATGCACAGATTTATAATTACTCAACATTCTAATGAAATATGTAATACAACGGTCCTTGTTTTCTATCCACAACCATGTATTTCAGATTGTTTAGCCCATCACTATTATATTGTTGATAGCCAGATTTCAAAAAGTATATCCTAACGGAAATAAAAAAAATGTTAATTAAAAACATCTTGTCACATAAGGTCAGAAGTCAAAGTTACACTAAAAAAGAATGAACCAAATTGATTCATAATTTATGTCTCTTCATATATTTAAGCTATTAAAGTGTAATCTCTATGGAAAATTTTGAATTATTATCAGTTTGAAATAATCAATATCACACATTCAGCAACATTAATGTTCGGCCAACATTATCAAATGCGGCTACTTTTACTCACAATCCCTTGTTAGTAACTTCACTTTGTCCTGTAGAAAAACAAAATTTAAATGTTAATTTTCATATAATAATTATGTTCCTACAAATACAGCTGTTCTCTCTTTCTAGATTTCTCCAAAAATATTAGATAGCTACACCTGTCATACAGTAACCTTACTTATTAAATGATAGATTACTTGATATTATATACATATCTAATGAAGAAAAGATTCACAAACCTATTTGGACTGGGAACAGCTTTGGAATGAAAAGCATGGTGTAACGAGACAGACTAGGTTCCCAACGGGTGATCAAATACCCCTTGTTCAGTATCCTAAACAAAGAAAATTATATGAAATTATTAAATATCTTGAATGGCAGTATAACTGAACAAAACACATTTTACAGTACTGAATATTTTAGGTTTTTTGTTTCAACCGTATAGTGTAACATCTAACTGTAGTTTTTGTGAAAGAATAATGAAGGTTAATTGTTCAGACCCAATAAAGAACTTGCAGTAAATTGGGTATTCCGAGAAGTACCCATGTTTGAGGACTTTCTGATTGTAGAGTTATTATTAAGGTTCTGTCACATGAGAAAACAACAGCTTGAATATGGCAGTATTCAACAGAGAGCAGTTCCCAGGCCCTCTCCTTCCAAATAACCAACATACAGTGATATTACCATGCAAAGAAAATACAACAATATACTGAGCTTCAGAGTTAAAGAATTGGAAGTAAGCAGTTTAAACATACAAAACCCTGAAGTGAAATCTGTTTCTGGTGTGTAGGTTTCTACAAAAACATATATAAAAATATTTGAAAAATCCATGAAGAACTGAAATAATGCAGGAAGGTTAAGAAAGATGAATATCTTGATTTAAACATTTTTAGATAAATATTTTACCAGCATTTACAGCTTCATTTTCAACCTGTATGACAGGCTCACCTTTAGAGGTACAAACATTTGATTGATGCTATTTGAAATTACAAAAATAATGATTTAGAAATATATTTAATATTATAATATATTATCTTTCATATTGTAGTCTACCCTAATCACTGTATTTAATTTTTAACCAACTTTATAAGTAGACAAACAAACCAAAAGCATGTGTTGTAAGTTTGTTGTCTTTTTTAGATGCAAGTACCAAAAAAGTTTAGAGTAGAGCATGAGTAAAACAGAGTTAGAATCCCTGGTTCAACTTGTTAAAAATGAATGTACACTGCTGAATGAATAAAAGGATAACTGTACATTATAAAAAGTAAACCCATGGTTATAAAATAATGTCAGTCATTTCTCAGCAATTATATGCTTCCACATGACTGTGTCAAGTTAAAACTATACAGTGGTTTCATAAGGTTGTCTTGGTTTTTACTTTGAAGAAAGTCACATTATTAAAACAAATACCCATTATAAAACACCTTGAAAAAATACCTGTTATAAAAGTCATTACCTTCACCTTCCCATCTAAAGAACACATTTGAAAATCCATATACATGTTCAAACTGGTGTCTAGTGATAGCAATTACTCCACCAAACAGCCCTGGATAAGGCAAGCTGAATAAACGAAACAAAATTATCAACAAAATCATATCATCTTTGCTGAACACACTTTTTATGATGCTTATGTTGTAAACTGAAACAATCTTTCACCAGCTGTTATAAGTACCACTATACCACAGTGAAACAAATCTTTTTAAAGTTCATAATAAAGTTGGTACTTTAAAAATATTTATGTTGTAAACATAACCATAATTCAACACAAATGAGTACTGTTATTATTCATGTTTCATTTATGCTTACAAATGGGTAAAAAAACACGATAGTATGTGAACCATGTAATACTAACATTTTTTAACATTCTATCAGTTGAGCTAAATGTCACGATTATCATTGTTTTCTTTACTTTATTGTAATTCTCCGTTGCCTTTACCCTCATACTAAGTTCATTTATCATTATTTGGTTGATTTATCTTTATAGTTGGAATTTAGAAAACAATTGTCATGTGTCACATAATAGTGTTTTTATTTAACATTTTAAATATGTTTATAAAGAACGAGATTATGAATGTTGACACCAGTTACAAAACACAAAAACACCTGGTTGTATACATGATAAGAAACCAAATGATTAATCCGTCTTTCCTTTTTTTTGGACATTATTTTCACATCAGTTAACTAGTTATATGTGCTAAGGGCTCACAGTAAAATGAAATGAGCCAAAAATATGTTGAAAAAAGTTAATTATTCATGAAAATATGTACAAAATAATTTTGTAAATAACATGGGAATTTCAAAAGGTTAAAATAAATTTTTTTACTTAAAAAATATAAAAACTCTTTAGCATAAATTTGGAGGCTAATAAAGATACAAGTAAGGGTTGAAAGGTTTTAAACACCAGTTTATTAACTTAAAGTGCATGCAGTCAGTCTGATGGATTGACTCTATACTGAATAAGGAATGTTGACAATATTTTTAATTTGTGTATGTGTGAGACAAGCTTTTACTGAGATGTACAAGCCCATTTTACACAAAAAATCAAAGGTATTAGAAAAATATTTGTACTTGAGATGACAGTCTAATTTGATGCTAACAAGTCCAAGTGCAAAGTGGTGTTCAAATGACAGATAAAAATACTTGTCCAATGAATACTGGAAGGTTTTAAAAATCAGTTTTTCAGAGAAAGAATTCCGACTATAATCCATGGAATACAAATGTTTGTACTTAAATATCTGTGAATTTAATACATCAGTTTAACAAGCCATAATGCAAAGTAATATTCATGTAATGAATTAAAATATATTTGTTTGTCATGCAGTTTAAATATTGCATTTTTATGATATCCAGAACATTTGAAGTGCTTATCTTCAGTGTTTTTGATATTGTATACTGCCATCTAGTGTTTACACTCATCAACCATGAATTGTCACATAATTAGTGATAAGTGTAAAATGAATATTTGGTTAACCTGATGCCAAAAACAAAATACCATTTAAAATGGCAATTTGTAAAAAGATTACAGCATATGCATTTTGACTCCTAAACAAATATAAAGGGTCAAAAGCTAAACATATTTGTAAATGCAATTACATTAAATAAGTGCAAAGAGAAAAGTAGAGACAAAATAGTGTCACAGACAAAGAATACAATATTACAAAACTGTAAAAGTTGAATTACTGAGACATCCATATAAAATTTTCAAAAGTAATAGCATACATAACAGTGTAATTATGTTCTTTGACAAACCTATTTAATGTCACAGGAACATAAGCAAACTAGTACAATAATTACTTATTTCCATTCACAATAAAACTATTATTTGCATTATATTTATGTACTCAGTTAAATTACAAACACATTGTAAATAATAAAGTACTGTGGTTTCTTCATAAAAGAAAAATGATTTTAATTTTCTCAGACATATCTGAAAGTGTCCAGTGCTGAACACATGTGTCTGGTTTGTTTGGAACAAGTGTAGATGTGATGGGGACTTTCTGGAAGCAAATCTACATCATTGAAGACAAAACAACAGTAGTTAGAGTCCTTCAGTGCTTCTAAATATCCAATATTGAAGAGTTTAGCTCCATAATATTTGTGCAAAATACTCTATAATAAATGAAAGCACAGAAATACATATATTTTCCTCATTGTAGAAGCTTGCATGAGTGAATCAAAAAAATTCCAGATTGTGCAATTTTATTTGGTTCTTATGTGAACTTGATCATAAAAAGCCAATTGCAGTTCAGAGCTCAAAACCAACTCAATAATGAGAAACACATACACTACTGGCATGCTTAATGCAATATTTAAATTTGATAACAAGGAAACTAATTTTTTAAAAAATAAAAGTTGGATATTGGCTTGAATGGATAAGTAATATAAATGTTTTAGCAAGATTATGTTGTCATAAATTTTTAAAAACTTTGTACTTTTGTTTCATAACCAAAACAAGTCATCTCCAAACTTTAAGTTAATACAGCATAAACTGAATGATCAGAGCAGAAAACCATCTATGTTGCAGGAATCCAAACATCTAGTTCATTATAAAGAGATAAGAGTACCATGTCTTTTGACAAAATGCTCATTGCTCCTGAAAATAATCACATTAAAGCACATATTTTCAGAACATTTTATCACACACCTGCTCAACAACATATATTGCATAATTTGAAAGTTTGTTTTGAAGAAAAGAATGTGTTTCAGAAATACATTCAGCTGCAACTTTCTATCTGAATAGAACTATCAGTGCCACCTGATGTTGAGAGTTACAGTGTGTTGATTTCCACTGACCACCATTCACTGATGGACAGTATTTCATGTAAAAACTTCAGATACATTTCATGCACAGATATTTTAACAAAAAAATATATTTCTGAAAAAAACAAAGTTATACAAAGAAAAAACAAAAAACAAAAACTGAGTGTAAAGATGTACACGTAAAAATAAGATGGCAACAGAAAATCACCATTACAATTAAAGTCTTCCAAATTACCAAGTATGTGTACATTATCATTACAACCGTGAAAAGTATGTTAAATAAAAATTACAAAAATATTTATGTGCCAACATTAAATATTAGCAAACACCAAAGTGCTTTAGAATATATCCAGTTATATTCTTTTATTTGAAATACATTTTTCAATATTTGTACAAGTTATTATTTGATAATTTTATAAAACACACACACAAGTTGAGAAACATACTCATGCCTGTAACACAAATTGTGATAATGAGGAGGTTATCCATCTTAGAACATTTTAAAATATTTGTTCTCACATTCATTCATAGTCTTAACTTCTTTTCATTTGTAGGTAGGTTTTGTTTAAATTTAAAATAAAACAATCTACAAAAAATAAAATACATTACATAATGTTGATAGAAAATTGAAAAACGTTGGAGAGAATAAAGTATATTTTTCTCAACTAACTATGTATATTTATGAATCAAATGTAGCAAATAAGGCTTATAGGCTGATATAACTAAGGGACATTTTAGTAAACTTTGCCACATTAGTTTCTGGTTAAAGGCAGAATATACAACAAGCTATCTCTGCTGAGCCAACCATGAGTATCAAAGCCTTTACACTTATCTTTGAACCATTGTGAGATTTATACAGATAAGTTCAGCAGAACCTTGTTGTTTTTTATGTTTTGGAACAAGCAACCATTTTATTAAATTATACTTCAGACAATACACACATATATCATTTTTTTCCACTCTTTGGTTTGTAGACTAATCAAAGCCACAATCCTGCATGTTATTTTAGCTATCTCTGCACATTACAAAATATGTAGTCACTGTTTATCTACTTGTACTCTTAAAACCAAAAATAAACATGTTAAATTTATATTTAAAAATGTTCACACTGAAAAATTACCTAAATGTTCAGGAATTAGTAGCCAAGTTTGCAAAAAGGTCGAGCCTTCTTTTTCCTCACTGTTACACACATAAACATCCTCTTCAAGATGAGAAAAAAAGTTACGTAACTGTATCCTCGGCCAATAGGACAATGCAGAGGTAGAATTATACATATTATAATTATTACCACTAGTTAAACTTTCACAACATTGCTGTTTAAGTAACTGAACTGAGGAACCCACTGCACAAGTTTTAGAAACTTTGTATTCATTACGTAGAAGTCAAGTCTTTATAACTGCAGTTCACTCAGGTCTTCCATTGTTTCCATTTTTGCTAATGCTAATATGTACATACATGCAGAAACTCTGGAAAGATAAAAACACGTAGACTGGTAGAAATATGTACTGTATTTTATTAGAACCAAAATGTATATCAAATATTTATAGTAGTATATATGCTATCTCCCACACATATCAAACAGTGTAAAACTGTAAATTCCTTTTATGAAATACTGTGTTTTCTGGATACGTCTAAGATATAACAGTCACTTATGTGATTCAAGCATCCAAGCAAAACATTTACAAATTTTAGAAAACCACACAAGGTTCTCGATTTTATATGAATGAACACTGTCAATATTCATAAAGCCTTCAAAACTAATACAATACATGAAATACTGGAGATTAATACAAAATATTAGTATACTTTCAAAACTGAAAAAAAGAATGATATGTGATAAAGCAATTCCAAAAATATATTAATTGTTTACATTTATTCTGTGTTCCTTTTCTGAACTTTTGTGTAGGACTGAATGGTGGGTAACTTTCCAATTATGCTACACCCCTAAAGAACAAACTAAATGGGAATGAATCCAAATATATATACCTGGTTGTCAAATATGAAATAAAATTTAGATGGAAAAGTAACTGGCACAGTTTTAGAAGCAAAGCATTTTTTATTTATAATGTTTTCAGTTCTATAAAATAGACTTTAACCTTTAAACAGCATGAATGTTGTGGGTAGTAACATAAATTGATGATGGCTCCTATTTCAAGGTTAAAAATATTCACACATCAATACTTTTATGTACATGCACCTTTACAAATATATTTTCTTCAGGAAATTATGTTACTTTAAAATTTCTTGATTTAAATTAACTGATGCACCAAGTTTACAGAAAAATTTAAAATACTGCATTTGGAGTATGATTACATATTCACACATCAATACTTTTATGTACATGCACCTATAAAAATATATTTTCTTCAGGAAATTATGTTACTTTAAAATTTCTTTATTTAAATTAACTGATGCACCAAGTTTACAGAAAAATTTAAAATATTGCATTTGGAATATGATTACATGAGACTAAATAGTGGTCCCTATGTAATTTGTCTGCTGTTGGGATTAAACCATAATTTTAGGTATCACAGAGAAATACCATAGTTTAATGTAAGCTAAATAAAAAATATTTCAAACACTTTTTCCAGAATTAAAAAAAAAACAATGTTTTAATGGGTAAACATTACTTTTATTGTTTTTATTATTTTATACAATAATGGTTGATGTTTAAACCCAAAACTTGTTATTTATATTCCATGTTCAATGTATAATATTTATCAGTTTTACTCCATAGAAGATTAAATTTTCTTGGTAATGTTAATTTTTTAAGAGTAGTTACTTTCCCAAAATTAATTTTGGTTGCTACTAGTTACCTATGTTCACAGTTGCTTTTGCTTCAGATTTATTACAAAAACCTTATGAACTAAAAATAAAATTTCTGTCCAACTTGGTAAAATATTATATTTCTTCTATAATACACTTTGTTTATGAAACTTTAATTATCTTTCATTAATTTAAGTTTATTAGAAGTGCAGTTAAAAAATACTAAGATTAGTTTTACATATACAAGCTTTTCAACAAATTATCCCTTGAGATTCATCGCCTGTTCATGTTACTGCTTAAGGCATATATTAAAATAATTAAATTTTTAAACAACTTAAAAATATAACAACTGGTATAACCATACTAAGTATATTCCGTCACTCAAAAAACCACGTTAAACTCAATATTAGTTCGCAAATTATCATCAGTGTTGAAACACACGCTTAAAGTCACCTTGTTAGATTATATATATCGTTCATTAATGTTGTACACCACAATTGATACATTAAACACTGAATTTTATTTCAAATGATATTGGCCTGTGCCATGAGTTGTGTGGTTACATTTGGTCATTATTACCCACTCCCAATTAGCATTACCATTATTACTATTTGTGGAACTTCTCATTTAAAGTAAAAACATTACAATTAAAAGATTAATTAAATCACGAATATTATTTACAGAATATAAATAATATGACCTGTCAGCAAGAAAAAACGAAATACATTAAATTTTTGCAATAAGTTCTTGTGATATTATCGTTCAGATGCTTCGTTTAACATTCGCATCACGAACACTCTTCTCTCTCCCGAAATTTGACAAAATATTCTGTCATTAAAAACATTCCTGGTCATGCGGAGAAATGATGTGCGTTCCATTGACAACCTAAATCGAAAGCTACGCGCCCTCTATCGCATTACGATCGATTATCAGACTTAAAAGACTGGGTTATTTTGGTTTAAAGATTTTTTTTTTTTTGTACATTTCACTGAATTCTACATAACAGATATTTTAGTAGAATATGCAGATCATAACTCAGGCAGATAATTAACTCTGCTTTGTCCGTTTATTTTGAATTTCGTGTAAAGTTTATTTCTTGGTTTTGAATTTCGCACAAAGCTGTATAGGCTAGCCGTTAATAATTCAGCACTGAAAGACCAGAGATAAAGCAGCTAGCAAATCATCAACACATACCGCTAACTGTTGGGATACGCTTTGATCAACGAATAACAGAATTGACCGTCACATTATAGCACTCCAACGGCTGAATGAGCAAGCATGTTTGATGGGATGGATTCGAACCCACAATCCTTCGAAAACCAAGTGCCCTAGCCACCTGGCTGTCCCGGGGCTCGCTCAAAGTTGTGCGTTAGTTATCTTTAATTCAACCGTAACAGATAAAATAAAAAGAAGCAGTAAAAACCATCCACAACCAATTCTTGAACTACTTTTTTACCAACGAATAGCAAGATTAACTGAAACATTATAACACATCCACGACTAAAAGGGCAAGCATGTTTGATGATAGGTGTTCGAAGAACAGAATAAGAGAACTGGATATTCCAAATGAAATATTGTACACATAATATGCATCATGTTAAAGTTCATTCTGGCAAAGCCACATGTAAAATGCCACATTCAATGCCATTTATGTGAAAAAAGAAGGAAAACATTGATATATGTATTTGATAATGTTTTAAAATTTCCAATCAAAATATTCCCGATAGCATCACTGGTGTAACTAAACACAACATTGAATTTCGGAACTCGAAGAGCCTACATCTTTGTTTGTGACAAATTTCGATGAATAACTTGAGACTGAAAATGTAAAACAAAAGAATAATTTTTGGAACTGTGTCATTTACTTGACGCTGCTTGTAATGTACGATGTTGAACTAAATCTAAGTAGCAAATTACGTAATGAATTATATTTGCGCTCTGTTACCAAGAGAAACGAATTTTAACATTTAAATCTTAAAACTTTACCTCCGACCAACTCGGGGAACTCACCGATAAAACTGAAACTAATTTATTTTTCTAATGGTGAAAAATTTTACTGGTTTGTAAGTGGAAACAAACTAAGCTGAGCGTTCATGCTCACATAGGACCTGGTATTGTTCTGCAATTATGTGGCCAGAACTCGTTGTATACTATATACTTATACGTCTTTGTAATTTATAGTATAAATTTTAATCAATTCAATACATATTTCAGCTGTTTATAGTATTAGATAGTTCTCATACATTAAATTTTATAAATAGTCATATCTACATTGACTATATGTAATAAGTGTGACAGATGAGTCTTTACATGCGGGAAATTAACAGTTTTACTTTTAGGCGCTCTTGGGAAAATAGATGAAAACACGTCAAACAGTGGGGGATAACAGTAAATGATTTTAGATAAAGTGACTATCAACGCTTTTCGATAATTAACACCGATCATTATTATGTTTGTTTGTTTGTTTTTTGAAATTTCGCACAAAGCTACTCAAGGAATATCTGTGCTAGCCGTCCCTAATTTTGCAGTGTAAGACTACAGGGAAGGCAGCTAGTCATCACCACCAACCGCCAACTCTTGGGCTACTCTTTTACCAACGAATAGTGGGATTGACCGTCACATTATACACCCCCACGGTTGGGAGGGCGAGCATGTTTAGCGCGACTCGGGCGCAAACCCGCGACCCTCGGATTACGAGTCGCACGCCTTACGCGCTTGGCCATGCCAGGCCCCGATCATTATTAACTTACAAATGTATCCATGCAATGCCAAGTAAGAGATTTTCTGAAAGTTTTATTTTTTATTAAAATATGCCAGAAGCAATATAAGGCAAGGGTTTTTATTTTTACGAAAGTTTACAATGAAGCTAGTTATTAAGCTCAATGGACTACATGTGCTCTACCAACCACGAGTATTGAAACACGATTTCTAGCGTTATAAGTCCATAGACATGCTGTTGTGTCACTGAGGATGGGGGCAGAGAGGAGAGAAAAAATAAAATGGAATTGTCCCATCAGACACCAACGTTTATTATTTAATTTACACGTTTACAAAGTATGTCAGGTAGTTCAAATAAATTAGACACATTGTCTTCAAAACAAATTCGTAGAGCTTTAGTTCAGTTTTGACAGTTTTAAGAAAATATTAAAATTATTTATTACACAGAAAATATGTTGTCTACATCAGTGGTATGCAGGAAAGCTCACCATGGTCATGTTGTTAAGGCATTCGACTCATAATTTTCAGATCGAGGGTTCGATTCCCCGTCACACCAAACATGCTCACCCTTTTATCCATGGGAGCGTTATAATGTCATAATCAATACCACTGTTCATTTGTAAAAGAGTAGCCCAAGAGTTGGCGATGAGTGGTTAGGACCAGCTGCCTTCACTTGAATCTTACATTGTAAAATTAAGGACGGATAGTGCAGAGAGCCCTCGCGTAGTTGTGCGCGAAATTCAAAAACAAACAAGACTTACAAGAAAAGCCTTCGCTTTCAAAGCTTTCAAAGATCAACCTCAAAATACTTTTAAAACTCACACTGATCCAGATATGGATACATATTTCTCCAATAAAGTCACTAATTACATATTAAACAATAAACATCAATTTGAACCAATTTTCCAATAAACATAACTGACACAAACACAAGTTCTGACACAGATTATGCAAGCACGTTACTAACAAATGAAATATCCCTTCACAAACTACTCGATGCAATAAAAAACACAAAAACAAAGCACCAGGTGAAGATGAAATACAAGCTATCCTTCTAAAAAAGGGCACTCCGAAATTGTTTGATTACCTGAATTCACTTTTTAACTTATCTCTATTCTCAGGATAAATCCCAGTTTCTTGGAAGCTTGCAAATATATTGACGTTCCATAAGGGAGGAAAGCCAACAAATAAACCTTATAGGTACCGACCAATCAGCCTGACCAGCTATGCAAGCAAAATTTTTGAAAGAATAATCAATAATTGACTCTCCACATTCTTGGAGATAACATCAAAATTACCAAAAGAACAAAATGGATTCAGAAAATCTAGACAAACGACAGACCACCTTATCAGATTAATCGAAATCATAGTAGATAGCTTCAATAAAAAAGAATGTACTGTCGCTTGCTTCCTTGATATCGAGAAAGCATTTAACACTGTATGGCACGATGATCTAAGGTTCCGAATGAATACAATGGAACTACCGCGAGAAAGTATTCGCTGGTTATCTAACTTTTTGGAAAATAGAAAGTGTAAAGTAAATGTTGAAGGAACATTTTCTGAATACTTTACTCCTGAAGCTGGTGTCTTTCAGGGAGGGGTGGTCAGCCGTATACTCTTCATCATATATGTGAACAATATGCCACTGAGAGATCCGAATCATGGATTCTTTTCGCAGTTCGCAGATGATGTGGCAGTCTGGAAAAGTGCCGCAACACCCACGATAGCAGCCAATAACATACAACCGCAACTAAATAGAATAAGTGAATACTGTCAAAAATATAGAATAAAAATAAACACAGTGAAAACACAACTCGTTTTCTTTACGAAATTGACAAAACACAAAAAACAACAGCCAAAATTATATATGAATGGCACACTACTCCAGATTGCCGCATCGGCAAAATGTTTACATCTCATCTGTGATTCAAAACTAATTTGAATCAATCATGTGAACGAAATTAAAAATAAATTCTGGCAATGATCTAACTGTGCTAGGTGTCCAACTGGTAAAAATAGTAGAGCATCTACAGATAACATACTAAAAATCTATAAAACATATATTATGCCTGTTATAGATAACGCAGCTCCAGCACAGATAACTTTTGGCAATAAAATAATTATAACCAAAATACAAACAATCCAAAACACACTTCTCACAACTGCATACAGAGTACCAAGAACAATATCATCTCAGTTCATTCACAAATACTCGAACATACCAACAATACCAAATAGACTCCTGCACAGCACAATAATGTACTGAAATACGAATTGGATGAAAAACGATTTACTATGAGAACTGAAGAGGTACCTCAAACATGATGAAGCTGGTCCTAAATATTTCTCCATAGTTAACTTATATTATAACTTTAGAAATAAATAAAAAAGAAAAAATATAAATATTTAACATTTAAATTATAAAAAAGTAGAAAATAATAATACATATCTCCACACATGTGCATATATATTTTTATTGTTAAACAATAAAAAAATGCCACCAACAAATTTCACATTCTGCTGATAGAATAAAATAATCACTGCAATAATCCGTCAAGAACATAACTACAGGGAGGAGGAAGAGGTCAATGAGAATCTGACCCTCTATGGAATGAACTTTTCTCACCCAACACCGACAAATATTTAAAAGCCTTCGGTTTAAATATTAGAGGGCGCTATATAAATAACAATTTTATTATTTATTACTTTCCATGTGAATGTCTCAGCTTTAATTCGACTTTTAATTTGTCAATTACTTCATTCAAGTCATAATTACATTTTGTATTGAATGTCATATAACATCAAAATTTTCATTCTGATTTATTATATATTTTACTCCCAATTCATCGGACATATTACTGTTTTATATGAATCGCCCAGTGAAAATTCCGCAGCTTGTTGTTATTGTTTTTTGTTAATTTGTGAAATAACAGAGCAAACATTTGTTCCTAAAATTGTGGCGTACGTCTGTACCTAAAAATATAACAAATAAATAAATATTTTCAATCTGTTTAACAAGGGCAAACAAACAAGATTGATATCCAAAAGTTAAAAACAGGTTTTGGTAATTTTGACTTTCAACAGAATAAATTTTGTTTTAAGGTAGGTATAACACTAACAATATGAAATGTTAAAGAAGAATGGGACTACCAAGTGGGGTGATTAATCTCATTATTTAGTTTTTGCTTCCGATGGACGAATCAGGATTCGTTAACTACGTAGATAAGACTTTGAATATGACAGTGTCATATCAGCTATGTCCGAAGACGAGGATATAGTTTCACGGTATTGGCACGTGTTGTTTCGATGAGAAATTTTGCATTTTGTGCATGAAAGTGGACAGTACTTTTCTTCAATAGCAGGACAGATGACACATCGAAAAGTGAAACGACTAGTCACGTGGGTAGTACTCTGTTCGCCCAAGGAAATTATGACGCTATAAAATTTAAAAACAAAACATAACGTCTTCTCGAACTAAAATTCACATATTATTCAAACTTCAGGGATTTTCAAATTGTACAACTCTTCAGTATAGTCAATCTTCTATCGCACTGACATGACACACACACTCTGTGGTTTGTATTGCTGAATAAAGATAGGTTTTCTTGTGTTTTTATTTGTAACCAATATATTTTATTTCAATAAAGTCTGAGTGACATTCAGAATTATGTTCTGAAGTTTACTAATCAAAACTTTTGTTTTGCAGTGGACCAATCTTATTCACTCTTCAGTGATATATCTTAAACAATGTGTAATAATTCTTTTATGTTTTTCAAAAATTCTGAATGAACATAAGAATTTCAGAACAAACAATTATTTATTTGATTTTAGAATAGTTAATTTTGTGCTTACCCGTATTTTCTACATTAATTATTTGGTTTAGAAAGAGAAACACATTTTATAACATCTCATGATTTAATATTCATGAATACTGTTAGCTACCTTTCAGGTTTTGTTCAAACTGTTGTTGAACGATCAGTAAAGATTTTTAACCTCTGGGAGCAAAATATAACGATGTCAATTTTTTTTCCTGTGATATTAAGATTAAGTCACCTTTAAGGAACTTAAAAAATATCAAAAAATAACAAAAACTGTTATTCCATAATGCCTAATTATTTAAAGTTGAGAATTAATGTCATAAACGGTTAACCTTGTTAAATACAATTGTAAACAATTTCACGACCCGGCGTACATTTTACATAAAGACAAAAAATAAATGAATTAAATTGCGTCATAAAGACTTCATTTTCCTTTTAAATTCATTTAAAGAAGAAATTTATTAATTTGCTTTCAAAATTTTGCAACATATAAGTGTTGCAGAAACGCTTGTTTGTTTGTTTGTTTTTTTGGAATTTCGCACAAAGCTACTCGAGGGCTATCTGTGCTAGCCGTCCCTGATTTTGCAGTGTAAGACTAGAGGGAAGGCAGCTAGTCATCACCACCCACCGCCAACTCTTGGGCTACTCTTTTACCAACGAATAGTGGGATTGACCGTCACATTATACACCCCCACGGCTGGGAGGGCGAGCATGTTTAGCGCGACGCGGGCGCGAACCCGCGACCCTCGGATTACGAGTGCACGCCTTAACGCGCTCGGCCATGCCAGGCCTGCAGAAACGCAAATAAATACTATGTTTTTGTTTAGTTTTAAACTAATGTTTATTTTTCACAAGAGAAGAAACTTTCCACGCAAACATAGCTATGCCAAACAAAGAAACCACAACATCATTCATTTTGTTTCTTGCCCAGGACATACATACGTCATACATTATCCACAAAATTAAAACTGTTCGTGCATATAATATTTTTTAATGCATCAATTATATTTTGGAAACTGATGGGTCTCTTGATTTAATTGCAGTGTAAAAAAAGTTGGCAAATTACAAATGAGCATTACTTCCAAAAGGTAGATGCCAATATTTTCTGTCTTTTTGAAAGTATTTTTTCAATGTGTTACACTGAAAGGTCATACATAATCAACATATGCTTTTCATATAGTGGTTGTCGTTTTTAGGCTTAACTTTAGAAAGATTTGGAGCCAAATCCAAGAAAAATCTCTGATAGGAGGTCGTTTTATGATTAATGTCATATTGACCTCGCCAGAAATCGGCGTTTTTTGGCTTAATTTTAATACCAGAAGAATTTAAGATTTATCTCGATTTCCGAGACACAACTGAAAAACTCGGACGTCTGTAAAGCACGTAGGAACAGAACCAACCAATTAAGGTGAAGACACGTTATCTGTTTCTTCACAGAATGCGTAGTTCGTGAATTGTCAGTTTAAGTAACAAATAAAATTAGTTAAACTTTATAAATTATATGTATTGATTGAAATATCATGGTTTCAATGATGAAAGCAATTTTAAGACAAACTAAATGGAAAACAAACACGCAGTGTAAGGTTTACGGATTTAGGCCTAAGATATCGATGAAACTCGCAGAATAAGACGATATGGTCGATGAAAAGAAATAATGTTTGAGTTCTTCACAACTTATCCAGTATAACGTGGTATCTGGAACAACCTGTTGAAGAAAATAACATCGTTGTATCCCATGGTGCTCCTTTACAAAGATCAGTGGATAACAGAAAAGTCTGGTAGAAACATACTTATTTTGATTTCTTTACTTATGGCCATGGAATTACGCTTATAAATGTTAGTTTAGACAGAGTTTTTAGAACACTTTCTGACATGTTAGAGTAAAAGTTAATTTTTTGTAACACAAAACTATACAATGTTTATAAGCCTTCAGACGTACTATCCAACCACTTGGAGGGACGTAAAACTTGGCATATATATTTTTTTTTCAACTAAATAATAAAGACTCGACATCAAAGTCAACCATACATAATATGACACATATTCCAAATTTGGTTGCATAACCAATTTTTCTTTATTTAAGATATCTAGTCAGGTAAAATTCTCACAAAACTCGAACTCGTGTGTCGATACTCATGGTGGGTAGAACGTGGATAGCACATTGTGTTGCTTTGTACTTGAGTTCAAACAAAACACGTGAAAAAATTATGTAAAACTGTAGATACCAAGCCAATATTACTTAAAACTAGGTTTGACAATTAATTAATAGACAAAAGATTAAATGTCTTTGAATAACAGTTATTTTGTGGGATTGTAGTTCCATCAGCTTGAAATATGAGACTTTCCAGATGAGAATATGTAACACCATCTATTTTATGTCTTAACAGATATAATAAAGCAGCTCTTGTAAATTACGCAACACCATTGTCTGGGAACAATGATGTTGATCAACCTTTCTTTGGTGGCCATTTTGTTTTGGTGCAGTTTAAAAGGAAAAACTTTGTCCTAGGATTTAAAAAACATGAAATACCACTTTATTACACTAAAACCATGGGGAAAACAAGGTTAATAAAGAAAATGTTTATTTTTTTTAATTTCACACAAAGCTACACGGGGCCTATTTGCGCTGGCTATTTCTAATTTTGAATGTTAGACTAGAGGGAAGGATCTAGCAGATCCATCTTCTGCCAACGCTTAGGCTACTAGTTTACCAGCGAATAATGGAACTGACCGTCACAATATAATGCTCCCATAAGAGTGAATATGTTTTGTGTGACGAATCCGCTACCTTCAGATTACGAGTCAATCGCACAAACTACCTGGCCATGCTATGCTCGTAAATGTACAGCTGTATATCCGCTGTATAATATCGAATAATAAATTAGGATCAATATTCTAACATCATTCATACACTTATATTGACTTAGATTACTGTATGGTGATTTAATAGGACTCGGGAACCTTCTACTATAACAATAGTACACGATGTTGACTTTTATTCTGACAAACAATTTTTGTTTCCTACTTTTCATAGCTGAAGCTTTACAGTAGCAGTTTGACAAACAGTAGAAATGGGTTCATGAACCCTTTAATTAGAACCATTTGACCACTTTCCAATAGAGTCATGTTTTTCAGGTTTCAGGCTACTAGACTACGTTTTGTCGTTTATTTCTGTGACTGCAGATCAGGTGGTTAAGGGACTCGACTAGTGTTCCGAGGGTCGCGAGTTCGACTCCCCGTCACACCAAACAAGTTTGCCCTTTCAGCCGTGAGGGCATTATAATATGACGGTCAATCCCACTATTCGTTAATAAAAGAGCAGTCCAAGAGTTGGCGGTGGGTGATGATAACTAGCTGCCTTTTCTCTTGTCTTACACCGCTAAATTAGAAACATCTAGCACAGATAGCCCTCGTGTAACTTTGCGCGAAATTCAAAACCAAACTAAACTTAAGAAAGTAAATTTAACAGATAATATCTTACTATGGACGACTTTGTTTGTTTTGGAATTTCGGACAAAGCTACTCGAGGGCTATCTGTGCTAGCCGTCCCTAATTTAGCAGTGTAACACTAAAAGGAAGGCAGCTGGTCATCACTACCCACCGCCAACTCTTAGGCTACTCTTTTACCAACGAATAGTGGGATTGACTGTCACATTATAACGCCCCCACGGCTGGGAGGGCAAGAATGTTTGGCGCGACGTGGATACGAACAAGCGACCCTCAGATTACGATTCTCACGATTTAACGCGCTTGGCCATGCCGGGCTGTTATGGACGATATTACGTTGCACTTGAAAGTGGACTGTTCAATTACAACCTTCGAAAATTATTTGTGGAAGACTTTTTTATATTTTGCGCAAAACAACTCAATGGTAATCTACTTTAGCCATCCTCAATTCAAATGTGATGGATTAAAAGACAGCTAGTCAACTTCACTCAACTCCAATTCTTGAGCCCTTTTTAATGGACTTAATTGTAACTTTATAATGCCCCTATAGTTAAAGGGACGAATATGTATGGTTACATATGTGGCAAGTTACGTGATTAAACAATAGAGCATTACTGGCATTATAATGTGGAGATTTCCATAAGGTATCTTTGATATAACCATGTTTGGTTTGCTGGAATTTCGCACAACGGCTATCTTTCAAATAAGATATTTGTCTCGCGGTTCTAAATCAGTAGTAAGTTTTATAATTGCTTATAGTTTTGTTCTTAATGTATAATTGTTCTTCGAAAATCACAGTTTATATTTTATATAAATGCTCATTAATTAAGTACTGTGAACCGTTTATATCATTTGTGCCGAATTTTTATGTTAGTGGTGTCTACAACACAAGAAACCCGGTTTCGATACTCGTACAGAGCACAGATATTTCATTATACAGCTTAATTAGAAACCAGTAATGTCCGCGGTAAGTTTACAGACTTACAAGATCAAAATCTGGAGTTCGATTCTCTACTTTTGACAGATAGCCTATTTTGTAGCTTTGAACATTTCCATCATGAAATGTTGTACTATTCATTCTCATTATTTTCATCTTCATCCTCTTGACCATCATCAACAGGCTTAGCGATTGTCGGCTAAAGTATGGAAGGCATGTGCATTTCAATATCTTCTTCTTCTTCATGACGACGAGCACTGACCTTTTTGTTCCTGAGGATGGAGGGGTCCAACTTGTGAAGTTTGGGAGGTCCTCTGTCCAGTTTGGCATCATAAAATGATTCCAAGCCCCATTTTTGGCAGCCATAATGCTACTTATTACTAAACGTCATCATTGGAAGTATAATGTAACAAATTTGAACGTGAAATAAGCTGTCTTGGTCGGATGATGTAACTTTATTTGATGAAACCGTATGATTGCTTATGTACGTGTATAAAACACATGCAAAAAGAATATGTTTTAAGAATTTTTTTTAATTGGTGTTTATACATGCTTTAAATATCTATTAATGTATATGTTATCATTCTATAAAGTAAATTCATGTGCAGATGAATATATTAATCTGGTAAAATAAGAGTAGAACTTCGATTTTTATCGTTAAAATTCCTTAAACTCACCGCTGAACAACAGAGAGCACCGATAATAGTTTGTGAGAGGAGACATTATTGAAATGTAATAAGTATAATACATGTTTGTATATGACATGATGGTTTTCTTAATGTGCTGTTGATATCGTTTATAATTAACATGTGATCTTGTTGAAAATAACGATATGATCGATAATAATTTACATTTCTTTCAACGTTTCACTTTTTATGGCTGTATACAATGTTTCTAGTTGATCCAAACTCAGTTTTGTATCCTATTCTATAACTTATGTTAGGAACTTGGTTAATGTTTGAACCTGAGGTAGAAGTATTTAATCCTCATCTGAATTCTGTTATCAAGTCTTTTATCAGTACTTTAAAACCGAACTCGTTTCATGAGTGAATGTACCATTTGTTTCTTTATCATAACAATAGTCCACATATGTTGCCATGGCATAGTTTATGCCATTATAAATTTTCCTGCCAGATGTGACACGCAGATGTTGTGTGCTTGAAGTACTGCTCAAATTAAGTACAATTCCAACAAAAATCGTGGGATTGCGTAATGTCTGTTTTAACGTTTCATTATGAATTGTTACATTCGTTGACACTGACTTTAATAGTTAATATTTACTGTTGGTGATATATTATTTTCAGTAATAACATGTTGAAAAATGAATTATACAGCATGATTTAGAGGTCAATTAACAAACAAATAATTTAGAAGAAGTGAATGATAAGAAAACGATTGTTATTTGTATGTAGTGATGATTTTCGGCTTTCTCTACATGTGGATATATCTGTGAGGTGAAGGAAGTCGTTTGTTTTGACCTAGCTGACCTTTTTTACAAGAAAAAGTAACTATCGCATGAATGTAAACAGTAGTATCTTCCATTGATAGGTCAGTTGATATCTCGAGGTTTTAGGCTGTCATATATGTGAATAATAATGTGTACGGGAATATCGCAAATGGTTGCTGTTGACACTTCTACATCTACATTTATCACCAGAGTACATTACAAACCTACTTACAGTTGTTCCTATTTACATTGTAATTATTTCCATCCATCTGAGGTACAGTGGTATGTCTATGGATTTACCACGCTAAAATTAGGGGTTCGATTTTCCTCGATGTGGCTTTCCTGTTAGAAAACACACATTTTGTTTGTTTTGGAATTTTGCACAAAGCTACTCGAAGGCTATCTGTGCTAGCCGTCCCTAATTAAGCAGTGTAAGACTAGAGGAAAAGCAGCTAGTCATCACCACCCACCGCCAACTCTTGGGCTACTTTTTTACCAACGAATAGTGGGATTGACCGTCACATTATATGCCCCCACAGCTAGGAGGGCGATTATGTTTAGCGCGACGCGGGCGCGAACCCGCGACTCTTGGATCACGAGTCGCACGCCTTACGCGCTTGGCCATTTCAGGCCCAGAAAATACACACCCACACATGTTATTCCCAAGGGTCAATTCCTACGTCTGAGACGTCTGTGCTTTGGCGTAGTTTGTAGATTTCACACAATATATTTGTAACTGTTATGGAGTGATGCTATTATGCTCGCAAAACCAACATATAAGTTTCTGTAACATTCTTTCAGAACTGTTGCAGCAAACGTAACTTTTATAATCATTGCAACTCACAAAAGATATTATTAAACTGTTTCTGGTTTTAATATCGCCACCAACGTATCCCGATGTACAAGGTATCAATAATTTTTGATCATTTCTTTGTTGTTTTAATGCCATTAGTCACAAAAATGACGTCATAACACATATATTAAAACAAAAAATTGCAAATAAAGGTAACTAAGAAAGTCAAACACACTATTGATCAGCGCAATGCTTCACTGAAATTAAAGAAAGTTTGAATTTTTGTAATTTTATTTCATCTGACATTTAAAAAAAGCATGTTTTGGTTCGGGTTTTAAATTATCAATTTCCCGCAAAGGACTTAAATATGAAATGAACGTTCGGGAGCTATAAATCTGACAGAACAATGAATCTTTAATGACGTAGGGAACAGCAGCATTTTACCACCATTTAATAACTACAATTTTGGAGCAAAATCTACTGACATAAATATGGAAAAATTTTCAGGTGAGAGATTTGTTTGTTTTAAAATTTCACGTAAAGCTACACGAGGGCTATTTGCGCTACCCGACCCTAATTTAGCAGTGTAAGACAAAAGGGAAGGTTTGGTTAAATTTGTTTTGAATTCAGTACAAAGCTACACAAGGGCGATATGCGGTAGCCGTCTGTAATTTGAAAGAGTAAGACTCGTAAAAAGGCAGCTAGTCATCACCACCCACCGCAGTCTCTTGGGCTATTCTTTTACCAACGAATATTGGAATTGATCGTACATTATAATGTCTCCATGACTGAAAGGGAGATCATGTTTAGGTACAACAGCGGTTCCAACCCGCGACTCTAAAATATTGAGCCAAGCGCCTTAACCACCTGGCCATGCGAGGCCCTATATTACAGGTATTATGCAGGTGCTGCGTACGGTGGTAGAACTGTTTTATATGCTAGCCGTGGATTAACTTGTAAGTTCAATTTTAAGTCAATTATTATTGCACCCTATATTGTTATGATGTTGGAAAGTGGCGAAGGTCCATGGATACGTTTATTTCGCTAAATGATAATATTAATTTTAATTGTTCTGTGTATTTTTGGGGGTATTTTTTTCACTGTATCCCAACTACGAGTGAAAGAAGTCATGTATCTAAATTAAATAATTTAATGTCTGTTATTAAAGCGCTCTCTTATATAAATCAATCTACCAAATGTATTGGGACTGCAGTATCAATATTCGATAATATTTTTACAAATTATTGCAGTGTAATTCCGGATTTAATCCGTGATGATGTTTCTAATCACTATGCATTATATTTATCTTTTATTAACTAATCAAATCCGCTTACATTTATAACCATTCAAAACACTCTCTGATTTAAATTATGTTAACTGCAACCGTTTTGTAAATGATTGATTTAATGTTGATTCACATTTTTCAAATGATTTATAATTTATTATTTACATTTGTTGAAACTGTGAAAGTAAATAGTACATGGAGCACATCTTGGATGACAACAACATAATTATGTAAAAAAAAAGAATAGAAAGTCTTTAGCTTCGTTTTAAACAAACAATAGAAATATAAAATGTATTCACCAAATGCTACAAATAAAAACACAAAGAGAAATGTGTAATCATAGACATTCTTGGCGTTACAAATTATTACGCAAGGTTGTTTTCACGAATATCTTAAAAAGTATATATTTGTTTTAAAATTTCGCACAAAGCAACTCCAGGGCTATCTGTGCTAGTTGTCCCTAATTTAGCAGTATAGGACTAGAGTGAAGGCAGCTAGTCATCACCACTCACCGCCAATTCGTGGGCTTATTCTTGGCCAACGAATAGTGAGATTCACCGTCACATTATAACGCCTCCACGGCTGAAATAGCGAGCACGTTTGGCGCGACTGGGATGTGAACACACAACCCTCAGATTACAAGACGCACGCCTAAATACGTTTGGCCATGCCGGGCCTATGTATGTTTGATATAAATGAAATTTATAAAGATTAAATATCATATTGTTATACACAACTTGTACAATTATCATTAAAGTTATACGAGGTTTGCTAAAATATCATGAATTAAACGTTGACAAATTATTAAGCAACTTCGTGAGATGAGAGTGTAAAGTCTAAAATACTTGTTGTTAAATGTAGTATTAAATATAACTGAACAAACGAATCTTCAATAACCAAATTAAACCAAGATGCTACTTAATGCACAATGATCAGAAGAAACTAATTAATTAATTTATTTACATAGCTACAATTTTTGTCGTTTGTTTTGATGAACCTATCATCGACAGAATGGTCACTTTTGAATGTTTTTTGCTTCAACATTTCTCTCCGCTGGTACAGCGGTAAATCTCCGGATTTACAACGCTAAAATCAGGAGTTCGATTTCTCTCGGTGGGCTCAGCAGATTCCCTATAATGGGTTTGTTATAAGAAAACAAATGCACACACACACACACACTTTTCTTGCAGATGATAGTACAGCATTCCAAAGATCATTCTTTGATATAAATTTCTTTTACAAGCACAAATCGCACGGTTCCTGATACTCCATAGGTTCTATATGGGATTTAAATCTGGCGACGAGGCTGTCCATTCCATAAGCCAGTTGTTTCTAAAATCTAACTTTGAAAGGTAATCCAGAGTATCACCATCAGCATGAAACGATGTACTGTCTTGCATAAAAGTAAATTTTCGTTTGAATCCTAAATATTTGTTCTTGTACCGAAGTTCTCATTTATCTATATTTGTAATACAGGCTGCAGGAACCATTTTTGTTCCAAATCATTATGTTAAACTCAAGTATTATGTAACGCATTGAAATATATATGTATATAATCATTGTTTGATCTGTCATTTACCGATATAAATAAACTAATAATGGTGTCACTATATTATAAATTTAGTAATAATCATCTTTGTAACACGATTTTCAGATTGCGCTGAAGAAGGAATTTTGTGATTAAAATGTTTTATTGGTTGTCTCCGTCTTTGTTATTAAACTTTGGTTTTCTCATCAAAATTGTAAATACAAGTTTAGTGAACATTTTGAAGAAACAAGAATCCCTCCATAGTAGCAAAGGACTATCAGAAAGAAATTGTTGAATCCTGATAAGAAGAACATGCAACAGCTATACAAAGGTTGAAGCGAGTTATATTGAATATATAATGTTTAATATAATATAATATGTAAGCGTACACTGATTATGTTATGCTAAAATGATTTAGATTTTGCAAACAATCAATTGTTTGTTTGTTTTGGAATTTCGCACAAAGCTACTCGAGAGCTATCTGTGCTAGCCGTCCCTAATTTTGCAGTGTAAGACTAGAGGGAAGGCAGGTAGTCATCACCACCCACCGCCAACTCTTGGGCTACTCTTTTACCAGCGAAAAGTGGGATTGACCGTCACATTATACACCCCCACGGTTGAGAGGGCGAGCATGTTTAGCGCGACGCGGGCGCGAACCCACGATCCTCGGATTACGAGTGCACGCCTTAACGCGCTCGGCCATGTCAGGCCACAAACAATCAAATCACTCTACACTCTACGTTATAAATTCTCTGAAGAAAAGATTGTATAAGAAATATATTTTGACGATGTTTGGTGTTTTTTCTTGTACGCTAAGATATATTGTATAAAAGAGGTAAATGTGTCCTAACCAAATTGCGATGTTCACAAATTGTGTCATTGAACTTATCCATAAAAACTCTCCATACGTTCCTTTATAAGATGCATACAGAACCTTAAACCATAGCGATATATAAGCGTACAGAGTAATTTTAAGTCCTTATTTTAATATAATATTTTCTGCGAATTAGTTAGTTGTTCTGGTATGTAAAATGGAAGACTGGATGAGCAGGAATGAGAGGGGTGGAAGTGAGTGACAACGATAAACAAGATGGTAATTGTATGAAAGGACAGTACAAAATACAGAACTCTGGAAGAAATCTGACAGATATGTAGATTACCAGTCTGTATATATACTTGATAGGTCTTATATACAATTTATAGATGTAAACGGCTGATAGGTGGGAAGAAAGCGTTTAGATGAGGGACAGCTGAAAGGAATGCAGAGAGCATATAAGTTTAGGTAGCTTTGATAAGTGTGTAGATAGCCGAGAAACGTATTGACAGGCTGATAGATTCATATATATTTACATAGTTGTGTAGACTTTTGAAAGTAATGCAGATAGTTGGTAGATGTGTATAATACTGTTAAGATGTTCAGATATCCGATAACTGTGGTTTTAGGTCACAGATGTGTGGATTTCTGGAAGATGAGTAGATAGGTGATAGTTGTCTGTATGTGGGTGAAAGTAAAATAGAAAGTTCTGTAGGGTATGGATAGGTTATTCAGTTACCTGACAGTTCTATGGGTAAGTGAACAGTTATACAAATGGCTTTCTATTGTTACCATTGAAGTATAGTGAACTAATCAGATGACGTATGGTAATGACTGGCATGCACCAATATTTCATAAAGGTCTAATATAGTTAATGTAAATATTAAATATGATGGATGTATTATACCCTGAATTATTCCCCTGCAGGAAATAAGAAATTCATTCTTACATACATTATTGAAAACAAATAAGTGAAATGGACTTTTTCAGTCAGACTTTAATCAAATATGAATCACAAAGATAAAATTTCTTTGAAAATGCACAAGTTATTATCTTGTAGTTGCACTAAAATACTTTTCATTTATTTATTATTTTAATGTTCAAAACACAATAGTTTGGGTTTTCTAAGAATCAAGAATAACTTGTCTCATGGAGTACCAAGAACCTAATTCATCCAAATTTTCCTGTAATTTATTATTATCATAACGAAAGGTGTGAGGATATTTTATTCGCAATGTTATCAGCACACTGTGATTAGTATTTTAACTTCGTTATAGAAATAAGGGACTGGTCAGTTTATTCACATATTTATTTCAGCATTAACTCCAATATCACCATTAAGTATCACAACTGTCCTAAAAGCTGTGGGTTCAACAGAAAAACTAACTCAGTTTCCTTTCGGACGCTTTCAAAATGTACTTCTATGAAAACAGTTCTATCAGGATAAACTTTCAGGCAAACTTTTCACTTCTCCAATACTTCTCCTCAGCAGCAAAACTTCGTGTCTTATCCAGGAAAAATTACACTCGTGGCGAGGCAAAAAAGACACCACTTCTTGATAGGTAAGCCCAAATAAAAAGAAATTATTTGAAGTTAATTCTTGTTAATACTGGGAATTCTTTAGCGTGGGGTAACGGGACCAACAAATATTTGTGTGGACCACCTCAGAGGGTCTTTCCTGTAATCAGCTTTCACCTGATGCCTTCATCTCCATGCAACCTGTAAAAACCAGTTAACATTATCAGCAACATGGAGAAACCACGGTTTATAGATGTTCAAGCTAAATTACTTTTTTTGCGATTCCTGCGCCTCTCATATAAGGCATCTCGGAGACAACAATTCACAAAATAATGGGATTTAGAGAAGACATAAAATGAAATGAAAATCGAGTAAGTTAACTCATATAACAAATTTAAACAATCACATATCACTCAAGAAAATACAAAATCACAGATAAGATGAATTCGTATTTATATATATTTCATTTTGAGATCTGGGCACAGGACATGTAAAAGTGGGATTTTGTGGGGCATTGCAGTTTTCTCCCACATCCAAATCTTAGGCATTGAATTTTTAGATTTTAGCCAAGGCAACACTAATGCCCAGCCCTGAATCGGGTCGTTTGACGTTGATATCTGCTTGTTCGGTTCCGACCTGGCCAACTTCTCCGGTGCCGCCTTCGTTTTGCTCTTCAATTTCTCACCCGTCATTTTTATATTTCCCCACCGCATTTCATCACTTAAAACAAGTAAAAGTTAAATATCGTCAAAATTCCAAGCGAAATTAAATAATCTTTCATGTGAGGGAACAAACAGGTACCACAACGTTCCTGACCACCTCTGTTGGAGAGAAAATTCTTCAGACTTCTTTCTCTTTAAACTAAACCCCTGCCAAGTTTGTTTGCGAGTACGTTAGCTTCACACATAATTGGCCAGTGACAAGGAAAGATAATATTATGTTTCTTTCACGTGCTTCCCATGTCTTTGATTGAAAACATATATTATGAATACTGACTGGGCTTTATTTGATGTTCACAATTGTTGTTTATTTCAAAAAGTTAAGAATTGCGTTTCTTTCTATTTCATGTGTTTCTTGCGACTTTCTGTCTAAACAACTTATTTTTAGAAGAGTCATCTTACGTGTCAGAAGTTTCTGATATATTTTTTATCTTTTCAAACACCTTTGTAAACTCTTGTCTTCAATTGACAAGAAAAACAAATGTGCGTGTTATTCTTGGTATGAATATACTATTGCACGAAAGACAGTTCATAGTGTGAAGGTTGTATTGTTAATATATATATTTATCGTACAGATGTTCTTTGAGAATAACTTTTCGCTGTTACTACATTTTGTACTTACATGTCTGTTTTGTTTGATAAAACAGTACTGTTGTTTGACGTTTCTTACCAGTGTTATATTTCTCTGTAATAAAATATAAATATTGAAACCATTTTAACTTCGTTCAAAGGATAAAGGCTCGTGACATACATAAAAGTAAAAAAAATTATGTATTAGATAATTCCTAGAGGAAACTCTTGACAGTTAGTTCTCGTGTTGAATAATCATTTAAAACTTTCATAAAACACAACAGCAACTATCACAAACTCTTGAACCGTGGAGTGGGATTTCACAGTCATGCTTATATTACACCCAGCATTCATAAATTTCAAGAGAAATTATTTTTGAACTTGCCCTTAGACTAAATAATTATTTTCATAACATGGACCGAAAGTGTTAATGACTCATTTATTAGTTGCAAAGTGACCCAAATGAATCACTGGCAAGTTTATGGATTTATTCCCAAGAATTTTGGTAGAACTTATACAAGTTATGTCTTTTATTGAGGCGAAACTAAAGATCATCTTCAAGTTTCAATATATGAACTTACGAGAATGTTGGATAAACATTTCATCACTTAAAACATCAATATAAACAACAAACAGGGCTTTGTATCAATATATGTAACTTTAAAACTCTCACTGTTGTTACGTTTTAAATTGAAATATTGATAAAGAAATATTGCTAATTTAAGAAATATCCTTACTTCACTCAACAACAGACAAACTTCTCATATTTTGAAATTATTCTAATTGATTTCTTACTCATATTTGTCAAGCATACCGGAATTTAAACGTACAGGACAGTCACGAAATGTGACAGTCAAGAAAACGCTTAAAAATATTAATCAATAATTTCAAACAACAACAAGTATTATATTGTAGAAACAGAATTTAAACTGAATTGTTTGCTGTGTATAAAATAGTAAGTCAAATACTTAACAAGAATATTTCAGATAATATTCAGTATACACATCATGCAAATGCTAAAAATTAACAGCGTAATATTTGGAATTTGAAAGAAAAACTACAATTTATATTTTCATCTGATAAAGCTAACCGATTCATGTAAAACTAAATAAAGATTTTTATAAGTAAAGATTTTCAAACTCAGCAGCTGAATTATTGGAGCACATCGTATTCCCCAGTTTCGACGTCTGTGTTCATCTTCGACCTGTACTGAGCTTATGGTTAACGATGTCGAATACAAAAAGCAAGTTTCTAAAAGTAGATTAATTCTGTAGCTGAGCTCAGAAAATTTTTTTCATTTTTACTATAAGCACAATAATGATAATTGAAATTTATTTTCACTGTTACAGAAACTTAGTCTTTGTTTTTCTAACCTTTCAAAAGATAAAATGTATTAAATATACATGTTTCATTACTTGCATTTAATGTTAAAATATCTGCTTTAAGAATAACATGAAAGAGAAGGATTTATAAAGTCAAACAGATAACCGGTTACTCCAAAACATGAACTGGATTAAACACAAAGAGTGTTAAAAGGACACACAAGAAAATTCATACGGTTCACAAGAGAACAAAACTGTATATTTATACCATTTAATATTGCTGTACTGTATATTAGATGTAAGTCCTTTCATGGAAATTTTTTAAAGCTGTAATACGTGTAACGTCCTCTTACAGAGTGAAGCTTCTTCAAGGAATGAAAGTGTAAAAGAACAGATGTGAGTCACGTGATATTATTATGCGAATGGAAGTCTCATAATTTAGAAAGATCATTCTGTTATTGGTTTGTAGCAAACACGGTTCGTCCAATCTATGAAAGAGACTTGCAATGGTTGGTGGAGATGCTACTAACTATGCCAACAAATTTATGTTGACTAGAAATTAATTTAAACTATTGGATGAAAAATGTTGAATAAATGATATAAAAAGGGTTTTCTAAACTGACATTTTCATGAAAATAGCAATATTGTCAACATGAAAGTTCTGTTTGTAACTCTTGTTGTTCTCGCAAGCCTGGCGATGGCCAAAGGCAACAGTATTGATGTTGGCGTGCAACTGATGTGTAGTAAGTTCATTTGCAATATTTATCACCATATAAGATATAATAAATTGTATTACTTGAGTAAATAGTATCTTTTTGTAATTTACCATTAAAAACAAAGCAACAGAAACTAAAATAAAATATTATTGAAGTAAACTTCTTTATGTGCACAAAAACACTACGATACATGTGAAAATATCAAAATTGTCTCCTTTAGAAGTCACAATTTCCAATGGCTCCAAGGATTCGAGTGTTAGATTAAAAATACTTTCACAGACTATTTTAACTGTAATATACATGGACTTCTGGAATAATTTCGTTAAAGTTGTACATTTCTATTTACGTCTAAATGTTAAGATATATTATTGGGGGAAAATAATACAACTTCTTCCTTCAATTAAATCAAGTATTTTTTTACGTAACCTTGTATGTAACACGACGAAAATATCCTTCTAAGTAAATCAAACATGTATTTTTATTCAGAAACGAATATGGAAAATCCTGAAAAAATGAAAGAGATAAGAAAGTGCGAGAGAAAAATATTTGGTAGACAGACATCTTGGGTAAGTATTTAGAGTGTTAAAACTGATCATTTCTTTAATTCATTAAGATTTATGGAAACAATGTTTTATTTTGTGATTGACACACATTCTCTTCTGTATCAAGACTTCTTGATATTCGAATGATTCTTTAAAAGTTATTCATATTGAGTACAAGTTTGACGCAATAAAATTAAATGTTAAGAATGAAAATTTATAACGACAGTATTCAAATATTTTAAGAAAGTATTTAAGGATATTTTTGCACTTCAATATCGTGAAAATTATTCATAAATTGTCTAAAATTTGGTTTCAAAGAACCAGAAGAAAAGCATAATTTAAAACTGAGAAAATAAAATTTAGAACAATTATATCGTTCTCAAGATATGAATTTACGTTTTCTGTTAAATGTCACAAAAAATGTAGAATGTGTTATTAACGTTGATGCAACAGAAAGTGTTTTTCATCTCAAGCTTCCAGATGCAGTTGAGACTTGTAAAAAAAATATAGTTTCTGAAGACAAATTGGACGAATTTTGGAATGAGGTCTGTAATGAAGGACAAGAAGCGAATATGCAGGTGATGATTAAATATTATGAAATTATGGTGTAATGTTTACTTGGGTAATCAAAATTTATTTCAATGCGTTGTACGAAAAAGTTAAGTTAGAAACATATCTGCAGAGTTCAAAGAGCTCATTTCTTTTATATTTCAAGTGTGTTATAATCTCATTGTTATATAAAGTTACTAGTTTCTCTAGAGTACGGAAAGAAAATAATTTTGTTGCTGTGGTAATTAAATCACCTACAAAATAAAATTTGAGTCTTGTGTCACTTTTAAAGTTAGGCATAGTTTGAACCCTATATAAGGATTATATACAATATAACAATTAATTTCGTGAAATGTAGAAAGAACCATGATATTAAAAACTCTTGAAATATGTTCTGCAGGACTCCATTTTTATGCATTCATAATTCCACTAACTTATTTGTGAAATGAACCAAATGCTTGTAGTTGCAGTAAATTATTGAAAAATGAGTTATGTGATATATATACCTACTTTATATAAAATTTACTTTAAGGCTTTATACAAATACAAATTACAATTATGAAAGCTTTTCTCTCTTATAAAACATTTCTTAACATTATATCTTATTTATCTATTTTTGAAGCAATTCAAAAACTGTATCGCTGAGAATTTGGAAGCAGCTCGAGAGAATCCAGAATCTTTACTCATTGGAATAATTGAAAAATGTATCTGAAGACGTAAGTTAATACGGATTATATATACCAATATTTTAGACACAAACTAAACAACTACGATACGTCTTTTGTGCTGAAAAGTACATAAACATTATTATTTATAATCACATCAAAATATGTTAAACTTTCAAATAAACTGGCACTTTGCATATCGAGCGGTTGGAGCTTATTGCAATTATCCACAGATGTTGAACTTCAATTTAAGTAAAGTATATCAGGCGTTTAAAAGAATATTATGAAAATTTTCATCAATTAACCTATTTAATGTTGTTTTCATATTTATTATATTTTCGTAGTATAAAAAGTTAAAAATAAAATTATATTTTTATTTTACAGATTTTTAATGTTATAAAATTATATGGCTATATTTTAATATTTCTTCTTTATATTTTAGTTCAACATGCAATTTCTAAAACGAAGGTAACAAAACAATTATTAAAACCTATATATCCTTACATAGTCTGATTAAGTACTCCACAGTTAAAATACTATAACTAAATGACATAGTTAACTCTCGTTATAAGGCTTCAGTTGCAGTTCATTTTTGGATAGTAATTCTGAAGCAATTAATTTTATCCGTTTGATGTACACCGAAGAAACATATGTTGTATTTATCCCTATACACTTATAACAATATAGCAAAACTTTACATTGAGGAATGAAATATCACTGGAGAAATATTAAACAAATGTATCAAATCTAAACCAACTAATATAATGAAACAGAAATATCTGAAATAAAAATACATTTTGTTTATTCTAGCAGCTAAAACAGTTTTAAACTTTTCAGTTTTATGGTTACTAAACTAAGGTGCATACGCTCATATGGTGGAAATATTAAAAAATAAATTATATCGTTTATTTTTTAAACTGGTCAGTATTTTGTTATTTTCCCCCATATTTAGTATTAATTGTTTTGACTGATATATGATGCAATGCATTTGTGTTTTTTTTCTGAGTGAATACACGTTAGAATTTAATTATTTTAATGTTTATAGTTACAGCTTAGACGGATCACTTAACAGCTGATGTGGACCAACATTTACATATTACCTATAATGTAATAATCTGAATCTGTTGTGATTTTCTTCTTTTCGATATTTTTCTAACTGTCTGATACTTTTATCCAGAAAATAAAACTTCATAAAGCAATAAAAGTGTTGAATTTCAAGTTGTGTTAGAATAAAGACCACAGTATCCTATTGTTATCTCAATTAAATATCTGTTGTGGTTTATTCGGTACCTGGCTCCGAAGAAAAGAACCCACTGTTGATTTTTTAAAAATTAAATATATATTGTGAATTACATTTACACAAAATGTTTCAATAAGAAAAACTGTCTTGAATTTCGAGTTTTAAAAGTGAAAATGTGTTTTAGAATTTTTTTAAAACCAAAAACAAATCATCGCTATAATAGTCACGTTTGTTTTCAAAGAACTTGTTCGTTTGTTGTTAAGTGCAAGGATAAATAATGAAATATCTTCGACCTCACCACCAAAAGTAGAGAAAACCGATATTTGGTACCTTTAAAGTAGTTTGAACTTGATTTGAATCTGGAATAACAGATATTAAACCATTGACGGCTAATTCGCCATATAGGTTTCAGACGTCTCTGACAGTTGAATTCAAGTGTGTTGTATACCGTGTATAACTCGCAAAAAATTAGACACGTTGGTAAAACAATCGCGGTCAAAGAATGAAGCTTAAAAAGTCTTTCCTGGCTTGTTAACGCGAAAAACATAGATTGGAATGTCGAATGTTTGTTCGTAATAATGCCATAAGCGAGTAGATGTATATATGTAAAAAACTGAAACGAACAAAATTAAAGCTTTATAATTCATACTTATATTGAAGTTCAGGACAAAATAACTTGACGTTGACACAACGTGTACAAGAGAACTGTACAATACGTACAACTTGAACTCAATATTCAATATGAAAGCCTTCACCACTTCAACATTTTGCTGTGAAAATTAATACTGATGATGTTGGTTTAAACGTATTCTGCTAAAAACAAACCTAACTTTTTTCGCAGTTGTAATATAAAGAAACTGTTCACATTTCAAACAATAGAAAAATAAATTTCTTCAAAACCTCTATTCGTAGATGTTCTATCTTGGGAAAATTATGCAACATAACTACAATCTTTTATTTACTTTCTGATTTCTAATGTACAAAAGTTTTATAAATACAAAACATTAGAATAATCATATCTTAATTATTTGAAAAAGATAGTAACAGAAAGTGAGAAAGAATTATTAAAATTATCTTTCTCTTATCTTTACATCAACTACTTAAATAACTGTTTGTAAACTATTTCCTTGTATGAAAATAAGATATTTTATTCACATCCTTAACACTCTTCACCATTTGTAGGACCAGCATAGCCAGGAAAGTTAAGGCGTGCGACTCGTTATCTGAAGGTCGCGGGTTCGCCTCCCCGTTGCTCCAAACATGCTCGCCTTTTCAGCCGTGAGGGCGTTATAATGTTACGGTCAATCGCATTATTCGTTAGTAAAAGAGTAGTACTATAGTAGGTGATGAAGACTACCTACCTTCTTTCCAGTCTTCCGTTGCAAGACCTCGTGTAGCTTTGCGTGAAATTCAAAAACAAAGCATACCAGCTAAGAAGTCGAAATGACAAAATGGAATAAAATTTATTATTTAATACTGACTGTTAAAAAAGGTAGTTATAATGATCATGAGAATTTGTCAATAGGAGTTTAATAAAAGTGTTAGGTTCTAACAATCAAATCAGTATAGAAACTGCACAAGTCAGCAAGCCAACCAGGAACGTGTTTATAAAGTTGTGTTTTATAATACATAACCTGTTGTGTGGTTTGACGAACATGTATTGGTCACAAAGACAAACATCTTGCACACAGACGAATCGTGTTATACTTTGCACTGTGATGAGATATGTGTATGTATTTGAAGAAATGGATGGGACTATATGTAATTCTAAATCCACGTGAAGAAAACACTTATTAGTTGTGGCATATTGGTCAGCGCAATACTTATCACACTGTTTAAAATTATTGATATTATACGTGATATTATTCTTAATTTTTTTAGCTGAGAGGCTAAAACTGTGATGGCTACTCAACGCCATCTACAACACACTTTGAGTTCTCTTAAAGAACATCCATAACCCAAACCCTAGAAGGGTTATAATATAAATATAATATATACAATATAAAACTGATATATACGTTTACCCCTGAGCTGGTTTAGAACGAGTAATACAATTTTATCCTACAAATAAATTGTTCACATTTCACCCCCAAATGCAAATGTGTGAAATTATGGAATTATTGAAGCTTCTCTATCTTCAAATCTTTTGTACATGCCACGAATTTTCTTTTGTTTCCTTCCACATACAGGACCTATCTCTTAAACATGTTATCTTAAAATAGCTTTTTTAAAAGTATATATTTCTAAGACAGACATGTTTAACTTAAAAATGTTACTCATTAGAACCAAAATTAAAATATTAAACATTAAATGATACTATTTTTATCATCCTGGCATTTCAGCGATAAGATTGTGAAAATAAGGTTGGGAATGATGCTTGGTTCAGTGATTAAGATGTCGAATTGTAAATTCAATATTTTACTTTTTACCGCAAAAGCTAGGAATTAATAATAAATCGCGACTCTCAAAGAGTCGTAGGTGAGGTGCGATATAACAGAAACAGCATATTCTTGTTATTCAATTGGAGTAGTCAGCGTGGTGGTGGAAGGTAACTGTTTTTAGTTTATGAATTTGAAATTAGAGAAGGCTTAACCCAAAATCCATCTTCTGATTTTCCGCAAATATCAAAATAAACTAATATCACTAATTATCGCGTTTTCACACCCTATTTGGTGCAATTTGGTTTGCCCACCAAATGATCCAATGTTCTAGCCACAGTTTGCAAGATAAAATGTTAAATACTTTTTAATTTTATAAGCGTTAAAACTGTGAAGGTAAATCAAACTTGTCATCAAGGTAACACGTGCTGTTGAATGGCTGTCCCGCCTTTGATTAATAGTTCTAAATTCGGGATAACAACATTTGTACTTTGGTATCTCTTGCCAGTGTTTTACAACTTTCCAATTGAAAAATACCAATGCACTAAAGAGAAATCCACCATCCAGGCTTCAGAATATTGTCATGCCAATAGATTATCATGTTCCCTGTTTCAAATTTACAAAACGAAAATATATGAATAATATACTGATAATTAGTGTTGTTAAAAATAATCAATTGCTCCTCGTAATTATCTGTGAATTAAAGAAAGCACTTAAAGTTTTGGTCATTTATGTATGTTGCTTACTTCATAGGTGCTTAGTAAAAGGCCCAGCACGGCCAGCTGGTTAAGGCGTTCGACTGGTTATCTGGGAGTTGGGAGTTTGATTCCCAGTCACACGAAACATGTTCGCTCTTTCAGGTGTTCGGGCTTTATAATGTGATGGTCAATTCCCTTATTCGTACCTTGGCAGTGGGTGGTGATGACTAACTGCCTTCCCTCTAAGTCTTATCCTACTAAATTAGGGATAGCTAGCGCAGAGAGCCCTCGTCTAACATTGCGCGAAATTCAAAGTAATTTTGTTAATATCTTTGTCTTAACAGGAAGAAAAAATGCGATATTACAGTGATGTAAGGGACATGTGTAACTTTATCTTGTTGCTTTCAAAGATAAATTTAATTTACAATAATAATAAATTGTTTATTTATTGTACTCGCCACTGTTCTGTTACACAATGTAAAAAAACTGAATGTTGGTTGACCGCATTTTTTCTTCACTTGACATACCAATCGTATGTTCTTTTTGTCATTGTGTCTATAAAGCACGTTCACACCAGCAATGCGTTTGTTAATTTTCAGCAACTTCAGGTAATGAGACAGTTCTAAAGAAAATCATTAACGATACATATTTAATTTTGCTCTTATAATAAAGAGTGATTAATGTAAGACTAACATGAAAAATATATCTCCAGTTTGTTAGTGACTGTACCTTGTGAAATAAAGTAAATGAGATTATTTTAGGAATTTCATTGCACTTAGAAAGAAATAAAAATTAACAATTAGATTCAACTTATTTAAGACTTTTTTTTCATAATTACTCCCTCTATCTCGCGCAAAATGTTGAAAACGTATTTATGACAAACGCAAACACCCCTTTTTAATGTCTAAATTTTTGTCCTAAACTTTTTTATCACGATTCTCATGATACAAATGTAACTAATTATTTCAGTTTAAACTCATATATT
This sequence comes from Carcinoscorpius rotundicauda, assembly GCA_011833715.1. Classification (NCBI taxonomy): domain Eukaryota; kingdom Metazoa; phylum Arthropoda; class Merostomata; order Xiphosura; family Limulidae; genus Carcinoscorpius; species Carcinoscorpius rotundicauda. The sequence continues at coordinate 49,399,925 of CM022397.1, read as the reverse complement.
ATTGCGAATCGTGCCCAACAGTTGGTCAGGCTAATACAAAAGAATAAAATGAATTTATACAAGTTTGAGCTTTTTTATATTTTCATATATTTTTTTATAACGGATACAGAAGTTTTCATCTCTCATAGAAATAATATATTATACAGCAAAGCCAAAGTTGTGACACTAGTATTTAACATTCTAAACAATCAATATAACAAATATTCGATTTATATTCTCATGTAAAAACTTGTAAAACTTCACCAGCACTGAAAATGCTGTCAAGACACTTTGTTATGAACATAATAATCTTATACTTGAAGATGGACCTTCTAATGTACTAAAAATTAGGAAATTAGTATAAAATATATTGGGCATATTTTACTTTCAAGTTATTATGGAACATAATTTGGAATTAAAAACAAACTTCTTTTAAGATACGTGAAAGTTACTTACATTACAGTCGCAAATCTCGAGAAACTACTCACTTCTGAAAATTTTTGCGTAACTTCAGTATAAATACACGTAAATCTTGATTCATATGTTGTTTTATTCATACTTATGTAAATGAAAATGTGTAAATCCGTTTTGATATCGAAAATAAGTTAATATCTAAATTTCTTTATCCAGGTCACAAAAGCAAAGATTGAGGGGAATAATGGCCATTTTCCGTATTTTTACAATATAAGCAATTAAGAAATAACACATGCTCTGCGGGAACAAAATTTGTATAACATCGTGTAATATTACACAGCGTTATTAAACTACATGCTTCTTATATCCACAGAAATTGGCTTAAACAATTAGATTTTCTTATCAAAGAACTGTCTGTATGCAATAAATGTTTCTGTAAAAGCTATTTCACTTAACATTTTGAAGAACAGATCTTGCATATGATCTGAAGGATTAATATTATTTTACTTATATACAAATATACTCTATTTTTCTTTATGTATAGCATATAAGTGATCTGCTATAAAATTAGTGTAAAAACTAACAGTGAATAATTACTCAATAACAAGAAAATATGAAATTTAAAAATAGACATAGAAGCAGTTTTCTTGTTGAAATACTGATGAATGTAAAAGTGAGATGTTAAAGGAATGGAAGTAAGCGGTTTAAACATACTAAATGCAGAAGTGAAACTTGTTTCTAGTTTTTTTTTCTACAAAAACATATATCCAAATACTCTAAAGATCCATGAAGAACTGAAATAATGCAGGAAGGTTAAGTAAGATGAAAACATGGATGTTTATGTTAAACATTTTTAGATAAATATTTTACCAGCATTAACAAATGGATAAAAAACACATCATAGTGTGTGAACTTTGTAAAACTGAAATTTTCTAATATTTTATCAGTTGAGCTATATGTTATGATTATCATTCTTTTCTTTACTTTATCGTCACTCTCCGTTGAATTTACCCTCATTCTAAGTTTGTTTATGAATATTTAGTTAGAATTTACAAAACAACTGCCATGTGTCAAATTATAGTGTTTTTATTTGACATTTTAAAAGTGTTTATAAAGTATGAGATTCTGGATACTGACATCAGTTACAAAACACAAAAACATCTGGTTGTATACATGATAAGAAACCACATGAACATTCAGTCTTTCCTAGTTATTAGACATTATTTTTATGAACCGCTAAATCAAACTTAAATCTTTAAAATGGCAAGTAAGAAAAAAGACTTTAGACTGTCGTTTTACTTCGGTAAGTACGACTTTTACTTTTCCCCATTAAAAATGTAATAACTGACAAATAATTGAAACTTATTTGCATATTTAAAAAATCTTAAGTGTAAATATGATGTTTCTTAAAAATTCACATCAGTTAACTAGTTATATGTGCTAAGGGCTCACAGTAAAATGAAATGAGCCAGAATACGTTGAAAAAAATTAATGAATCATAATAACACGTTCAAATCAATTTTGTGAATAACTCTAAAATTTCAATAAGCTAGAAAAAAAGTTTTTACTTAAGCAAATATAAAAACATTTAAGCATAAATTGCATGGCTAATAAAGATAGAAGTGAGGGTTGAAAGGATTTAAAAAACAGTTTATTAACTTAAAGTGTATACAGTCAGTCTAATGGATTGATTCTGCACTGAAAAAGGAATGTTGACTATATTTCTGATTTATATGTGTGTAAGACAAGTGTTATGTATATGTGTAAATATTTTGTAAGCGACAACATGTCGTGTTGTGTTTACATTTTCATTTCTATTATTCATTTTTCCATATTGATATTATTGTTTCGAAGTTTAAACTAATATTTTGTTATTCATTTAGGGTAACATTTAGAATTCTCTTGAATTAAGTAGACCAATCATATGTTTGTAAATGAAGTGCTGGTGACTACGTGTCTAGACGTGTAGTCTCGTGCAAGAACGGACATGCGTGGATTGCTCTGGAGACCTGTAGAATTTTCGCGGTCTTTCGGGGAGTTTAGGCCTACAATATATAAACAGACGAAGACGCGAGAGAGAGAAAAGTGAGATTCAGACATCAGTTTTATTTCAAAAGAAGAGAGTCAGTTATTTGAGAAAGATTAAGTGTTTGCTGTGATTATTCAACTTGGATTTGTGACTGAAGTTAGATCTACGGAAGCTGTGATTTTATTTCGTCAATCTCTTCGATTCATCTGAATTACTGCTTGTGCTGAGAGTCGGCGAATTTATTGAACTGTGAACTGTTTCTGAACTTCTTCATTTAAGCTTCGGAATTTCTTCGTGGGACCAAATTCACACCCTAGACTGGAATTTGAGACTTTTATTTTAGATCATTATATTAGATACAGGCCAGTACCATTTTGTATTGTGATTAATTTTGAAGTTTGAAACTAGTTTTATTTTGTTTTGTAATTAATTTCGAATGTTGTAACTTAATATCTGTCACTGTTATCATATAATTTATGTTATATCTGTTATATTTGTTAATAGGTTAGTGTAATAAATTATACAAGCTGTTATCTGTGTTTTTCTGTTGCGTTTAGTCTACGAAGAACTTAAAACATAAAAAATACGTAACACAAGCTTTTACAGAGATGTACAGGCCCATTTCACACAAAAAATCAAATGTATTAGAAAAGTATTTGTATTTCAAATGTCAGTCTAATTTGATGCTAAGAAATCCATGTGCAAAGCGGTGTTCAAATGATAAAAATACTTGTCCAACGAAAGCTGGAAGGTTTTAAAAATTAGTATATCAGAGAAATAATTCCAACTATAATCCATGGATTACAATGGTTTGATCTTAAATATCTGTGAATTTAATACATTAGTCCAACAAACCATAATGCAAAGTAATATTTATGTAATGAATTAAAATACATCTGTTTATTATGCAGTTTGAATATTGCATTTTTATGATATCCAGAAGATTTCAAATGCTTATATTCAGTTTTTGATATTGTTTACTCCAGTCAACCATGAACTTTCACTAAATTAGTAATAAGTGTAAAAAGAATATTTGATCCACCTGATGTCAGAAACAAAATACCATTTAGAACGACAATTTCTAAAAGATTACAGCATGTGTATTTTGATCCCTGCTCAAATATAAAGGGTCAAAATTTAAATGTATTTGTAAAATCAATTACATTAAAAAAATGCAAAGAGAAAAGTAGAGACAAAATAATATCACAAACAAAGAATACAAGATTACAAAATGATAAAAGTCCAAAGTCCAATAACATCCATATAAAATTTCCAAAAATAATAGCATACATAATAGTGTAATTATGTACTTTAACAAACCTATTTAATGTCATACTGGAATAGTAACTACTTATTTACATTCACAATAAAACTATTATTTGCATTATATTTATCTATTCAGTTGAATTACAAACACATTGTAAGTTATAACGAACTTTTGTGACTTCATAAAAAAATGATTTTAATTTTTTTTACACATATCTGAAAGTGTCCAGTGCAGAAAACATATCTGGATTGTTTGTAACAAGTGCAGATGTGACGGGGACATTCTGGAATTAAATCCACATCATGGAAGACAAAACAACAATAAGTGTTTTTCCTTATTGTAAAAGCTTGCAACAACATGAGTGAATCAGGAAAGTTCCAGATTGTGCAATTTGACTTGTTTTCAAGTAAATATTATCACAAGAAGCCACTTGCAGTTCAGAACTCAAAATGAACTCATACACCACTGGCTTGATTAATGTAATATTTAAGTTTTATGACAAGGAACCTAATTTTTAAAAAAATTAAACTTTGGATACTGTTTTGAATGGATAAATAATATAAATGTTTTAACAAGATTATGTTTTCATAATTTTGTTAAATTTTGTACTTTTGTTTTCATTATCGAAACAAGTCATCTCCAAACTTTAATTTAATATAAAATAAACTGAATGATCTGAGCAGAAAACCATCTATGTTACAGAAATCCAAACATCTAATTCATTATAAAGAGATAAGAGTACTATGAATTTTGCCAGAATAATCATGTCTCCTGAAAATAATCACATTGAAGTACACATTTTCAGAACATTTAATCACATACCAGCTCAACAACATATACTCCATAATTCAAAAGTTGGTTTTGAAGAAAACAATGAATGTGTTTCAGAAATACATTCAGATGCAACTTTCTATCTCTGTATGAAACTATTAGTGCCACGTGATGTTGAGAGTTACAGTGTGTTGGTTTCCACTGATCACCAAGGCTTTTGCGTGAAATAAAAAAAATAAACAATAATTGCCAAGTTTAAGCTTACAGGATCAAATGCTCAACTCCCTCTTTTCGGACGCCCCACCAAAATTCCAAAGATAACCAAGAGACGGGTTCTGAGAGAAGTTATCAGGAACCCTCGTTTAACATGTAATGACTGGTAAAGGAAACTGGGGTTGAAGTAAGTACCTCTACAGTTACGAACATGTTACGCTCTTCTGGGTTCAAAGCATGACGTCCTCGTAGAACTCCATATTTAAAGCCTGTTCATTTAGAAGCACGAATGAGGTATGCAAGAAAGCATGTAGTTAAACCCTCTACCTATTAGAAGAGTATTGTTTGGTCAGACGAAACTAAAATCGAGATTTTCACGGACAATGATGTTCTCTGTATTTTCCGTAACAACGGGGAACGAAATGTTCCAAAGATCACTGTCCCTACAGTTAAACACAGAGGTGGATCGATCATTCTGTGGGGTTCCTTCAGCTCTTCTGCTATAAGCAGCCTTCACCTCGTAAACGGAATCATGAAAAAGAAGAGTACGTTGATATATCCAAAATGATGCTTGGAACTTGCGGCTTGACGTCGTTAGATCTTCCATCATGACAATGACCCTAAGTACACATCGAAATATGTGCAATACTGGTTGCAGAGGAAGCATATAAGTGTTCTGGAGTGGCCATCACAGTCACCCGATCTGAACCCAATTGAAAACGTTTGGCATTAGTTGAAGATCAGGGTTCATCAGCGTCATTCAAAAACTCGCAAGATATGGAGGCCTTCTCTTAAGAAGAATGGAAGAAAATTCCAGTCGAGTACTGTAAAACGATCATGGAGGGCTATGAGGAGAGATTGTGCCAAGTAATTCACGTAAAAGGCTTCACAACTGACCATTAAAGTGGACGCACGAATACTTTCTGCACCTATTATGTTTGGTTATTTGTTTAAGAACAGTTTATTTGTCAATCAATATACATCAAAATTTATGTAGATGTATGTCAGATTAGTGTTTACAATATACTGTACTTTCATTGTCCTAATCGTGATACTTTTTAAGTTAAAAAACTACACACAACGCAGGGTACGAACACTTTATGTCGTAAATGTATATATGTTTTTCTTAAAGTGTGTCAGGCCGAAGGGTTCTTACATCTTACACTTGTTTTTTTTACAGAACGTTAGGCTTAAAAGTTCCCTCAGCTCACCTATGTTTTTCGTACAGAATGTTAGGCTTTTGTAAAGAAAGACACTCTTATACAGTTGACATCAAATAGAAATTACGTTATCTTTTTTAGGATGTTTTTTCGTGAATTTAAAAAGCTGTGCTTTGTATTGTTTTGATGGAAAGTATTACCTTAGGCATAATTTGAACATTGTTGCAGTATGCCTTTTCTTTATAAAGTACTGCTTGCATAAGGCAGTGGTAAAGTTTGTGTACTTTGGAGGATAAAAGTTGGATCTGATGGCTACATCGGTTTATGTCCACGTATTAGAATCTGACTTACAACTAAATGATTTTTGGTCATCAGCCCTGGATTACCCATTAAACAACATATGCACGTGCTTCGGGCACCAAGGGAAAGGAGTGGAACTACAGCGTTTTTCCCTTAGCTCTCATGCCCTTAACTCTTTCACTGCCACATTCAACTTTAGTCTATTGTTTCGTGACTGTCCTTTCCTGTTGTGTTTGACTTTACTCTGCATTGTTAAAGAAAATGTTTTCTTTGGTTCGGTGAGTGATTTAAATTTCCCAAAACTACTAAACTATGTTTCTGAAGTAAGAAGTTATTGATTTGCGAAATATTACTGTAAACAGCAGTATAAATATTGATAAAACTTCAGGTAAAAGATGATCGTATGTTATTATGTGATGTCTGACCTTGAAGATGAAATATTTTTCTCACTCATTCCTGCTTTTGTGGCAAATTATAAGAAATTATAGGCAATGAAACTGTTTTGTTTTACCTTCGACTACTTTATTCAGTCACATCCACAGTAAAATAACTTTAATACCTCAAAAACATAAATCAAACGAAATGGTGCCATGTGTGCAGAGACGTGGCTATTTTCATGTTTTTTTTCCGACTTCTGTTTTCGCATGTTATATTTGGGTTATTGTCTCGTTTGTTTTAGTTTTATTTTTGTTAGCATTGCATTGTAAGTGTATTTCTCACTGAAGCTTTCTGAGCCGTAATTTTTGGCTTCAAACAACTTGTAAAAAAATTTCCTTTGTGTGTGAGTACAAGTTTTAAAATTCATCATACCAAGAAAATAATAGAAAGAAGTGCCACTGAAGCAATGCCATGTTCATAGATTACATATATAGCCTAGAGGGTGTTCGAAAAGTCACTGTGCAGTTTTGTAATCATATTTTATTATATTTCAGATTTTGATCCCAGTATCGTTTCAACAGCTGAAGAACGTGTCGTGCTCGTCAAACACGTATTCCGAGAAAGTGGTAGATACACACATGTGGTGCAACAGCGATTTGCTGAAAAATTCCCAGACATACTAGTTCCACATCGCAATGCAGTTATTAACCTTGTTGATAAGTTTCGGGAAACAGAATTAGTGGATGATGTCAAATGCTGTGGAAGGCCAGCAAAGCTATCGGAGGAGAAACTGATGAATATTTCTGACAGTGTGATGTAGATTCTATCAAAATCATCACGAACGTTAGCTCAGCAGTATAATACTGGTCTCATAAGGTCGTCAGAAAGAAAGAAAAACTTTTCCCATACAAAATAATGGCGGAACAAAAACCGGAAGCAACTGATAATGAAAAACGAATACGCTATTGCAGATGATTTTACCGATTTATCAAATAAAATACAGTTAATGTGTTGGATGTGACCTTTTTCACTGATGAAGCATGATTCCATCTCTCGAGTTACGTTAATTCACATAATTCAATATTGTGGTCATCCAATAACCTTCACAGTTTGCATGAAACACCCCTACATGATTTCAGGGTTGGTGTGTTGGTTGCGATTTCCAGACGTCGAATGTTTGCCCTATTTTCTTTATGAACACAATTAACAGCGAACGCTATTGTTCGAAAATTCTTCACACCTTCATCGGTCAAGTGACAAGTGATGAAATTAATTACTCATGGTTTCACGCATCTCACAGATCTATGCGGTTATTTAAGGAATGTTTTGGAGATTGCATTATTTCCAAAGACGTGTGGTCCCCACGCTTACCTGATCTTAATCCATTAGATTTTTATCCATGGGGAGCAGCAAAATCTGCAGTGTATCGAGATCATCCGCGCACGCTGGATGACTTGAAAGTAGCAATAACAGCATTCATTCAGTCTACTTAAAGCCAGCAACTGATAGGGGTGTTTAGAAACAAAATAAGAAGGATCCAGCCCTGTATTGATGCCAACGGAGGTCACTTTTCACATTGTTTATAATTGCCATTCACACTTACCTCCTGTATTCCATATTGAAATACATCTCTTAATAAATATATAAGTGCACAGTGACTTTCCGAACAACCTGTATAAGAGAATTTGAGCATGTATGAATTCCCTTGTGATTGTGCATTAATATAAACAGATCTGAAGCTGAGATTTACTTAGCGGACAAATATATTTACGCCATCGATGAATAGGCAACAAAATTTTGTCCAATATGCAATATTTGGATACAGAAATGGAGATCACAATTATATTCTTCTGACGTCATAACTTTAATGAAACTTTTTCAACGACTGGAAACTAATTCTTCTAAAATGGATTTGAGCCAGTCTCGAATGGTTTTCAACCAATCAGCATGCAGCATATCAATAAAGGTATTTATGATTTCATGTTTATGTGGTGATGAATTTAGGGCTAATAATAACTTTCTGACAATCTTTCTTTCAATGTAGACCTAGAATTTAGTATGTTCGACTATCTTACCAACATTTTCTTAATGAATTTCAGTGTTTTTCTAATCATCATAACTATATATGATCCGTATTATTTTATTTTTGTTTCTGTATTTTTCAGACTGCAAAATGAAACGTGTTCAATTGAGCGGTATACAAAAGAAAAAACTTGCAAAAAAAAAGAACCAACGAAAGGCTTTTGATTTAGTAATCAAGACTAAAAAGCTGACTAATATTCTCACTCAACTTACACAACATGATCTTCCAAATCAAAACCCATCTCCGCCATTAGTGTCACTTGTACTGCATCTGACTCTGACAAGATTGAAGTTGAACCAAGCACCACACTTACACTTTGTTCACTTTAAGGTCAGAACATCATGATGGCGTTGAGGTGTCACAGGCTGGCCCAACTGGCATAAGTCTCACAACTGATCTCACTTTGCCTGTAAATTCTCCTGATATTTCTAGTGTTAATGTTGATGCAAGTTGCTCTACAAGACAATCTGAAGTTGAAACAACTGCTGAAAATGAAAATCTACTTGACTATAATGAAATGCTTCAGTCTACAAAAGATAGAGAAACTAAAGCAAAAGATCAAGGGTTGTGACTTTATTTTTGTGGTGATGATGTGGCTTAAAGGATTTTTTGTGGACCCACTGACTGTGAACATCACAATGGTCCATTTGTCACATCTTGCCTGACTTTTTAAAGTGGCTAACCAACGAGACACTGTTCACAAAAACTTTTATTTGGGGTAAAAGCCAATGGTGAATAATACAAGAGAGAGTGGTTATTGTATTCACCATCAACAGGGCCAGGTTATTGCTTTGTTTGTACATATTTTGTCTCGAAATTTTACAAGCGTTTGGTTGGGTTTAGTGATTTGCGAAATACTATTGTAATTGATCATTATGAAAGGAACACTACTTACCACGACTCTGTGCTAACATACTTAACTAGCAGACAAGGCTTAGACTTGCCACAACAGTTGGAAAACAAATTAAAGAAGAGTGCAATTACTGGGAATATGTCTTGGAGTATATTATAGATGTTATTCGTACGTTAGCTGAACGTGTCTGCCTTTTCGAGAAACAGATGAAACATTTGGTTCATTGCAGAATGGGAATTACTTTAGGACTGCTTAAGCTCATATGTCAGTTTGATCAATTTTAGCAAGGCACATTTTGAAATGTGGAAATTCTTATTACTTTTCCAAAACCACCTATAAAGCACGCATTGAACAAATGGCTCAGAAGGTCCACGCGTTCACTGTTGATGAATTAATTTCTTTTGGTTATTTTAGCTTTTCAGTTGACTCGACCCCAAATCTATCACATATTGATCAGTTAAGTATTATAATTCGATACTTTGGAACTGAAAAGCCAAACCAGTGAGGAAATGGCAAATCAGGTATTGCAGTACTTACGTGAAGTTTGCAATCTTAATTTTTCAAAATGTAAGGGTCAGTCTTACGACAATGCTGCTGAGATGGCTGGGCGTTATAAGGGGATGCAGCAAAAAATGTTAGAAAAAAATAATATTGTCATATATGTGACCATGTTCAGCCCATTCACTAAATCTGGTAGGCCGAAATGCTGTTGACTGCTGTCAAGAGGCAATTTTTTCTCTACAATGCTTTGGCTTTATGAATTATTTTTCAGCCAGTGGAAAATTCTTAAAGCTGATCTTAGAAGTGAAAGTTTGTTAAAATCCCTCTCTGATATCAGATGAGAGACACATGCTGTGGCAACAACAACAATTTTTAAGCCTTTCTTTAAGATTTTAGAAGCTTTAGAATGTCCAGTTGAAGACCAGTCACAAAAGGATTTTGTTTTGGAATTTCGCACAAACTTACTCGAGGGCTTTCTGTGCTAGCCGTCCCGAATTTAGCACAGTAAGACTAGAGGGAAGGCAGATAGTCATCACAACCCACCGCCAACTCTTTTATCAACGAATAGTGGGATTTACCGGAACATTATAACGCCCCCACGGCTAAAAGGGCAAGTATGTTTGGCGCTACCAAGATGCGAACTCGCGATCCTCAGATTACGACGCACGCCTTAACACGCTTGGTAAATAAGATGCAAGAGCTAGAATTTGTTTTTACGTTGATGATGTAGGATGAAATCTGGTAAAAGTTTCCTGAAGTAAGTCATGCTCTTCAAAATGAGGAAGGGAACTTAGAAACATGTGCAGTTATGTACGGGTCATTAGCTGGCCAACTACGTACTTGAAGGGGTGAATGTGAAAGATTTGAAGCGGTTGCAAAAGAAATACTACCAGTTGTTGATTACAGTACAGCTCAAACTCGCAAACGTGTCAAAGAAACGGTACTCAATGATGGAGATGCACAAGAAGTAGATGTGAATCCCAGAGGTAAATTGGGTATCACCTCCTTCTCCTCAACTGTTGACAAACTAGAAACCCAGATAAGAAATAGCAAACAATTTTTTCTAAGTGTTATGCCAGATGATGTCACTTCATCTGTTGAAACTAAAAGGTACTCTCAGTGTTCCCAAAAGCTCATTGATGCTTACCAAGAGGACTTGGACACTAACCTCTCTGACGAGTTTCAGCAGCTTCACTTATACGTACACAATAAGTTCAGTGCAACAAACATTGTAAAAACCAGATTCAGTCATGCTGAACTTTAAAAAGTAATTTCAGAAGACAAGTTTGAATGTGCGTAGAAATTGCATTGCGTGTGTTTTTAATATTAATAGTCACAAATTGCACAGATAAGTATCCATTTTCTCAACTCAAGCGAATTAAAAATCCCAACAGAACAACTATACAACATCACAGGCTTGATTTCTTGTCTCCGCGGAGTATAGAAACAGATTTCTTTCGTCAAATTAGTTTTTAGGACTCGATCAAAGACTTTTCAATTAAAAATGTGGAAGAAAACCTTTTAAAATTTAAATAAGTATCAAGGTATAAGTAAATAACTTGCTTACAGGGTTTAAAGTTTGATGTGAGAAATTGTTAACATCAAAGTGAGAATTTTTTAATAAAAGGGTTTTGAGTAAATATTTCATTTTTGTTAACATCCAAGCGAGAATTGTTTACTCAAAGTGAAAACAAATGTACAGTAAAAAAATTCTTTTTGATTATCATTAATCAAAGAAGTAATTTCCCATGTCATTTCCAAATAAAAGGTCTCAATCATAGCTTGATTTTGATCCATGCCCAGTCTGTTAAATAAATAAAATAAAAACGTTTTTATTTAATATAGTTGCGGGGTCTGACTTGAAAGAAAACTAAAAAAGGGTTATAAATTTTCAAACTTTATTTCACTTTCAGCATTTATTGGGTCTTAATGTCTTGTCAGTAAAGCAATGGAGGTGCCAACGGGGGGCAGCATTGTTGGGCTATTCTAAGGACATCAGTTGCCCTTAATCCGGTGATGAGTTGGCACCGATGAAAATTCTATAAATACATTTAACAGAATCTGTGCAACTATGTATAGAAGGGAGGAAGAGGTCAGTGTGTATCTGATCCTCCCAGATCTTTATAACCAAATACGGAGAAGAAATTGAGAAAGAGGGAGACGCAAGTTACGTCGTTATATCAACAAAATGGAAATAATCATTGTTAATGCTGATTTCAGTGACTTTATGTTCCACATTAAAAGTAAACTAAGCTGTATCGGAATTTAAAATTAAAGTATTATCTTCAACTTCACAATGAAAAGGATTTTACTTATATTTTTAACAGTACAAGCATGCATTGTGTCGGGGTGAGACTAAGGATATTTCTTTTGGAGGTGTGCATGACTTTTTGACGGTAAATTCAACGATAAATGAACATCACATACGTTTCTAAAATAATACATAAATTTGGAGCATGTTAAATGTGAGTAGAACAAATTCTGTACAGAACAGAGATGACTGACGTATCATAAACGCTGTATACATAGTTGTTTTCTTCTTGTGAAAAGTTCACTTAGGCCTATTCAATTACACTATAATTTCAGTTGACAAACCTAACTATCTTTACTGTTGCTATCGCCAAACTATCTAAATACAGTGAATCGAGAAACAAATGTCTCGATTATCGAACATAAACTCTGTACCCGAACAAAGCTGTCGTGGCCCGATCCCCCAAAATAACCCGAACGACCATTTTCGGCCCACGCCAAGCTTCCCAAAAACATTTTACCCGTACCTGTCGCTCACTTCACATCCCCGCTAACATCTGCTATGAATGTTCTCGTTTTTCTTTTTTTGTTTTCCTAAATACACTGATTAAATATATCACCATGGGGTCAAAAAAGGATAATAAAAGCAGCAAATCAAAAAGAAAAGTACTTAGAGCCACAATAGAGGAGAAAAAAGATCTCACAGCGAAATATGAAAGTGGTGTTCGCGTGTCTGACCTTGCTACACAGTTTGATATGACAAAGTTGTACCATGCTGAAAAATAAAGAGGTCATCAAAGGAGCTGATGTTGCAAAAGGAGTGACAAATATCACAAACAATGGAAGAGGTAGAAAAACTGTTGTTGGTTCGGGTAAACAAATGGCGACACCATTTCTGAGACCATCACTTGTAAGAGAGCAAAGCAGTGGCATACTGACCTCCTGATAAACACCCCTGGAACGAGTGATGATACAAATGATGCCTTTAAGGCTAGTAGGGAGTGGTTTGAAAAATTCAGGAAGTAAAGTGGCATATATAATGTGGTGAGACATTGGGAGGGTGCCAGTTCTAACAAAGACGCTGCTAATAAAGTTGTTTCGGAATTCAAGACCGATGAAGAAGCAAAGGGTTTTATTCCCCAACAAGTGTTCAACTGTAATGAGATAAGCCTCTTTTGGAAGAAAATGACAAAGAGGACCTACGTCACCAAAGAGAAGAAGTCACTGCTAAGACACAAGCCAATGAAGGAGGCTAATTCTATTGTCATGTCGTAATGCAAATGGGGACTTAAAACATAAGCCTTTGCTTGTGTACCATTCAGGGTACCCGAGGGTTTTTAGAAAAATAATGTTCTCAAAAGTAAAGTAAATGTCATTTGGAGGGATAATAGTAAAGCATGGGTAACCAGGCAATTTTTTTATGGAGTGGGTTCATGAAGTATTTGCCCGAGGTGGAAAGAATTACCTTAAGGCCCTTATTGTGATGGACAATGCACCTGTTCATTCACCGAGCTTGGAGGATGGGTTGGTGGAGGATTGCAGTTTCATTACGGTAAAGCTCTTGTTCCCTAACACAAACTCCTATCATTCAGCCCATGGACCAGCAGGTCACATCGAATTTTAAGAAATTCTACACCAAAGCACTGTTTCAAAGGTGTTTTCAAGTGACCTCTGACACAGAGTTAACCCTCAGAGAGTTCTTATAAAAATCCCTTTAATATATACAATTGCTTAAGGATCATAGACAAAGCCTGGAGGGAAGTGTCTTTGAGGATTATGAACTAAGCCTGGAAGAAATTGTTGCCAGACTCAGTAGCAGATAGAGACTTTTATGGCTTTAAGGATGAGCCTGTCGTTGAGAATATTGTCTCACGAGGCAAGTGTATGAGCTTGAATGTGGAGAAGTTAGTGGAAGATCACAATACTGAACTCAACACGGAAGAGCTCCAAGACTTTAAAAAGGAGCAGCAAAAGAAGACAACTTAGGAAGTATCTTCAGATGAGGAGGAGGGAAGGGAGGATGTTCCGAGTTCACTGATCAAGAAAATGTGGGGGAAATGGAGAGAGTTACAAAGTTTTGATCATTCAGATCATATGCAAGAACTGTTATTTCAAAGACCCATCAATATTTCCAAAAGAAAACTGCTTCTATATCTATTTTTATACTTCATATTTTCTTGCAATTGAGAAGTTAGCCACTGTTTGTTTCTTACACTAATTTTATATCAGATACATTATATACTACACATAAAAAAATAAAGTATATATTCATATATGAAGAAAATATTAATAATCCTACAGATTATGTGCAAGGTCTGATACTTCAAATGTTAAGTAAATATAGCTTTTACAGAAACATTCATTGCTTATAAACAGTTCCTTGACAAAAAAATTTAATTGTGTTTTAAGCCAAATTCTGTGGATATAAGAAGCATGTACTTTATTAACACTATGTAATATAACACTATGTAACACAAATTTTGTTCCCGGATAGTATGTGTTATTTTTTTATTTATTTATATTGCAAAAGTACAGAAAATGACCATTATTTCCTTCAAACTTTGCTTTTGTGACCTGGATAATTTAATTTGGAAATTAACTTATTTTCGATATAAAAACGAAAGTGCACATTTTCATTCACATAAGGTCTGAATTAATCAACATATGTATCAAGATGTACATGTATTTATACTAACATTATTCAAAAATGTTTAGAAGTGAGTAGTTTTTCGAGATTTGCGACTGTATTGTAAATCTTTTTTTACGTATCAGCTCCCAAATAAAGTCTCCCGTCATGTTTTCATCGTACACTCCTTGGTAGCAGAGTTCGAAGTCCAGTATATCTTGATGGAAGCGCTCGCCTTGCTCCTCTGAGTATCCTCCAATGTTCTTCTTAAATTTATCAAGATGAGCATCAATAATGTGGACTTTCAGGGACATCCTGCAGCCAATTTTGCTGTGATTGCCGAAGATGCGCCAAATCTGTTATTCATTTCTACTGGCCTTCCTGGTGAATTCTGTGTACTTCATTATCTTCTTATTTGTGGTCCAACGAAGACACCAGCTTTAACCTTTACGTCAGACAGCTTAGAAAAGAAGTTTCAAAGATACTTGAAAGCTGCAGACTTCTTATCAAGAGCTGTGACAAACTGTTTCATAAGACTTAATTTTATGTGCACCACACCACACTGACGTCACTGTCATATCTCTTTTTCTTTTTTTCTGAAAAATTGTTTGTTTATTTTTAAGTTTCCCACAAAGTTACTCGAGGGCTATCTGTGCTCGCCTTCTCTAATTTAGCAGTGTAAGACTAGAGGGAAGACAACTAGTCATCATCACCCACCACCAACTCTTGGGCTACTCTTTCACCAACGAAAAGTGGGATTGACCGTCACATTATAACGCCCACACAGCTGAAAGGGCCAACATGCTTGGTGTGACTGGGAATCAAACCCCCGACCCTCAGATTCCCAGTCGAACACCTCAACAAACTGGCCGTCATGGGCCTTTAACTAAACACCTTTGAAGTAAGCCACATACATAAATGACCAAAACTTTAAGTTCTTTCTTTAATTTACAGATAATTACAAGAAGCAACTGCGTATTTTTCACTACACTAATTTTCAGAACATAATTCATACTTTTTTTTCGTAAATTTGAAACAGGAAACAACATAATCAATTAACATGACAATATTCTGAAGCCTGGATGGTGGATTTCTGTTTAATGGATTGGTACTTTTGAATTGGAAAGATGTAAAACACTGAGTAGAGATATCAAAGTACAAATGTAGTTATCTTTAATTTAGAACTAATAATCAACAGCACATTTTACCGAGATGACCAGTTTGATTTACTTTCACAGTTTGAACGCTTATAAAGCTAAAAAAGTATACAATGTTTTATCTTGCAAACTGTGGCAAGAAGAGTGAATCATTTGGTAAGCAAATCAATAGTTCCTGCCATGCATTAATTATTTCAGTGTACCATATTTGTACCACTAAGATCGATTGTAACTCATTCATTATCTTGATTTGGATAAATGTAGTTATTACTAAATGTAAACACATAACAGAAAGAAGTGGCGAAAATATTTTTGTGTATTGTTAAGCATTATCAGCTATCTGTAGTTTACCAAACTCGTGTGTGAAAACGCGATAATTATGGTTATAAGTTTATTTTGAATTTTGCCGAAAATCAGTAGATGGATTTTGGGATAAGCCTCCTCTGATTTCAAATTCATACACTGAAGAAAGTTACCTTCCACCACCACGCTGACTACTCCAGTTGAATAATAAGAATATACTGTTTCTATTATATTGCACCTCACCTACGACCCTATGGGAGTCGCAATTTATTATTAATTACTTACTTTTGCGGTAAGTGGACGCAAAAAAATAAAACCTTGGATTTACAGTTCGACACGTCAATCACTGAACCACGCATGATTCCCAGCCTTATTTTTATTGACTTATCGCTGAAATACCGGGATGATAAAAATAGTATTATTCAATGTTTAATATTTTCATTTTGGCTCTAATGAGTAACATTTTTAAACCAAACATTTCTGTCTTAGCAATAAATATTTTTAAAAATCGATTTTAATGTAACATTTTTAAGAGATAGGCCCTGTATGTGGAAGGAAACAAAAGAAAATTCGTGGCAAGGTAATAACGATATAAATATGGCAAAGATTCAATAATTCCATAATTACACACACAAACATTTGTGGGTGAAATGCGAAGGATTTCTTTACAGGACAAAATTATCTTGTACACTCTAAAACAACTAAGGGGTAAACGTATGCATCTGTTTTATATGTGTGAGAAAGCATCATCACTGTTATTAAATAATGTTCACAGATTCTCAAAGGTCATATTTCAAGGAAAATAAGTGATTGTGCAGACTTATTAACTCTATACGTTTCAGAAAATATTTGTTAGTAAAACGTATAATCGCCTCACTAACTATAATACCTTCTTATTATAGGAAGATGTTATCCAGTGAAGCAAAATGTATCCTTGTGTTATCACTTGGTGAAACATTGTTCTGACTGTTGACACGTGATAATGCTGTGTTGTATTCCTTGTACCATGTCATATAGATAAAGTTCACTCCCTTCTAGGTTAAGGTTATGGATGCTCTTCAAGAGAAGTCAAAGTGTGTTGTAGATGGCGTTGAGTAGCCATCATAGTTTTAGCCAGTCAGCTAAAAAAATTAAAAATTTCTTTGTAAAGATACGTGCGAATTCCGAAACAAATATATGTACAATATCATTACTTTAAACCAGTGCGATAAGTATTGCCCTGACCATTATGCCATAACTAATGAAAGTGTTTTCTCTACGTGGAGTTAGAGCTACATATTGTCACATCCATTTTTTCAAATACATACACATATCTCATCACAGTGCAAAGTATAGCACGATTCGTCTGTTTGCAAGATGTTTGGTTTTGTGACCAATACAAGTTCGTCAAACCACACTTTATAAACATGTTCCTGGTTGACATACTGACTTATATAGTTTCTGTGTTGATTTAATGGTACAGTTAGAACCTAATACCCATATTAAACTCTTGTTGACAAACTATCATGCTCATTATTACTGCCTTTGTCAGCTATCAGTACTAAATAATAAATTTTAGTTCATTTTGTATTTAATTTGCGAGACATTATTTCGATTTTTTGTTGGTTTGGTTTGTTTTTGAATTTTGCGCAAAGCTACACGAGGGCTTGCAGTGGGAGAAAAGAGAGAAGGCAGATAGTCATCGCCATCAACTCTGGTAGTACTCTTTTATCAACGAATAGTAGGATTGAGCGTCACATTAAAACGTCCACACGGCTGAATAGGCGAGCATGTTTGGTGCGACGGGGATGCAAACCCGCACCCTGCAGATTACGAGTCCATCCGGCCATGCTGGGCTTACAAACGGTGAAGGGTATTATCAATGCGAATAAAAATATTTTATTTTCACACAAAGAAATAGTTTAAAACAGTTGTTTAAGTTGTTCATGAAAAGATAAGAGTAAGGTAATTTCAATAATCATCACTGTGTTTTCTCACTTCTTGTTACTATCTTTTTTAAATAATTAAGATATGATTATTCTAATATTCTGCATTTATAAAATGTACATAAGAAATCAGAAGTAAATAAAAGTTTATGGTTATGTTGCATAATTTTCCCAAGATAGAAAATCTAACAATAGACGTTATAAAGAAATTTATATTTCTATAGTTTGAAATGTACTCAGTTTTATAAAATAACATCTACGAAAAAAAGTTAGCTTAGTTTTCAGCAGAAGACGCCACTGTTTAAACCAACATCATCAGTATTTATTTTCACGGTAAAATGTTAAAGTGGTGACACAATGTGCGCATATAAAAGAAAATTTTTATGTTTAGCATTGAGTTTAAGTTGTACATTTTGAATACTTAGTTTACTTTTACGAGTTATATTAACCTAAGGTTTTTCTTTTTTTCTGAATTTCAACATAAGTATGATTTATAAAGCTATAATTTTGTTCGTTTCCGTTTTTATATACTGTACATCTACTCGATTATAACACTATTACAAAAAAAACATTCAACATTCTAGTCTACGTGTTTCGCGTTAACAAGCCAGGAATGACATTTTAAGCTTTATTATTTGACCGCGACTGCTTCACCTGCGTGCCAAATTTTTTTTGAGTTGTACACGGTATACAACACACTTGAATTCAATTGTCAGAGGCGTCTGTACTCTATATGGCGAATTAGCCGTCAATGGTTTAGTATCTGTTTTTCCAGATTTGTAAGCAAGTTCAAACTCTTTTAAAGGCAAAAATATATTACATTATTTAGCCTTGCACTTTACAACAAACAAACAATATCTTTAATAACACAAGCCCCCCAGTGGCTCAGCGGTATGTCTGCGGACTTACACGCTAATATCCGGGTTTCGATACCCGTGGTGAGCAGAGCACAGATAGCCCATTGTGTAGTTTTGTGCTTAATTCAAAACAACAACTTTAATAACACATGTGACCATTATAGCGAAGATTTGTTATTGGTTTAAAAAAGTTTCTAAAACAAATTTTCTGTTTTAAACACTCGAAATTCAAGACACTTTTCCTTATTGAAACATTTTATGTAAATGTAATTCACAATATATATTTAATTTTTAAAAAATTAACAGTAGGTTCTTTTCCTCGGAGCCAGGTATCGAATAAACCAGAACAGATATTTAAGTGAGATAACAATATGATACTGTGGTCTTTACTCCAACACAACCTGGAATTTAACACTTTTATTGCTTCACTAAAGTTTTATTTTCTGGATAAAAGTATTAGAGAATGAAACAAATACCAAAAAGAAGAAAACCACAACAGATTATGATTATAACATTATAGTTAATATGTAAATGTTGGTCCGCATCAGTTGTTAAGTGATCCGTCTAAGCTGTAATGATAAAAATTAAAATAATTTAATACTAATCTGAATTCATTAAAAACAGAAACAAATGCATTTCATCAAATATATCAGTCAAAATAATTAATACTAAATATGGGGGAAAATAACAAAATACTGACCAATTTTATAAAAATATAACGATATAATTTTTTTTTAATACTTTGACTATATAAGCGTATGTACCTTATGGTTTGGTGGTCATAAAAATGAAAAGTTTGAAATTGTTTCTTGTTGTATTAAACAAAATATATTATTTTTCAAATTTTTGCGTTTTATTATTTTAGTTGGTTAAGATTTGATACATGTAAAAATTTCTCAAGTGGTGTATTTTATTCCGTAATGCAAAGTGTTGCCACATATGTTGCTATTTATAATTGTATAATTGTATTGGGATAAATACAACATATGTTTCTTTGTTGTACATCAAACATATAAAATTAATTGTTTCAGAATTACAATCCTAAAATATATTGAAACTGAAGCCTTATAACGAGAGATAACTGTGTCATTTGGTCACAGTATTTTAACTATGAAGGACTTTACCAGACTATGTAAGGAAATGTCGGTTTCAATAAGTATTTTGTAATCTTCATGTTAGAAATAGCATGTTAAAACTAAAATCTAAAGTAGAAATATTAAAATATAGCTTTATAATTTCTTATCATTAAAAATCTGGAAAATAAAAGAATAGTTTTATCATTAACTTTGTACGCTACGAAAATATAATGAAGATGAAAACAACAATAAATAGGTTAATTAATTAATGAAAATTTTCATAATATTCTTTTAAACGCCTGATATAATTTACTTAAATTAAAGTTCATGACATGTGGATAGTTACAATAAGCTCCAACCGCTCGTTATGCAACGCCCCCCAGTGGCTCAGCGGTATGTCTGCGGACTTACACGCTAAAATCCGGGTTTCGATACCCGTGGTGGGCAGAGCACAGATAGCCCATTGAGTAGCTTTGTGCTTAATTCAAAACAAACAAACAATCGTTATGCAACGCGTTAGGTTATTTGAAAGTATAACCCTTTTTGATGTGATTATAAATAATGTTTATGTACTTTGTTGCACAAAAGATGTCGTAGTTCAGTGGTAGTTGTTTAGTTTGTGTCTAAAATATTGATATATATAATTCCTATCAACTTACGTCTTCAGATACATTCCTTAATTATTCCAATGAGTGAAGATTCTGGATTCTCTTCAGCTGCTTTAATCTTGTCAGCGATACAGTTTTTGAATTGCTGGAGAAATAGATAAATAAGATTTAATGTTATTAAATGTTTTATAAGAGGAAAAAGCTTTCATAGTTGTAAATTGCATTTGTCTCAAGCCTTAGAGTAAATTATATATATATATCACACAACTCATTCTTCAGTAGTTTACTGCAATTTCAAGCATTTGGTTCATTTCACACATACGTTCGTGGAATTATGAATGCATAAAAATAGAGTCCAGCAGAACATATTTCAAAAATTTTTAATATTATAGTTTTATCTACATTTTCTAAATTAATAGTTACATTTTAATGTATATTTTTGTACCTATGCTTAATCAAAGTTTCCTTCCATTATATCTTTCTTTAACTAAATTAATAGTTCCTTTCAAACACTATGTTTCTCCGATGCTGCAAATACCATTAATGAAATCAATAGTTATGATTAGATAAATAATTAAGCTTAAGTGGAACTTTCGAAAACTGACTTCACAAAATCTGATAAAACAATAGTGACTGCAAAATTACCACAACAACAAAATTATTTTCTCTTCGTATTCTAGAGAAACTGGTAATTTATATTATAACGACATTATAACACACTTGACAAATCAAAATAATTAGCTCTTAGAACTCTACAGATATGTTTGCAACTTTTTCATGCAACTTATTGAAAAAATTTTGATTCCGCAAGTAGACATTAAACCAAAATTTCATAATATTTAATCATCACCTGCCTATTTGCTTCTTGTCCTTCATTGCAGATTTCACTCCAAAATTCGTCCAATTTGTCTTCAGAAACTACACTTTTTTTTACAAGTCTCAACTGCATATGGAAGCTTGAGATGAAAAAAGTCTCTTTTGCATCAACGTTAATATCACATTCTGCATTTTTTGTGACATTTAACAGTAAAAGTAAAGTCATATCTTAAGAACGATATAATTGTTATAAATTTTATTTTAAATTATGCTTTCATTCTGGTTCTTTGAAACCAAATTTTAGACAGTTTATTAATAATTTTCTCAATGTTGAATTGCAGAAATATCGTTTAATACTTTCCCAACATATTTGAGTGTTTGTGTTTTATTATAGCAAAGCCACCTCGGACTGTCTCCGGAGCCCACCGAGGGTAATGGAACCCCGGATTTTAGCATTGTAAATCCGGAAACATACCGCTGTACTAGCGCGGGACCCCAACATGTTTGACAAGAAGTCTTCAAACTGAAGAAAATATCTGTCAATCACAAAATAAAATATTGTTTTAAAAAATCGTACTGAATTGAAGTAAAATCATTGGTTATAACATTCCAAATACTTACCCAAGATACCTTTTTACAAAGTACTTTGTTATCACACTTTCTTATTTCGTTCATTTTTTCCGGATTTTCTTTATTCGTCTCTGCATAAAAATACGTGTTTGATTTACTTTAGAAGAATATTTTCAGCTTGTTTTATACAAGGTTACGTAAAAAATACTTTATTTAATAGAAGAAAGAAGTTCTACTATTTTCCCCCTGTTATGTATATGTGTAAATATTTTGTAAACGACAACATGTCGTGTTGTGTTTACATTTTCATTTGTATTATTCATTTTTCCATATTTATATTATTGTTTCGAAGTTTAAACTAATATTTTGTTATTCATTTAGGGTAACATTTAGAATTTTCTTGAATTAAGTAGACCAATCATATGTTTGTAAATGAGTGCTGGTGACTTCGTGTCTAGACGTGTAGTCTCGTGCAAGAACGGACATGCGCGGATTGCTCTGGAGACCTGTAGAATTTTCGCGTTCTTTCGAGGAGTTTAGGCCTACAATATATAAACAGACAAAGATGCGAGAGACAAGAGAGAGATTCAGTCATTAGTTTTATTCGAAGAAAAAGAGTGAGATTCAGACATCAGTTCTATTTCTAAAGAAGAGAGTTAGTTATTTGGGAAAGATTAAGTGTTTGCTGTGAATATTCAACTTGGATTTGTGATTAAAGTTAGATCTATGGAAGCTGTGATTTTATTTCGTCAATCTCTACGATACATCTGAATTACTGCTTGTGCTGAGAGTCGGCGAATTTATTGAACTGTGAACTGTTTCAGAATTTCTTCGTGGGACCAAATTCACACCCTAGACTGGAATTTGAGACTTTCATTTTAGATCATTATATTAGATACGGGCCAGTACCATTTTGTATTGTGATTAATTTTGAAGTTTGAAACTAGTATTATTTTGTTTTGTAATTAATTTCGAATGTTATAACTTAATATCTGTCACTGTTATTATATAATTTATGTTATATCTGTTATATTTGTTAATAGTTTAGTGTAATAAATTATACAAGCTGTTATCTGCATTTTTCTGTTGCGTTTAGTCTACGAAGAACATAAAACATTTAAAAAATACGTAACACCCCCAAAAATAGATCTTAACATTTAGACGCAAAAACTTTAATGAAATTATTCCAAAAGTTCATGTATAATACAGTTAAAATATTCTGTGAAAGTCTTTTTAATCTGACTCGAATCCTTGGAGCTATTGGAAATTGTGACATCATTAAAGAGGCAATTTTGATATTTTCAAATGTATCGTTGTGTTCTTGTGCACATAAAGAAGTTTACTTCAATAATATTCTTCTTTCAGTTTCTGTTGCTTTGTTTTTCTTATGGTAAATTACAAAAAACATACTATTTGTTCAAGTAATACGATTAATTAATATCTTATACAGTAATAAATATTGAAAATAAACTTACTACACATCAGTTGCACACCATCATCAATACTGTTGCCTTTGGCCATCGCCAGGCTTACGAGGACAACAAGAGTCACAAACAGAACTTTCATGTTGACAATATTACTGTTTTCATGAAAATATCAGTTTAGAAAACACTTTTTATATCATTTATTCATCATTTTTCAGCCAATAGGTTAAATTAATTTCTAGTGAACATAAATTTAATAGTTAGAGCATCTCCACCAACCATTGAAAGTCTCTTTCATAGATTAGACGAATCGTTTTTGCTACAAACTGATAACAGAGTGATCTTTCCAAATTATGAAACTTCCATTTATATAATAATATCACGTGACTCACATCTGTTCTTTAACACTTTCATTCCTTGTAGAAGCTTCACTCTGTTTGAGCACGTTTTTCATATTTCAGGTTTAATATATTTCCGTGAAAGGACTTACATCTAGTATACAGAAATATTAAATGGTATAAATATACAGTTTTGTTCTGTTGAGAACCATATGAATTATCTTATGTGTTCTGTAAACACTTTTTATGTTTATGTGTAATACAGTTTAAGTTTTGAAGTATGAGGTTATGACGTGATAAATTCTTCTCTTTCTTGTTATTCCTAAAGCAGATATTTCAACATTAAATGCCAGTAATGAAACGGTTATATTTGACACATCTTATCTTTTGAAAGGTAAGAAAAACAAAGTCTAAGTTTCTGTAACAGTGAAAATAAATTTCAATTATCATTATTGTGCTTATAGTAAAGCTAAACACTCTTTGTGTTTAATCCAGTTCATGTTTTGGAGTAACCGGTTATCTGTTTGACTTTATAAATCCTTCTCTTTCATGTTATTCTTAAAGCAGATATTTTAACATTAAATGCAAGTAATGAAACATGTATATTTAATACATTTTATCTTTTGAAAGGTTAGAAAAACAAAGACTAAGTTTCTGTAACAGTGAAAATAAATTTCAATTATCATTATTGTGCTTATAGTAAAAATGAAAATCAAATTTTCTGAGCTCAGCTACAGAATTAATCTAATTTTAGAAACTTGCTTTTTGTATTCAAAATCGTTAACCATTAGCTAAGCACAGGTCGAAGATGAACACAGACGTCGGAACTGGGGAGTGCGATCTGCCCCAATAATTCAGCTGCTGAGTTTAAATATATTTGATCCTTTCCTTACCTCCCAAAATTTTACTGATAACAATTTTTATTTAGTTTTAAGATGAATCGGTTAATTTTATCAGTTGAAAGATAAGATAGTAGATTTTCTTTTCAATTTCCAAACATTAAGCTGTTAATAATTTTTGTATTTGTATGATGTGTATACTGAATATTATCTGAAATATTCTTGCTCAGTGTATGACTTATTATTTTTCTACACAACAAACAATTCAATTTAAATTCTGTTTCTACAATACAATACTTATTGTTGTTTGAAATTATTGATTAATATTTTTAAGCGTTTTCTTGATTGTCAGAAAATGTTTCACATTTCGTGACTGTTCTATTGTGTACATTTAAATTCCGGCATGCTTGACAAGTATGAGTAACAAAATTAATTAGAACAGTTTCAAAATATGAGAAGCTTGTGTGTTGTTGAGTGAAGAAATGATATTTCTTAAATTAGCAATATTTCTTCATCAAAGTCTCAATTTAAGACGTATGAACAGTAAAAGTTTTAAAGTTACATATATTGACACAAAGTTCTGTTTGTTCGTTATATTGATGTATCACACATTGTAAAAGAACTTTGATTTTTCTATCCATTTGTCCAACATTCCCTAAGTTCCTATGTTGAAAGTTCAAGATGATCTTTAGTTTCGCCTCAATGGAAAACATAACATGTATAAGTTCTACCAAAAATCTAGGGTATACGTCCATAAACTTGCCAGTGAATCATTTGGGTCACTTTACAATTAAATAAATGAGTCACTAACACTGGCGGTACATGAAATGGGAATAGTTATTTATTGTAAGTGCAAGTCCAAAAATAATTTCTCTTCAAATTTATGAATGCTGGGTGTGATATAAGCATGACTGTGAAATCCCACTACACGGTAAAAGAGTTGGTGTTAGGTGCTGTTGTGTTTTACGAAAGGTTTAAATGTTTATTTAACACAATAACTAATTATCAAGAGTTTCCACTAGGAATTATCTGATACATAAATTTGGTTACTTTTATATATGTCACAACCCCTTATATTTGGAACCAAGTTAAAATGGTTTTAATTATTATTTCACTTACATGTTAAACATGTATATTTTATGAGGGCCGACATGGCCAAGCTCGTTGAGACGTGCGACTCATAATCCGAGGGTTGTGGGTTCGCATCCCCGTCGCGCCAAACATGCTCGCCCTTTCAGCCGTGGGGGCGTTATAATGTTACGGTCAATCCCACGATTCGTTGGTAAAAAATAGCCCAAGAGTTGGTGGTGGGTGGTGATGACTAGCTGCCTTTCATCTAGTCTCACGCTGCGAAATGAGGGACGGCAAGCAGAGATAGCCCTCGAGGTGTTTTGTGCAAAATTCAAAAAAACGTACAAATATTTTATGACAGAGAAATATAGCACTGATAAGAAACGTCGAACAATAGTTCTGTTTTATCAACTGAAACAGACATATAAGTACCACATACAGAAACAGCAATAAGTTATTCTTAAACAACATCTGTACGATAAATATATATATCAACAATACAACCTTCATACTATGAATTGTCTTTCGTGCGATAGTATATTCATACCAAGAATAACACGCACATTTATTGTTCTTGTCAATTGAAAACAAGAGTTAACAAAGGTGTTTGAAAAGTTCAAAAATATATCAAAAACTTCTAACACGTAAGTGGACTCTTCTAATAATAAGTTATTAAGACAGAAAGTAGCAAGAAACACATGAAATAGAAAGAAACGCAGTCCTTAACTTTGTGAAATAAACAACAGTTGTAAACATCAAATAAAGCCTCATCAGTTTTCATAATATATGTTTTCAATCAAAGACATGGAAAACACATGGCAGGAAACTTGTGAAAGGGACATAATATTCAGTGCCTTGCCACTGGTCAGTTATGTGTGAAGTTCACTTACTCGCAAACGCAAACGAACTTGGCAGGGGTTTAGTTTAAAGAGAAAGAAGTCTGAAGAATTTTCTCTCCAACAGGGGTCGTCAAGAATATTGTGGTTCCTCTTCGTTCCCTCACATGAAAGATTGTACAATTTTACATGGAATTTTGACAATATTTAACTTTTACTTGTTTATGGTGATGAAAGTCGGTGGGGTAATATTAAAATGACGGGTGAAAAAGTGGAGAGCAAAACGAAGGCGGCACCGGAGAAGTTGGCCAGGCAGAAACCCGATAACCAGATATAAACGTCAAACGATCCGATTCAGGGCTGAGCATTATTGAGGGAAAACTGGAGTGCCCCGCGAAATCCCACATTCACAGAACAGGCGCCGAAAGTTTTACCTGTTCTGTGCCTAGATCTGAAAGAGAAATACATAAAAACATGAATTGTTGTTGTTGTTTTGTTGTTTTGAATTAAGCACAAAGCTACACAATGGCCTATCTGTGTTCTGCCCACCACGGGTATCGAAACCCGGATTTTAGCGTGTCAGTCCGCAGACATACCGCTGAGCCACTGGGAGCAAAACATGAATTAACCTAGTCTGTGATTATGTATTTTGTCAAACAATTTGTGATTTTTTTAAATGTGTTATACAAGTTAACTTTCTCCTTTTTTTACATAATTTTATGTTTTCTCTAAGTCCCATTATTTTGTGAATTGTTGTCTCCGAGATATCTTATATGAGAGGCGTAGGAATCGCAGAAAAAGTAAATTGGCTTGAACATCAATGAACCGTGGTTTCTCCATGTTGCTGATAATGTTGACTAGTTTTTACAGGTCGCATGGAGATGAAGCCATCAGGTGAAAGCTGATTACAGGAAAGACCCCCTGAGGTGGTCAATACAGATATTTGCTGGTCCAGTTACCCCACGCTAAGAAATTCCCAATATTAACAAGGAGTAATCTCAAATTATTTCTTTTTAACTGTTTTTACCTATCAAGAAGTGGTATATTCTCTACCTCGCCACGAGTGTAATTTTTCCTGGATAAGACACGAAGTTTTGCTGCTGAGAAGTATTGGAGAAGTGTAAAGTTTGCCTGAAAGTTTATCCTGATAGAACTGTTTTCATAGCAATACATTTTGCAAGCGTCCGGAAGGAAACTGAGTTACTTTTTCTGTTAACCCCACAGCTTTTAGGACAGTTGTGGTACTTAATGGTGATATTGGAGTTAATGATGATGTCAATATGTGAATAAACTGACCAGTCCCTTATTTCTCTAACGTAGTTAAAACACTAATCACAGTATGCTGATAACAATGCGAATAAAATATTCCCACATCTTTCGTTTTGATGCTTCTAAATTCTCGGAATATTTCGATGAATTAGGTCCTTAGTGCTTTATGTGACAAGTTTTTCTTGATTCTTGGAAAATCAAACTATGGTGTTTTGAACATAAAAATAATAAATAAATTAAAATCATTTTATTACAACTATAAGGTAATAACTCGTGCATTTTCAAAGAAATTATATCTTTGTGATTCATATTTCATCAAAGTATGACTAAGGAAGTCCATTTTACTTATCTGTTTTCAGTAATATACATAAGAATGAATTTCTTATTTGCCGCAGGGGAAAAATTCAGGGGTTAATACATACATCATATTTCATATTTACTTTAACGTTTTTAAACCATTATGAAATATTGGTGCATGTCAGTCATTGCTACATGTAATCTTTTTGGTTCACTATACTTCAATGGTGAGAAAACAAAGCCATTTGTATAACTGTTCACTTACCCACAGAACTGTCAGATATCTAAGCAACCTGTCCATACCCTACACAACTTTCGATTTTACTTTCACCCACCTACACACAGCTATCACCTATCTACTAGTCTACCAGCAATTCCAACATCTATCACCTAAAACCACAGTTATCGGATATCTGATCATCTTCACGGTACAATACACATCTATCAACTATTTACATTACTTTCAGTAGTCTATACAACTATGTATTTATATGTGAATCTATCAGCCTGTCAATTCGTTTCTCGGCTCTCTGCACACTTGTTAAAGCTATCTAAACTGATTTACTCTCTGCAATACAGCTGTTCCTCATCTAAATGCTTTCTACGCACCTATTAGCCGTTTACACCTATCAAGTATATATACAGATTGGCAATCTACATATCTGTCAGATTTCTTCCAGAATCCTATATTTTGCACTGTCCTTTCATACAATTACCATCTTGTTTATCGTTGTCACTCACTTCCACCCCTCTCATTCCTGCTCATCCAGTCTTCCATCTTTTACTCCCCCCAGTGGCACGGTGGCATGTCTACGTACTTACAACACTAGAAACAGGGTTTCGATACCCATGGTAAGCAGAACATAGATAACTTATTGTGTATAACTCCATAGATCATATTAAATGTTATTTTTAAAAAATAACAAAGCAGATAGAGCAAAATGAACCGCATCGTTGAGCAAGTTATATATGAAAATTTCACATACCAGAACAACTAAGTAATTCCCAGTAAATATTATATTAAAATAAGTAATTAAAATTACTTTGTAAGCTCATATATCGCTAAATACAAGGTTCTGTATGCATTTTATAAAGGAACGTATGGAGAGTTTTTATCCCGAAGTTCAATGACACAATTTGTGAACATCGCCATTTGGCTACGACACATTTACCTCTTTTACACAGCATATCTTAACTACAAGAAGAAAACACCAAAAATCGTCAAAACATATTTCTGACACAATCTATTTTATAAAGAATTTATATCGTAAAGTGTGGAGTGATTTGCTTGTTTGCAAAATCTAAATCATATCAGCATAACGTAATCAGTGTATTTCATAATTATATATTCAATATAACTAGCTTCAGCCTTTGTATAGCTGTTGTATGTTCTTTTTGTTAAGTTTCAACAATTTCGGTATACAAATTCTTTCCAAAAGTCCCCCGCTAGTACAGCGTTAACTCTATGGATTTACTATCTGTGTTAGTCGTCCTCAATTTAGCAGTGAAAGACAAGAGAGAAGGCAGCTGGTCATCATCACTTATTCTCAACTGTTGGGCTACTCTTTCACCAACGAATAGTAGGATTAACTGTAGATTTTAACGCCCTTAAGGCTGGAAAAACGAGAATGTTTGGTGTGTCGTGGATCCAAACCTACGACCCTCTGGTTACGAGTCGAGTGATTAAACTACCAGTCCATGCGTATCTTAAGCGACATATTATATTACACGGAATTTTCGTTTTTATTTCTATTTTTGTCTTGTGATAAAGGAAAAAAACATTTATTATTTGAGTTATTTAATTAAAAAATGAAATTGTATAATGTTCCAGATGAAGTACATAGCTTAACTAGAAAAATATTCAATCTTTTTTCAAAACTACAAACACTTTTGTGCAATATTAAAGTATCACAATCATTACATTATTATTCATAGTTTGCTTTTTTATATGACATCACAGAGGAGGGGACTCGTACAGAGAACCAATGGCTGTATGGTTCTTGACGAATCTGTAATAAACGTAGACTTGTATGAGACACATAACGGAATCCATAAAGTTCTTAACAGAATAAATGTTTTGAATTATTTGATAGAACCATGAACAAGATAAATCGCAGTCTTAGCTAGGACTTAAAAAATGTTTTATTTATAATTATGATCAATTATATTATATTTTAATTTGTTTACAGTTTATTCTTTAACCTAACCAGATGCACCCTGACATTAAGTTCACAGTTTAAAGGTGAGAACTTTGAACCTCTTTTCTACCTGTCACTGTTGAAAGAAAATATAACAATGATCCAGATGAAAGTACCCAAATTATCACAGCTATGTCAAACCACTGAGGTTTCTGAAAAACTAAAAAAATTGTTAAATTAGGTAAAGAATCACAAATAAATTTAAAAATGCAATTTACCATTCATTCTTAAACATTGTTTAGACAAACATACATATAGATATGTGTTTCAAATTAACATCAAGTGATGAAAACTATGATATTAATAACATTATCAAGTGATGAAAGTTATGATATTAATAACATTATCGAGTGATGAAAACTATGATGTTAATAACAAGTGATAAAGTCATATTCGTGGATCAGTCATGAGAGTTTCTACAACTGCTTGTAAGTTGAAGCAAGTATAACGTATTTCTTGCAACTAACACAAATATTTTTAAACTGTTTGTCATTTGTAAATATTCCTCGAATTGACGTCTTGTTTTAGCCAGGTTAAATCTTTTAGTGAGCTATATCCTTTTACCACCGCGAGGGTTCAAACCCAAATGTTAGCTTATTAAGTCCGCCGCTGTTGCACCAGAGGACTGCACTGGCACGTGTCATCATGAATTGGTGATGGTTTCGTTAACATTTTGGGAACAATTAATTTTTAATGACGGTGTTGTCAAAGAGTTTGAATTTTATCATACAAAAATATATTTAGCTATGAAATGTTTAGTGTTGGTGTTAAAAATAGTCCATTACAACCAAAGATGCGGACTTTTTAGTCACATTATAAATAAAGTGTTTACTGATTATCCTAAGATTGCTGTGGTGAGACCTTGACCTCATCTGTTGCAAAGCGAGAAGTCTACAGTTTTCTTGGTTTTGTATTTTAGTAACAATGTTTAAAACAAACTTTTTATGGATAGCAATGCCACTCCACGGTCGAGAAACGTGAATATGCTAATTGGATAGAGTGAGACATCTGAGTGAACTGTCAAGTTTGTTTAAGTGAATACTGCAGCGGCAGCTTATCTATAATACTGTAAATTTGAGTTGGTCATCAATTCTGTGCTCTCAGTTGGTGAAGTGAAATACTTTTTTAACCAATACTATTTTCAAGGTACATAAAGGTTACCTTTAAGCCTTCTCTTAGACGAATGAATTTCTCCTAAGGTTCTCTCAAGCAACAGCCAATACATCTATTTTATAGATAGAAGCTATTGCTGTAGAATTTGTACAGGAATATAAGTTGACGGTTAGACATTGGTTTCTTCATAGTATATCATGTGTTTTGTTCTATAAAATGGCTGGTATCCTGGTTTTTTTGTAAACCACAGGTGACGACACAATCACATCCTCAATCTCCTATTTCAACCATACCACTAGAGGTTATTCTGTGATGTACGAATGCAGCTTATTTGTGTACTACTCGTGCTGGATAATGTCTTAAATCTACTGTAACATTATCTAAAGTTGATCTGAAGGTTAGTTTTGAACCTGCTCTGTAAACCAAAAATGTTTTCATAACATGGGTCGTTTGTTTGTATATAGTTGGTTTTCAAGTGGACCAGTGGCAAGTTTACCGACTTACAACCTTAAAATCTGGGTTTCGATTTTCAGTAGTATAAGAGTGCAAATAATCTATAATCTAGCTTTGCACCATCAAGAATGAACTTTAGAATACTTATTATTGAAATTGATATTCTCATAAAGAAAACCTTGCTTGCTTAACAAACGTCCTCTTTTCTCAATAACAAACAATCTTCACGTGACATGAAATTATTTTAATTTGAGAATATTATCTGTATTTATTGTTGTAATAATCTTTGTTTCACAAGTGTAAATCAGTGACGGTAGAATTCTTGTTTATACAAAATGTTTACTAGACTTGTATTTACCATTATATTTGTGTTTTTGATGAGAAAACCAAAGTTTAATAACAAAGACGAAGACGACCAATAAAATATTTTAATTACAAGATTCCTTCTTCAGCGCAATCTGAAAATCGTGTTACAAAGATGATTATTACTAAATTTATAATATAATGGCACAATTATCACGTTACTTAAAGCGGTAAATGACGGATAAAACAATGATTATATACATTACATAATAGTTGAATTTTATGCAATAATTTAGAATAAAAATGATTCCTGCAGCCTATATTTCAAATATAGACAAATGAGAACCTCGGTACAAGAACAAATATTTAGGATTTAAACAAAAAGTCATTTTCATGTAAAACACTGTATCATTTCATGCTGCTGGTGGTACAATGGATTACCTTTCAAAGTTAGATTTAAAAAAACAACTAGCTTATGGAATGGACAGCCTCCTCTCCAGGTTTAAACCCCATATAGAACCTATAGAGTATCATGAAACGTGTTATTTGTTTTAGTGGAAGAAATTTATATCAAAGAATGTTCTTTGGAATGCTGTACTATCATCTGCAAGAAAAGTGTGCGTGTGTGCATTTGTTTTCTTGTAGCAAAACCATATTAAGCTATCTGTTTAATTCATAATATTTCAGCAAACCTCGTATAACTTTAATAATAATTGTACAAGTTGTGATATTTATGATATTTAATCCTTATAAATTTCATTTATATCAAACATATACTTTTTAAGATATTCGTAAAAACAACTTTGCGTAATAATTTGTCACGCCCAGTAATGAACTATAATTACACATTTCTCTTTGTGTTTTATTGGTAGCATTTGGTGAATACATTTTGTATTTCTATTGTTTGTTTAAAACGAAGATAGAGACTTTCTTTTCTTCTTGTACGTAATAATGTCGTTGTCATCCAAGATGTGCCCCATGTACTATTTACTTTCACAGTTTCGACCAATTTTAACGATAAGTTATAAATCATTTGAAAAATGTGAATCAACATTAAATTAATCATTTACAAGATGGTTCCAGTTAACAGAACTGTAACTAGAGTGTCAGCATTAATAAGTCATTTTGAATAGTTATAAATATAAGCGGATCTGATAAGTCAGTAAAAGATAAATATAATGCAGTGATTACAAACATCATAAGGGATTAAAACCGGAACTACACTGCAATAATTTGTAAAAATATTATCGAATGTTGATACTGCAGTCCCAATACATCTGGTAGGTTGGTTAATATACTAACATCACAGACATTAAATTATTTAATTTAGATACATGTACTTCACTTGTCGTTGGGATGTAGTGAAAAAAATACACCAAAAAATGCACAGAATAATTTAAATTCATATTATCATTGAGCAAAACCAACGTATCTATAGATCTACTCCACTTTCCAATATCATAACAACATAGTTTGCAATAATAATTAATTTAAAATTAAACTCACATGTTAATCTACGGATAATAAAACAGTTCTACCACCGTACGCAGCACCTACATAATACCTATATTATAGGGCCTCGCATGGCCAGGCGGTAAAGGAGCTCGGCTCATTATCTGAGAGTCGCGGGTTCGAAATCCTGTTGTACCTAAACATGCTCTCACTTCCAGTCATGGAGGCATTATAATGTACGATGAATTCAAGTATTTGTTGGTAAAAGAGTAGCCCAAGAGATGGCGGTAAGTGGTAATGACTAGTTGTTGTTTTGAATTAAGCACAAAGCTACACAATGGGCTAGCTGTGCTCTGCCCACCACGGGTTTCGAAACCCGGATTTTAGCGTGTAAGTCCGCAGACATACCGCTTAGCCACTGGGGGGCTTTTAAAAATAAGCTTTTTGTGCTTTACCAGTTAAAACTTGTTGTGTTGTTTTTTTTAATTAAGCACAAAGCTACACAATGGGCCATCTGTGCTGTGCCCACCACGAGTATCGAAACCCGGATTTTAGCGTGTAAGTCCGCAGACATACCGCTGAGCCACTGGGGGGTGGTAATGACTAGCTGCCTTCCCTCTAGTCTTACACTACTAAATTACAGACGGTTACCGCATATAACCCTCGTGTAGCTTTGTACTAAATTCAAATCAAACCTCACCAAACCTTCCCCTTTGTCTTACACTGCTAAATTAGGGGCGGGTGGCGCAAATTGCCCTCGTGTAGCTTTGCGTGAAATTAAAAAAAAAATCTCTGACCTGAAATTTCTTCCATATTTGTGTCAGTAGGTTTTGTTCCAGAGTTGTAGTTATTAAATGATGGTAGAAAGCTTCTGTTTCCTACGTCATTAAAGATTCATTGTCCTTCTGTCATATTTATAGCTCCCGAACGTTCATTTCATATTTAAGCCCTTCACGGAAATTGATAATTTTAAACCCGAACAAACATAAGTTGTTTTTTTTTAATGTCAGATGAAATAGAAATACAAAAATCCAAACTTTCTTTAATTTCAGTGAAGCAAGGTGCTGATCAATTGTGTGTTTTATTATTTTAGTAACCTTTATTTGCAGTTTTTTGCCTTAATATATAAATGTTATGACGACATTTTAGTGACTAACGGTATTAATAACAACAAAAAAACGATCCAAATTACTGATACCTTGTACACCGTGATATGTTGGAGACAACATAAAAACCAGAAACAGTTTTATAATATTTTTTTGTAAGTTGCAATGAATATAAAAGTTATGTTTGCTACAACAGTTCTGAAAGAATGCTATGGAAACTTAAATGTTAGTTTTGCAAGCATAATTGCATCACTCGAGATCAGTCATATATATATTGTGTGAAATCTACAAACTACGTCAAAGCACAGAATCTCAGACGTAGGAATTGACCTTTGGGAATAACATGTGTGTGTGTTTTCTTACAGGAAAGCCACATCAGGCTACCTAATAAGCCAATCGAGGGAAATCAAACCCCTGAGTTAGCGTTGTAAATCCGTAGACATACCGCTGTACCTCAGATGGATGGAAGTAATTAAAATGTAAATAGGAACAGCTGTAAGTGGGTTTGCAATGTACTCTGATAATAAATGGAGATGTAGAAGTGTCAACAGCGACTATTTGTGATATTCACGTCCAGATAATTATTATTCACATATATGACAGCCTAGAACCTCGAGATATCAATTGACTAACAATTAGAAGATACTTCTGTTTACATTTTTGCGCTACTTACTTTTTACTTGTAAAAAAGTTAGCTAGGTCAAAACCAACGACTACCTTCACCTCATAGATATATCTACATGTAGAGAAAGCCGAAAATCATCACTACATGCAAATATCAATCGTTTTCTCATATTTCACTTGTTCTAAATTATTTGTTTGTTTATTGACCTCTATGTCACGCTGTATAATTCATCTTTCCACATGTAATTACTGAAAATAATATATAACCAACAGTAAATGTTAGCTATTAAAGTCAGTGTCAACGAATGTAACAATTCATAATAAAACGTTTCGGATTCAAAGCGATGTTGTTAACAAAAAAGAAAAAAACAGTTAAAACAGACATTACGCAATTCCACGACTTTTTGTTGGAATTGTACTTAATTTGAACAGTACTTCAAGCACACAACATCTGCGTGTCACATCTGGCAGGAAAACTCAATAAACTATGCCATGCTAACATATTTGGACTATTGTTGTGATAAAGAAACATATGATACATTCACTCATGAAACGAGTTCGGTTTTAAAGTCCTGATAAAAGACTTGATAACAGAATTCAGATGAGGATTAAATACTTCTACCTCAGGTTCAAACATTAACGAAGTTCCTAACATTAGTTATACAATAGGAAACAAAACTGAGTTTGGATCAACTTGAAACAATGTATACAGCCATAAAAAGTGAAACGTTGAAAAAAATGTAAAGTACTATCGATCATATCGTTATTATCAACAAGATCACGTGTTAATTATAAACGATGTCACCGACAGCACATTTAGAAAACAATCATATTAGATACAAACATGTATAATATTTATTACATTTCAATAATGTCTCCTCTCACAAACTATTATCGATAGTCTTTGTGGCTCAGCGGTGATTCAAAGAAATTTTAACGATAAAAATCGAAGTTCTACTCTTGTTTTACCAGATTAATATATTCATATGCACAGAATTTACTTCACAGGTTGATAACACATACATCAATAGATAATTAAAGTGCGTAAAAATCTAATTGAAAAAAATTCATAAAACATATACTTTTTGCACGTGTTTTATACACGTACATAAGCAATCATACGGTTTCAATAAGAAATAAAGTTACATCATCCGACTAAGACAGCTTATTTCACGTTCAAATTTGTCACATTATTACATTGTACTTCCAATGATGACGTTTAGTAATTAGTAGCATTATGTCTGCTAAAAATGGGGCTTGGAATCATTTTATGATGCCAAACTGGACAGAGAACCACCCAAACTTTACAAGTGGGACCTCTCCAGGAAGAAGATATTGAATTACACATACTTACCGTACTTTAGCCAACAGGTGCTAAGCCTACTGACGATGGTGAAGAGGATGATGAGAATATATAGTGTACAACATTTCATGAAGAAGATGTTCATGGTTTATGTACTTCAGGACATTAAATAAAACGTTGTTTTCTAAGTGCAAAGCTACACAATGGGCTTTCTGTCAACAGTAGAGAATCGAACTCCAGATTTTGATTTTGTAAGTCTGTAAACTTACCGCTGCCAATATTGGTTTCTAATTAAGTTGTATAATGAAATATCTGTGCTCTGTACGAGTATCGAAACCGGGTTTCTTGTATTTTAGACACCCCCAATACAAGAATTCTGCACAAATGATATAAACGGTTCACAGTACTTAATTGATGAAAATTTATTTAAAGTAATAACTGTGATTCTAGAAGAACAATAAAACATTAAGAACAAAACTATGCGCAATTATAAAACCTACTACTGTCTCATAACCGCAAGACAAGTATCCTATTTGGAAGATAGCCGTTGTGCAAAATTCAAAGCAAACCAAATATGGCTGTATCAAAGATACTTTGTGGAAATCTCTACATTATTATGCCAGTGATGCCCTGTTGTTTAATCACTAAACTTGCCACCTACGGGTCGCACGTTCAAATCCAGAAACCATACATATTCGTCCCTTTAGCTATAGGGGCGTTACAAAGTTACGATGAATTCCATTAAAAAACGCTCAAGAATTGGAGGTGAGTGGAGTTGACTAGCTGTCTTCTAATCTATCACATATAAATTGAGAACGGCTAAAGTAAATAACCGTTGAATAGCTTTGCGCAAAATTTTAAAAAATCTTCCACAAATAATTTTCGAAGGCCGCAATTTAACAGTCCACTTTCAAGTGCAATTTAATGTCGTCCATAATAAGCTATTACCTATTTAATTTACTTTCGTAAGTTTGGTTTGGTTTTGAATTTCGCGCAAAGTTACACGATGGCTATATGTGCTAGATGTACCTAATTTAGCAGTGTAAGACAAGAGAGAAGGCAACTGGTCATCATCACCCCACTGCCAACTCTTGGGCTGCTCTTTTATTAACGAATAGTGGGATTGACCGTCATATTATAATGCCCCACGAATGAAAGGACCTCGGATCACCAGTCGAGTCCCTTAACCACCAGATCTCCAGTTACAGAAATAAAGCACAAAACGTAGTCTTGTTGACTGAAACCTGAAAAAAATGACTCTATTAGAAAGTGGCCAAATGATTTTAATTAAAGGGTTCATGAACCCATTTCTACTTTTTGACTTGTGGTTGACTTTGATGTCGAGTCTTTATTATTTAGTTGAAAATATATATATATATATATATATGTATGTATGTATGCCAACTTATACGTCTGTCCAAGTAGTTGGACAGTACGTTTAAAG
The DNA here is from genome assembly GCA_011833715.1 of Carcinoscorpius rotundicauda. NCBI lineage: Eukaryota > Metazoa > Arthropoda > Merostomata > Xiphosura > Limulidae > Carcinoscorpius > Carcinoscorpius rotundicauda. Next base: position 49,361,719 of record CM022397.1, on the reverse strand, counting down.
GCTTATAAACATTGTGTAGTTTTGTGTTTCAAAAAATCAACTTTTACTCAAACATGTCAGAAAGTGTTCTGAAAATCTGTCTAAATTAACATTCATAAGCGTAATTCCATGGCCATAAGTAAAGAAATAAAAATAAGTATGTTTCCTCCAGACTTTCCTGTTGTTTACTGATCTTTGTAAAGGAGCATCATGGGATACAACGATGTTATTTTCTTCAACAGGTTATTCTAGACACTATATTATACCAGCTTATATTATGAAGAACCCAAACATTATTTTTGTCATCGACCATATCGTCTTCTTCTGCGAGTTTCCTCAATATCTTAGGCCTAGATCCGTAAACCTTATACTGCGTGTTTGTTTTCCATTTAGTTTTTCTTAAAATTGCTTTTATTATTGAAACCATGATATTCAATCAATACATATAACTTAGAAAGTTTAACTAACTGTATTTGTTTCTTAAACTAGCAATTTACGAACCACGCTTTCTGTAAAGAAACAGTTAACGGGTCCTTACCTAAATTGGTTGGTGTCTGTTCCTACGTGCTTCTACTTTATAGACGCCCGAGTTTTTCAGTTGCGTCTCGGAAATCGAGATAAACCTTAATTTTTCTAGTATTAAAATCAAGCCAATAAGCGCCGATTTCTGGCGAGGTCAATATTACATTAATCATAATACGACCTTCTGTCAGAGAATTTTCTTGGATTTGGCTCCAAATCTTTCTTAAGTTAAGCCTAAAAACGACAACCACTATATGAAAAGCATATGTAGATTATGAATGACCTTTCAGTGTGACACATTGAAAAAAATACTTTCAAAAAGCCTTGATCATTTCAGAAAGACAGAAAATATTAGCATCTACCTTTTGGATGTAATGCTCATTTGTAATTTGCCAAAGTTTTTTAAACTGCAATTAAATCAAGAGATCCATCAGTTTCCAAAATGTAATTGATGCATTAAGAAACAGTACACGAACTGACAATAATAATTTTTACCTCTTCTGTGTGGCCTGGACTAGAAATAGAATAACGTTATTGTTTCTTGCCACCAGGCGTTAAAATCTTAACTTATTGTATAATAACTGTTTGAGCAAAACCAAAAAGGTGGCTAACAATATTCACGAACATAAAATCATGAGGTGTAATATGATGTGTTTCTCTTTTTAAACCAAATAATTAATGCAGAAAATACGGGTTAGCATAAAATTAACTATTCTAAAATCAAATAAATAATGCTTTGTACTGAAATTCTCATATTCATTCTGAATTTCGGAAAAACATAAAAGATGTAAGATATAATAAGATATAATATGTTTAAGATATAATACTGAAGAGTGAATAAGATTGTTCCACTATATAACAGGAGTTTTGATCAGTAAACGTCAGAACATAATTCTGAATGTTACTTAGATTTTATTGAAATAAAATATATTGGTCACAAATAAAAACACACACAAAAAAAAACTTTATTTAGCAATACAAACCACAGTGTGTGTTATCTCAGTGCGATAGAAGATTTAATACACTGAAGAGTTGTACGATTTGAAAATCCCTGAAGTCTGAATAATATGTGAATTTCAGTCCGAGAGGGCGTTATGTTTTATATTTAAATTTGTAGCGTTATACGTTCCTTGGGCAAATAGTGGACTACCCATGTGACTGGTCGTTCCACTTTTCGATATGTCATCTGTCCTGCTATTAAAGAAAAGTACTGGCCACTTTCACACACTAAATGCAAAATTTCTCAGCGAAACAACACGTGCCAATACTGTGAAACTATATCCTCGTCTTCGTACACAGCTGATATGACACTGTCATATTCAAAGTCTTATCTATGTAGTTAACGAAACCTGATTCGTCCATCGGAAGCAAAAATTAGATAATGGGGATTAATCACCCCTCTTCGTAGTCCCATTGTTTTCTAACATTTCATATTGTTAGTGTTATACCTACCTTTATATAAAATTCATTCTATTGAAAGTGAAAATTACCAAAACCTGACATTGATTTTTGGGTATCAATCCAGTTTGTTTGCCTTTGTTAAACAGATTGAAAACATTTATGTGTTTGTAATATTTTTACGTACAGACGTGCACCATAATTTTGGGAGCAAATGTTTACTCTGCTATTTCACTAATTAAGAAAAAACAATAACAACAAGCTGCGGAATTTTCACTGGTTGATTCGTTTCAAACGGTATTATGTCTTATGAATTGAGAGTAAAATATATAATAAATTAGAATGAAAATTTTGATGTTTTAAGACATTCAATACAAAAGGTATTGAAGTAATTAACAAATTAGGAGTCGAATTGAAGCTGAGACATGCACATGTAAAGTCATAAATAATAAAATTGTTATTTGTATAACGCCCTCTAATATTTAAACCGAAGGCTTTTAAATATCTGTCGGTGTTGGGTTGGAAAAGTTCATACCATGGAAGGTCAGGTTCTCTGTGACCTCTTCCTCCTACCCGTACTTTCGTTCATGACGAATTGGTATTTATAATTGTAGAACTGAATATTATTTTCAGTTTTCTTGTATTTTTCAATGTTCTTGTATTGTAGCTCATGTATAGTGATTATTTCATTCTATCAGCAGAATGTCAAATTTGTTGGTGGCATTTTTTTATTGTTTGATAATAAAACTATATATACACATATATGGAGATATGTATTATTATTTTTCTATTTTTATTATTTATTATTTAAATGTTATATATTTATATTTTTTATTTTTGCAAGTTTAAGATATAAGTTTACTGGAAAGACATATTTAGGACTATTTTCATCATGTATAAGGTCCCTGTCTATAGCGCGTAAGGCCTGTGACTCGTAATCCGAGGGTCGCGGATTCGCGCCCACGTCGCGCTAAACATGCTCGCCCTCCCAACCTTCGGGGTGTATAATGTGACGGTCAATCCCACAATTCGTTGGTAAAAGAGTAGCCCAAGAGTTGGCGGTGAGTGGTGATGACTAGCTGCCTTCCCTCTAGTCTTACACTGCTAAATTAGAGACGACCAGCAGAGATAGCCTTGGAGTAGCTTTGTGCGAAAGTCCAAAACAAACAAACAAATGATAGAGTTCTTGGTACTCTGTATGCAGTTGTGAGAAGTGTGTTTTGGATTGTTTGAAGTTTGGTTTTAATTATTTAATTGTTTACAATTTTCCATGCTGGAGCTGCGTAATCTACTGCAGGTCTAATATATGTTTTATAGATTTTTAGTATGTTATCTGTAGATGCTCCACTGTTTTTACCAGTTAGACTCCTAGCATAGTTATTTCTTCGTCAGACTTTATTTTTGATTTTGTTCACATGATTGATCAAAGTCGGTTTTGAATCATAGATGAGACGTAAACATTTTGCCGATGGGGCAATCTGGAGTAGTGTGCTATTCATATATAATTTTGGCTGTTGTTTTTTGTGTTTTGTCAATTTCGTAAAGACAACGAGTTCTGTTTTTGCTGTGTTTATTTTATTCTATATTTTTGACAGTATTCACTTATTCTATTCAGTTGCGGTTGTATGTTATTGGCTGCTGTCGTGGGTGTTGCGGCACTTTTCTAGACTGCCAAATTATCTGCGAACTGTGAAGAGAATCGATGATTCGGATCCCTCAGCTGCATTTTGTTTACATACATGATGAAGAGTATAGGGCAAACCACCCCTCCCTGAGGGACACCAGCTTCAGGAGTAAAGTATTCAGAAAATGTTCCTTCAACATTTACTCTACACTTTCTATTTTCCGAAAAGTCAGATAACCAGCGAATAATTCCTCGTGGTAGTAGTTCCATTGCATTCATTCAGAACCTGAGACCATCGTGCCAAATAGTGTCGAATGCTTTCTCGATATCAATAAAGCAAGCAACAGTACATTCTTTTTTATTGAAGCTATCCATTGTGATTTCGGTTAATCTGTTTAGGTGGTCTGTCGTTTATCTAAATTTTCTGAATCCATTTTGTTCTTTTGGTAATTTTGATGTTATCTCCAAGAATGTGGAGAGTCTATTATTTTGCCTGCATAGCTAGTCAGGCTGATTGGTAGGTACCTATAAGGTTTATTTGTTGGCTTTCCTCCCTTATGGAACGTCAATATATTTGCAAGCTTCCAAGAAACTGGGATTTATCCTGAGGATAGAGATAAGTTAAAAAGTGAATTCAGGTAATCAAACAATTTCGGAGTGCCCTTTTTTAGAAGGATAGCTTGTATTTCATCTTCACCTGGTGCTTTGTTTTTGTGTTTTTTATTGCTTCGAGAAGTTTGTGAAGGGATATTTCATTTGTTAGTAACGTCCTTGCATAATCTGTGTCGGAACTTGTGTTTGTGTCAGTGATGTTTATTGGAAAAATTGGTTCAAATTGATGTTTATTGTTTAATGTGTAATTAGTGACTGTTATGTAAATGTTTTGTAAACGACATGTCGTGTTGTATTTAAATTTTCATTTCTATTATTTATATTTCCATATTTATATTATTGTTTCAAAGTTTAAACTTAAAATATGTTGTTATTCATTTAAAATAACATTTAGAATTTTCTAGAATTAAGTAGACCAATCATATGTATGTAAATGAAATGTTGGCGGCCTCGTGTCTAGACGTTGAGTCTCGTGCAAGAACGGACATGCGCGGATTGCTCTGGAGTTTTGTAGAAGTTTCGCGATGGTTCGAGAAGTCTAGGCCTACAATATATAAACAGACGAAGATGCGAGGAAAAAAGTAGGAGTCAGACATTAGTTTTATTTCAAGAGAAGAGAGTCAGTCATTCGTTTGAGAAGGTTTAAGTGTTTGCTGTGAGTTTATTCAACTTGGATTTGTGACTGAAGTTAGATCTACGGAAGTTGTGATTTTACTTTGTCAATCTCTACGATTCATTCGAATTAGTGGTTATACTGAAAGTCAAGACGTGCGGAGCTATTTACGGGAGATCAGAAAAATTGAAGGCGACAAGTGTGTGACGTTCATCGGAGGCATCGTGAAAAGAACTTCGTCGAATTTATTGAACTGTGAATTGTTTCTGAACTTCTTCATTTAAACTTCGGAATTTCTTCGTGGGACTAAATTCACACCCGAGACTGGAATTTGATACTTTCATTCTAGATCATATTATTAGATACAGGCCAGTACCATTTTGTATTGTAATTAACTTTGAAGGTTGAAACCAGTACTATTTTGTATTGTAATTAATTTTGAAGGTTTAAACTTAATATCTGTCATTGTTGTTATGTAATTTGTGTTATATCTTTTACCTATATAATAGTTTAGTGTAATAAATTATACAAGCTGTTATCTGTGTTTTTCTGTTGCGTTCAGTCTGCAGTCAACATAAAAAAAACGTAACAGTGACTTTATTGTACAAATATATATCCATATCTGGATCAATGTGAGTTTTAAAAGTATTTTGAGGTTGATCTTTAAAAGCGAAGGCTTTTCTTGTAAGTCTTGTTTGTTTTTAAATTGCGCGCACAATTACACGAGGGCTCTTTTCACTAGCCGTCCCTAGTTTTACAGTGTAAGATAAGAGGGAAGGCAGATGGTCACAGCCACCCATCGCGAACTCTTGGGCTACTCTTTTACAAACGAACAGTGGTACTGATTATGACTTTATAACGTCCCCGCGGATGAAAGGGTGAACATGTTTGGTGTGACGGGGAATCGAACCCTCGATCTGAAAATTATGAGTCGAATGGCTTAACCACATGGACATGATGGGCCTTCCTGCATGTCACTGATGTTGGCAACATATTTTCCATGTAACAAATAATTTTAATATTCTCTTAAAACTGAACTGAAGCTCTACTAGTTTGTTTTAAAGACAATTTGTCTAATTCAGTTGAACAACCTGACATACCTTGTAAACGCATAAATTCAATACATGCACGTTAATGTCTGATGAGACAATTCCATTTCATTTTTCCCCCTCTCCTTCTTTCCTTCCCCAGTGACACAGCAACATGTCTATGGACTTACAACGCTAGAAATCGGGTTGAATACTCGTGGTTGGAAGAGGACATATAGTCTATTGAGCTTAATTCCTAGCTTCATTGTAAATTTTCGTAAAAATAAAAACCCTGACCTTAAATTGATTCTAGCATATTTGAATAAAAAATAAAACTTTCAAAAATCTCTTACTTGGCATGGCATGGATACATCTGTTAGTTAATAATAATCCGTGTTCATTATCGAAAAGCGTCGATAATCACTCTATCTAAGGTCATTAACTGGTTATCCCCACTGTTTGACGTGTTTTCAGACCTTTACCCGAGAGCACTTAAAAGTAAAACTGTTAATTTTCCGCATGTAAAGACTCATCTATCACGCTTATTACATATGGTCAATGTAGATATGACTATTTATAAAAATTAATGTATGAAAACTATCTAATACTATAAACAGCTGAAATATGTATTGAATTAATTAAAACTTATACCATAAATTACATAGATTCGTATAAATTGACGTCCTATTTAGTATATCTTGAGTCCTGGCCATATAATTACAGGACAATACCAAGTCCTATGTGAACATGAACGCTCAGCTTAATTTGCTTCCAGTTACAAACCAGCAAAATTGTTTACCATTAGAAAAATAAATTAATTACAGTTTTATCCGTGAGTCCCCCGAGTTGGTCAGAGATGAAGCTTTAAGACTAAAATGCCAAAATTCGTTTATCTTGGTAACAGAGCGCAAATATAATTCATTACGTAATTTGCAACTTAGATTTAATTCAATATCATACAATACAAGCAAGGTCAAGTGAATAACACAGTTCCAAAAATTATTCATTTTTTTTCCATTTTCAGTCTCAAGTTATTCATCGAAATTTGTCATAAACAAAGATGTAGGCTCTTCGAGTTCCGAAATTATGTTGTGTTTACTTGCACTTTGATGTTATCGGGAATATTTTAATTGTGAATTTTAAAAAAAATAACCAAATACATATATCTGTGTTTTTTCTTCTTTTTTTTACATAAATGACATTTCTCTCAATCTGTTCTTCGAATACCCATCATCAAACATGCTTGCCCTTTCAGTCGTGGATGTGCTATAATGTTCAGTCAATCCTACTATTCGTTGGTAAAAGAGTAGTCCAAGAATTGGTTGTGGATGGTGTTGACTGCTTTTTTTTATTTTACCAATCACTGTTGAATTAAAGACAACTAACGCATAACTTTGAGTGAGGCCCGGCACAGGTAGGTGGCTAGGACGCTTGGTTTTCTCAGGATCGTGGGTTCGAATCAACGTCTCACCAAACATGCTTGCCCTTTCAACCGTTGGAGCGCTATAATGTGACGGTCAATTCTGTTATTCGTTGGTAAAAGCGTATCTCAAAAGTTAGCGGTATGTTTTGATGACTAGCTAGCTGCTTTCTTTCCAAACCAAGAAATAAACTTTACATGAAATTCAAAATAAACGAACAAACCAGAGTTCATTAGCTGCCTGAGTTACGATCTGCATATTCCATTAAAATATCTGTTATGTAGAATTCGGTGAAATGTACAAAAAATATATCTTTAAACCAAAATAACCAAGTCGTTATAATCTGATAATCGATCGTAATGCGATAGAGGGCGCGTAGATTTCGATTTAGGTTTTTAATAAAACGCACATCATTTCTCCGCATGATCAGGCATACTGTTTGTAATAACAGAATTTGATGTCGAATGTCGGGAGAGAGCAGAGTGGTCGTGAAGTAAATGTTAAATAAAGTATTTTAATAATAGCATTATAAAAAATTATTGATAACTGTGAATGAATTCCGTTTCGTGATGTTGACAGGTCATTTTATTTATAGCCTGCAAATAATATCAGTGAATTAATTGATCTTTTACTTGTTATGTTTCTACTTAAAATGAGAGGTTGCACAAATAGTAATAATTAATAATGGTAATACCAATACAGAGTGTGTAATAATAATTATTTATAATGACCAAATGTAACCACATGGTACAGGCCAATATTTTGTGAAATAAAATTCAGTGTTTAATGTCTGAACTGTAGTGTACAAAATAAATGAATAATATTTATAACCTAACAAGGTGACTTTAAGCGTGTGTTTCAATACTGATAATTACTTGCGAACTAATATTGAGTTTAACATGGTTTTTTTGAGTAACGGAATAAACTTAGTATGGTGATACCAGTTATATTTTTAAGTTGTTTCATTATTTAATCATTTTAATGTGTACTTTAAGCAGTAACATGAATAGGCGATGAATCTGGAGAGATGATTTGTTGCCAAACTTATATGTGTAAAACTAATATTTTTTTTAACTGCACTTCTAATAAACTTAAATAAAAGAAAGATAATCAAGGTTTCACAAACAAATAAAGTGTGAGTGTTATAAAAGAAGTATTTTCTTTTACCAAGTTTAACAGAAATTTTATTTTTAGTTTATCAGGTTTTATCAGAAGCAAAAACAACTAACTTCAACCAAAATTAATTTTAGGAAAGTAACTCCTTAAAAAGGTTAACATTACCAAGTAAATTTAATCTTCTATGGAGTAAAACTGATAAATATTATACATTGAACATGGAATATAAATAAAAAGTTTTGGGTTTAGACATCTACCATGATTGTATGAAATAATAAAAACAATAAAAGTTATGTTTACCCATTAAAACATTGTTTTTTTAATTCTGGTAAAAGTGTTTCGAAATATTTTTATTCAGCTTACATTAAGTTATGGTTTGATCCAAACAGCAGACATATTTCAGAGGGACCACTATTTACTTTACTCTCATGTAATCATATTTCGAATATTTCTGTAAACTTGGTACAACACTTTATTTTAAAGAAAGAAATTGTAAAGTAATATAATTTCCTGAAGAAATGCTAGAACTTTAATATATATTTTTACAGGTCCATATACATAAAAGTGTTGATGTGTAAATATTTTTAAACCGTAAATAGGAGCCATCATCAATTTATGCTGCTACCCACAACATTCATGCTGTTTAAAGGTTAAAATCAATTAGATTGTACTATACACATTATTAATACAAAAATGTTTTGCTTCTAAAACTGTGCCAGTCATTTTTCTATTTAAACTTTATTTCATATTTGACAATCAGGTGTATATTTTTAGATTCATTCCCATTTAGTTTGTTGCTCAGGGGTGTAGACTAATTGTCCAGTTACCCCCCATTTAGTCTTACACAAAAGTTCAGAAAATGAACACAGAATAAATGTAAACAATTATTTTTTTTTTTCAAATGCTTTATCACATATCATTCTTTTTTCAGTTTTGAAAATATTCTAACATTCTGCATTAATCTCCAGTATTTCATGTATTGTAAAGTATTGTATTAGTTTTGAAGGCTTGATGAGTATTGACAGTGTTCATTCATATAAAATTAAGAGCCTTGCATAGTTTTCTGAAACTTGTAAATGTTTTGCTTGGATGCTTGAACCACATAAATGACTGTCATATCTTAGACGTATCTAGAAAACACAAGTGACTAGTATTTCATCAAACGAATTTACAATTTTACACAGTTTGATTTGTGTGGAAGGTAGCATATATACAACTATATATTTGATATACATTTTGATATAATAAAATACAGTGCATACTTCTAGCAGTCTACACGTGAACATTTTAAAATATAAATTTAATATGTTTATTATTGATTTTTAGGGACAAGTATATAAACCAATATAGTGACTACATATTTTCTTTTGTGTAGAAACAGCTAAAGTAACATGCAGGATTGTGGCTTTGATTAGTCTACAAACTAAAGAGTGGGGAAAAATGACATTTGTGTGTATAGTCTGAAGTATAATTTAATAAAATAGTTGCTTATTCCAAAAGATAAAAAATACCAAGGTTCTGCTGTACTTATTTGTATAAATCTAATGTGACCAACTCACAATGGTTCAAAGATAAGTGTAAAGGCTTTGATACTCATGGTTGGCTCAGCAGAGATAGCTCATTGTATATTCTGTCCTTAACCAGAAACTAATGTGGCAAAGTTTACTAAAATGTACCTTAATTATATCACCCTCTAAGCCTTATTTGTTACATTTTATTGGATAAATATACATAGTTATTTGAGAAAAATATACTTTGTTCTCTCCAACGTTTTTCAATTTTCTATCAACATTATGTAATGTATTTTATTTCTTAGAGACTGTTGAATTTTAAAACTAAACTAAAACTACCTACAAACGAAAAGAAGTTAATACAGTGAATTAATGTGAGAAAAAATATTTTAAAATGTACTAAGATGGATAACATCCTCATTATGACAGTTTGTGTTACAGACATGAGAATTTTTCTCAACTTGTGTGTGTGTTTTATAATATTATCAAATAACTATTACTTGCATAAATTTGAAAAAATGTATTTTAAATAAAAGATTATAGCTGGATATATTCTGTAGCACTTTGGTGTTTACTAATATTTGATGTCTGCACATTAATATTTTTTATAATTTTTATTTAACATGCTTTTCACAGTTGTAATGATAATGTACACCTTTTTGGTACTTTTGAAGACTCATTGCAATGGTGATTGTTTTTTACAGTGTTATTCTTAAGTGTACGTCACCACACTCATTTTTTATAGTTTTTTCTTTATATAATCTTGTTTTTTTTCTAAAATATTGGTACATATTAACCGTCTTAACTTACGTCTTCTGATAAATTTCATAATTATTCCAATAAGTAAAGATTCTGAATTCTCTCCAGTTGCTTAAAAATTGTCAGCGATACAGTTTCTGAATTGTTGCAAAAATAGATAAATAAGATTTAATGTTATTAAATGTTTTATAAGAGGAAAAAGCTTTCATAGTTGTAAATTGCATTTGTCTCAAGCCTTAGAGTAAATTATATACATATATCACACAACTCATTCTTCAGTAGTTTACTGCAAATTCAAGCATTTGGTTCTTTTCACAAATAAGTTAATGGAATAATGAATGCATAAAAATGGAGTCCTGCAGAACATATTTTAAGAGTTTTTACTATTATAGTTCTTTCTACATTTTACGAAATTAATTGTTATCTTGTAATATCATAGTTTTACATTTTTGTGCCTATGCTTAATCGAAGTTTCCTAGCATTATATTTATCTTTAACTGAATTAATAGTTCCATATTAAATACCATATTTCTCCGATGTTGCAAATATCATTAATAAAATCAATAGTTAAGTATGATTAGATAAATAATTAAGCTTCAATGGACCGTTTGTTTTGGAATTTCGCACAAAGCTGCTCGAGGGCTATCTGTGCTAGCCGTCCCTAATTTAGCAGTGTAAGACTAGAGGGAAGACACCTAGTCATCACCACCCACCGCCAACTTTTGGGCTACTCTTTTATCAATGAATAATGGGATTGACCGTCACATTATACATCCCCACGGCTGGGAGGGCGAGCATGTTTAGCGCGAACCCGCGACCCTTGGATTACGAGTCGCACGCCTTACGCGCTCGGCCATGCCACTTAAATGGAACTTTTGAAAACTGACTTCACAAAATCTGAAAAACAATAGTGACTGTAAAATTTTGTAAAGGTATTAGTGGATCCATTTCACAGAGAAGTCTTTATATAAAGAAAGATTTAAAGGACTTTTGGATTTAAAAATATAATAATTATTATAAAATACAATTCCAATGCAATTAAAACTGAGTTATATTGATAGGACAAAACATTCATCAATAATTTCATAATATTTAATCATCACCTGCATATTTGCTTCTTGTCCTTCATTGCAGATTTCACTCCAAAATTCGCCCAATTTGTCTTCAGAAACTACACTTTTTTTACAAGTCTCAACTGCATCTGGAAGCTTGAGATGAAAAACACTTTCTGTTGCATCAACGTTAATAACACATTCTACATTTTTTGTGACATTTAAGAGTAAACATAAATTAATATCTTAGGAACGATCTAATTGTTCTAAATTTTATTTTAGCAATTTTAAATTATGCTTTTCTTTTGGTTCTTTAAAACGAAATTTTAAACAATTTATGAATAATTTTCACGATGTTCAAGTACAGAAATATCGTCAAATACTTTCCTGACACATTTGAATACTGTCGTTATAAATTTTCATTCTTAATATTTAATTTATAGCGTCAAACTTGCCCTCAATATGAAAACATTTTAAAGTACCATTCGAATATCAAGAAGTCTTCATACTGAAGAGAATATCTGCCAATCACAAAATAAAACAGTTTCCGTAAATCGTCATGAATTAAAGAAAAATGATTAGTTATATCACTCCAAATAGTTACCCAAGGTACCTTTTACCCAAATATTTTTCTCTCGCACTTTCCTATTTCGTTCATTTTTTCAGGATTTTCTTTATTCGTCTGTGTAAAAAATACGTGTTTGATTTACTTTAGAAGAATATTTTCGTCGTGTTACATTCAAGGTTACGTAAAAAATACTAAATTTAACAGAAGGAAGAAGTTATACTATTTTGCCCAATAATAGAAACTATGATTTAGACGCAAATATAAGTGTACAACTTTAATGAAATTATTCCAAAAGCTCATGCAAAATACAATTAAAATATTCTGTGGGAGTAATTTTAATCTAAATCGAATCCTTGGAGCTATTGGAAATTGTGACATCATTAAGGAGACAATTTTGATATTTTCATATGTATCGTAGTGTTCTTGTGCACATACAAAATTAATTCAATAATTTTCTATTTCAGTTTCTGTTGCTTTGTTTTTCTTGTGGAAAAATACAAAAAAATACTATTTGTTCAAGTTATTTAACAAGAACTAATCTAAAATAGTTTTTTATTTGAGCTTATCTATGAAGAAGTGGTGCATTCATTACCTCGCCTGGATAAGATGGGAACTTTTGCTGCTAAGGAGAGGTACTGGAGAAGTCGAAAGTTTTCCTGAAAGTCTATCCTGGTAAAGCTGTTTTCATAGCAATACATTTTGCAAGCGTCCGAAAGGAAACTAAGTTGGTTTTTCTTTTGACTCCACAGTTTTCAGAGCAGTTGTGATATTTAATGGTGATATTGGAGTTTCTGGTGAAGTCAATATGTAAATAAACTGACCAGTCCCTTATTCCTCTTACGTAGTTGAAACACTATTCACAGTATTCTGATAACATTGCGTATAAAATATTCCCACAGCTTTCGTTATGATGCTACTAAATTCTAGGGAAATTTGGATGAATTAGGTCTTTGGTGCTCCATGTAACAAGTTATTCTTTATTTTTGGAAAATCCAAACTATTGTGTTTTGAACATTAAAATAATAAATAAATCAAAAATATTTTATTACAACTACAAGATAATAACTCGTACATTTTCAAAGAAATATTATCTTTGTGTTTCATATTTGATTAAAGTTTGACTGCAAAAGTCCATTTCACTTATCTGTTTTCAATAATGTACATACGAATGAATTTCTTATTTGCTGCGTGTGAAACATTCAGTGTTTAATACATCCACCATATTCCATATTTACTTTAACTTTTTTAACCATAATGAAATATTGGTGCATGTCAGTCGTTATTTCATGTCATCTGATTAATTCACTACACTTCAATGGCAATAAAACAAAGCCTTTTGTACAACTGTTTACTTTCCCACATCACTGTCAGACATCTAAACAACCTATCCATACCCTACACAACTTTCTATTTTACTTTCAAAACTGTCACCTATCTACTCATCTACCAGCAATCCACACATTTGTCACCTAAAACCACAGTTATCGGATATCTGAACATCTTTACAGTACTATACACATCTACCAACTATCTACATTACTTTCAGTAGCCGAAACTATGTATATATATTTGAATCTATCAGCCTGTCAATACGTTTCTCGGCTATCTACACACTTATCAGAGCTACTTAAACTTACATGCTCTCTGCATTCCTTACAGCTGTCCCTCATCTAAACACTTTCTACCCACCTATTAGCCACTTACACCTATCAATTGTATACAAGACCTATCAAGTATATATACAGATTGGTTATCTAAATATCTGTCATCTTTCTACCAGAGTCCTATATTTTGTACTCTCCTTTCATTCAGTTACCATCTTGTTTATCGTTGTCACTAATTTCGACCCCTCTCTTTTCTAATTATTGTCTTCCATCTTTCACTCCCTCCAGTGGCACTGCAGCATGTCTACGTACCTACAACGCTATGAAAAAGGTTTCGATACCCACAGTGGGCAGAGCAAAAATAGTTTATTCTGTATAGCTTCACAGATCATATCAGATGTTAACTCTAAAAAATAACAAAGGGCAGATAAAGCTAATGAACAATATTCTTGATCAAGTTGTATGTGAAAATATCACATACCAGAACAACTAACTAATTCACAGAAAATATTTTGTTAAAATAAGGAATTAAAATTACTTTGTAAGCTTATATATCGCTATAGTCAAAATTCTGTGTGCATTTTATACAGGAACGTATGGCGAAATTTTTATCCATAAGTTCAAAGACGCACTTTGTGAACGTCGACATTTAGTTGGGACACATTTACCTCTTTTGTGCAACATATCTTAACGGCCAAGAAGAAAACACCAAACATCTTTATCGTCAAAACATATTTCTGATACATCTATTCTATAGGGAATTTATAACGCAGAGTGTAGAGTGATTTACTTGTTTGCAAAATCTAAACCATTTCAGCATAACGTAATCAGTGTATTTCATTAATATATATTCAATATAACTCGCTTCAACCTTTGAATAGCTGTTGTATGTTCTTCTTGTTAGGTTTCAACAATTTTGGTATCCAATTTCTTTCCAAAAATCCCCCGCTAGTACAGCGTTAAGTCTACGGATTTACTCTCTGCGTTAGCCGTCCCTAATTTAACAGTGAAAGACAAGAGAGAAGGCAGCTGATAATCATCACCCACTGCCAACTGTTAGGCTACTCTTTCACCAACAAATAGTGAGATTGACTGTACATTTTGACGCTCTCAAGGCTGAAAGATCGATCGTGTTTGGTGTGACGTGGAATCCGAACCCGTAACCCTCAAGTTACGAGTCGAGTGATTGAACCACCTATCCATGCGTATCTTAAGTAACAATGTTATATTACACGGAACTTCCGTTTTTAATTTCTATTTTAGTCTTGTGATGGTTGACAAAACATTTATTATTTGAGTTATTTCACTGAAAAATGCATAAAGAATTTGAATTTCATATGTATTTAGCTATGTTTTATTTACATTTAATTTTTGTGGTTATTAAATGATGCAACTACATTTATTTTATTTATAATATCATGATGTTTATGGATTTGAAGTAACATAAATACATTTATATTTTTGTTAATGTATTTTAATAGGATATATTTATTGTATAAACATTTTTATTTAGCTAACAAGAAGTATAAATTGTATATAATTAAGTTGGTTAAGAGATAGTGTAAGATATGAAAGCGATTCCAACCAAAAGAAAAATTTAAAAATGCAGTATTTCAAAATTAGTGGTCTTTCTAATACTTTTGATGCATATATAAATATATATATGTGTGTGTGTATATATATATATAAAAAGGGTTTTATTTTCAATGAACTATATTCAACTAGTGGTCAATGTCCTACACAAAAGAAATTTTATGATGTTCTAGACTAATTACATAGCTTAACTCGAAATTTTTTCAATCTTTTCTCAAAACTATAAACACTATAATGCAACATTAAAGTATCACCATCATTAAATTATTACTCATAGTTTGCTTTTCTTATATATCTAAATATAACATGTATCCAATAATGCGTTCATCACAAAGGAGGGGACTTGAACAGAGAACCAATGGCTGCTGTGTTCTTGACGGATCTGTTATAAACGTAGAGTTGTATGAAACACACAGAGAAGTCCGTAAGGTTCTCAACAGAATAATAGTTTAGAAGTGTCTGATAGAACTACGAACAAGATAAATCACAGTCTTAGTTATGACTTAATAAACATCAAACATGTTTTATTTATAATTATAATAAATTATATTATAAATTTTTAACATTTTAATTTATTTACAGTTTATTCTTTAACCTAACCAAATGCATCCTGATATTAAGTTCACAGTTTAAAGGTGAGAGCTTTGAACCTCTTTTCTACCTGTTACTGTTGAAAGAAAATATAGCAATGATCCAGCTGAATGTACTCAAATTATCATAGCTATGTCACACTCCTGACGTTTGTGAAAAATTTAAAAAATAGTTAAATTAGGTAAAGAATCACAAATAAATTTAAAAATCCACTTTACCACTATTTCTTAAACATTGTTTTGACAAACATTCGTATAGATCTGTGTTTCAATTTCATTGTGAAAATTCAACAAAGTATTTATCATGATGAATATAGCTGATAGTTTTGTACACATCTTTAATGACTCTAGTAGCCTCTCAAAGGTTAATATCACTGACGGAAAAAAATATCAACAAGACAAAAAGTAAAATTTCTTTTCTTCAAATAAAAGAAACCAAACATTTATATGTGTACCTGTTGCATCTGATTTCTTGTATTTAATTTCTGTTCATCATGTAATCTGCTGTAACAAATGACAGTTTATGATAACACAACACGAAACCTTCGTATACTAATTAATTAAATATTTTCATTGGTGAAGTGTCTAGACTTGTTTTTAAACGAGAAGCTTCGAGCGGAAAATAGTTGGACTGTAAATATAAAACAAAAATACAAACGTTCATCGACATTCTCGCAAATGTAATTCTTTTAAACAGTGTTAACAACAAATTTATAGAAACAATGGATTGATTATAAGTTTGTAGCGTGAAGACCATGACACGAATAACATTTTCGAGTGATGAAAACTATGATATTAATAGCCTTATCTAGTGTTGAAAACTGTGATATTAATAACATTATCAAGTAATGAAGTAATACTCGTGGATCAGTCATGAAAGTTTCTACAACCGCTTGTAAATTAAAGCAAGTACAATTTATTTCTTGCAACTTATACAAATATTTTTAAACTGTTTGTCATTTGTGTATGTTCCTCGAATTGACGCCTCCTTTTTTTTAAGAACAAAGCTAAAGTGAGCTGTATCCTATTAACATCGCGAGGGTTCAAACCACGAATGTTAGTCCGTAGATTTACCGCTAGGGTGAAACCTTGACGTCATCTGTCAACAAGCGAGAAGTCTACAGTTTTCTTGGTTTTGTATTTTGGTACCAATGTTTTATAACAAACTTCTCTAAGATAGTAATGCCACTCTATGGTCTAGAAACGTGAATATGCTATTTGGATAGAGTGAAACATCTGAGTGAACTATCAAGTTTGTTTAAGTGAATACTGCAGCGGCAGCTTATCTATAATACTGTAAATCTAAGTTGGTCACCAATGCTCTGCTCCCAGTTGGTGAAGTGAAATACTTTTTTAACCAATACTATTTTCAAGGTACTTAAAGATTACCTTTAAGCCTTCTCTTAGACTCATGAATTTCTTTTAAGGTTCTCTCAAGCAACAGCCAATACATCTATTTTATAGATAGAAGTTATTGCTGTAGAATTTGTACAGGAATATATGTTGATGGTTATATATTGGTTTCTTCGTAGTATATGATGTGTTTTGTTTTATTAAATGGCTGGTATCCTGGTTTCTTGTAAATCCGAGGTGACGACAGAATCACGTCCTCAGTCTCCTATTTAAACCATACCACTAGATGTTATTCTGTGATGCACTTCTCATGCTTTCTAATGTCTTACGTCTACTGTAACCAATGCATTAAAGGATCACTCTAACAGAATGTGGGGGGCAGACGAGTTCAGTCAGAATATGACACACAAAAAGTGTTCATCCCATGCAAGATCAACAAACATCGCCAACATATACTGAAGAGAACACACTGATGTCCTAGTGAAACATTACCATGTTCCACACTTTATAATAATAAAACCACTTCATAACCCTTATAGATCCTTTTTTGTGAATTTAGTATTGGGAGACATATACAGTACTCCATACTGTTTCTGTTGTTAAAAATATTTATCCAATCATTTGAATTAATTTAATAAAGTGCACACTCAAAGAAGATTTATCCAACATTACCTCAAGTCGATCTGAAGGTTATTTTTGAACCTGCTCTTAAACCAAAAATGTTTTCATAACATGGGTCGTTTGTTTATATATAGTTGGTCCTCAAGTGAACCAGTAGCAAGTTTACTAACCTACAACCTTAAAATCTGGGTTTCGATTTCCAGCAGTATAAGAGTGCAAATAATCTATAATCTAGCTTTGTGCCATCAAAAATGAACTTCACAATACTTACAACACAAATTGAGATTCTGATATAGGAAACCTTGCTAGCTTAATAAACGTCCTCTTTTATCAATAACAAACAACCTTCACGTGACTTTTAATTTAAGATTATTATTTGTATTTATTGTTGTAATAATCTTTGTTTCACAAGTGTAACTCAGTTGCGGTGGCATTCTTGTTTATATAAAATGTTTACTAAACTTGTATTTACCGTTATATTTGTGCTTTTGATGAAAAAACCAAAGTTTTAATAACAAAGACGAAGACGAACAATAAAATATTTTAATTACAAGATTCCTTCTTCAGCGCAATCTGAAAATCGTGTTACAAAGATGATTATTACTAAATTTATAATATAATGGCACAATTATCACGTTACTTAAAGCGGTAAATGACGGATAAAACAATGATTATATACATATATATGTCTATACATTACATAATAGTTGAATTTTATGCAATAATTTAGAATAAAAATGATTCCTGCAGCCTGTATTTCAAATATAGACAAATGAGAACCTCGGTACAAGAATAAATATTTAGGATTTAAACAAAAAGTCATTTTTATGTAAAACACTGCATCATTTCATGCTGCTGGTGGTACAATTGATTACCTTTCAAAGTTAGATTAAAAAAACAACCAGCTTATGGAATGGACAGCCTCCTCTCCAGATTTAAACCCCATATAGAACCTATAGAGTATCATGAAACGAGTGATTTGTTTTAGTGGAAGAAATTTATATCAAAGAATGTTCTTTGGAATGCTGTACTATCATCTGCAAGAAAAGTGTGTGTGTGTGCATTTGTTTTCTTGTAGCAAAGCCATATTAAGTCATCTGCCAAGCCCACCAGAGATGTTCACCTGATTTTAGCGTTGTAAGTCCGGAGACATACCGCTGTACTAACGGAGAACAATGTTAAAGCAAAAGACATTCCAAGTGACCATTCTCTCGATGACAGGTTCATCAAAGCCACGATAAAAAATGTGGCTATATAAATATATTAAATAATTATTTTCTTCTGATCATTGTGCATTAAGTGGCTTCTTGGTTTAATTTGGTTATTAAAGATAAGTTTTTTTTCAGTTATATTTAATACTACATTTATGGACAACTACTTCTGGACTTTACACTCACATGTCACAAACTTGCTTAAAAATTTGTCAATGTTTAATTCATAATATTTTAGCAAACCTCGTATAACTTTAATGATAATTGTACAAATTGTGATATTTATATTTAATCTTTATGAATCACATTTATATCACAAGTATACTTTTTGAGATATTCGTAAAAACAACTTTGCGTAATAATTTGTCAAGTCCAGTGGTGCACCATAATTACACATTTCTTTTTGTGTTTTTATTGGTGGCATTTGGTGAATACATTTTATATTTCTATTGTTTGTTTAAAACGAAGATAAAGACTTTCTTTTCTTCTTGTACGTAATAATGTCGTTGTCATCCAAGATGTGCCCCATGTACTATTTACTTTCACAGTTCGACAAGTGTAAAAGAGATTATAAATCATTTGAAAAATTAAAGTTAACATCAAATTAATCATTTACAAAATGGTTCCAGTTAAGAGAACTTAAACTAAAGTGTCGGCATTAATAAGTCTTTTTAAATGGTTATAAATGTAAGCGGATTTGATAAGTCAGTAAAAGATAAATATAATGCATAGTGATTAAAAACATCATAACGGATTAAATTCGGAACTGCACTGCAATAATTTGTAAAAATATTATCGAATGTTGATACTGCAGTCCCATAAATATATTAGGTTGGTTAATCACAGAGCGCTTTGATCACAGTCATTTAATTATTTAATTTAGATACATGACTTCTTTTAGTTGCAGTTGAGATGCAGTGAAAAAATACACCCAAAATTACACAGAACAATTTAAATTAATATTATCATTAAGCGAAACCAACATATCTGTAGATCTACTCCACTTTGCATTATCATAACAATACAGTTTGTAATAATAATTAATTTAAAAATAAACTTACACGTCAATCCACGGCTAGTATATACAACACTGTACGTAGCATCTACATAATACCTATAATATAGGGCCCTACATGGCCAGGTGGTTAAGGCTCTCGGTTCATTATCTGAGAGTCGAGGGTTTGAATCCCTGTTATATCTCAACATACTCACCCTTTCATCCATGGAGGTGTTATAATGTACGATCAATTTCAGTATTCGTTGGTAAAAGAGTAGCCCAAGAGATGGCAGTGGGTGGTGATGACTAGCTGCATTTTTTCTAGTCTTACACTCCTAAATTAGAGGCGGGGAGAGCAGATAGCCCGCGTGTAGCTATGTGTAAAATTAAAAAACAAACAAATATCTGACCTAATTTTCTACCATTATTTAATAACTGCAACTCTGGAGCAAAATCTTCTGACATAAATATGAAGAATTTATTATTATAAACGTTACGTTTGCCGCAACAGTTCTAAAAAAATATTATAGAAACTAATATGTTGGTTTTGCAAGCATAATTGCATCACTCCATAACAGTTACAAATATATTGTGTGAAATCTACAAACTACATCAAAGCACAGACGTCTCAGACGTAGGAATTGACCCTTGGGAATAACGTGTGTGTGTGTTTTCTGAAAACAAAGCCACATCAGGTTATCAACCGAACCCATCGAGGGGAATCGACCCCCTGATTTTAGCGTTGTAAATCCGTAGACATACTGCTGTACTTCAGAGGGATGGAAATAATTAAAATGTAAATAGGAACAGCTGTAAGTGGGTTTGTAATGTACTCTGGTAATAAATGTAGATGTAGAAGTGTCAACAGCAATGTTTAAAAAGTTAAATTTGTGACGAGAAATTTTGGAAATAAATTTAACACGTAATTTCGGGTTTAGTTAGAACCACTTGCGATATTCGCGTACAGATAATTATTATTCACATGTATGACAATCTATCAACTGATCTATCATTATGAGATATCACTGTTTACATTTTTGCGCTATATGCATTTTACTTGTAAAAAAGTCAGGAAGGTCAAAACCAACAACATCCTTGACGTCACAGATATAACGACATGTAGAGTTGGCCGCAAAGTATCACTACATACAACTAACAATTGTTTTCTCACATTTCACTTGTTCAAAATTATTTCCTTCTCAATTGATCTCTATGTCACGCTGTGTAATTCATCTGTCTACATGTAATTACTGAAAATAATATAAAACCAACAGTAAATATTAACTATTAAAGTCAGTTCAAGGGACGAAAAGGCACAAGATAGACCTACTAACATGCTACTTGTCTGGCTGTGAAAAGAACCTTCCCTGCCATTGTAACAACCCTAAAGAGTCTTGTGGAGGAGGATAATGTCCACAGAGCCACTGAATCAAATAGCTTGTGCATCCTCCTGGATCAGCAGTTCATAACCAGTGTAGTGGCCATAGAAAATCTACTGCTGATGACATAACAGCTATCAGACCACCTCCAGTCACCTGATCTGCAGCTGGCCTCTGCAGAGGACCAAGTACAATCTGTCATCCCTGGTCTTTCAGAAATGTGAACTCAAGCAGCATGGAAAGACTTGGAAGAGTCTGCTGAGGATATCTGTAAGAAAGTGGAAATTGAGACGGTGTGTCAAGGTAAACAGCGATCTATCCCAGACACCTAGACAAATTCATAATCACATCTAGTAATGGCCAAAGAGTTGAATCAACACCAGACACCAGGAGACACTTTCTATACCATCGTAGACAGGATGCTGAATGAGTTGAATAGAAGATGGGTGTAGCTGCATTGAACCCCAAACACTTCACATTCCTGGAAAAGGAAGCACTCTTAGAAATGGCAGAAAACTATGGTGTGGCAGAGGATGACCTCGTAGTGGAGGTCCACCAGTTAAACCGGCTAATTGCTAGGAAGAAAGACAAAGGGTAAGAAGTGTCCACACCATTGGAGCTTGCAATGATGCTGGAGCCATACAAGGATGCTTTCATGGATCTCCACAAACGTGTCTGCATCGCTGTGACCCTGCTTGCCACTTCAGCTACCTGTGAAAGAAGTTTCTCATGTCTGAAGCTTCTCAACACATATTTGCGCAACAGCAGTGGTAACAACCGCACCATATATAGATACAACATACAACATTATATTTGTATAGATACAACATACGGCACTATTATATTCATACAAATACAACATACAGTACTGTTATATTTATATAAATACAACGTACAGTACTGTCATATTCATATAAATAAAACACAGAAATAGATATTTACCTTTTATCCAGTTACATTAGGTTCCTGTTAATTCGTCATCTTGAAGGCAAAACATATCAATAACTAGCATTTGTTGAGTATTTAGAATCACGCAGATAATTAAAATAAAAAGTTTATAATAATATATCAGAAGTTATGTGTAGTTAAACGCTTGACAGATTTAACATAGAAGGTTCTGCTTGAGCTATTTACTTGGTTTCAATGTCACAAAGTTTTTCAAAGTGTTTGATTTTTCTTCAGGAGTTGATATTTCTTAAATTTAATAATCCCAAAAATACTTCAATCCAATGTATTTTGCTTGCAGATATTGCCTGTTTTTACTTTTTTGACATCCAAAAACCCTGGTCAACCATCTGTGATTATATTATTCTTTTCCTAGTATTTTAATATTTTTACATTTCAGTCATGCGCACTTGTTATCTCGAGCGAATCAAGAACTCTGCTCAATAACAAATCATATTTTATAATGTTTAAGTTACGTTTTGATACGGGAAATGTACAATAACACATACAAACCGATTTACTCTAAGAAACGAATGTACTGTTTTTTGGCATCAAGACATCAGATACATTTACATGTCATTTACCGTTACAACATGAAACACTGAAAAGAGTTTATTCATAGCATGAGATATCGAGAGTGCTCAATCACACCTGCATGTGTATCGTGTTTGAAGTTAATGCGTGATTTAAGCTGCTAAAAAGAATTACCAGTAAATATTATTTACTCAAAAAGGAATTAAATATATCAGTGTGGTCTTTGATACAAGAAACGACTGTGTTCTATACAATATAGACTCATGTAGTTTCTTATATATACACATATATTTGTCTTCCAATTTTTAGTTTTTTTAATAAATACAATTACATGAAACAAAGTTTTTACTTTTGAGCTGCACCCAAACAAAATGGCCACCAAAGAAAAGTTCCCAGACAATGGTGTTGCGTGATCTCCGATAACTCCTTTATTATATCTGTTAAGACTTAAAAAAAGATGGTGTTAAATATTCTCATCTGGTAAGTCTTATATTTCAAGCTGATGGAACTTTAATGACACGAAATAACTGCAATTCAAAGACATTTATTCTTTTGCCTATTAATTAGTGTTCAAACGTAGTTTAAGCAATATTTACTTAGTATCTTCAGTTTTACATAGTTTTTTCGCCTCTGTTTTGTTTGAACTCAAGCACAAAGCAACACAGTGTGCTGTTGAAGTTCAAACCATCATGTGTATCGAAACACGAGTTCCATCTCTCTGAGAATTTTACCTGACTAAAAATCCTAAATAAAGAAAAATTGGTTATGCAAACAAATTAAGAATTTGTAGTATACTATGTATGATTGACTTTGAAGTCAAGTCATTATCATTAAGCAGAAAATATATATATATATATACATGTATACCAACTTTCACGTTCCTCGGCCTGGCATGGCCGAGCACGTAAGGCGTGCGACTCGTAATCCGAAGGTCGCGGATTCGCATACGCGTCGCGCTAAACATGCTCGCCTTCCTAGCCGTGCGGGCGTTATAACGTTATGGTCAATCCCCACAATTCGTTGGTAAAAGAGTAGCCCAAGAGTTGGCGGTGGGTGGTGATGACTAGCTGCCTTCCCTCTAGTCTTACATTGCTAAATTAGAGACGGCTAGTACAGATAGCCCTTGTGTAGCTTTGTGCGAAATTCAAAAACAAACAAATTTACGTCTCTCCAAGTGACTAGATGGTACGTCTCAAAACTTATAAACATTGTGTCGTTTTGTGTTTCAAAAAATCAAATTTTACTCAATCATGTCAGAAAGTGTTTTGAAAATCTGTCTAAATTAACATTAATAAGCGTAATTCCATGGCCATAAGTAAAGAAATCAAAATAAGTATGTTTCCTCCAGACTTTTCTTTTATTTACTGATCTTTATAAAGGAGCATTATGGGATACAACGATGTTATTTTCTTCAACAGGTTGTTCCAGACACTATGTTAGACATGTTGAGATTGTAAAGAACTCAAACATTATTTCTTCTCATCGACCATATTGTCTTCTTCAGCGAGTTTCCTCAATATCTTAGGCCTAAATGCACAAACCCTCTTCTGCGTGTTTGTTTTCCATTTAGTTTTTCTTAATATTGCTTAATATTAATATTTAATATTCTTAATATTCAAACCATAATATTTCAATTAATACATATAACTTATAAAATATCACTAATTGTATTTGTTACTTGAACTGACAATTTACGAACTACACATTCTGTGAAAAAACAGTTAACGTGTCCTTACCTCAATTGGTTGGTGTCTCTTCCTACGTGCTTCCATTTTATAGATGTCCGAGTTTTTCAAATGTGTCTCGAAAATCGAAAGAAACCTTAAATTTTTCTAGTATTAAAACTAAGCCAATAAACGCCGATTTCTGGCGAGGTCAAAATCACATTAACCAAAAAGCGACCTTCTGTCAGAGATTTTTCTAGGATTTTGCTCCAAATCAAGTTACGCCTCAGAATGACAACCACGATATTAAAAGTATATGTGGATTATGTATGACGTTTCAGTGTAGCACATTGAAAAAATACTTTCAAAAACCCTTGATCATTTCAGAAAAACAGAAAATATTGACACCTACCTTTTGGAAGTAATGCTTATTTGTCATTTGCCAACGTTTTTGAAACTGCAATTAAATCAAGAGAACAATCAGTTTCCAAAATGTAATTGATGCATTAAAAACATCACATGCACTGACAATTATAAAATTTACCTCTTCTTAATGGCTCAGGCTAGAAATAAAATGATGTTATTGTTTCTTTGTGAGGCACAGCTACAACACTTATGTGTTACAAAACTTTGAAAGCAAATTTATAAATTTCTTCTTTAAATGAATTTAAAAGTAATATTATGTCTTAATTACTCAATTTTATTTATTCATTTTTTGTTGTCTGTTTGCGAAATGTATGCCGGGTCGTGAAATTATTTACACTTCTATTTAACCCTTAATGACATTTGTTCTCGACTTTAAATAATTAGGTATTATGGTATTTCAGTTTTTTTTTCTGATTTAATTTAAGTTCCTTAAAGGTGACATAATCTAAATATCAGAGCAAAAAAAAAATAACATCGTTATACCATGCGGTCAGAGGTTAAAAATCTAATGTGATTGTACAATTACAGTTCGAATAAACCTGAAAGGTGACTAACAATATTCATGAACATTAAATCATGCGGTGTAAAATAATGTGTTTCTCTTTCTGAACCAAATAACTTGTATAGAAAATACGTATTAGCATAAAATTAACTATTCTAAAATCAAATAATTAATTCTTTGTACTGAAATTCTCATATTCATTCTGAATCTCTGAAAAACATAAAATAATTATTACACACTGTTTAAGATATAATGGTTTGGTTTGGTTGGTTTTTGGAATTTCGCACAAAGCTACTCGAGGGCTATCTATACTAGCCGTCCCTAATTTAGTAGAGGGAAGGCAGCTAACTAGTCATTAACACACACTGCTGACTTTAGGGATACGATTTTAACAACGAATGACAAATTTGATCGACACGTTATGGCGCTCCAATGGCTGAAAGGGTAAGCATATTTGGTGAAACAGGAATTCGAACCCACAATTTTTAGGAAACCAAGCGTTTTAGCCACCTTGTTGTGCCAGGCCGCACTCAAAGCTATGCGTTAGTTGTCTTTGATTCAACAGTAACAGGTAAAAGGAAAAGAAGCAGTCAACACCATCCACAACCAATTCTTGGACTTTTCTTTTACCAAAGAATAGTAGGATTGACTGAAATATTATAACACATCCACGACTGAAAGGGTAAGCATGCTTGATGATGGGTATTCGAAGAACAAATTGAGAGAAATGGATATTACAGATGTAATATGGTACACATAATATGCGCCATGTTATGGTTGATTTTGGCGAAAAATGATGTTAAATGCCACATTCAATGTAATTTATGTAAAAAAGAGAAGAAAACACAGATATATGTGTCTGGTTATGTTTTAAAATTCACAATTAAAATTATTCGTAAAATATTTTCGATAACATCACCAGTGCAATTGAAGACAACATTGAATTTAATTGAATTAAATATTAGAGGGCGAAATATAAATAATAATTTTATTATTTATTACTTTACATGTACATGTCTCAACTTTAATTCGACTTCTGACTTGTCAATTACTTCATTCAAGTTATTATTATCTTTTGTATTGAATGTCTTACAGTATCAAAATTTTCACTCTGATAAATTATATATTTTAATACGAATTCATGAGACATATTACTGTTTTATACAAATCGCCTAGTGAAAATACCGCATTTGATTGTTGTTGTTTTCTCTTTTGTAGTGAAATAGCAGAGTAAACATTTGCTCCCAAAATTGTGGTACACGTCTGTACGTAAATTATTACAAATAAATAAATGTTTTCAATCTATCCAACAATTTAGTCAAACAAGCTTTCTTGATAACCAAATGTTAATGTCACGTTTTGGTAATTTTGACTTTCAATAGAATAGTATAGACAATCTTCCATCGTACTGACATGACACACACTGTGGTTTGTTTTGCTAAATAAAGATAGGTATTCTTGTGTTTTTATTGGTGACCAATATATTTTTTTTCAATATAGTCAGTAAGTCCGGGTGACATTCAGAATTATTCTTTGATGTCTACTAATCAAAACTCCTGTTATGTGGTGGACCAATCTTATTCACTCTTCAGTATCTTAAAGGGCCTGGCGCGTTAAGGCGTGCGCTTCGTAATCCGAGGGTCGCGGGTTCGCGCCCGAGTCACGCCAAACATGCTAGCCCTCCCAGCCGTGGGGGCGTTACAATGTGACGATCAATCCCACTATTCGTTGGTAAAAGAGTAGCCCAAGAGTTGGCGGTTGGTGGTGATGACTAATTAGCTGCCTTCCCTCTCGTCTTTCAGTGCTAAATTATGGACGGCTTGGCTTTCTCGCTCCCGTGTAGCTTTGCGCGAAATTCAAAACAAACAAATAAACTCCACATGGAATTCAAAATAAACGAAAAAAAACACAGTTCATTAGCTACCTGAGTTATGATCTCTATATACCACTAAAATATCTGTCATGTAGAATTCAGTGAAATGTACAAGAAAAACATATCTTTAAACCAAAATAACACAGTCGTTATAGTCTGATAATCGATCGTAGGGCGATAGAGGGCGCCTGGCTTTCGATTTAGGCTTCATCTAAAACACAATGTCGACGTAAAACAAGGAATGCTGTTTGTAATACTAGAATTAGGTGTAGAAATTTAGGAAAAAAATTGAGTGGTCGTGATGTAAATGTTAAAAGGAGCTTATTAATTTTAGTATTATTAAACTTTGTAATTGAATTTTGTTTCGTGATGTTGACGTGTCATTTTATTAAAAGCCTGTAAATAATATTAGTGAATTAATTAATCTTTTACTTGTAATGTTTTTTACTTTAAATGAGGGGTTGCACATATAGTAATAATTGATAATGGTAATACTCATACAGAGTGAGTAATAATAATTATTAATAATGACCAAATGTAACCACACAACTCGTGGTACAGGCCAATGTCTTGTGAAATAAAATTCAGTGTTTAATGTATGAACTGTGGTGTACGACATTGATGAATGATATATATAATATAACTAGATGACTTTAAGCATGTGTTTTAATGCTGATAATCACTTGCGAACTAATATTGAATTTAACATGGTTTTTTGAGTAACGGAATAAACTTAGTCTGGTAATACCAGGTATATTTTTAAGTTGTTTTATTATTCAATCATTTTTAATGTGTGCTCAAAGCAGTAACTTGAACAGGCGATGAATCTTAAGAGATAATTTGTTGCCTCGGCTTAAAATATATAGAACTAATCTTAGTATTTTTGTAACTGCACTTCTAATAAACTTAAATAAAAGAGATAATCTAGATTTCACAAACAAATAAAGTGTGAATATTACAGAAGAAATATAATCTTTTACTAAGTTGGACAGAAATTTTATTTTTGGTTAAAAATGTTTTTGCTATAATTCTAAATCAAAAGCTGCTGTGAACATAAGTAATTTATAGCAACCAAAATTAATTTTGTAGAAAGTAACCCCTTCTGAAAATCAATATTCCCAAACAAATTTAATCTTTTATGGAGTAAAACTGATAAATATTATACACTGAACATGGAATATAAATAAAAAGTTCTTGGTTTAGACATCTACCTTTATTGTATGAAATAATGAAAACAATGTAATGTTTACCCATTTAAGCATTGTTTTTTTTAATTCTGTTAAAAGTGTTTTAAAATATTTTTTATTTAACTTGTATTAAGTCAAAGTATTTCACTGTAATTCCAAAGTTTAGGGTTTGATCTCAACAGTAGACAAATTTCACAGGGACCACTATTTAGTTTACTCTCATGTTATCATATTTTAAATTTTTCTATAAACTTGGTACGACACTATTTTAAGTAAAAAAATGTTAAAGTAATATAATTTCCTGAAAAAGAGCTAGGACTTTACAATATATTTTTATAGGTTCATGTACATAAAATTATTTGTGTGAATGTTTTTAACCCTTAAATAGGAGCCATCATCAATTTTTGCTGCTACCCACAACATTCATGCAGTTTAAAGGTTAAAGTCTATTAGATTGCACTGTACACATTATTAATACAAAAATGTTTTGCTTTTAAAACTGTGCCAGTCATTTTTCCATTTAAACTTTAATTCATATTCGACAACCAGGTGTATATTTTTAGATTCATTCCCATTCAGTTTGTTATTTATGGTGTGGACTAATTGGCTAGTTACCCACCATTTAGTTTCACACAAAAGTTCAGAAAATGAACACAGAATAAATGTAAACAATTAATATATTTTTTCAAATGCTTTATCACATATAATTTTTTTTTTTTGAGTTTTGAAAATGTGCTAACATTCTGTATTCTATTAGTTTTGAAGGCTTGATGAATATTGACAGTGTTTTTTCATATAAAATTAAGAACCTTGTATGGTTTTCTGAAACTTTTAAATGTTTTGCTTGGATACTTGAATCACATAAGTGACTCATATCTTAAAGATGTATATAGAAATCACAAGTGACCAGTATTTCATGAAAGGAATTTACAGTTTTACACAGTTTGATTTGTGTGGGAGGTAACATATGTACTACTATATATATTTGATATACATTTTGGTTCTTATAAAATACAGTGCATATTTCTACCAGTCTACATGTTTTTATCTTTCCAGAGTTTTTGCATGTATGTACATATTAGCATTAGAAAAAAATGGAAACAATGGAAGACCTGAGTGAACTGTTTTTATGAAGACTTGACTTCTACGTAATGAATACAAAGTTTCTTAAACTTGTGCGATGGATTCCTCAGTTCATTCACTTAAACAGCAATGCTGTAAAAGTTTTACTAGTGGTAATAATTATAATATGTATAATTCTACCTCTGCGTTGTCCGACTGGCCGTGGATACAGTTACGTAACTTTTTCTCATCTTGAAGAGGATATTTATGTGTGTAGCAGCGAGGAAAAAGAAGGTTCAACCTTTTTGCAAACTTGTCCACTAATTCCTAAACATTTAGGTAATTTCCCTCTCCAAACATTTTTAAATAGAAATATAACATGTTTATTATTGATTTTTAGGCAACAAGTAGATAAACCAACACAATAACTACATACTTTGTATTGTGTAGAGAAAGCTGAAATAACATGCAAGATTGTGGTTTTGATCAGTCTACAAACTAAAGAGTGGAAAAAAATGATATATGTGTGTATTGTCTGAAGAATAATTTAATAAAATAGTTACTTATTCCAAAACAAAAAAATAACAAAAAGGTTTTGCCGTACTTACCTGTATAAATCTAATGTGACCAACCCACAATGGTTTAAAGATAAGTCTGTAGGCTTTGATTTTCATGATTGGCTCAGTAGAGACAGTCCATTGTATATTCTGCCCTTCACCAGAAACTAATGTGGCAAAATGTCCCTCAATTATATCAGCCTCTAAGCCTTATTTGTTACATTTGATTGGATAAATGTTCATAGTAATTTGAAAAAAAAAATGTACTTTGTTCTCTCCAATGTTTTTCAGTTTTCTATCAACATCTATTTTAAATTTAAACTAAAGCAATCCACAAACAATAAAAAGTTAGGACAATGAATGAATCTTTGAAAAATATTTTAAAATGTACTAAGATGGATAACTTCCTCATAATCACAATTTGTGTTACAGACATGAGTATGTTTCTCAACTTGTGTCTGTGTTTTATAAAATTATCAAATAATTATTGTACAGATCTGGAAAGATGTATTTTAAATAAAAGAATATAGCTGCATATATTCTAGAGCACTTTGGTGTTTACTAATATTTAGTTTGCACATTAATAATTTTTGTAATTTTTATTTAACATGCTTTTCACAGTTGTAATGATAATGTACACCTTTTTTGTACTTTTGAAGACTAATTGTAATGATTGTTTGTTACATTGTTATTCTTAAGTGTACATCACTGCACTCAATTTTTATAGTTTTTTTTCTTTGTATATTGTTTGTTTGTTTTTCAGAAATATATTCTTCAGTTAAAACATTTGTGAATGAAACATATCTGAAGACACTACATGAAATACTGTCCATCAAGCCTGGTGGTCAGTGGAAACCAACACACTGTAACTCTCAACATCATGTGGCACTTATTGTTCCATACAGAGACAGAGAGTTGCAGCTGAATGTATTTCTGAAACACATTCATCCTTTTCTTCAAAACCAACTTTTGAATTATGGAGTGTATGTTATTGAGCAGGTAAGTGATTAAATGTTATGAAATGTGTACTTTAATGTGATTATTTTCAAGAGCCATGAGTATTTTGGCAAAAGCCATGGTACTCATCTCTTTATAATGCATTAGATGTTTGGATTCCTGTAACACAGATGGTTTTCTGCTCTGGTCATTCAATTTATACTGTATTAACTTAAGGTTTGGAGATGACTTGTTTTAGTAATGAAACAAAAGTGCAAAGTTTTAACAAAATTATGAAAACATAATATTGCTAAAACATTTATATATACAATTTAAATTACTTATCCATTCAAGACAGTATCAAAACTTTAATTTTTTTAAAATTGGGTTCCTTGTCATCAAACTTATATATTGCATTAACCAAGCCAGTATTGTATGTGTTTCTCAAAAATGAGTTGGTTTTGATCTCTGAACTACAATTTATGTTAAGTTCACATAAGAACCAAGTCAAACTGCACAATCTGTAAATTCCCTGATTCACTTATATTGTTGTTTTATTAGAATGTTTTGTTGGACCTACACGTACAATATTTCTCATGCTTTGTTGGACAAACATATACAATATTTCCCATGTTTCAAGAAAAAATATTTTGTTGATTAATTTACTCTAGCTGTACCTTTTAGAATCCCAAATGCTATTTTAAATTTACAGGGTGGTCGCTAGAAAAGCGAAAAATTTGTCAAACAGCTATTTATTTTTACAAAGAATAACTTTGACAAAGTTTTTTAAAGGCATATAGATGCTCTAAATGATATTAAAAGCATGCATTTTATTCATGATGTAAAGAAATCAAAATAGAAATGAGTAAGCATGCATTTTATTCATGATCTCATCTGACCCTCAAATTTTCCGCTTTTCTAGCGACCACCCTGTATTATTTTTTGTCTTGTGTGTTGTATTTTGTGAGTTGTTTAGAGACTGCATTTTTACCTTGATTTGCTTGTTATTAAATGGTCGTTTAAAAACAGCGAAGACTTTTCTGAATGAAAACTTCCAATTGTTGCAAGCTTCTACAACAAGAAAAGTATATCTATATCTTTGCTTTTATTTATTACAGAGTACCATGCACAAATTTAATAGAGCTAAACTCTTTAACATTGGATTTGTAGAAGCACTGAAGGACTCCAACTACTGTTGTTTTGTCTTCCATGATGTGGATTTGCTTCCAGAAAGTCCCCGTCACATCTATACTTGTTCCAAACAACCCAGACATATGTGTTCAGCACTGGACACTTTCAGATACGTGTAAGAAAATTAAAATAATTTTTTTTTATGAAGACACAAAAGTATTTTATTACTTACAATGTGTTTGTAATTTTACTGAATAGATGAAGATAACACAAATAATAGTTTTATTGTGAATGAAAATAAGTAATTCTTATTCTTATTATTATGTACCTATGACATGAAATAGGTTTGTCAAAGAACATAATCACACTGTTATGTATGCTATTAATTTTGGAAATTTTATATGGGTGTCTCAGTAATTGGACTTTTACTGTTTTGTAATCGTGTATTATTTGTCTGTGATATTAGTTGTCTTTTCCTTTCTCTTTGCATTTTTTTTATATAATTGCTTTTACAAATACATTTAACTTTTGACCCTTTATATTTGAGCAGGGGTCAAAATGCACATGCTGTAACCCTTTAAATATTGCCATTCTAAATGGGATTTTGTTTCTGACATCAGGTTAATTAAATATTCATTTTACCCGAAATACTAATTTAGTGACAGTTCATATTTGATGAGAGTAAACACTAGATGGCAGTTTACAGTGTTAAAAAAGCTGATGAATAGCACTTCAAATCTTCTGGATATCATAAAAATGCAATATTCAAACTGCATGATAAACAAATATATTTTAAGTCATTACATGAATATTACTTTGCATTATGGCTTGTCAGACTGATGTACTAAATTCACAGATATTTAAGTACAACGCTTGTAATCCATGGATTATTGCCAGAATTCTTTCTCTGATATTCTGATTTTTAAAACCTTCCAGCTTCCGTTGGACGAGTATTTTATCATTTGAACACCACTTTACACTTGGATTTGTTTGCATCAAATTAGACTGACATCTGAAGTGCAAATACTTTTCTAATACATTTGATTTTTTGTGTTAAGTGAGCTTGTACATCTCAGTAAAAGCTTATCTTACACATATATAAATCAGAAATATATTCAACATTCCTTTTTCAGTACAGAGTCAATCCATCAGACTGACTGTATACACTTTAAGTAAATAAACTGTTTTTTTAAACCTTTCAACCCTCACTTTATGCTTAAGTGTTTCTATATTTTTTAAGTAAAGAAATTTATTTTAACCTATTGAAATTTCAGTGTTATTCACAAAATTAATTTGTACATGTTATTATGATTCATTAAATTTTTTCAATATATTTCTGGCTCATTTCATTTTACTGTGAGCCCTTAGCACATATAACTAGTTAACTGATGTGAATTTTCAAGCAACATTTACACTTTTCACATTTTTTAAATATGCAAATAAGTTTTAATTATTTGTCAGTAATTACATTTTTTAATAAGAAAAAAGTAAAAGTTGTACTTAACAAAGTAAAACGACAGCCTGAAGACTTTTTTTTTTCTTGCCATTTTCAAGATTTAAGTTTTATTTACCAGTTTATGAAAATAATGTCTAAGAACTAAAAAAGACTGATTATTCATGTGGTTTCTTATCATGGATACAACCAAGTGTTTTTCTGTTTTGTAACTGATGTCAGTATTTATAATCTCATAATTTATAAATATATTTAAAATGTTAAATAAAAACACTATAATGTGACACATGGCAATTATTTTGTAAATTCTAACTGAATATTCATATACAAACTTAGTATGAGGGTAAATTCAATGGAGTATTAAGATAAAGTAAAGAAAGCAATGATAATCGTCACCTATAGCTTAACTGATAAAATGTTGGAAAATGTTAGTATTACATAGTTCACATACTGTCATTTGTTTTTTATCCATTTGTAAGCATAAATGGAACATGAATATTAACAGTACTTATTTGTGTTGCATTTTGGTTATGTTTACAACATAAATATTTTTAAAGTACCAACTTTATTATGAACTTTAAAAAGATTTATTTCACTGTGGTTTAGTGGTACTTATAACAGCTGGTGAAACACTGTTTCAGTTTACAACATAAGCATCATAAAAAGTCTGTTCAGCAAAGATGATATGATTTTGTTTTGTTTATCCAGCTTGCCTTATCCAGGGCTGTTTGGTGGAGTAATTGCAATTACTAAACACCAGTTTGAACATGTGAATGGATTTTCAAATGTATTCTTTGGATGGGGTGGCGAAGATGATGACTTTTACAACAGGTATTTTTTCAAGGTGTTTTATAATGGGTATTTTTTTTAACATGTGTGACTTTCTTCAAAGTAAAAACCAAGACAACTTTATGAAACCCCTCTATAGTATAAACTTGACACAGTCATGTGGTAGCATATGATAGCTGAAAAATGACTAACATTATTTTATAACAGTGGGTTTACTTTTCATAATGTATTGTTATCCATTCATTCTTTGAGCAGTGTACATTTATTTTTAACAAGTTAAACCAGGGATTATAATTCTGTTTTACTCATGCTTTATTCTTAACTTTTTTGGTGCTTGCATCCAAAGAAAACAACATATGTACAACACATGCTTTTGGTTTGTTGTCTTCTTATAAAGTGAGTTAAAAATTAAATACAGTGGTAAGGGTAGACTACTAATTTGTAATATATATTTCTAAGCTATTATTTTTGTCATTTTTAATCGCATTAATCAAATGTTTGTACCTCTAAAGGTGAGCTTGTCTTACAGGTTAAAAATGAAGCTGTTAGTGCTGGTAAAATATTTATCTAAAAATGTTTAACATCAATTTATTCATCTTACTTAACCTTACTGCATTATTTCAGTTCTTTATGGAACTTTCAAATATTTTGATACATGATTTTGTACAAACCTACATACCAGAAACCAGCTTTACTTCTACATTTAGTATGTTTAAGCTGCTTACTTCCAATTCTTTAACTCTGAAGTTCAGTATATTGTTGTATGTTCTTTGCATGATTATATCACTGTATGTTGGTTATTTAGGAGAGAGCCTAGGAACTGCTCTCCTTTGAATACCACTTTATTCAAGCCGTTGTTTCCTTGTGTGACAGAACCTTAATAATAACTCTGCAATCAGAAAGTTCTCAAACATAAGTCCGATTTGGATAACCCAAATTACTGCTCTTTCTTGGGTCTGAACAACCAACCTTAATAATTGTAACACAAAATCTATGGTTAGATGTTACACTTTACAGTTGAAATGAAAAACCTGAAAATATCAAGTTGTGAAAAATATGTTTTGTTCAGTTATACTGCCATTCAAGATATTCAATGATTTCATATAATTTTCTTTGTTCAGGATACTGAACAAGGGGTATTTGATCACCCGTTGGGAACCTAGTCTGTCTCGTTACACTATGTTGTTTCATTCCAAAGCTGTTCCCAGTCCAAATAGGTTTGTGAATCTTTTCTTCATTAGATATGTATATAATATCAAGTAATCTATCATTTAATAAGTAAGGTTACTGTATGACAGGTGTAGCTATCTAATATTTTTGGAGAAAACTAGGAAGAAAGAACAGCTGTATATGTAGGAACACAGTTATTATGTGAAAATTAACGTTCAAACTTTGTTTTTCTACAGGACAAACTGAAGTTACTAACAAGGGATTGTGAGTAAAAGTAGCCACAGTTGATAATGTTGGTTGAGCATTGATGTTGCTGAATGTGTGATGTTGATTATTTCAAATTGCTAACAATTCAAAATTTTTCACAGAGATTATTCAAAAATCTAATGCATGTAGTTTCAGATAACCTGGTTATAGCCAAAGTCTTGTAATTCTGAGATTGAAATCACAAAATTTAAAACTTGTGTATCATTTCGCTTAATTTGTGACATAAATATAAAACTAAATCATGTTTAAATGTGACTGTAACTTTTGTTTGTGACAAAGAGATGGTAAATAATTTAAAACATTTTGTATTTTTATAAGTATTTACTGGCTCAATTTATAAAATTATACTTTATAGCTTAAACATATGAAGAGACTTAAATTTTATATCAATTTTGTTCATTCTTTGTGTGGGTGACTTTGACTTGTGTCCTCATGTAACAAGATGTTTTTATTTAACATTTTTTTATTTCCCTTAGGATACACTTTTTGAAATCTGGCTATCAACGATATAACATTGATGGGCTAAACAATCTGAAATACAAGGTTGTGGAGAAGAAACAAAGACCGTTGTATACATGGTTGTTTGTAGATGTTAAACCCAAGTAATAAAAACAGTTGGAGGAGGTGATAATCAGACCAGTTTTGGATTTTTAAACAAAAGTATTTTAAGTTGTTCATATTTCATTGTAATGTTGAGTAATTTTAAATCTGTGCATTTATTTCTGTGAGAATTTCTTACCCAGAAATTGGTTTTTAAAGTTGGATACATATGTCTAGTTAGTTTGTTTGATAAAACCTCATGTGTCATGAAATGTTCTGATCTAGTTATAAACATCTTGTGATACTTTTTAATGAAAAAATAAAATTTAAAGATATCTAGGATATTTTAAGAAAAAAACTATCAATAATGATGAAACATAAAGTATTGTTGAAAGTTATGTGAGTAAACCTAAACCAGTTAATGCATGAAAAAATTCACCATCTGTTTGAGTGCTGAAACTGAACTCTGCAAAAGCTGAAAATACAGTTTATCATACTGTTAAATAATGTATTAATAAATTCTAACGAATTACAAATAGTGGATAAAATGATATATGTTTCTTCTATATGGTCATGGAAATTTCTTTTTTCAGCTAAGCAATATCTGTAATGTAAGCCTTTTCTAACTGTTAAATGTCTTTCATGTTCTCTCCATATGAAATCATTTAGTTTTGGTATTTTTTTAACAGTAATCATGAAGGTATCACAGTACGAGGGACTGGAAAGAAAAAATATTATTGGTGGATAAGCCAAATTAGGAACAAATATAAGTTTAATGAACAAAATAAAAGGTGTTGTCAGTTCTTGTTTTTTATTTACTGTACTTTAAATGTTTGTACCTACCGTATTATAACATGAGCTTGAAATCTCTGTATCTATTGTATTGTAATACGTGCATTAAATGTATGTATCTATCACATTGTAACACGTGCATTAAATGTTTGTACCTCGCGTATAGTAACACCTGCTGAGGGTCGTGGGTTCGAATCCCTGTCGCATCAAACTGTCAGTCATTGGGGTGTTGTAATATTACAGTCAACCCCACTATTTGTTGATAAAAGAGTTAGCAGTGAGTGTCGATGGCTGGCTGTCTTACCTCTAGTCTTACACTTCGAAATTAGGGACAGCATGCACAGATAGCTCTCTTGTAGCTTTGCGCAAAATTTAAAGAAAAACAAACCAAACCTACTGTATTATAACACATGCTTTCAGTTTTACAGTAACTCAAAAACAATTTATCCAGCTGTGGTATTTCTAGTTTAGAGGAACAATGGTAAACAGTTAAACTCTTGCCACGTGACAAAAAGCTTGAAGATTTGACTGGACGGAATGAGAAGAAACAGACAAGTCCAGTGAACACAACTAAACATTGTTTATTTAATTTTATTATATGTCTTTGGTTTGAGTAAACGACACTAAAAATGACATTTAAGTGAAATACCCATTGGCAGGTTGGTTTGGTTTGTTTTGAATTTTGCGAAAAACTTCACAGAAGCTATCTGTGCTAACCGCATCTAATTTGGCAATGCAAGAATAGAGGGAAAGTAGCTAGCCATCACAACCCACCGCCAACTCTTGGGCTACTTTTTAGCAACGAATAGTGGGATTGATCGGCACATTATAAAATGATAGTTGGCACAAATAACAGTTGTACTAGAATTATCATTGTTACATGACTACTCGATGACTATCTTTGATATCCGTCCCCAATTTAGCAGTGTAAGACAAGAGGGAAGGCAGCTAGTCATCACCACCCACCGCCAACTCTTGGGCTACTCTGTTACCAACGAATAGTGGGATTGATCGTAACATTATAACGCCCTTACGGCTGAAAGGGTGACGGGGATGCGATTCCGCGACCCTCAGATTACGAGTCGCACGCCTCAGCGCGCTTGGCTATGCCGGGCCATTCAGAAAATAATACTATCTCTGATTTACCACGAAGATTGTTGAGAAGAAAGACTCGCCAACAGTTGTCTGACAGTGAAAACAAAGATGTTTCTGTTGCCAAAACTTAAAGGGCAAAGTTGAACAAAGACAAATATCTAGTGATATATACATTAATGCTTTCATCTAATTTTATCAGTTTTTAAAACTTGAACTTAAAATAAAATCTCAGTCAATTAACGTGGTGCCATGTTTCAATTTAAGCAAAACTAATGTTAAATTAAATTTCAAAACTCAGATTAACTTCATGTTAAATCCTCTGAGTTAAACCACTGCTTTTCAACCATATCACTTCTGGAGGTGAGTAAACTGATACATCACATATTTCAAAAGTTTTTGGGCACTTATCTAATTTTTATTTTCTATACATGATCCCATATTGTGGGGTGTATCTCTATGCCATCGTTTACCAGGCTATAAAGAATATTGTGGAAATCGTAGACTATTTATAGGAGTATCTTTAGTAAAAATAATTTGAGAAACTAGTTCAAGCATTCAATTTATTTTACTAAGTTGAAATTAAAAACAAGATCCTCTGAATATAAAAGGAAAGCAAATTAAATGAATGTTGAAAAGTTACATCTGTAATACTTTTTTACAAGTGGTGAGCAGAGTACAGATCACACATTTTGCAGCTTTGTACTTAACTTAAAAAACAAACGCTTTATTGTAAATTTTGAGTGTTTTAAATCCTCATGAAAAATATCTGATAATATCGTAAATAAAAATCTCTTGCAGGAAAAAAATGACTTTACATACAAAACCAGATTGCGAATTAAATACACCTTAAATTTAAGATATATGGACACTTAGGCTTAAACCTTACGTCAAAGCTGCCGCTGACACTCATTCACTTCACCAACAGCAAAAAAAAAAAGTTTTATTTCTGGATATCATGTGCAACCCTATTTGCAATAAAATCATTGAAGCACCAATTAAAAATTCACATATTATACCCTTTTAAGTTACAGTGTTACTTAAGCGAAGCCCTCCAGTGGCTCAGCGGTATGACTGCGGACTTACACGCTAAAATTCGGGTTTCGATACCCGTGGTGGGCAGAGCACAGATAGCCCATTGTGTAGCTTTGTGCTTAATTCAAAACAACAACTTAAGCGAAACTGTGCATTCTAACTAAAAATTTTGACACTGAGGCTAAAAGTTTTAAACTTAAAATGATAATTGGCACAAATAACAGTCTTGTACCAGAATTGTTTTTATTACATGTTACAGTCGCAGGGAGTCTTCCAAACATAAAGTCAAAGAGCACATCCTACAGCTATTTTATGAAGTTGTGAATAAATTCATTGACAAGCAAAGCTGCACAAACTGAATTTTATACAGGACTTCAAGCCTTTCTTCAAACTGAAATTCCTTTACACAGGATTGCTGTTAACTAATCTTTGCGACCTAAGATATGGTCATTAGCCCTGGATTATTAAACAACATATGCACGTGCTTTGGGCACCAAGAGAAAGAAGTGGAACCACAGAGTTTTTCCCTGGCTCTCATGCTCTTAACTATTTCACTGCTACCCTCAGCTTTAGTCTGTTGTTTTGTGACAGTCCTTATCTGTTGAGTTTGACTTTACTCTGCATTGTTAAAAAAAGTTTTCTTGGGTTCGGTGAGTGACTAAAGTTTCAAGTAACTACTAAACTATGTTTCTGAAGTAAGAAGTCATTGATTTGTGAAATATTACTGTAAACAGCAGAACAAATGTTGATGAAACTTCAGGTAAAAGATGATCGTATGTCATGATGTGATGTCTGACCTTGAACATGAAATTTTTCCTACTCATTCCTTCTTTTGTAACTAATTATGAGAAATTATAGGCAATGTAACTGTTTTGTTGTACCTTTGACTACTTTATTCAGTCACATCCACAGAAAAATAAGTTTAATTCCATAAAATCATAAATCAAACAAAATGGTGCCATGTGTGCAGAAACGTGGCTAGTTTTATGTTTTTTCCGACTTCTGTTTTCACATGTTATATTTATAGGCTTACATTTCAAAATATAAGGGTCAGTCTTACGACAATGCTGCTAACATGTCTGGGAGTTATAAGGAGATGCAGCAAAAAATTTTAGAAGAAAATAGTATTGCCATATATGTGTCATGTTCAGCACATTCACTAAATCTGGTAGGCCGAACTGTTGTTGACTGCTGTCAAATGGAAATTAATTTTTTCTCTTCAATGCTTTTTATTTTATTAGTCTCAATCAGTAGGGGGAAAATTATTAAAGCTGATTTTAGAAATGAAAGTTTGTTAAAATCCCTCTCTGATACCAGATGGGAGGCACATTCTATGGCAACAACAGCAATTTTAAAGCTTTTCTTTAAGATTTTAAAAGTTTTAGAATGTCTTGTTGAAGACCAGTCACAAAAGGGAGACACTAGAAAAAAACAGACAATACTGCAAATAAGATGCAAGAGCTAGAATTTGTTTTTATGTTGATTATGTGGGATGAGATTTGATAAAAGTTTCCTGAAGACCAGTTACAAAAGGGAGACACTAGAAAAGAAACAAACAATATTGCAAAGTTTCCTGAAGTAATTCATGTTCTGCAAAATAAGGATGTTAACTTAGAAACATGTGCAGATATGTTCGGGTTAGCAGCTAACCAACTGCGCACTTTAAGGGGTGACTGTAAAAGATTTAAAGCGGATGGAGAGGAAATACTACCAGTTGTTGATTACAGTACAGATCAAACTCGCAAACGTGTCAGAGAGAAGGTACTCAATAATAGAGATGCACAAAAGGTAGATCTGAATCCCAGAGATAAGTTTCGTATCTTCACCTTCTCCTCAACTGTTGACAAACTAAAAACCCAGATGAGAAATAGCAAACAATTTTTTCTAAGTGTTATGCCAGATGATGTCACTTCATCTGCTGAATCTGGAATGTACTCTTAGTGTTCCCAAAAGCTTATTGATGCTT
The DNA here is from genome assembly GCA_011833715.1 of Carcinoscorpius rotundicauda. NCBI lineage: Eukaryota > Metazoa > Arthropoda > Merostomata > Xiphosura > Limulidae > Carcinoscorpius > Carcinoscorpius rotundicauda. Next base: position 49,320,247 of record CM022397.1, on the reverse strand, counting down.
ACCCAGAGGACTTAAACACTAACCTCTATGACGAGTTTCAGCACTTTCACTCATACGTACACAATAAGTTCAGTGCAACAAACATTGTAAACACCAGATTCAGTCATGCTGAACTTTATAAAATAATTCCAAAAGACAAAATTGAGTGTGCATAAACATTGCATTGAGTATATTTTTAACATTAATTGTCACAAATTGCACAGAGTATTCATTTTCTCAACTCAAGCGTATTAATAGTCCCAACAGAACAACTACGCAACAGGATAGGCTGGATTTCTTGTCTCCGCTTTGTATAGAAAAAAATTCTTACGCCAAATTAGTTTTGAGGACTTTATCAATGAGTTTTTAATTAAAAAATGTAGAAGAAAACCTTTTAAAATTTAAATTATTATTAAGGTATAAGTTAATAATTTGCACACAGAGGTTTAAGTTCAAAGTGAGAATATGTTTTAATAAAAGGGTTTTGAGTAAATTTTTCATCTTTGTTAACATCAAAGTAAAAAAATGTTAACTCAGAGAGAAAACAAATATACAGTACAAATAATTCTTTTGAATTATCATTAATCAAAGAAGTAACTTCCCTCGTAACAAATTTCCAAAATGAAAGGCCTCAATCACAGTTTGATTTTGATCCATGCCCAATCTGTTAAATAAATAAAATAAAAACGTTTTTATTTAATATAGTTGTGGGGTCTGACCTGAAAGAAAACTGAAAAAGGGTTATAAATTTTCAAACTTTTATTTCACTTTCAGCTCTTATTGAGTCTTAATGTCTTGTCAGTAAAGCAATGGTGGGGCCGAGGGGGACACCATTGTTGGGCTGTGCTAAGGGCATCATTTGCCCTTAATCCGGTGATGACTCTGGCACTAATGAAAACTTCTGTAAATACTTTTAACAGAAACTGTGCATCAACGTACAGGAAGAAGGAAGAGGTCAATATGTATCTGATCCTCCCAGATCTTTATAACCAAATACGGAGGAGAAAGAAAGAAAGAGGGATACGTAAGTTACGTCGTTATAACAATAGAATGGAAATAATCATTATTAATGCTGATTGCAGTGACTTTGTGTTCCACATTAAAAGTAAACTAAGCTGTATCGGAATTTAAAATTAAATTTTTATCTTCACCTGTCCCAATAAAAAGGTTTTTACTTATATTTCTTAATAGTACAAATATCATTGTGTCGGTACGAGGCTTATTATACCGCAACTGGATGTGTTCATGACTTTTTGACGATAAATGAGCATCACACACGTTTCCAAAATAATACATAAGTTTGTAACAGGTTAAATGCAAGTACAACTAATTCTTTATACTACAGAGATTACTGACATATCATTAACACGATGTTCACAGTTGTTTTCTTCTTGTGAAAAGTCTACGTAGGCCTATTCAATCACTCTGCAATTTCTGTTGACAAACCTAACTATCTTGTCTATTACTATCGCCAATGCCCCCCAGTGGCTCAGCGGTATGTCTGCGGACTTACACGCTAAAATCCGGGTTTCGATACCCGTGGTGGGCAGAGCACAGATAGCCCATTGTGTAGCTTTGTGCTTAATTCAAAACAACTACTATCGCCAAATTAACTAAATATACATTTTATTTACACTATTGTTGGATTTCCCCGGCTGTATTTTATACTTGCCCCCCAGTGGCTCAGCGGTATGTCTGCGGACTTACACGCTAAAATCCGGGTTTCGATACCCGTGGTGGGCAGAGCACAGATAGCCCATTGTGTAGCTTTGTGCTTAATTCAAAACAACAACAACAACATTTTATACTTTTAAACTCGTCTGTTCCATTTTTTAATTCTTTAATGTCTGTGTAATTTATTTAAAATCAAAAGAGTTTTTATTACAACACGTAGAAACAAGTATTAATTAACATTAATTTTTTGAAAAACAGACAAAATGTTCATAAACTTTTATTTAGATTTGGATTTCTACATAAATTTGAGAAACTCAGAACATTAAAATAATAAATTTTCACTAAAGCAGAAATAGAAATATGTATATATTTTTATAGTAATAACTTAAAGATAAAAGAAAGAGAGAGCAGATAAAACAAAAGTTTCTAAACTGTTGCTGTTGTTTTAAGTGTAAAGTTACACTATGGGTTACTGTGTTTTGTCCACATTTTCAGTTTAATTATTCCTTCTCACAATCAGTGTAATATATATCAGTAAAAAGTATTTTTGTTAACGTGGAAAAGAAAAAAACCGTTAACAGTCACAGTAACTTCGATGCATTCCACAGTTTCAGAATGTTTAACAAATAAAAATTTCACTTTAATACTTGTCCACCAAAATTTCCGCAAGAAAACTGCTTCTATGTCTATTTTTAAATTTCATATTTTCTTGCTATTAAGTAATTAGCCACTGTTTGTTTCTTACACTAATTTTATAGCAGATCTCTTATATACTACACATAAAGGAAAATAAAGTGTATACTTATATATAAGTAAAATAATATTAATCCTTCAGATCATATGCAACATCTGTTACTTCAAAATGTTGAGTGAAAATAGCTTTTACAGAAACATTTATTGCTTTTAGACAGTTCTTTGATAATAAAATTTAGTTGTTTTAAGCCAATTTCTGTGGATATAAGAAGCATGTACTTTTATAATGCTATGTTACACAAATTTTGTTCTCGAATAGTACGTGTTATTCCTTAATTGCTTGTGTTGTAAAAGTACAGAAAATGGCCATAATACCCTTCAATCTTTGCTTTTTTGACCTGGAAAATAAAATTTAGAGATTAACTTATTTTCGATATAAAAACGGATTTACATTTTTCATTTAAATTAGGTCTGAATAAAACAACATATGAATCAATATATACATGTATTTATGCTAAAGTTATTCACAAATGTTTAGAAGTGAGTAGTTTCTCGAGATTTGCGACTGTAATGTAAATCACTTTCACGTATCTCACAGGATGTTTGTTTTCAATTCCAAATTATGTTCCATAATAGCATGCAAGTCAAATATGCTCAATATATTTTACACTAATTTCCTAATTTTTTGTATATTAGAAGGTCCATCTTCAAATGTAAGATTATTATATTCACAACAAAGTGTCTGGACAGCATTTTCAGTGCTGGTGAAGTTTTATAAGTTTTCACATGAGAATATAATTCGAATTTTTATTTTATTGATTGTTTAGAATGCTAAATGCCAGTGTCACAAATTTGGCTTTGCTGTATGATATATTATTTCCATGAGAGATGAAAACTTCTGCATCCGTCATAAAGAAATATATAAATGTACAAAAGAACACAAACTTGTATAAATTCATTTTATTCTTGTGCATTAGCCTGACCAGCTGCTGGACACGATTCGCAATAATATAGGAGTTCAAACTGAAAGAATTACTCACATTTTTATCATGAGTGAGGTTGCTCACTTTTTTGAAAGGGACAGTTCTCTCCGTTAGTTTCAATTGTGTGTTGTATCACACGGTAAACGGAAATGACACTTGTGCATTGCTGCCCGCGTTAAGGCGTGCGCTCGTAATCCGAGGGTCGCGGGTTCGCGCCCGCATCGCGCTAAACATGCTCGCCCTCCCAGCAGTGGGGGTGTATAATGTGACGGTCAATCCCACTATTCGTTGGTAAAAGAGTAGCCCAAGAGTTGGCGGTGGGTGGTGATGACTAGCTGCCTTCCCTCTAGTCTTACACTGCTAAATTAGGGACGGCTAGCACAGATAGCCCTCGAGTAGCTTTGTGCGAAATTCCAAAACAAACAAACAAAGCATTGCTGCCATCTATTGATTTAAACCATAAAGTGTTTTTGTTTGTTTCTTTTGGAATTTCGCACAAAGCAACGTTATAAATTTAAAACAGGAAACAAGATAATCTATCAGCATGACAATATTCTGAAGCCTGGATGGTGAATTTCTGTTTGGTGATTTGGTATTTTTCAAGTGGAAAGATGTAAAACACTGGCTGGAGATACCAAAGTACAATTGTAGTTATCTCTAATTTAAAACTATTAATCAAAGGCAGGACAACCATCCAACAGCACATGTTACCTAAATGACCAGTTTGATTAACCTTCACAGTTTTAAAGTTAAAAAGTATATAGCGTTTTATCTTGCAAACTGTGGCTAGAACATTGGATCATTTGGTGGGCAAACTAAAAGTTTCTGCCATGCATTAATTATTTCAGTATATCATATCTGTACCACTAAGATCGATTGTAACTCACTCACTGTCTTAATTTGAATAAATGTAGTTAATAATGAACGTAAACACATTACGGAAAGAAGTATTAACAATACCTTTGTTATTGTATTGCTAAGTGTAATCAGCTGTCTGTAGTGTACCCAACTGTGGTGTGGAAACGCGAAAATTAGGGTTATAAGTTTATTTTGAATGTTGCTGAAAATCAGAAGATGGATTTTGGGTTAATCCTTCTCTAATTTCAAATGAATAGACTAAAGAATGTCACTTTCCACCACCACGCTGACTACTCCAGTTGAATAACAAGAATATACTGTAACTGTAATATCGCATCTCACCTACGACCCTATGGGTGTTGCGATTTATTATAAATTACTTACTTTTGCGGAAAGTGGAGGCAAAAAAATAACCTTGGATTTACAGTTCAACATGTTAATTTCTGAACCACCCATGATTCCAAGCCTTATTTTTACAGACTTATCGCTGAAATACCAAGATTATTAAAATAATATAAATCAATGTTTAATACTTTAATATTGGCTCCAATGAGTAATATTTTTAAATTAAACATTTCTGTCTTAGTAATAAATATTTTTAAAAAGGTATTTTAAGATAACATATTCAAGAGATAGGCCCAGTATATGGAGGGAATAAAAAAAAAAATCGTGGCATGTACTACTTAAACAACTGTTTGTAAACTATTTTCTTGTGTGAAAACAAGATATTTTTACTCACATCCATAATACCCTTCACTGTTTGTAGGCCTAGAATGGCCAGGAGGATTAGGGTGTGCGACTCGCACCAAACATGCTCGCCTTTTCAGTCGTGAGGGCGTTATAATGTGACGGTCAATTTTACTATTTTTGGTGAAAGAGTAGAATTAGAGTTGGTGGTGATGGCTATCTCTGTGTTCCCTCTAGTCTTCAATTGCAAGCCCTCGTGTAGCTTTGCGTGAAATTCAAAAACAAAGCATACCAGCTAAAGAGTTGAAATGACAAAATGGACTAAAAATTATTATTGAGTACTGACAGTTAACAAAGGCAGTAATAATGAGCATGAGAGTTTGTCAGTAGGAGTTTAATACAAGTGTTAGGTTTTAGCTGTACCATCAAATCAATATAAAAACGGGACAAGTCAGCAAGCCAACCAGGAACAGGTTTATAAGGTTGTTTTATATTAAATAACCTGTTGTGTGGTTTGACGAACTTGTATTGGCCAAAAAGACAAACATCTTGCACACAGACAAATCGAACTATACTTTGCACTGTGATGTGATATGTGTATGTATTTGAAAAATGTATGTGACTATATGTAACTCTAAATCCACGTAAAAAAAACACTTTTATCAGCTGTGGCATTATGGTCAGGGCAATACTTACCGCACTGGTTTAAAATATTGATATTATTCATGTATTTGTTTCGGAATTCGCACTTATCTTCACAAAGCAATTTTTAACTTTTTGGCTGATAGGCTGAAACTGTGATGGCTACTCAACGTCAGCTACTACACACTTTGACTTCTCTTGAAGAGTATCCACAACCCTTACCCTAGAAGAAAGTGTGCTTTATCTATATGACATGGCACAAGGAATGCAGAGAGCATACAACAGTCAGAACAATGTTTCACTAAGTGATAATACAAAGATACATCTCGCTTCACTGGATAACATCTTTCTGTAACAAGAGAATATTAAATGAAAGGTCTTATTGATTGTGTATAGGATGCGCTTGGAAAATGCTCAATAACACGTGTCACTATCAGTTGCACTGATGAACTTGAACTAATTCGGATAGACGGGTTAGCCACCTTATCCCAGCAGTTCATTTATACACTTATATAATCATGCTTTATCAACTAGGATTTACAATAGTTAGTGAGGCAATTATACGTTTTACGAACAAGTATTTTCTGAAACCTTAAGGAGTTAATAAGTCTGCACAATCAATAACGGTCAGCTGATTCTTATTTTTCTTGAAATATGACCTTTAAAAATCTATGAACATTATTTAATAACAGTGATTACGCTTTCTTATTTGTATAGTTTGAAATATTAACAGTTTTATTGAATAACATCTTCGGAAAAGTTAGCTTAGTTTTCAACAGAATACGCAACTGTTTAAACCGACATCATCAATAATTATTTTCACGATCATTGTTAAACTGGTGACACAATGTGCGAATATAAAAGAAGTTCTTTAATATTTTACATTGAGTTTAAGTTGTATATATTGTGTAGTTCACTTGTACACGTTGTATCAACGTTTTTTTTTCTTTCTGAACTTCAATATAAGTATGATTTGTAAAGCTATAATTTTGTTCGTTTCAGTTTTTACATATATACATCTACTCACTTATAACATTATTACGAATAAACATTCAACATTCCAATCTGTGTTTTTCGTGTTAACAAGCCAGGAATGACTTTTTAAGCTTCATTCTATGGCCGCGATTGTTTTACCTACGTGCCTAATTTTTTGCAAGTTGTACACGGTATACAACACACTTGAATTCAACTGTCAGAGACGTCTGAACCCCATATGGCAAATTAGCCGTCAGTGGTTTAATATCTGTAATTCCAGATTTGTAATCAAGTTCAAATTACTTTAAAGGTACTAAATATCGGGTTTCTATAGTTTTGGTGGTGAGGTCGCAGATACTTCATTATTTAGCGTTGCACTTAACAACAAACAAACGAGTTCTTTAATAACAAAGGTGACCATCATAGTGAAAATTTATTTTTGGTTTTAAAAAGTTTATAAAACATATTTTCACTTTTAAAACTCGAAATTCAAGAGGTTTTCCTTATTTTGTTTAAATGTAATTCACAATATATTTTAAATTTTAAAATGATCAACAGTGGGTTCGTTTTTTCGGAACCAGGTAACGAAGAAACAACAACATATATTTAAGTGAGATAACAATATGATACTGTGGTCTTCACTCTAACACAACTTAGCATTCAACACCATTATTGCTTTATAATATTTTATTTTCTGGATAAATGCATCAGACAGTTAAACAAATGCCAAAAAGAAAGAAATCACAATAGATTCATATTATTATATTACAGGTAATATGTAAATATTGGCCCGCATCTGCTGCAATTATAAACATTAAAATAATTTAATACTAATGTGAATTCATTTAAAACAAAAACAAATGCATTTCCTCAAATATATCAGTCAAAATAATTAATACTAGATATGGGCGAAAATAACAAAATACGTTTTATTTGTTTTGGATTTTCGCACAAAGCTACTCGAGGGCTACCTGTGCAAGCCGTCCCGAATCTAGCAGTGTAAGACAAGAGGAAAGACAGCTAAACATCACTAGCCACCACTAACTCTTGAGCTACTCTTTTACCAACGAACAAAATACTCCCCAATTTTAAAAGATAAACGATATAATTTTTTTTCGACCATATAAGCGTATACACCTTAGTTTAGTAGCAATAAAAATGAAAAGTTAAAAACTGTTTCTAGTATGAGACTGCTTTAATTGTTGGATTAAACAAAATGTATTTTTATTTCAGATATTTGTGTTTCATTATATCAGTTGGTTTAGATTTGATACATGTGTTTAATATTTCTCCAGTGATATATTTCATTCCTTAATGTAAAGTGTTGTTATGTAGTTATAAGTGTATCGGGATAAATACAACATATGTTTCTTTGTTGTACATCAAACATATAAAATTAATTGTTTCAGAATTACTATCCTAAAATGTAGTGAGACTGAAGCCTTATAACGAGAGTTAACTATGTCATTTAGTATTTTAACTGTGGAGTACTTTATCAGACTATGTAAGGAAATATAGGTTTTAATAATTGTTTTGTTATCATGTTTTAGAAATAGCATGTTAAAACTAAAATCTAAAGTAGATATATTAAAATATAGCCACATAATTTCATAACATTAAAAATCTGGAAAATAACAGTATAATTTTATTATTAACTTTCTATGCTTCGAAAATATAATAAATATGAAAACAACATTAAACAGGTTAATTGATAAAAATCTTCATAATATCCTTTTGAACACCTGATATAATTTACTTAAATTGAAGTTCATGATATGTGGATAGTTACAATAAGCTCCAACCGCTCGTTATACAACGCGTTAGATTATTTGAAAGTATAACACTTTTTGACGTAATTGTAAATAATAATGTTTATGTACTTTTAAGCAATGTCGTAGTTCAGTGGTAGTTGTTTAGTTTGTTTCTATGATATTGGTACATATTAACTGTATTAATTTACGTCTTAAAATAAATTTCTCAATTATTCCAATGAGTAAAGATTCTGGATTCTTTCCAGCTGCTTCAAAATTATCAGCGATACAGTTTTTGAATTGCTGCAAAAATAGATAAATAGGATTTAATGTTATGAAACATTATAAAAACATTCCTGTTTTATAACAGAAAAAAGCTCTCATAATTGTAAATTGTATTTGTCAAAAGCCTAAAAGTAAATTTTATATACGGTACGTATGTATCACAAAACTCATTCTCTAGCAGTTTATTGCAACTTCAAGCATTTGGTTCATTTCACACATAAGTTAGTGGAATTATGAATGCATAAAAATGGAGTCCTGCAAAACATACAGTGTTCCCTCGCCACTTCGCGGGCTCGGCTGACCCCCACATATATATATACATATATATATAAAATAATAAACATTAAATCTAAAATATAGCATTAAATACCATTAAAATATTAAAAATAAATATAATTAATAGTGTAAAGAAAAAAACTGGTATATTTTGAGATATAAACATATATTTGAGTTTATAACAGCGTAAAAATGGTAACAGAACCAACTGGAAAGGCTATAGATGTACGCATTGTGCGTCTGCGAAGGCTACGCGAGATCAGCTTCATGGCGTAGCGATGTGCAAGACTGGCTATGATTGGTGCAGAAATGAAAGACGGCCAATGACAGCTACCCATTTTGATTGTCTTTCACCATTGCTACATGTCTTCAAAATGTTTATAAGGCATTGCAAGAGATGAAGCCCTGCACCGTTAATGCAAGCTGGAAAAAGTTGTGACCTGAGGTTGTGCACGAAGACAAGGGATTCACGCCTGAAGAAATCCAAGACTCGGCTGTTCAAAAAGCTGTGCAATTAGCTTCGTTAATCAAAGGTAAAGGATTTGCCGAAATGACGAAGGAAGACGTAGATGAACTGATTGACTTAGAATCCGAACGACTCACCGACCAAGACTTAGAAGCACTGACGAAGTCTGCTGCCGAGGAAGAAAACGAAGAGGAAACACCGAAAAAAGCCGAGGAAACAATCGAGCAAAGTGGATGGTCGTTAGAGCGGTTAGGTAAACTAATGAAACTAATTAACGAAGTGAAGGAGTGCTCACAGGAATGGGACAACGATATGGTTCGATCAGTACAATTTTGCAATAAAATAGAAGAACTGATGACTCATTATCAAATGATTTTCAATAGGCTAAAGAGGCAGAGAAAACAACTGCCAATAACAATGTTTTTTTCAGCCGAGCAAGAAAGAAAGGGTACCGGTAGCAAGTACCGTTCCTGAAGTTGTAACGACCGACGAAGAAATTGCCGATTCACCTTCCACAGAAGAGGAAGTGGTGTCCCCCGAAAAGACACCACCTGCTGAAGATATGTAATTTTTAATTTTAAGGCTTAATATCTTAATAATTGTTCTTATTATTTCAGCAATAATGAACAATATTGTAATGGGAGGGTTAAACAGTTGTACAGGGAGGGTTTTAAAAGTCTAAATGCACATAAATATATACGTAAAAATCGGCGATCCCATTTCGCGGAAAATCTCCTTTCGCGGGGGAGTTTGGAACGCATCTACCGCGATACACTGTATTTCAAGAGTTTTGAATATTATAATTCTTCACTGTTGTATCTACATTTAACGAAATTAATAGTTATATTGTAATATCAAGTTTCCTTCAATTATATCTATCTTTAACTAAATTAATAGTTCCCTTTAAATACCATATTTCTCCAATGTCGTAAATATCATTAACGAAATTAACAGTTAAGTATGATTAGATAAATAATTAAGCTTAAAAAGAACTTTCGAAAACTGATTTTACAAAATATGAAAAACAATAGTGACTGTAAAATTTTGTTATGGTATGAGTGGTTCCATTTTAGAGAAATCTTAATATAAACAAAGATTTAAAGGACTTTTGGATTTACAAAATATAATAATTAATATAAAATACAATTCCAATACAATTAAAACTGAGTTATGTTTGGTAGGGTATCAAGTTTATATTTTTAAAAACAGGATCATTTAAAACGGACACAAGTCTCAAATTTTATTCTGTATACGATTTAGTGACCAAAACAACAAAATTATTTTCTTTCCGTACTCCAAAATAACTAGCAAGTTCATATAACAATGAGATTATAACATACTTGACAATTAAAAGAAATGAGCTCTTGAAACCCTTTTGTTTCCAACTTAACTTTTTCGTACAACGTATTAAAATAAATTTTGATAACGCAAGTAGACATTAAACCATAATTTCATAATATTTAATCATCACCTGCATATTCGCTTCTTGTCCTTCATCACAGATTTCACTCCAAAAATTCGTCCAATTTGTCTTCAGAAACTAAATTTTTTTTTACAAGTCTCAACTGCATCTGGAAGCTTGAGATGAAAAACACTTTCTGTTGCATCAACGTTAATAACACATTCTACATTTTTTGTGACATTTAACAGTAAACGTAAATTCATATCTTAAGACCGATGTAAATGTTCTAAATTTTATTTTGGCAATTTTAAATTAGGCTTTTCTTCTGGTTCTTTAAAACGAAATTTTAAACAATCTATAAATAATTTTCACGATGTTCAAGTACAGAAATATCGTCAAATACTTTTCTAACATATTTGAATACTGTCGTTATAAATTTTCATTCTTAACATTTATTTTTATTGCGTCAAACTTACCCTCAGTATGAATGAATTTTCAAATATCATACGAGTCGAGTGATTTAACTATTTAATTTAATGACAATGTTATATATTACGGAACTTTCGTTTTTTAATTTCTGTTTTGGTCTTGTGATGATTGATAAAACATTTATTATTTGAGTTATTTCAATTAAAAAGTACAAAGAATTTGATTTTCATAAGTATTTAACCATGTTTTATTCACACTTTATTCTTATGGTTATTAAATAATACAACTAAATTTATTTTATTTATAATATCATGCTGTTTATTGATTGGAAGTGACATAAAATACATTTATATCTTTGTTAATGTATTTTTAATAGGATGTATCTATTGAATAAACATTTTTATTTTACTGACGAGTAGCATGTATTGTATATAATTAGGTTGATTAAAGAGTACTGTAAGATGTGAAAGCGCTTTCAACCAAGTAAAAAATTAAAATTACGGTATTTCGAAGCTAGTGGTCCTTTTAATACTTTTGATACATATCTATACATCTAAAAGGAGATTTATTTTCAATAAACTATATTCAACTAGTGGTCAATACGCTACCGAAAATAAATTTTATAACGTTCTAGATTAATTACATAGCTTAATTACAAAAATATACAATCTTTTTTTCAAAAATATAAACACCATAATGCAATATTAAAGTATCGCCATCATTAAATTATTACTTATAGATTGCTTTTCTTATATTATATATCTAAATATAACATGTATCCAATGACTGTAGGGTTCTTTACGGATCTGTAATAAATATAGAATGTGTGTGAGACACATAGTGAAATCCATAAGGTTCTCAATAGAATAAAGGTTTTGAAGTATCTGATAGAACCATGGACAAGATAAATTACAGTCTTTAACTTAATAAACGTAAAACATGTTTGATTTATAATTATAATAAATTCTATTATAAATTTTTAACATTTCAATTTGTTTACAGTTTATTCTTTAACTTAACCAAATGCATCCTGATATTAAGTTCACAGTTAAAAGATGAGAACTTTGAACCTCTTTTCTACCTATTACTGTTCAAAGAAAATATGACAATAGTCCAGCTGAATGTACCCAAATTATCACAGCTATGTCACACCCCTAAGGTTTCTGAAAAATTAAAAAAATGGTCAAAAAGTCACAAATAAATTTAAAATTGCAATTTTCCACTCATTCTTAAACATTGTTTTGACAAACATATATATAGATCTGTGTTTCAAATTCACAAGTGATGAAAACTATGACACAAATAACATTATCGAGCGATTAAAACTATGATATTAATAACATTATCAAGTGATGAAGTCATACTCATGGATCAGTCATGAGAGTTTTTACAACCGTTTGTAACTTGAAGCAAGTACAACTTATTCCTTGCAACTTACACAAATGTTTTAAAACTGTTTGTCATTTGTATATGTTCTTCGAAGTGACGTTTTGTTTGAGTCAGAACAAAGCTACAGTGAGCTGTATCCTACAACCACCGCGGGGTTTCAAACCCCGAATGTTAACTTAGTAAGTCCGTAGATTTATCGCTGTTGCACTGGAACATGTCATCATAAATTGGCGATGGTTTCGTTAAAATTTTTAAAACAATTATTTGTAAATGACGGTGTTGCTAAAGAGTTTGAATTTTATCGTATAAAATATATATTTAGTTATGAAATGTGTATTGCTAGTGTTGAAAATAGTTCATTACAACCATAGAGAGGAGCCTTTTTAGTCACATAAAGAGAGTCTTTACTGATCATCCTAAGATAGCACTAGTGAGACCTTGACCTCATCTGTTACAAAGCGAGCTTATCAGTTATTCAAGTTAATCTAGCTTTACGCCATCAAGAATTAATTTTAGAATACTTACTATTGAAATTGATATTCTGTTAAAGGAAACCTTGTTACCTTAACAAACGTCCTCTTTTCTCAATAACAAATAACCTTCACATGATTTGAAATTATTTTAATTTAAGATTATTATTTGTATTTATTGTTGTAATAATCTTTGTTCCATCAGTGTAAATCAGTGACGGTGGAATTCTTGTTTATACAAAATGTTTACTAAACTTGTATTCACCATTATGTTCGTGCTTTTCATGAGAAAATCAATGTTTGATAAAAAAGACGACCAATAAAACATTTTAATTTCAAGATTATTTCTTCAACGCAATCTGAAAATCGTGTTACAAATATGATTATCACTACATTTATGATATAATGACACCATTATTTGTTTACTTAAAGTGGTAAAAGGGGGACAAAACAATGATTATATATATATATATTTGCACATCACATAATAGTTGATTTTAGTCTGATAATTTAGAATAAAAATGATTCCTGCACCTATATTACATTTCTTAAAGACAAATGAGACCCGCGGTGCATGAACAAATATTTAAAATTCAAACGAAAAGTCTCTTTCATGCTGCTGGTGGTAAAATTGATTACCTTTCAAAGTTAGGTTTCAAAAACAACTGGCTTATGGAATGGACAGCCTCCTATCCAGATTTAAACCCCATATAGAACCTATGAAGTATCAGGAACCGTGCGATTTGTGCTCGTGGAAGAAATTTATATTAAAGAATGATTTCTGGAATGTTGTACTATCATCTTCAAGAAAATCGTGTGTCTGTTTGTTTTCTGATAACAAAGCCACATTAGGCTATCTGCCGAGCTCACCGAGGGGAATCAATCTACTGATTTTATCGTTGGAAATCTGGAGACACATCGCTGTACCAGCGGGTAATAATGTTAAAGCAAAAGACATTCAAAAGTGACCATTCTCTTGATGATAAGTTTATCAAAGACATGACAAAAATTGTGGCTGTGTAAATGAATAAATTAATTAGTTTCTTCTAAACATTGTGTATTAAGTGGCTTCTTGGTTTAATTTGGTTATTAAAGATAAGTTTTTTTCAGTTATATTTAATTCCACATTTAACAACAATTATTTTTAGACTTTACACTCACATGTCCCAACTTGCTTAATAATTTGTCAATGTTTAATTCATGATATCTCAGCAAACCTCGTATAACTTTAATGATAATTTTACAAGTTGTGTATAATAATACGATATTTAATCTTTATAAATTTCATTTATATCAAACATATACTTTTTGAGATATTCGTAAAAACATATTGCGTTATAATTTGTTACGCCCAGTGGTGCACTATAATTACACATTTCTTTTTGTGTTTTATTGGTAACATTTGGTGAATACATTTTATATTTCTTTTGTTTGTTTAAAACGAAGATTAACACTTTCTTTTCTTTTTTTACGTAATAACGTCGTTGTCATCCAAAATGTGCCCCTTGTACTATTTACTTTCACAGTTTCGACGAATGTAAAAGATAAGTTATAAATCATTTGAAAAATGTGAATCAACATTAATCATTTACAAGATGGTTCCAGTTAACAGAACTGTAACTAGAGTGTCAGCATTAATAAGTCATTTTGAATAGTTATAAATATAAGCGGATTTGATAAGTCAGTAAAAGATAAATATAATGCATAGTGATTAGAAACATCATAAGGGATTAAATCCGGAACTACACTGCAATAATTTGTAAAAATATTATCGAATGTTGATACTGCAGTCCCAATACATCTGGTAGGTTGGTTAATATATTAACATCACAGATATTAAATTATTTAATTTAGATACATGAATTTCACTTGTCGTTGGGATGTGGTGAAAAAAATACACCAAAAAATGCACAGAATAATTTAAATTCATATTATCATTGAGCAAAACCAACGTATCTACAGATCTACTCCACTTTCCAATATCATAACAACATAGTTTGAAATAATAATTAACTTAAAATTAAACTCACATGTTAATCCACGGCTAATAAAACAGTTCTACCACCGTACGCAGCACCTACATAATACCCATAACATAGGGCCCCGCATGGCCAGGTGGTTAAGGCGCTCGGCTCATTATATGAGAGTCGCGGGTTCGAATCCCTGTTGTACCTAAACATGCTCTCCCTTTCAGTCATGGAGACATTATAATGTACGATCAATTTCAGTATTCGTTGGTAAAAACGTAGCCCAAGAGATGGCGGTGGGTGGTGATGACTAGCTGCCTTCCCTCTAGTCTTACACTCCTAAATTACAGAAGGCTACCGCAGATAGTCCTTGTATAGCTTTGTGCGAAATTCAAAACAAACTAAATCAAATCTTCCTTCTTGTCTTACACTGCTAAATTAGGAGCGGGTAGCGCAAATAGCCCTCGTGTAGCTTTGCGTGAAATTCAAAAACCAAACAAATCTTTGACCTAAAAATTCTTCCATATTTATGTCACTAGATTTTGTTCCAGATGGTGTCATATATTTTCATCTGGAAAGTCTTATATTTCAAGCTGATGGAATTACAATTCCACGAAATAACAGTCATTCAAAGACATTTATTCTTTTGTCTATTAATTAATGTTCAAACGTAGTTTTAAGAAATATTCACTTGGTATTTTCAGGTTTACATAAATTTTTCACTCCTGTTTTGTTTGAACTCAAGTACAAAGCAACACAGTGTGCTGTCTAAGTTCTGCCCATCATGAGTATCGAAATACGAGTTCTAGCTTTGTGAGAATTTTACCTGACTAAAAATCTTAAATAAAGAAAAATTGGTTGTGCAAACAAATTAAGAACATGCATTATATTATGTGTGGTTGTCTTTGGTGTCGAGTATTTATCATTTAGCACTAAATATACATATATGTATGCCAACTTTTACGTCCCTCTAAGTGACTAGATGGTACGTCTGAAAACTTATAAACATTGTGTCGTTTCGTGTTTCAAAAAATCAACTTTTACTCAATCATGTCAAAAAGTGTTTTAAAAATCTGTCTAAACTAACATTTAAAAGCGTAATTTCATAGCCATAAGTAAAGAAATCAAAATAAGTATGTTTCCTCCAGACTTTTCTTTTGTTTACTGATCTTTATAAAGGAGCATCATGGGATACAACGATGTTATTTTCTTCAACAGGTTGTTCCAGACACTATATTATACTAGTTGATATTGTGAAGAACCCAAACATTATTTCTTCTCATCGACCACATCGTCTTCTTCTGCGAGTTTCATCAATATCTTAGGCCAAGATGCATAAACCTTCCACTACGTGTTTGTTTTCCATGAAGTTTTTTTCTTAAAATTGCTTTATTATTGAGACCATAATATTTCAGTAGATACGTATAACTTGTAAAATATCACTCATTGCATTTGTTACTTAAACTGCCAATTTATGAACGACATATTATGTGAAGAACGTGTCCTCACTTGAATAGGTTGGTGTCTGTTCCAACGTGCTTCCATTAGAAAGGCGTCCGAGTTTTTCCGTTGTGTCTCGGAAATCGAGAGAAACCTTAAATTTTTCTGGTATTAAAATTAAGCCAATAAACGCCGATTTCTGGCGAGGTCAATATCACATTAACCAAAAAGCGACTTTCTGTCAGAGATTTTTGCAGGATTTTGCTCCAAATCAAGTTAGGTCTCAGAACGACAACCACGATATTAGAAGCATATGTGGATTATGTATGACGTTTCAGTGTAACATATTGAAAAAAATACTTTCAAAAAGCCTTGATCATTTCAGAAAAACAGAAAATATTGACACCTACCTTTTGGAAGTTATGCTTATTTGTCATTTGCGAACGTTTTTGAAACTGCAATTACATCAAGAGATCCATCAGTTTCCAAAATGTAATTGATGCATTAAGAAACAGTACATGCACTAACAGTTTTAATTTTTACCTCTTCTGTATGACCTGGGCTAGAAATTGTTTCTTTGTTAGGCATAGCTACGTTGGCATGGAAGGTTTCTTCTCTTGTGAAAAATAAACATTACTTTAAAATTAAACAAAAACATAGTATTTATTTGCGTTTCTACAACATTTATACGTTACAAAACTTTGAAAGCAAATTAATAAATTTTAATTTTCTTCTTTAAGGTTGACTTAATCTGAATATCATTGCAAAACAATTTAGCACCCTTGCTACCAGGGGTTAAAAATCTGAACTAATTGTACAATAACAGTTTGAGCAAAACCTAAAAGGTGGCTAACAATATTCATGAACATTAAATCATGAGGTGTAATATAATGTGTTTCTCTTTCTAAACGAAATAATTAATAAAGGAAATACGGGTTAACATAAAATTAACTATTCTAAGATCAAATAAATTCTTTGTACTGAAATTCTCATATTCATTCGGAATTTCTTAAAAACATAAAATAATTATTACACACTGTTTCAGGTATACTACTAAAGAATGAATAAGATTGGTCCACTATATAACAGGAGTTTCGATTAATAAACATTAAAACATAATTCTGAATGTCACTCAGACTTACTGACTTTATTGAAATAAAATATACTGGTCACAAATAAAAACACAATAAAATCTATCTTCATTTAACAATACAAACCACAGTGTGTGTCATGTCAGTACGATGGAAGATTGTCTACACTGAAGAGTTGTACAACCTGAAAAATCCCCGAAGTCTAAATAATCCGTGAATTTCAGTCCGAGAAGGCGTTATGTTTTATATTTAAATTTTATAACATCAAAATTTGCGCTACCCACGTGACTAGTCGTTCCACTTTCCGATATATCATCTGTCCTGCTATTGAAGAAAAGTACTGTCCACTTTCACACACTAAATGCAAAATTTCTCAGTGATACAACACGTGCCAATTCCATGAAACTATATTCTCGTCTTCCTACACAGCTGATATGACACTGTCATATCAGAGTATTATCTATGTAGATTACGAATCTTGATTCATCCATCGAAAGCAAAAACTAAATAATGGGCTTAATCACCTCACTTCGTCGTCCCATTTTTCTTTAACATTTCATATAGTTAGTGTTATACCTACGTTTATATAAAATTCATTCTATTAAAAGTGAAAATTACCAAAACCTGACATTGATTTTTGGGTGTCAATCTGGTTTGTTTGCCCTTGTTGAACAGATTGAAAACATTTATGTGTTTGTAATATTTTTACGTACAGACGTGCGCCACAATTTTCAGAGCAAATGTTTACTCTGCTATTTCACTAATTTAGAGAAAGCAATAACAATCAGTTGCGGTATCTTCACTGGGCGATTTGTATAAAACAGTAAAATGTCTTATGAATCAGGATTAAAATATATAATGAATTAGAATGAAAATTTTGATACTGTAAGACATTTAATACAAAAGATAATAATAACTTGAGTGAAATAATTGAAAACTTAGGAATAGAATTAAAGCTAAGACATGCACATGTAAGTTAATACTCAATAACATTGTTATTTATATAGCGCCCTCTAATATTTCAACCGAAGGTTTTTCTTCCAAGTCTTGTTTGTTTTTAAATTTCGTGCACAACTACACGAGGGCTCTCTGCACTAGCCGTCCCTAATTTTACAGTATAAGACAAGAAGAAAGGTCATAACCACCCATCGCCAATTCTTGGGCTACTCTTTCGCCAACAAACATTGGGATTGATTGTAACGTAATAACGTCCCTACGGCTGAAAGGGTGAGCATGTTTGGAGTGACGGGGATTTGAACCTTCGAACTGAAAATTATGAGTCGAATGCCCGAACCACCTGGCCACGCTATGCCTTACTATAAGTCACTGATTCAGGTAACATATTTTCCGTGTAACAAATAATTTTAATATTTTCTTGAAACTGTCGAAACAAAACGCTGAAGTTCCACCAGTTTGTTTTAAAGACAATATGTCTTATTTATTTCAACTGGCTGATATACCTTGTAGACACCTAAATTAAATACATGCACGTTAGTGTCTGATGGGGCAATTCCATTTTATTTTTTCCCTCCTCTCTACCCCACTTCCTCAGTGACACAGCACTGATCTGATATTGCTTCTGGCATATTTGAATACAAATTAAAACTTTCAGAAAATCTCTTACCTGGCATCGCATGGATACTTCTGTTAGTTAATAATAATCGTGTTAATTATGAGCAACAGGCAACCACGAAAAGCGTTGTTAATCACTCTATCTAAGGTCTTTAATTCGTTATCCCACTGTTAAGCATGTTTTCAGCCCTTTTCCCAAGAGCGCCTAAAAGTAAAACTGTTAATTTCCTGCATGTAAACACTCATCTATCAAACTTATTACATACGGTCAATGTATTTCTGAAACACATTCATCCTTTTCTTCAAAACCAGCTTCTCAATTATAGAGTATATGTTGTTGAGCAGGTGTGTGATTAAATATTCTGAAAATGTGTACTTTAATGTGATTATTTTCAGGAGCCATGAGTATTTTGTCAAAATACATCGTACTCTTATCTCTTTATAATGAATTAGATGTTTGTATTCCTGTTATATAGATGGTTTTCTGCTCTGGTTATTCAGTTTATTTAGTTTGGAGATGACTTGTTTTGGTAATGAAAACAAAAGTACAAAGTTTTAATAAAATTATGATAACATAATCTTGTTAAAACATTTATATTACTTATCCATTCAAGACAATATCCAAACTTTATTTTTTTTAAATTAGGTTCCTTGTCATCAAACTTAAATATTGCTTTAAGCAAGCCAGTAGTGTACCAGTTTCTGATTATTGAGTTGGTTTTGAACTCTGAACTGCAAGTGGCTTCATATAGTCAAGTTCACATAAGAACCAAGTCAAACTGCACAATCTGGAACTTTCCTGGTTCACTCATGCTGTTGCAAGCATCTACAACGAGGAAAGTCTGTCAAATATAATAGAGCTAAACTCTTTAACATAGGATTTGTAGAAGCACTGAAGGACTCTAACTATGTTGTTTTGTCTTCCATGATGTGGATTTGCTTCCAGAAAGTCCCCGTCTCATCTACACTTGTTCCGAATAACCCAGATATGTTTTCAGCACTGGACACTTTCAGATATGTGTAAAAAAATTAAAATCATTTTTTATGAAGACACAAAAGTACTTTATTTTTTACAATGTGTTTGCAATGTAACTGAATAGATAAAGATAACGGAAAAATAGTTTTATTGTAAATGAAAATAAGTAATTACACTGGTTTACAAAAAAATATTTTTTATCTGAGGCAAGAATGTGAATAGGTGTTTTTTACTAATTTGGGTGTGCTGAATTCAAATTTATAAACAGTTTTGCTCTATCACCTCTACTTTTCTGGCTTTTAAATTGTCTCATTTTAGTATATACAGAGTATATACGTGCTTATTTCAACAGTTGCAGCAGCTTATTACAGATAAAACAGGATAGATAAAGAACATTGACGGAATAAATATACTTCGATGACACAATGTACACAACTCATAGTACCGCAGACAGTTAGAAGTGTGTTTTCATAGATGATCTGGTGTATTTTGCCTCCGGGATGTCATGCAAAAGCATCCAGCAGAAATCTCCCATCATGCTGGGGTTCCACTTGCCTTGGTAGTTGATCTCCATCTTCGTAATGTCTTGGTGGAATCTTTCTCCGTGCTCATCACTCACTGCTCCAAGGTTTGGAGGGAAGAAATTGAGGTGGGAATGGAGAAAATGAATTTTGAGTGACATTCGGCATCCCATATCCTCATAAGTCTTTGACTTCTCAATACAGGCTTGGTAATTTGGTACGCGTGTGTTACCAAGGAAGCCACTACAGACTGACTTAAATGCTTCCCATGCTCTCAGTTCCTTTAAGGTAAGAAGCTCCTCAAATCCAGTATCCTTCAGCACTTCTCGGATTTGAGGTCTGACAAAGATGCCCTCTTTGAGCTTAGCAGCACTGAGACCTGGGAACACAGTAGACAAGTGTTGGAAGGCAGCACCATTTTTGTCCATACCCTTCACGAAATTCTTCATGAAACCAAGCTTGATGTGAAGAGGAGGAAGAAGCACCTTCTTCATGTCAACCAGAGGATTCTCCTTGACGCGGTGTTCTCTAGGAACTAAAGTGCTTCTAGACCCCCAGTCTTTCTGCTTGTAATGCTGGGATACAGCTCGACAATCCCAGAGACAGAGAAAGCAACAGTACTTTGTGAAGCCCGCTTGCATACCCATAAAAAGACCAATGACCTTGAGGTCCCCACACAGACCCCACTGGTACTTGTTGTACTTAACAGCTTCTAAAAGAAGCTCCATATTGTCGTAGGACTCCTTTAGATGGACAGAGTGTGCAGTGGGAATGCTGGGATATTTATTCCCGTTGTGCATTATGTTACGTTTTTCTTTTATGTTTTATGTTTTTCGTAGACTAATCGTAACAGAAAGACACAGATAACAGCTTGTATAATTTATTACATTAAACTATTAACAGAATTATATAATAACAATGACAGATTTAAGTTTAGACCTTCAAAATTAATTACAAAGCGAAATAGTACTAGTTTCAACCTTCAAAATTAATCACAATACAAAATGATACTGGTCTGTATCTAATATAATGATCTAAAATGAAAGTATCAAATTCCAGTCTAGGGTGTGAATTTGGTCCCACGAAGGAATTCCGAAGCTTAAATGAACAAGTTCAGAAACAGTTCACAGTTCAATAAATTCGACGAAGTTCTTTTCACGTTACGCTAAAATCCGGGTTTCGATACCCGTGGTGGGCAGAGCACAGATAGCCCATTGTGTAGCTTTGTGCTTAATCGAAAACAACAACAACAACAATCTTTTCACGTTGCCTCCGATGAACGTCACAAATTTGTCGCCTTCAATTTTTCCGATCTGCCCGGACGTGTCGACCTTCAGCACAACCAGTAATTCGAAAGAATCGTAGAGATTGACGAAATAAAATCAAAGCTTCTGTAGATCTAACTTCAGTCACAAATCCAAGTTGAATAATCACAGCAAACACTTAATCTTTCTCAAATAACTGACTCTCTTCTTTTGAAATAAAACTAATGTCTGACTCTCCGTTCTTCCTCTCTTCGAATAAAAACTGATGACTGACTTCTTCTCGCGTCACCGTCTATATACCGGTAGGCCTACTTCTCGAACAATCGTGTAATTTCCATAGAACTCGAGAGCAATTCACGCATGTCCGTTCTTGCACGAGACTTGTCGTCAAGACACTAGGCCGCCACATTTCATTTACATACATATGATTGGTCTACTTAATTCTAGAAAATTCTAAATGTTACCCTAAATGAATAACAACATATTTTATTAGTTTAAACTTCGAAACAATAATATAAATAGGGAAATATGAATAATAGAAATGAAAACTTAAACACAACACGACATGTCGTTTACAAAATATTTACACGACATTTACATAACAAGAAGCACAGCCTTGAGACTTCGCTTGGAAGAGTCTATGAAAAGACGCCAGTCTGAACGATTATGTGGCAAACCAAGGAAAGTGAACAAGCCAGGTACATTTGTGCAGTAGCACAACTTCTTTTCCATGTCGAAAAATGAAGCAAGGTCTTTGTTCCGATTCCTGAAATTGGTGATCCTTACATCTTCCTGGACTAGGTTCCACTGTTTAAGCCGAGAAGCCAAGAGCTCTGAGTGCTGTTTTGACAGATACAAATCACGAGCAAGGTCATTCAGGTCTTTTTGCGTGATCCAGTGTGGCTCGTTGCCACTTGTTCCTGAATAAGAAGAGTCAATATCTTCGGAAGAGATTGACTTGGCAGAATCTTCCCTTGGAAGCATTTCTTCATCTGATTTATTTGCATTTATTGCATAATAACTAAAAAAGAAGACATAAGTCACACAATATTAGAAATTAACCCTGAATGCATATACGCTTTTATGTACAGTATGCATATCTAAAAAACTAGAGGTGATGAGTAAAAACGGATTTCAAATCTGAATTCAGCACCCCCAAATTAGGTTAAAACAGCTATTTTTGTGCTTGCCTCAATTTTTTTGTAAACCAGTGTTACTGTACCAGTTAATTCATGTACCTATGACATTAAATAAGTTTGTCAAAGAACGTAATCACACTGTCATGTATGCAATTAATTTTGGAAATTTTATATGGATGTCTCAATAATTTGACTTTTACTGTTTTGTAATCTTGTATTCTTTGTCTGTGATATTATTTTCTTTCTACTTTCCTCTTTGCTTTTTTTAATGTAATTGCTTTTACAAATACATTTCCCTTTTGATCTTTATATTTGTTCAGGGGTCAAAATGCACATGCTGTAACCTTTTTACAATTTGTCGTTCTGAATGGAATTTTGGTTCTGACATCAGGTAAATCAGATATTCATTTTACACCAATTACTTATTTAGTGACAGTTCATGGTTGACGAGAGTAAACAATAGATGGCAGTATACAATATCAGAAAAACTGAAGATAAGAACATTAAGAATATAAGAAATTTATTTTAACCTATTTAAATTTCAGTGTTATTTACAAAATTCATTTGCACATATTTTCATGATTTAATCAATTTTTTCAACATATTTCTGGCTCCTTTCATTTTACTGTGAGCCCTTAGCACATAAAACTTGTTAACTGATGTGAATTTTCAAGAAACATCACATTTACACTTTTTAGATTTTTTTAATATGCAAATAAGTTTAAATTATTTGTCAGTTATGACATTTCTAATGAGAAAAAAGTAAAAGTTGTAGTTATCAAAGTAATATGATAGTCAGACTTTTTTTTTACTTGCCATTTTAAAGATTTTTAAGTTTGATTTAGCAGTTCATGAAAATAATGTCTCAGAACTAGGAAGGACTGAATATTCATGTGGTTTCTTATCCTGTATACAACCAGGCATTTTTGTGTTTTGTAACTGATGTCAACATTCATAAGCTCATAATTTATAAACATATTTAAAATGTTAAATAAAAACACTATAATGTAACACGTGGCAATTGTTTTCCAAATTCTAACTATAAATATAAAACAACCAAATAATGATAAACAAACTTAGTATGAGGGTAAAGTCGATGTAGAATGACGATAAAGTGAAGAAAACAATGATAATCGTAACATTTAACTCAACCGATAGAATTTTTAAAAATTTCAGTATTAAATAGTTCTCAGTTATCATGTAATATTTATCCATTTGTGAGCATAAATGGAACATGAATATTAATAGTATTCAATTACTCTATAATTTCAGTTGACAAACGTATCTTCTCCATAACTATCATCAAACTATCTAGATACAGTGGTACCTCAGTTTTCGAACGACTCCCTTTTCGAACAATTTTGTTTTCGAATATATTGTTTAAGAAAAAAATGTCTCGATTATCAAACATAAACTTGGGACCCGAACCAAGTTGTCGTGGCCCCAAATAACCCGACTGATGACCCGAACGACCATTTTCGGCCCACGTCCAGCTTTCCCGAAACATTTTATCCGCACCTGTCCCTCAGTTCACATCCCCGCTAAAATCTTCTGTGAACGTTCTTGTTTTTTGTTGTTGTTTTTTTAAATACTCTGATTAAACATATCACCATGTGGTCAAAGAAGGATAATAAAAGCATCAAATCAAAAAGAAAAGTACTTAGAGCCACAATAGAGGAGAGAAAAGATTTCATAGCGAAGTATGAAAGTGGTTTTCGGGTGTCTGACCTTGCTACACAGTTTGATATGGCGAAGTTTACAGTTGCACCATACCGAGAAATAAAGAGGTCATCAAAGGAGCTAAAGTTGAAAAAGGAGTGACAAAGCTTACGAAACAAAGATCACAAATAATGGAAAAGGTAGAAAAACTGTTGTTGATTTGGTTAAACGAAAAACAGTTAGCTAGTGATAGCATTTCTGAGACCATCATTTTTGAAAAGGCAAAGTAGTTGCATGCTGACTTTCTGAAAAACACTCCTGGAACTGAGTGCTGATACAAGTGATGCCTTTAAGGCTAGTAGGGGGTGGTTTGAAAAATTTAGGAAGTGAAGTGGCATACATAGTGTGGTGGTACATGGGGAGGGTGCCAGTTCTAACAAAGACGCTGCTGATAAATTTGATAGGGAATTTAAGGACTATGTAGAAACTGAGGGTTTTATTCCCCAACAAGTGTTCAACTCTGATGAGATAGGCCTCTTTTGAAAGAAAATGCCAAAGAGGACCAACATCACCAAGGAGGAAAAGTTACTGCGAGGACACAAGCCAATAAAGGAGGCTAACTCTATTGTCATATTGCAATGCAAGTGGGGTCTTAAAACTAAAGCCTTTGTTTGTGTACCATTCTGACAACCCGAGGGTTTTAAGAAAAATAATGTCCTGAAAAGTAAACTAAATGTCATGTAGAGGGCTAATAGTAAAGCATGGGTAACCAGGCAATTTTTTTATGGAGTGGGTTCATGAAGTATTTGCCCCAGGTGTAAAGAATTACCTTAAGGCCCTTATTGTGATGGACAATGCACCTGCTCATCCACCGCGCTTGGAGGATGGGTTGGTGGAGGATTGCAGTTTCATTACGGTAAAGCTCTTGTTCCCTAACACAATCTCCTATCATTCAGCCCATGGACCAGCAGATCACATCGAATTTTAAGAAATTCTACACCAAAGCACTGTTTCAAAGGTGTTTTCAAGTGACCTCTGACACGGAGGTAACCCTCAGAGAGTTTTGGAAAAATCACATTAATATTCTCTATTGCTTAAGGATCATAGACAAAGCCTGGAGAGAAGTGTCTTTGAGGATTATGACCTGAGCCTGGAAGAAATTGTGGCCAGACTCAGTAGCAGATAGAGACTTTTATGGCTTTAAAGCTAAGCCTGTCGTTGAGGATATTGTCTCACTAGGCAAGTGTATGGGCTTGAATGTGGAGTAGTTAGTGGAAGATCACAATACTGAACTCACCACGGAAGGACTCCAAGACCTTCAGAAGGAGCAGCAAGAAAAGACAACTTAGGAAGTGTTTTCACATTAGGAGGAGGAAAGGGAGGATGTTCCAAGTTCACTAATCAAGTAAATGTGTGGAAAATGGGGAGAGTTACAAAGTTTCGATCTTTCAGATCATATGCAAGAACTGTTACTTCAAAGGTTCATCAATATTTTCAAAAGAAAACTGCTTCTATATCTATTTTTATATTTCATATTTTCTTAAAATTGAAAAGTTAGCCACTGTTTGTTTCTCACACTAATTTTGTGTCATTTATAATATTATCCTACACATAAAGAAAAATAAAGTATGTATTTACATATCAGTAAAATAATATTAATCCTACAAATCATATGCAAGATCTGTCACTTCAAATGTTTAGTGAATATAGCTTTTACAGAAACATTCATTGCCTAAAAACAGTTCTTTCATGAGAAAATTTAATTGTTTTAAGCCAATTTCTGTGGATATAAGAAGCATGCATTTTAATATCACTATGTAATATAGCACCTGGATAATTTAATTTAGAAATTAACTTACTTCCGATATAAAAACAAAATTGCACATTTTAATTTACATAAGGTCTGAATAAAACAACATATGAATCAAGATTTACATGTATTTATACTAATGTTATTCAAAAATGTTTAGAAGTGAGTAGTTTTTCGAGATTTGCGACTGTAATGTAAATCTCTTTCACGTATTAGCTCCCAAATAAAGTCTCCCGTCATGTTTTCATTGTACACTCCCTGGTAGCAGAGTTCGAAGTCCAATATATCTTGATGGAAACGCTCGCCTTGCTCCTCTGAGTATTCTCTCATGTTCTTCTTGAAATTGTCAAGATGAGCGTCAAGGATATGGATTTTAAGGGACATCCTGCACCCCATTTTGCTGTAGTTCTTCACCAGAGCCTCAACCTGTTCCACATAATTTTTGGCCTTCTGATTGCCCAAGATTCCCCAAACCACTGCGACAAAGCTGCCCCAACTCTGTTTTTCATTTCTACTGACCTTTCTGGTGAATTCTATGCACTTCAAGATCTTCTTAATTTGTGGTCCAACGAAGACACCAGCTTTGACCTTTGCGTCAGACAGCTTAGGAAAGAAGTCTCGAAGATACTTGAAGGCTGCAGACTTCTTATCAAGAGCTATGACAAATTGTTTCATGAGACCTAATTTTATGTGCACCACACTTGACATTGTGCCTCCCCACAGAGAACTTGGTCCATTTTGGCCATTGCTTCCTGTTGATGTGCGCTGCAGGGAAACTTAGTAAAGCCTCCATTGAGACCCATCAGTAATTTCACCATTTTTAAATCTCCGATGACCTCCAAGCTATACTCATCATACTTCAAGGCTTCTAGCAAAGTCTCGACGCTGTTGTTCCCCATTTAGGTGGACCAAATGAGCCAAGGAAAGAGACAGATACTTATTCCCGTTATGGAGCAGCACAGCTTTGAAGCTTTTGGATGATTTATCAATGAAGAGACGCCACTCGTTCGAGTTACAGGCAATTCCAACTGTCTCGCACAGACCGGATACATTGTGGAAGAAGCAGAGCCCATCTAGACGAGTGAAGAAGCTTAAGAAATGTTGGTGACACTTCCTCTGACCTGCGACTTGCACACTTTCATAAACACAATTATTATTCACATATATAAACAGAAGTGAATCTTAGTATATGGTGTTGTAAATAATAAATGTGTGTATATAGGAAGTTTATATGATAGGTCAACATTGTTCTCACGTAGCAAGTGTTTCCAAATAATTTTAAAATTTAATTATTTTCAAGCTCAGTATCTAATTCTGAACTCTACATCCCTGATATACTGTGTCTAGTATAGTT
Organism: Carcinoscorpius rotundicauda; assembly: GCA_011833715.1. NCBI lineage: Eukaryota > Metazoa > Arthropoda > Merostomata > Xiphosura > Limulidae > Carcinoscorpius > Carcinoscorpius rotundicauda. The sequence goes on along the minus strand of CM022397.1, from coordinate 49,292,494 downwards.
CAACTTCCTTTTATATGCTTCAAACAAATCCTTTCCTGAGTTACAATAAATACATTAACTCTGCCAGAAAGGATTATTGCGCGACGTCGCACAGAATATCATAGACTATTTTATCATTTTCTGGTTTTCCAGATCATATCTATATATCAATTACAGCCGACTAATCCTCTGATAGAACTGAAATCTCGAGCTGACATCGTTAACTTGACAAAGAGAGTATGTTTACCCACAAGATTGTATTTTAGGACAATTCCTACCTGAAGATCTAAGTATGTATTCCTATTTGGAGATCAATGTGTTTAGTTTGCATAAGCTTCTCATGAGATAAAGAACCTTGTGGTTCTATTTACGATTCTGTAAAAGTGACTGTCTTTCACATTCGGAAGTACGTAAACTACATTTTACGGATAAGTTTACGGATTTACAACGCTAAATTAAGGGGTTCGATTTCCCTAGGTGGACTCAGCAGAAAGCCTGATGTCGCTTTGTTATAAGAAACACACACACTCTTTTAAAGAGTGATAGCAATGATTTTTGTTCACTATAACATTTAATTGATGTTGATAATTGGTTTATTTCTAAACAAAACAATTTATTGACATTTGAAACAATTTTTACGATTCGGTAAAAGTCACCTAGCGTCTATTCCACGTCACTGCTTATTTATTTTTGAAGAATAAGCTCCTGGAGCCACAGCGATTTACAAGGCAGTATCCAATTAATGTTTAACAAAAATTTCCTCAATTAATGACAAAGGCTCTGCATAGTAAGGTGGATTAAGGCGTTCAACTCGTAATCGGAAGGTCGCGGGTTCGAATCTCTGTCGCACCAAATATGCTCGCCCTTTTAGCCGTAAGGGCGTTATAATGGGACGCTCAATCCCATTACTTGTTGGTGAAAGAGTAGTCCAAGAGTTGGCGGTGGGTTGTGATTACTAGCTGCCTTCTCTCTAGTCTTACACTGCTAATTTACGGACGGCTAGCACAGATAGCCCTCGTGTAGCTTTGTGCGAAATTCAAAAACAAAAACTCAAACAAATTTAATGATAAACATGGATAACATGTGCAATGACTGGCAGAACAAACCATCGAAAACCTGATGAAGTTTGTTTGTTTTGACTTCTGTACCCTATATGGCGAAGTAGCCGTCAATGGTTTAATATCTGTAATTCCAGATTTGTAATCAAGTTCAAATTACTTTAAAGGTACCAAATATCGGATTTCTATCTTTTGGTGGTGAGGTCGCAGATACTTGATTATTTAGCCTTGCACTTAACAACAAACAAACAAGTTCTTTGATAACAAACGTGGCCATTGTAGCGGAGAATTGTCTTTGGTTTAAAAAGTTTTTAAAACACATTTTCACTTTTAAAACTCGAAATTCAAGACAATTTTCCTAATTGAAACATTTTGTGTAAATGTAATTCACAATATATATTTAATTTTTAAAAAATCAACAGTTGGTTCTTTTCCTCGGAGCCAGGTATCGAAGAAACCACAACATTTATTGAAGTGAGATAACGATATGACACTGTGGTCTTTACCCTAACACAACTTAGAATTAAACATTCTTATTGCTTTATTAAAGTTTTATTTTCTGGATAAAAGTATTAGACAGTTAAACAGATACCGAAAAGAAGGAAATTACAACAAATTCATTTTATTATATTATAGGTAATATATAAATGTTGGTCCGCATCAGCTGTTAAGTGATCCGTCTAAGCTGTAATTATAAACATTAAAATAATTAAATTCAAACGTGAATTCACTCAGAACAAAAACAAATGCATTGCATCATATATCTGTCAAAATAATTATTACTAAATATGGGAGGAAATAAGAAAATACTGACCAATTTTAAAAAATAAACGATATAATTTATTCTTTAACATTTCGACCATATAAGAGTACGCACCTTAGTTTGGTAGCCATAAAAATGAAAAGTTTAAAATTACTTCTTATATGACACTGTTTTATGTGTCATATATTATGTTGGATTAAACAAAATGTATATTTATTTCAGATATTTGTGTTTCATTACATTAGTTTGTTTAGATTTGATACATGTGTTCAAAATTTCTACAGTGATGTATGTCATTCCTTAATGCAAAGTGTTGCTAAATATACTTATATATACATATGTATAGTTCTAAGTGTATGTTTCTTTGGTGTACATCAAACATATAAAATTAATTGTTTCAGAATTGCTATCCCAAAGTGTAATGTACTTCACTGTAGTGAAGCCTTATAACGACAGTTATAAGTCATAGTATTTTAACTGCAGAGTACTTCATCAGACAATATAAGGTTTGTTTGTTTGTTTTTAATTTCATGCAAAGCTACTCGAGGGATATCTGCGTTAGCCATCCCTAATTTAGCAGCGTGAGACCAGACGAAAGGTAGCTAGTCATTAACCCCCCAACTGTTGGGCTACTCTTTTACCAACAAATAGTGGAATTGATTGAAACATTATAAAGCCCCCACGGCTGAAAGGACGATCATGTTTGGTGCAGCCGAAATTCGAAACCGCGACCCTCAAATTACGAGTCAAACGCCTTAACACACTTGGCCATGCCGGACTATAACTATGTGAAAAATATAGGTTTTAATAAGTGTTTTGTTATCTTCATTTTAGAAATAGCATGTTAAAACTAAGATCTAAAGTAAAAATCTTAAAACATATCGCCAGATAATTTCATAACATTAAAAATCTGGAAGATAAAAGTATAATTTTATTATACTGAGAAAATATAATAAATTTGAAAAAACATCAAATATATTAATTAATGAAAATCTTCATAATATGATTTGAACGTTTGATATACTTCACTTAAACTGAAGTTCATGATATGTAAGTTGTTACTATAAGCTCTAATCGTTGGTAATTCGCATTCGGTTATTTGAAAGTATAACCCTTTTTGATGTTATTATAAATAATAATGTTTATATACTTTTGGGCACAAAAGATGTCCTAGTTCAGTGGTAGATATTTAGTTTGTTTCTGAAATATTAGTACATATTAACTTTATTAACTTACGTCTTCAGATACATTTGTTAATCATTCCAATGAGTATATGAATATATTCTGAATCCTCCCAAGCTGCTTAAATATTGTCAGCGATACATATTTTGAATTGCTGCAAAAATAGATAAATAAGATATAATGTTATGAAATGTTTTATAAGAAGAAAAAGCTTTTATAATTGTAAATTGTATTTGTCTAAAGCCTTAAAGTAAATTTTATATACGGTAGATTTTTTCTCACATAACTCATTCTTCAGTAGTTTACTGCAACTTCAAGCATTTGATTCATTTCACACATAAGTTAGTTGAATTATGAATGCATAAAAATGGAGTCCTGCAGAACATATTTCAAGAGTTTTTAATATTATAATTTTATACTGTTGTATCTACATTTAATAAAATTAATAGTTATATTGTAATATCACAGTTCTACTTTTTTGTGCCTAGGCTTAATCGAATTATAGTAATATTGTAATATCAAAGTTTCCTACCATTATATCTATCTTTAACGAAATTAATAGATCCCTTCCAATACCATATTTCTATAATTTTACAAATGTCATTAATAAAATTAAGTATGATTAGATAAATAATTAAGCTTAAATATAACTTTTCGAAACTGATTTTCAAAAATCTGAAAAACAACAGTGACTGTAAAATTGTAAGGTATGAGTGGTTCCATTTTACACGTATTACAGAGAAGTCTTAATGAAAACAAAAATTTAAAGGACTTTTGTATTTGCAAAATACAATAATTATTATAAAATACAATTCCAACAGAATTAAAACTGAGCTGTGTTGGATGAAGTATCGAGTTTATATTCTAAAAACAGGATGGTTTAAAATAGAAAAGACTGAGTCCGTATTTAGGGTTGAAATAAAACGTAACTTTTCGAGTGACACAAGTCTTAAATTTTATTCTGAAGGTGATGTAGTTACCACAAAAAAAATATTTTTCTTTCGTACTCCAAAATAACTGGTAAGTTTATATAACAATGAGATAATAACACACTTGACAAATAAAAAAATGAGGTCTCAGAGCTCTACAAATATGTTTCCAACTTAACTTTTTCGTACAACATATTAAAATAAATTTTAATTACGCAAGTAGACATTAAACCATAATTTCATAATATTTTATCATCACCTTTATTTTCGCTGCTTTTCCTTTATCACAGATTTCATTACAAAATTTGTCCAATTTATCTGTAGAAACTAATTTTTTTTACAAAGTTGAACTGCATCTGGAAGCTCAAGATGAAAAACACTTTCTGTTGCATCAACGTTTATATCACATTCTGCATCTTTTGTGACATTTAACAGAAAACGTAAATTCATAATTTCAGAACGATATAATTGTTCTAAATTTTATTATAGCAATTTTAAATTATGCTTTTCTTCTGGTTCTTTAAACCAAATTTTAGACAATTTATGAACACTTTTCACGATGTTGAAGTGCAGAAATATCGTCAAATACTTTCTTACCATATTTGAATACTGTCGTTATAAAGTTTCATTCTCAACATTTATTTTTATTGCGTCAAATTTGCCCTCAGTATGAATGAAATTTTAAGTGCCATTTGTATATCAAGAAGTCTTCACACTGAAGAGAATATCTATCAATCACAAAATAAAACATAGTTTCCAAAAATCATAATGAATAAAGAAAAATAGTACGTGATAACACTCCAAATACTTACCCAAGATGCCTTTCTATCAAATACTTTTCTCTCGCACTCTTTCATCTCTTTCATTTTCTCAGGCTTTTTTTATATGTCTCTGCATAAAAATACGTGTTTGATTTACTTCAGAAGGATATATTCGTCGTGTTACATACAAGGTTACGTGAAAAATACTTTATTTAATACGAGAAGGAAGAAGTTATACTCTTTTTCCCCCAGTTATAGATCTTAACATTTAGACGTAAATAGAAGTGTACTACTTTAATAAAATTATTCCAGAAGTCCAGTTAAAATAATTTGATACTCGAAATTTAGGAGTCATTGGAAATTGTGACGTCATTAAGGAGACAATTTTTATATTTTCATATGTGTCGTAGAAGTTTACTTCAATAATATTTTATTTCAGTTTATTTCAGAAACCCCTTTTTATACCATTTATTGAATATTTTTCAATAGTTTAAATTAATTTCTAGTTAACATACATTTGATAGCATAGTTAGTAGCATATCCACCAACCATTGCAAGTCTCTTTCATACATTGGGCGAACTGTGTTTGCTACAAACCAATAACCGAGTGATCTTCCTAAATCATGAGACTTCCATTCATATAACAATATCACGTGACTCAAACCTGTTCTTTTACACTTTCGTTCCTTGTAGAAGCTTCACTCTGTTAGAGCACGTTATACATATTACATCTTTAATATGTCTCCGTGAAATTACTAACATTATATCAATTGTTTGTTTGTTTGTTTTGGAATTTCGCATAAATTCGAGCTACTCGAGGGCTATCTGTGCTAACCCTCCCTAATTTTGCAGTGTAAGACTAGAGGGAAGGCAGCTAATCATCACCACCCACCGCCGACTCTTGAGCTACTCTTTTACCAACGTTTGGGGGATTAATCGCCACATAATAACCCCCATGGCTGGGAGGGCAAGCATGTTTAGCACGACGCGGGCGCGGACCCTCGGATTACGAGACGCACGCCTTACGCGCTCGGCCATGCCAGGCCTTATATATATATACAGTTTTGTTCTTTTGAGAACCGTATGAGTATTCTTATGTGTCCTATAAACACTCTTTATGTTTAATGCAGTTCAAGTTTTGGAATAACAGGTTCTCTGTTTGACGTTATAAATCCTTCTTTTCTTGTTATTCCTGAAGCAGATATTTTAACATTAAATGCAAGTTATTTTGCATATAAAATTCTCAATAAGTGGGTTTCTCGACATCACTGAAATTTAAATCAGCATTATTGTGCTAGTGGTAAAAATGGAAAACAAATTTTCTGAGTTCAGCTGCAGAATTAATCTACTTTTAATTTGTTTTCAGTTTATTCTTTAACCTAACCAAATGTACCCTGATATTAAGTTCACAGTTGAATTTTGACAACTTTGGACCTCTTTTCCTTTCTACCTGTTACTGTTGAAAGAAAATATAACAATAATCTAGTTGAATGCATTCAAATTATCAAAGCGATGTCACACCACCAAGATTTCTGAAAAATTAAAAAAATGATTAAATTTGGAAAAGAATCACAAATAAATTTAAAAATTCACTTTACCACTATTTCTAAAACATTGTTTTGACAAACATACATGCAGATCTGTGTTTCAAATTTATTGTAAAAATTCAACAAAGTATTTATCATGATGAATATAGCTGATAGTTTTGTACACATCTTTAATGACTCTAGTAGCCTCTTAAAGGTTAACATTACTGACGGAAAAAATATCAACAAGGCAAAAAGTAAAATTTCTTTTGTTAAAATAAAAGAAACCAAACATTTATAGGTGTACCTGTTGCATCTGATTTTTTGTCTTTAATTTCTGTTTATCATGTAATCTGCTGTAACAACTGACAGTTTATGATAACTCAATAAGAAACCTTCGTATACTAACTGATTAAATATTTTCATTGGTGAAGTGTCGAGACTTGATTTGGAACGAGAAGCTTCCAGCGTAAAATAGTTGGACTGTATATATAAAACAAAAATACAAACGTTCATCGACATTCTCGTAAAAGTAACTGTTTCTAAAAGTGTGAACAATAAATCATAAAAACAATGGATTGATTATAAATTATGTAGCATAAAAACTATGATACGAATAACATTATCGAACGATGAAAGGTATGATATTAATAGATGTATATAGATTGATGAAAACTATGATATTAATAGCATTATCGATTGATAAAAACTATGATATTGATAGCATTATCGAGTGATAAAAACTATGATATTAATAACATTATAAAGTGAAGAAGTCATACTCGTGGATCATTCATGACAGTTTCTACAACCGCTGGTAACTTGACACAAATATTTTTAAACTGTTTGTCATTTGTATATGTTCCTCGAATTGACGTCTTATTTTGTCAGAACAAATCTATAGTGAGCTATATCCTATAACCACCGCAAAGGTTCAAACCCCGAATGTTAGCTTTGTAAGTCCGTAAATTTTCCGCTGTTTGACAAGATGACTGCACTGGCTCGTGTCATTGTAAAATTGTGATGGCTTCGTTAACATTTTCGAAACAATTAATTATAAATGACGGTGTTGTCAAAGAGTTTCAATTTTATCGTAGAAAAATATATTTAGTTATGAAATGTATAGTACTAGTGTTGAAAATAGTCCATTACTGCCAAAGAAAGCGGACTTTTTAGTCACATTATAAAGAGAGATAAAGTCTTTACTGATCATCCTGAGATAGCTATGGTGAGACCTTGACCTCATCTGTTACCAAGCGAGAAGTCTATAGTTTTCACATTCTTTGCTTAAGACTTCTGTGTAACATATATTCCACTCTTCACATAGAATTTCTTTTCCACAAAAGACCCTAAATCAGAATTGTTACTCAAAATATTTATCCAGTCATTTGAATTAATCAAATAAAGTACATTTCAAAGAAGATTTAACCAACATTACCTCAGGTCGATCTGAAGGTTATTTTTGAATCTCTCTTAAAATCTGGGTTTCGATTTCCAGTAGTATACGAGTGCAGATAATCTATAATCTAGCTTTGCGCTATCTTAAAATCACAGATAATGAATTTTAGTTAATACCAATAAAAACAGTAGGAAGAATCAAGAATGAACTTTAAAGAATACCAATAAAAACGGTTGGAACAGTCAAGAATAAACTTCAAAGAATACCAATAAAAACGGTAGAAAGAATCAAGAACGAACTTTAAAGAATACCAATAAACCTGCAGAAAAAATCAAGAATGAACATTGGAATACTTACTACTGAAATTCTGTTTCTGAAAAAGGAAACATTGATAACTCAACAAATGTACTCTTTTCTCAATAACAAACAATTTTCAAATGATTTGAAATTCTTTTAATTTGAGATTATTATTTGTATTTATTGTTGTAATAATCTTTGTTCCAATCAGTATAGATCAGTGACAGTGAAATTCTTGATTGTGCAAAATGTTTACTGAACTTACTTTTACCATTATGAGAAAACCAAAGTTGAATAACAAAGACGAAGATGATTGAAAAAACATTTTAATTACAAGATTCCTTCTTCAGCGCAATCTGAAAATCGTGTTACAAATATGATTATTACTAAATTTATAACATAATGACATCGTTATTAGTTTACTTAAAGCGGTAAATTGAGGGACAAAACATTGATTATATATATATATATGTCTATACATTACATAATAGTTGAGTTTAGTATAATAATTTAGAACAAAAATGATTCCTGTAGCCTATATTGCATTTCTTAAAAACAAATGAGAGCCTCGGTACAAGAACAAATATTTAGGATTCAAACGAAAAATCACTTTTATGCTGCTGGTGGTACTATGGATTACCTTCCAAAGTTAGGTTTGAAAAAAACTGGTTTATGAAATGGACAGCCTCCTCTTCAGATTGTAACCCCATATAGAACCTATACAGTATCACGAACCGTGCGATTTGTGCTTGTGGAAGAAATTTCTATCAAATAATGATCTCTGAAATGTTGTACTATCATCTGTAAGAAATGTTAAAGAGTGTGTTTTTTTATTTGAGAACCCGCGAGCCTCAGATTACGAGTCGCACGCCTTAACACGCTTGACCATGCCAGACCTTACGTGTGTGTGTTTTTTATGTATTTTATGTGTTTCTTATGGCAAAGCCACATCAGTCTATCTGCTGAGTCCACCGAGAGGAATCGAACATCTGATTTTAGCGTTGTAAGTCCGGAAACATACCGCTGTACCAGCGGGGAACAATGCTAGAGCATTCAAAAGTGACCATTCTGTCGATGATAGGTTCATCAAAGCCACGACAAAATTTGTGGCTATACAAATAAATTAATTAATTAGTTTCTTCTGATCATTGTGCATTAAGTGGCTTCTTGGTTTAATTTGGTTACAAAAGATTAGTTTTTCAGTTAAATTTAATGCTACATTTAACGACAACTATTTCTGGACTTTACACTCACATGTCACAAACTTGCTTAATAATTTGTCAATGTTTATTTCATGATATTATACCAAACCTCGCATAACTTTAATGATAATTGTACAAGTTGTGTAAAATAATATGATATTTAATCTTTATAAATTACATTTATATCACAAATATACTTTTTGAGACATTCGTAAAAACAACTTTGCGTAATAATTTGTCACGCCCAGTAATGAACTATAATTACACCTTTCTCTTTGTGTTTTTATTGGTAGCATTTGGTGAATACATTTTATATTTCTATTGTTTGTTTAAAACGAAGATAAAGTCTTTCTTTTCTTTTTTTACGTAATAATGTTGTTGTCATCCAAAAATGTGCCCCTTGTACTATTTACTTTCACAGTTTCAACAAATGTAAAAGATAAATTATAAATCATTTGAAAATATGAATCAACATTAAATTAATCATTTACAAAATAGTTCCAGTTAACAAAACTTAAACTAGAGTGTCAGCATTAATAAGTCTTTTTAAATTGTTATAAATGTAGCGGATTTGATAAGTCAGTAAAAGATAAATATAATGCATAGTGATTACAAACATCATAAGGGATTAAATCCAGAACTACACTGCAATAATTTGTAAAAATATTATCGAATGTTGATACTGCAGTCCCAATACATCTGGTAGGTTGGTTAATATAAGAGAGCGCTTTAATCAGAGACATTAAATTATTTAATTTAGATACATGACTTCTTTCAGTTGTAGTTGAGATGCAGTGAAAAAATACATCCAAAAAATACACAGAACAATTTAAATTAATATTATCATTAAGCGAAACCAACATATCTGTAGATCTACTCCACTTTCCAATATCGTAACAATACAGTTTGTAATAATAATTAACTTAAAAATAAACTTACACATCAATCAACAACTAGTATATACAACAGTTCCACCATCGTACCAAGTATCTACATAATACCTATAATATTGGGCCCCGCACGGCTAGGTGGTTAAGGCACTCGGCTCATTATCTGAGAATTTCGGGTTCGAATCCCTGTTATACCTGAACATATTCACCCTTTCATTCACGGAGGCGTTATAATTTACAATCAGTTCCAGTATTCGTTAGTAAAAGAGTAGCCCAAGAGATGGCGGTGGGTGGTGATGACTCGCTGCATTTCCTCTAGTGTTACACTCCTGAATTAGCCTGACAAAGGAACCTGACCATCACCGAAGAAGGTCAAAACGTTGTTCACTCCTCTTCGTAAAATATTTTCTCAACCGAAACGAACCTTTTTACATGTGCATTTCTCTACAAGTGGGTTTTCTCGACATCACTGAAGAATTATATGTTATAAAGGGATGTTCTACGGACAAGATAGATTTGTTGCCCCCCAGTGGCCCAGCAGTATGTCTGCGGACTTACACGCTAAAATCCGGTTTTCGATACCCGTGGTGGGTAGAGCATAGATAGCCCATTGTGTAGCTTTGTGCTTAATTCTAAACAACAATAGATTTGTTTGTTTGGAATTTCACACAAAGCTACTCGAGGGATATCTGCGCTAGCCGTCCCTAATTTAGCAGTGTAAGACCAGAGGGAAGGCAGCTAGTCATCACCACCCAATCAACAACCACCGTCAACTCTTGGGCTATTCTTTTATCAACAAATTGAACGTCATATCATAACGCCCCCATGACTGAAAAGGCGAGTAAGTTGTGGTGCGTCCGGGATTCGAACGCGCGACTCTACGATTACGAGTCGAACGCCTAAACACGCTTGCAAATGCCGAACGCAGGAGTAACGGTGAAACAAAAGTATTAAATAAGTTAAATCTAAATTTAACTTATAAAACAGTAAATTTTTATTTCTTTTTAAGTGCAATGAAATTACTAAAATATTCTCATTTACTTTATTTCAGGTACAGTCACTGCCTAACTGGAGATATGTTTTTTATGTTAGTCTTACACTAGTCACTGTTTATTGTAAGAGAAAAGTTAAATATATATCGTTAATGTTTCTCTTTAGAACTGTCTCCTTACCTTAAGTTACTGTGAATTAACAAACGCATTGCTTGTGTGAACGTGCTTTGTAGTCACTATAATAAAAAACATACACTGGGCAGGTGAAGTGAAGAAAAAATTCTATAACTACCATTCAGTTTTTTACATTGTATAACATAACAGTAGAGAGTACAATAAATAAACAATTTATTGATATTGTCAATTAAATTTATCTTTAAAAGCAACAAAATAAAGTAACACATGTTCCTGACGTCACTGTAATATCTCTTCTTTTTTTTCTTCCTGTTAAGAGAAAAATACAGGGTGATCGCTAGAAAAGCGGAAAATTTGAGAGTCAGATGAGATCATGAATAAAATGCATGCTTACTCATTTCTATTTTGATTTCTTTACATCATGAATTTTAATAATTTTGAGCATCTATGAGTGTAATATAACATATGCCTTTAAAAAACTTTGTAAAAGTTATTCTTTGTAAAAATAAATAGCTTTTTGACAAATTTTCCGCTTTTCCAGCGACCACTCTGTACTAACAAATTGGTTTGTTTGAATTGCGTGCAAAGCTACACGAGGGATCTGCGATAGTCGGCTCTTATTTAGTGGGGTAAGAATTAGAGGGAAGGCAGCTTGTCATCACCACCCATCGCTAACTCTTGGGCCACACTTTTACCAACGAATAGTGGAATTGACCGTCATATTATAACGCCCACACAGCTGAAAGAGCCTGCATGTCTGGTGTAACTGGAAATCAAACGCCCGACTCTCAGATTACCAGTCGAACGCCTTAACCAGCTAGCCGTGCTTGGCCTTCAACTAAGCACCTTTGAAGTAAGCCACATACATAAATGACCAAAACTTTAAGTACTTTCTTTAATTCACAGATAAATACAAGAAGCAACTGATTAATTTTAACAACACTAATCATCAGTATAACATTCATATATTTTCTTCTCGTAAATTTAAAACAGGAAGTGAGATAATCTATTAACATGACAATATTCTGAAGCCTAGATGGTAGAATATAAGATTTTTGTTTGATGGATTGGTATTTTTCAATTGGAAAGATGTAAAACACTGACTAGAGATACCAAAGTACAAATGTAGTTATCTCTAATTTAGAACTATTAATCACCAGCACATTTTACAAAGGTTACCAGTTTGATTTACCTTCACAGTTTTAACGCTTTTAAAGTTAAAAAAGGATCTAACGTTTTATCTTGCAAACTGTGGCTGGAATGTTGGATCAATTGGTGGGCAAACCAATACTTCCTGCCATGCATTAATTATTTCACAATATCATATCTGTACCACTAAGATCGATTGTAACTCACTCACTATCTTGATTTGGATAAATGTAGTTAATACTGAACATAAACACATAACGGAAAGAAGTATCAAAAATACCTTTTTTTTTTATTGCGACGCATAATCAGCTATCTGTAGTGTACCCAACTAGGATGTGAAAACGCGATACTTTGGGTTATAAGTTTATTTTGAATTTTGCGGAAAATCAGAAGATGGATTTTGGGTTAAGCCTTCTCTAATTTCAAATTCATAAACTAAAAAAAGTTACCTTCCACCACCACGCTGACTATTCCAATTGAATAACAAGAATATGCTGTTACCGTTATAACACACCTCACCAACGACCCTTTGCGAGTCGCGATTTATTACTGATTACTTACTTTTGCGGTAAGTGGACCCAAAAAATAGAACCTTGGATTTACAGCTCAACACGTTAGTCACAGACCCACGCATGATTCCCAGCCTTATTTTTTAGACTTGTCGCCGAAATACCAGGATGATAAAAATTGTATTATTATATTATTCAATGTTTAATATTTTCATTTTGACTGCTACATTTTGACAACATTTTTAAACTAAACATTTCTGTCCACATTTCTGTATTAAATATTTTTAAAAATCTATTTTGACATAACATTTTTAAGACATAGGCCCTGTATGTGGAAGGAAAATTCGTGCAAAGTATATAAAGATTTGAATATAAAGAAGATTCAATAATTCCATAATTACACACATAAACATTTGTGGGTGAAATATGAACGATTTTTTCATAGGATTGAATTATTTTATCGCTCTAAAACAGTTAATGGGTAAACGTGCATATCTGTTTTATATGTGTGAGAAAGCATAACCACTGTTATTAAATGATGTTCATAGATTTTCAAAGGTCATATTTCAAGGAAAATCAGTTTCAGCTGACCGATATTGATTGTGCAGACTTATTAATTCCATAAGGTTTCATAAAATATCATAAATATTTTCAGAAAATATTAAAACGTATAATCGTCACACTAACTATTGTAAATCCTATTCGATAAGGCATGGTTATACAAGTGTGTAAATGAACTGCTGGGATAAGGTGGCTAACCCGTCTATCCGAATTAGTTCAAGTTCATCAGTGCAACTGACAGTGACACGTGTTATCGAGCATCTTCCAAGAGTATCTTATACACAATCAGTCGAACCATTCATTTAATACCCTCTTTTTACAGGAAAATGTTATTCAGTGAAGCAAGATGTATCCTCGTATTATCACTTAGTGAAACTTAGTTCTAACTATTGGCACGTGCTTATGTTGTATAGCATTCCTTGTACCATATAGATAAAGCGCACTCCCTTCTTAAGTTTGGGTAATGGATGCTCTACAAGAGAAGTCAAAGTGTGTAGTAGATGGCATTGAGTAGCCATCACAGTTTTAGCCTATCAGCTAAAAAATTACGAATTGCTTTGTAGAGATACATGCGAATTCCGAAACAAATACATCTATAATATCAATACTATAAAACAATGCGATAATTACTGCCCTGACCAATATTCTATAAGTAATAAAAGAGTTTTCTCTACATGGATTTAAAGTGGAATATAGTTCCATCCATTTTCAAGTACATTCACATACCTCGTCGTCTGTGTTCGAGGTGTTTCTCTTTGTGACCAATATGAGTTCATCAAACCACACACCAGGTTATTTAGTATAAAACACAACCTTATAAATCTATTAAACTCCTATTGATATATTTTCATACTCGTTATTACTGCCTTTGTTAACTCTCAGTACTAAATAATAAATTTTAGTCTATTTTGTATTTGGTTTGCGAGACTTTATTTCGATTTTTTAGCTGGTTTCATTTGTTTTTGAATTTCGCGCAAAGCTATAGGAGGACTTGCAGTGGAAGACTAGAGGGTAGTCAGCTAGTCATCACCACCAACTCTGATTCTACTCTTTTACCGACGAATAGTGGGGTTGACCGAACTTTATAACGCCCCCATGGCTGATAAGGTGAGCATGTTTGGTGCGACAGAGATGCGAACCCGCGACCTTTAGATTACGAGTCGCACGACTTCATCTGTCTAGCCATGCTGGGCCTACAAACGGTGAAGGGTGTTATGGATGTGAATAAAAATATCTTATTTTCACACAAGGAAATAGTTTACAACCACTTATTTAAGTAGTTCATATAAAGATAAGAGTAAGATAACTTTAATAATTGTCACTGTGTTTTCTTTCTCACTTTTTGTTGCTATCTTTTTTAAATAATTAAGATATGATTATTCTAATGTTCTGTATTTATAAAATTTTTGTACATAAGAATCAGAAAGTAAATGAATGTTTACAGTTATGTTGCATAATTTTCCCAAGGTAGAAAAATCTAATAATAGACGTTTTAAAGACATTTATATTTCTATGGATTGAAATGTGAACAGTTTTATTAAATAACATGTACGAGAAAAGGTAGCTTAGTTTTCAGCAGAAGACCGACATCATCAGTATTTATTTTCATGGTCAATGTTAAACTGGTGACACAACGTGCGTATGCAAAAGAAGAGTTTTATGTTTTACATTGAGTTTAAGCTGTACATACTGTATAGTTTACTTCTACACGTTGTATCAAATTTAAGGTTTTATTTTCTTTCTGAACTTAAATGCAAGCATTATTTATAAAGCTAAAATTTGTTCGTTTCAATCTTTACATATATACATCTACTCCCTTACACCATTATTACGAATAAACATTCAACATTCCAGTCTATGTTTTTCGCGTTAACAAGTCAGGAATGACATTTCAGGCTTCATTCTTTGGTCGCAATTGCTTTACCTGCGTGCCAAATTTTTTGCGAGTTGTACACGGTATACAACACACTTGAATTCAATTGTCAGAGGCGTCTGTACTCTATCTGGCGAATTAGCCGTCAATAGTTTAATATCTGTCATTTCAGATTTGTAATCAAGTTCAAATTACTTTAAAGATACCAAATATCAGATTTCTATACTTTAGGTGGTGAGGTCGCAGATACTTCATTATTTAGCCTTGCACTTAACAACAAACAAACAAGTTCTTTAATAACAAACGTGACCATTATAGCGAAGATTTGTTTTTGGTTTTAAAAAGTTTCTAAAACACATTTTAACTTTTAAAACTCGAAATTCAAGACAGTTTTTCTTATTGAAACATTTTGTGTAAATGTAATTCACAATATATATTTAATTTTTAAAAAATCAACAGTGGGTTCTTTTCTTCGGAACCAGGTACCGAATAAACCACAACAGATATTTAATTGAGATAACAATAGGATACTGTGGTCTTTACTCTGACACAACATAAATTCAACACTTTTATTGCTTTAGCAAAGTTTTATTTTTTGGATAAAAGTATGAGAAAGTTAAAAAAATAACGAAAAGAAGGAAATCACAACAGATACAGATAATTACATTATAGGTAATACGTAAATGTTGGTCCGCATCAGCTGTTAAGTAATCCGTCTATGCTGCAATTATAAACATTAAAGTAATAAATTCTAACGTGAATTCACTCAGAACAAAAACAAATGCATTTCATTAAATATATCAGTCAAAATAATTAATACTAAATATCGGAGAAAATAACATAATACTTACCAATTTTAAAAAAAAAATGTAACGATATAATTTTTTAAACATTTCCACTATATAAGCATATGTATCTTAGTTTGATTGTCATAAATTGAAAAGTTCAAAATTGTTTCTTATATAAGACTGTTTTCGTTGTTGAATTAAACATAATGTATATTTATTTCAGATATTTATGTTTAATTATTTTAGTTGGTTCAAATTTGATACATGTGTTTAAAATTTCTCCAGTGATGTATTTCATTATTTAATGCAAAGTGTTGCTTTTTATATGCTACATATATAAAGTAAATTTCATTCTTCAGTAGTTTACTGCCACTTCAAGCATTTGGTTTCATTTCACACATAAGTCAGTGGAATTATGAATGCATAGAAATGGAGTTCTGCAAAGCATATTTCAAGAGTTTTTAATATTATAGTTCTGTACTGTTGTATCTACATTTAAAGAAAGTTTATAGGGATAAATACAATATATGTTTCTTTAGTGTACATCAAACATATAAAATTGATTGTTTCAGAATTACTATCCAGAAGTGTAGTGTACCTGAAGCCTCATAACGAGAGTTAACTACGTAATTTAATTATAGTATTTTAACTGTAGAGTACTTCATCAGACGATGTAAGGTCTGTTTGTTTGTTTATTTAAATTTCGCGCAAAGCTACTCGAGGGATATCTGCGCTAGCAGTCCCGCATTCACTGTCGTAAGACGAGAGGGAAGGCAGCTGGTCATTACCACTCACTTCCAACTCTTGGGCTTCTCTATTACGAACAAATAGTGGGATTGATCATCACATCCCCACAGTTGATAGGGCAAACATATTTGGTGTGACCGCGATTCGAACCTGCCACCCTCGGATTACTAATAAAACGCCTTAACACACTTGGCCATGCCGTACCATAACCATGTAACGAAATGTAGGTTTTAAGTGTTTTGTTATATTCGTTTTAGATATAGCATGTTTAAACTAAAATCTAAAGTAAAAATCTTTAAATATAGCCATGTAATTTCACAACAATAAAAATTCTGGAAAATAAAAATATAATTTTATTATTAACTTTCCATACCACGAAAATATAATAAGTATGAAAACAACATTAAACAGGTTAATTGATAAAAATCTTCATAATATTCTTTTGAACGCCTGATATACTTTATTAAAAATGAAGTTCATTATATGTGGATAGTTACAAAAAGCTCCAACCGCTCGTTATGCAACGCCTTAGGTTATTTGAAATTATGATGTTATTATAAATAATAATGTTTATGTACTTTTCAGCACAAAAGATGTCGTAGTTCAGTGGCATTTGTTTAGTGTTTTCTAAAATATTGGTACATATTAACCGCATTAACTTACGTCTTCAGATACATTGCTTAATCATTTCAACGAGTATAGATTCTGGTTCCTCTTCAGCTGTTTTAAGACTGTCAGCGATACAGTTTTTGAATTGCTGGAAAAATAGATAAACAATATTTAATATTATGAAATGTTTTATAAGAAGAAAAAGCTTTTGTAATTGTAAATTGTATTTGTCTAAAGCCTTAAAGTAAATTTTATATACGGTAGGTATATATCACATAACTGATTCTTCAGTTGTTTACTTCAACTTCAAGCATTTGGTTCATTTTACA
Organism: Carcinoscorpius rotundicauda; assembly: GCA_011833715.1. Classification (NCBI taxonomy): domain Eukaryota; kingdom Metazoa; phylum Arthropoda; class Merostomata; order Xiphosura; family Limulidae; genus Carcinoscorpius; species Carcinoscorpius rotundicauda. Next base: position 49,274,816 of record CM022397.1, on the reverse strand, counting down.
CATAAGTTAGTGGAATTATGAATGCATAAAAAGGAGTCCTGCAAAACAAATTTCAAGAGTTTTTGATATTATAGTTCTATACTGTTGTATCTACATTTAATGAAATTAATAGTTATATTGTAATGTCACAGTTCTACTTTTTTGTGCCTATGCTCAATCGAAGTTTCCTACAATTATATCTATCTTTAACTAAATTAATAATTCCCTTCAAATACCACATTTCTCCGATGTTGCAAATATCATTTTAGAAATTAATAGTTAAGTATGATTAGATAAATAATTAAGCTTAAATATAACTTTCGAAACTGATTTCACAAAATCTGAAAAACAACAGTGACTCTAAAATTGTAAGGTATGAGTGGTTCCATTTTACACGTATTACAGAGAAGTCTTAATAAAAACAAAAATTTAAACGACTTTTGGATTCATAAAATATAATAATTGTTATAAAATCCAACTCCAATAGAATTAAAACTGAGTTATAGTGGAAAGGAAGTCAAGTTTATGTTTTGAAAACATGGTGGTTTCAAAGGAATGGAACTTAAACCCGTATTTAGGGTTGAAACTATGCCTAGATTTTCGAGTTACACAAATCTCAAATTTTCTTCTGAAGGCGATGTAGTTACCACAACAACAAACATTAAACTATAATTTCATAATATTTACTCATAACCTGCATTTTTGCTTCTTGTCCTTCATCACAGAGTTCATCCCAAAATTCGTCCAATTTGTCTTCAGAAACTATACTTTTTTCACAAGTCAAAATTGCATCTGGAAGCTGGAGATGAAAAACACTTTCTGTTTCATCAACGTTAATAGCACATTCTACATTTTTGTGATATTTATCAGTTAACGTAAATTCATATCTTAAGAACGATATAATTGTTCTTAATTTTATTATAGCAGTTTTGAATTATGCTTTTCTTCTAGTTCTTTAAAACAAAATTTTAAACAATTTATGAATAATTTTCACGATGTTGAAGAACATAAATATCGTTAAATACTTTCCTAACATATTTGAATGCTGTCGTTACAAATTTTCATTCTTAACATTTATTTTTATTGCGTCAAATTAACCTCACATTTGATTTTTTGATTGTTTTTTGAATTTCGCACAAAACTACTCGAGGGTTATCTGTGATAGCCATCCCTAATTTTACAGTGTAATACAAGAGGGAGGCAACTAGTCATCACCACCTACCGCCAACTCTTGGGCTATTCTTTTACTAACAAATACTGGGATTGACCATCACATTATATCTCCTTTACGGCTGAGAATGGGCAACCATGATTAGCGCAAAGGGTATGCAAATCCACGAACCTCAGATTACGAGCCGCATGCCTTAACACGCTCGGCCATGCCGAGCTTCCCAAAATATGAATAAAATTTTTAGTACCATTCGTGTATCAAAAAGTCTTCATAATGAAGAAAATATCTCTCAATCATAAAATAAAACATTGTTTCCATAAATCGTAATGAATTAAAGAAAAATGATTAGTTATAACACTCCAAATACTTACCCAAGATGTCTTTCTACCAAATATTTTTTTATCGCACTCTTTGATCTCTTTCATTTTTTCAGGCTTTTCTTTATTCGTCTCTGCATAAACATACATATTTGATTTACTTAAGAAAAATATTTTCGTCGTGTTGCGTAAAAGGTTACGTAAAAATACTTTATTAACAGAAGGAAGAAGTTATACTATTTTCTCCCAATAATATATCTTAACATTTAGACGTAAATAGAAATGTACAGCTTTAATTAAATTGTTCCAGAAGTCCATGTATAATACAGTTACAATATTCTGTGGAAGTATTTTTAATCTGACACTCGAATCCTTGGAGCCATTGAAAATTGTGACGTCTAAAGGAGACAATTTTTATATTTTCATATGTGTCGTAGCGTTCTTGTGCACATAAAGAAGTTTACTTCAATAATATTTTATTTCAGTTTTTGTTGCTTTGTTTTTCTTATGCTAAATTACAAAAACATATAATTTATTCAAGTAATACGATTAATTATATCTTATATGGTAATAAATTTTGAAAATGAACTTACTACACATCAGTTGCAATCCAATATCTATGGTGTTGCCTTTGACCATCGCCAGGCTTACGAGAACAATAAGAGTTACAAACAAAACTTTCATGTTGACAATATTGCTGTTTTCATGAAAATGTTAGCTCAGAAAATCCTTTTTATATCATTTATTCAACATTTTTCAGCCAATAGTTTAAATTAATTTCTAGTTAACATAAATTTGATAGCACAGCTAGTAGCATATCCACCAACCATTGCAAGTCTCTTTCATACATTGGGCGAACTGTGTTTGCTACAAACCAATAACCGAGTGATCTTCCTAAATCATGAGACTTCCATTCATATAACAATATCACGTGACTCAAACCTGTTCTTTTACACTTTCGTTCCTTGTAGAAGCTTCACTCTGTTAGAGTACGTTATACATATTACAGCTTTAATATATTTTCGTGAAAGTACTAACATCTGATATACAGTTATATTAAATGGTATATATATATATGTATACAGTTTTGTTCTTTTGAAAACCGTATGAATATTCTTATGTGTTCCATAAACACTCTTCATGTTTAATACAGTTCAGGTTTTGGAGTAACCGGTTACCTGTTTGACGTTATAAATCCTTCTTTTCTTGTTATTCCAAAAGCAGATAGTTTAACATTAAATGCAAGTTATGAAACATGTATATTTATACATCTTATCTTTTGAAAGGTAAGAAAAACAACAAAGTCTGAGTTTCTATGACAGTGAAAATAACTTTAAATTAGCATTATTGTGCTTATAGTAAAAATGATGTTGTTTTGTTGTTTTGAAATAAGCACAAAACTTTGGGCTATCTGTGCTCTGCCCAGCACGGATATCGAAACCCGGTTTTTAGCGTTGTTAATCCGCAGACATACCGCTAAGCCAGAAAGCTGTAGTAAAAATGGAAAACGAATTTTCTGAGCTCAGCTGCAGAATTAATTTACTTTTAGAAACTTGCTTTCTGCATTCAAGATCGTTAACCATTAGCTCAGCATAAGTTAAAGACAAACACAGACGTCGGAACTGGGGAGTACGATCTGCCACAATAATTCAGCTGCTGAGTTTGAATTTATTTGCTCTTTTCCCCATCTCCCAAAATTTTACTGAAAACAATTTTTATTTAGTTTTCATATGAATCGGTTAATTTTATTAGTTGAAATGATAAGATAGTAGTTTTTCTTTCAAGTTCCAAACATTATGCTGTTAATAATATTTAACATTTCTATGATGTGTATTCTGAATATAATCTGAAATATTCTTGTTAAATGTTTGACTAACTATTTTCTACACAACAAACAATTCAGTTGAAAATTTGTTTGTACAATACAATACTTGTTGTTGTTGTTTGAAATTATTGATTAATATTTTAAGCGTTTTCTTGACTGTCAGAAAATGTTTCACATTTCGTGACTGTCCTGTAGTGTACGTTTACATTCCGGTATGCTTGACAAGTAAGTAACAAAATTAATGAGAACAGTTTCAAATGTGAAAAGATTATGTGTTGTTGAGTGGAGGAAGGATATTTCTTAAATTAGTAATATTTCTATATCAACATTTCAATTTGAGACGTAGCAACAGTAAGAGTTTTAAAGTTACATATATTCATACAAAGTTCTCTTTATTCGTTATTTTGATGTATCTCAAATTGTAAAGGAATTTTAACTTTTCTATTCATTTATCCAACATTCCCGTAAGTTCATATGTTGAAACTTCAAGATGACCTTTAGTTTCGCCTGAATGGAAGACATAACATGTGTAAGTTCTCCCACAAACCTTGGGTAGAAGTCCATAAACTTACCAGTGATTCATTTGGGTCACTTTACAATTAAATAAATGAGTCATTAACACTTGTGGTCCATTAAATGGAAACAATTATTTAGTCTGAGGACAAGTTCAAGGATAATTTCTCTTGAAATTTATAAATGCTGGGTGTGATATAAGCATGACTGTGAAATCCCATAACACAGTTAAAGAGTTAGTGGAAGGTGCTGTTGTGTTTTATGAAAGTTTTAATTATTTATTCAACTATATTTAACTTTCACTTGATTAAGGTGATGAAATTCGGTGGAGTATTATAAAAATGATGGGTGAGAAAGTGGGGAGCGACACAAAGGCGACACCGGAGAATTTGGCGAGGCCGGAACCCAACAAGCAGATATCAATGTCATACGACCCGATTCATGGCTGGACATTAGGGTTGCTTTTGCTGGTATCTATAGATCCAATGCCTTAGATATGGATATGGGAGGAAACGGGAAGGCCCCAAGAAAACCCACTTTCACAGGACAGGCGCCAAAAGTTTTACCTGTCCAGTGCTCAGATCTAAAAAAGAAACACAAATAAACATGAATTAACCTTATCTGAGATTATGTATTTTGTTGAGTAATTGATGTTTGTTTAAATATGTTATATGAATTAACTTACTCGTTTTTTTTACATAATTTTATGTCTTCTCTAAGTCCCATTATTTTGTGAGTTGTTGTCTGCGAGATGCCTTATAGGAGAGACGCTGGAATCGCAGAAAAAGTAAATTGTTTTGAACATCTTTGAACCGTGGTTTCTTTATGATAATATTGACTAATTTCTTCGGGTCGCATGGAGATGAAAGCATTAGGTAAAATCTGATTACAGGAAAGATCCCCTGAGGTGGTCTATACAGATATTTATTTGTCCAGTTGCCCCAGGCTAAGGAATTCCCAATAATAATAAAGACTTATGTCAAATTAGTTCATTTTATTTGGGCTTACTTGTCAGTAAGTGATGCATTCATTACTTCGCCTCGAGTGTAATGTTTCCTGGATAAGACAGGAAGTTTTGCTGCTGAGGAGAAGTATTGGAGAAGTGGAAAGTTTGCCTGAAAGTCTATCCTGATAGAACTGTTTTCATAGCAGTACATTTTGCAAGTGCCCGAAAGGAAACTGGGTTGGTTTTTCTGCTGATTCCACAGCTTTTTGAACAGTTGTGATATTGGAGTTAATGGTGAAGTTAATATGTGAATAAACTGACCAGTCCCTTATTCCTCTGACGTAGCTAAAACACTAATCACAGTATGCTGATAACATTGCGAATAAAATATTCCCACAGCTTTCGTTATTATACTACTAAATTCTAAGAAAATTTGAATGAATTAGGTCCTTGGTGCTCCATGTGAGAAGTTATTCTTGGTTCTTGGAAAACCCAAACTGTTGTGTTGTGAACATAAAGGTAATAAATAAATGAAAAATATTTCATCGACTGAGAAAGTCCATTTTACCTCTCTGTTTCCAATAATGTACAAAATGGTGAATTTCTTACATGCCGCAAGTGAAAAATTTAGGGTTTAATACATCCACCATATTCAATATTTAATTAACAATATCAGACTTTTGTGGAATATTGGTGGATGTCAGTCATCACTTTACGTCATCTGATTAGTTCACTATACTTCAATGGTAACAAAACAAAGCCATTTGTATAACTGTTCACTAACCCACAGAACTATCAGATATCTAAACAACCTATCCATGCCCTACACAACTTTCTATTTTACTTTCACTCACCTACACAAAACTATCACCCATCTACTTATCTACCAGAAATCCACACATCTGTCACCTAAATCCACAGTTGTTGGATATCTAAACATCTTTACAGTACTATACACATCTACCAACCATCTACATTACTTTCAGCACAACTATTTATATATATATATATATCAACCAATCTGCCTGTCAATACGTTTCTCGACTATCTACACACTTATCAAAGCTACCTAAACTTATTTGTTCTCTGCTTTCTACCCACCTATCAATTGTATATAAGACCTCTCAAGTATATATACAGATTGGTTATCTACATATATGTCAGATTTCTACCAGAGTCCTATATTTTGTTCCGTCCTTTCATACAGTTACCATCTTGTTTATTGTTGTCACTCACTTTGACCCCTCTCATTCCTGCTCATCCAGTTTTTCCATTTCACACACCAAAACAACGAACTAATTCACAGAAAATATTATATTAAAATAAGAAATTAAAACTACTTTATATACGCTTATATATAGTGAAGGTTCTGTATTAATTTTATAAGGAACGTATAGAGAAGTTTTTATCCATAAGTGGAATGACACAATTTGTGAACGTCACCAAATGGCTGGAACACATTTACATTTTGTGCAATATATCTTAGCGTACAAGAAGAAAACACCAAACATTGTCAAAATATATTTTTGATACAGTATGTTCTACGAAGAATGTACAACGTAGAGTGATTTACTTGTTTGCAAAATCTAAATCATTTAAGCATGACATAATCAGTGCATTTCATTGATATATATTCAATATAACTCGCTTCAACCTTTGTATAGCTGTTGTGTGTTCTTGTTAAGTTTCAAAAATTTCAGTATACTAGTATCTTTCTCACAGTTCCCCGCTGGTACAGCGTTAAGTCTACAGATTTACTCTCTGCGTTAGCCGTCCCTAATTTAGCAGTGAAAGACAAGAAAGAAGGCAGCTGATAATCATCACCCACTGCCAACTGTTAGGCTACTCTTTCACCAACAAATAGTGAGATTGACTGTACATTTTAACGCCCTCAAGGCTGAAAGAGCGATCATGTTTGGTGTGACGTGGATCCGAACCCGCGACCCTCAGGTTACGTGTCGAGTGATTTAATCACCTGTCCATACGTATCTTAAGTGACAATGTTATATTACACGAAACTTTCGTATTTTTAATTTCTATTTTAGTCTTGTGATGATTGACAAAAACATTTATTATTTGAGTTATTTCATTTAAAAAAGTATAAAGAATTTTAATTTCATATTGTCTAGCTGTATTTTATTCACATTTTATTTTTATGGTTATTAAATGATACAACTATATGTATTTCATTTATATTATCACACTATTTATGGACTGAAAGTAACATAAAATACGTTTATATCTTTGTTAGCATATTTTTAAGAGGATGGTTGGTTGAAGAGTAATGTAAGATGTGAAAGCGCTTCCAACCAAGTAAAAATATGAAAAATACAGGACTTCGAAATTAGAGGTCTTTTAATACTTTTGATATATATATATACATATTTATATCTAAAAGGAGATTTATTTTCAATAAACTATATTCAACCAGTGGTCAATACACTACCGAATAATAAATTTTCTAACGTTCTAGAATAATTACATAACTACAAAAATATACAATCTTTTTTTTCAAAAATATAAACACCACAATGCAATATTAAAGTATCGCCATCATTAAATTATTACTCATAGTTTGATTTTCTTATATTATATATCTAAATATAACATGTATCCAATGGCTGCATGGTTTTTGACGGATTTGTAATCAACGTAGAGTTGTATGAGACACATAGGGAAATCCATAAGGTTCTCAACAGAATAAAGGTTTTGAAGTATTTGACAGAACCATGGACAAGATAAATCACAGTCTCAGCTATGATTTTATAAACATAAATAAACGTTTGATTCATAATTATAATAAACTATATTATAAATTTTTAAGATTTTAATTTATTTACAGTTTATTCTTTAACCTTACCAAATGGTCCCTGATATTAAGTCACTGTTGGAAGGTGAGAACTTTGAACCTCTTTTCTACCTGTTACTGTTGAAAGAAAACATAACAATGATCCAGTTTAATGTACTCAAATTATCATAGCTATGTCACACTACTGACGTTTCTGAAAAATTAAAAAGATAGTTAAATTAAGTAAAGAATCACAAATAAATTTAAAAATCCACTTTACCACTCATTCTCAAATATTGTTTTGACATATATACATACAGATCTGTGTTTCAAATTCACATCAAATGATAAAAACTACGTTATTAATTACATTATTAAGTGACAAAAACTGTGATATTAATAACATTATCGAGTGATGAAAACTTTGACATTAATAACATCATGAAGTTGTGAAAACTATGATATTAATAACATTATCCTTGTTTGTTTGTTTGTTTTTGAATTTCGCACAAAGCTACTGGAGGGCTATCTGTGCTAGCCGTCCCTAATTTAGCAGTGTAAGACCAGAGGGAAGGCAGCTAGTCATCACCACCCACCGCCAACTCTTGAACTACTCTTTTACCAACGAATAGCAGGATTGACCATCACATTAAAACGCCCCCACGGCTGAAAGGGCGAGCATGTTTGGTGCGACAGGGATGCGAACTCCGTCGGATGACGAGTCGCACGCCTTAATGCGTTTGGCCATGCCGGGCCCTAACATTATCCAGTGATGAAAACTATGATATCAATTACATTATCAAGTGATGAAGTCATACTCGTGGATCAGTCGTGAAAGTTTCTACAAACGTTTGTAACTAGAAGCCAGTACAACTTATTTCTTGCAACTAACACAAATGATTTTAAACTGTTTGTCATTTGTATATATTCATCGAATTGACGTCTTATTTTTGTCATAACAAAGCTATAGTGAGCTATATCCTTTAACCACCGCGAGGGTTCAACCCCCGAATGTGAGCTTTGCAAGTCTTTCCGCTGTTGTAATAGAGGACTGCACTGACATGTGTCATCATGAATTGGCGATGGTTTCTTTTAGATTTTGGGAACAATTAATTATAAATGACGGTGTTGTCAAAGAGTTTCAATTTTATCGTAGAAAAATATATTTAGTTATGAAATGTATAGTGCTAGTGTTGAAAATAGTCCATTACTACCAAAGAAAGCGGACATTTTAGTCACATTATAAAGAGAGATAAAGTCTTTACTGATCATCCTAAGATAGCTATGGTGAGACCTTGACCTCATCTGTTACCAAGCGAGAAGTCTATAGTTTTCTTGGTTTTGTGTTTTATTATTAATGTTTTACAACAAACTTCTCTTAGATAATAATGCCACTCTACGGTCTAGAAACGTGAATATGTTAGTAGGATAGAGTGAGACATCTGAGTGAACTGTCAAGTTTGTTTAAGTAAATACTGCAGCTTATCCATAATACTGTAAATCTAAGTTGGTCACCAATGCTGTGCTCCCAATTAAAGTGAAATACTTTTTTAACCAATACTTTGTTGTTGTTGTTGTTTTGAATTAAGCACAAAGCTACACAATGGGCTATCTGTGCTCTGCCCACCACGGGTATCGAAACCCGGATTTTAGCGTGTAAGTCCGCAGACATACCGCTGAGCCACTGGGGGGCTTAACCAATACTATTTTCGAGGTTCATAAAATTTCCTTTAAGCCTTCTCTTAGACCAGTGAATTTCTTTCAAGGTTCTTCACAGAACAAAAGCTTTGAAATATCTGATAAAACATTGGGTGAGATATATAAGCTGTATATATATATATGCGTGTTACAACTTTAAAAACTTCAGTTATTTATTTTAGGGAAAACCACTCTCAAGCAACAGCCAACACAAATATCTTATAGATAGAACCTATTGCTGTAGAGTTTGTACAGGAATATATGTTGATATTTGGATATTGGTTTCTTCACAGCATATGATGTGCTTTGTGTCAGAAATAGACATACAACAAGAGTTCATTCCGTGCAGAATCAGCAAACGTGACCAACACATACCAAGAAAACAAATAGATGTCCTAGTGAAACAGTACTATGTTCCTCAAAATAAAACCACTTTATAATGCTTATAATTCTTTTTTTGTTTGTTAATTTAGTATTGGCAGACATATATATATGGTAGTCCATACTATTTCTATTGTCAAATTACTTGATGTTGTTGTCTTGCAACTTTACATGAAAAAACCAATACGAGAATGATGCTTAATTTCTCAGATAATACTTTGTCAGGTGCAACACATGTACATTTATTTACTATAAACTGATATATGTGTGTTAGCTATTTAGTTATATCAATTGTTACTTTAGGATTCTGCAACTGATGAAAACTGAAAAACTATGAGACTTCTATCCTTGAGGAGAATATACAAAAACAGGAACATCTCTAAATATATTTTCGGGAGTCGCAAAACGTTATAAATTAAACCCAAAAAGTGAATAAATGACTTTTGTGTTTGGCCGCCATGTTCAATCTATTTTAACGTGACTCTATCATAGATACAGTATGTTTTCAAGCGTTTTTTACAACATGTTGTTTACTGATTAAAACACACAAGTCACTTGTTTGTATTCTGAAGGACCACACAGTATCTTTACTTATATCAACAGATTCATACAGATTGGACACACATATAGCCTTTTACATTCTTTGCTTAAGACTTCTGTATAACCTATATTCCACTTACAAACTCTTCATATAAAATTTATTTTCTACAAAAGATCCTAAATCAGAGTTGTCACTCAAAATTCGCAGAAAAATATTTATCTGATCATTTACGACATAAAAAACAGAAATAGTTTAATAATATTTTTTGTAAGTTGCAATGATTATAAAAAAGTAACGTTTTCTATGACAGTTCTGAAAGAATATTATAGAAACTTTTATGTTTGTTTTGCGAGCATGATTACATCACTCGACAACAGTTACAAATATATTTTCTGAAATCTACAAACTACGTCGAAACTGAGACGTCTCAGACGAAGGAATAGACCCTTGGAAATAACACATTTTGTGTGTGTTTGTGTTTCCTTATAGCAAAATCACATCGGGCTATCTACTGAGTCCATCGAGAGTAATTGAACCCCTGATTTTAGCGTTGTAAATCTGTAGACTTAACTCTGAACTCCCGAGGAACAACATGTTTGTACTCAGAGGGATGGACATAATTAAAATGTGAACGGGAATAGCTGTAAATGGGTTTCTAATGTACGCTGGTAATAAATGTAGATGTAGAAGTGTCAACAGTGATGTCTAAAAAGTTAAATATGTGACTAAAAATTTGGGAAATAATTTTAACACGTAATTTCGGGTTTAATTAGAACCATTGCGATATTCACGTACAAATAATTATTATTCACATATATGGAAGTCTAAAACCTCGAAATATCAACTGACCTATCAATAGAAGATACCACTGTTTACATTCTTGCGCTACACACATTTTACTCATAAAAAAGTTAGCTGGGTCAAAACCAACAACTTCCTTGACCTCACAAATATAACCACATGTGGAGTTGGTCGCAGATCATCACTACATAAAACTAACAATCGTTTTCTCATATTTCACTTGTTTTAAATTATTTGCTTGTCAATTGACCTATAAATCATGCTGTATACTTCATCTTTTTATGTGTTATTACTGAAAATAATATATAATTAACAGTAAATATTAACTATTAAGGTCAGTGTCAACGAATGTAATAATTCATAATAAAGCGTTCTGGATTCAAAGCAATGTTGGTAAACAAAAAAAAAAAAAGAGTTAAAACAGACAGTACAATATACCACGACTTTTTGTTAGAATTGTACTTAATTGTACTTGATAAAGTATTATCGATCATATCGTTATTATCAACAAGATCACATGTTAATTATAAACGATGTCACCAACAGCACATTTAGAAAACAATCATATTAGATACAAACATGTATTATATTTATTACATTTCAATAGTGTCTCCTCTCACAAACTATTATCGATGCTCTTTGTGGTTCAGAGGTGGATCACGGGTTCAAGCTCCTTCTGTACCTTCAGAAATTCTTCACGCACAACCGCTGTAGAGAACAATTTGTACAGCTACTGAATTGTCACAAAGAACTCTGCTGCAGCTTGGACGTTGTGCACACAATCAACTAGCACAAGGTTGAGCCTGAGTGCATAGCAGTGGACATACACAGCCTGAGACACATTTCTCCTGAACTTCTCTTGTATGCCACTGATGTGCCCTAACATGACTGCAGCTCCGCCACAGCACTGACCAATTCAGGCATTATGGTTAATACCACATTTAGTCAGAGTTTCCATGATTTTCTTGATCAATGAATCTGCATTCAGATCCTCAGCAGCTGTGAAGTCCAAGATCTTCTTGTGAAGGCTTTGTTGGTGGAGATACTTTACCACAATGGACAGCTGCTCTTGTTTGCTCACATTCTTTGTTTCATCCACCATTAGAGCAAAATGCTCAGCTTCCATGGCCTATTTGCTGATATCCTTATTGATCATTCCAGCTATGATGTCAAGCAGTTAGTTTTGAATATCATGGTGCATGTACTTGGCATTGCCAGGACCACTCAGCTTCTTCTTCACGAGTTCTTCATACCTGGAAATCACATCAAGAAGTTCCAGGAAATTTCCCTGTTATCTGACCCCTGTGACCCTTCTTGGCTTCATTTTGGCAGACTGTGTAGAGCAGTGGATCTATTACAGCTCTTATGTAATGTCGGTTTCCCTCCACAGTTTTAGCATGGTTTGCATCGAGAGTATGTTGGATCCTTGCACCCTTTGTTTTCTGCAGTTTAAACTCTGCTCAAGCTTGCATTGCAAACTTGTGTCCTGCAGAGTTATCATGGGACTTCAGTGATGTGGTCGCTTTCTTCCAGTTTCGGAAACCTTCATGGGTGAAGGACTTCCCAGTTTTACTGAAGTGTGTGTGACTGAAAATACGACATGCGAAACAGAATGCTGCATCTTAAGTCACAGAATACTCCAACCACCAGTGCTGATCACGCTAATTTTGTTGAATGACCTTGACTGGCCGCTGTATTTAAGTCTGGACAGGTAGGATCACTATCTAGAAACTAGTTCAGGTCCTTGGGTCCTGGTGGTAATTTTTACCATGGACGTAAGTGGTGCCCTCTTGCGGCTGGGGTCCTGTACTAGTCCTGCCCGCATTCTCACGACCACGATCACCACTGTCCTTCTCACTTGCACCACATGTGTTTCAGGACCATCTTCTCGCTGCCTCTTTTTGGGTAGCAGGTAATGTTGCATAATCAACCCTATGTATAGAATGACCGGTTTATGTTTTGGTCGGTGATGTCTGACTCTTGTCTTGTGTGTTGGTGTCCTTGTTTGAAAACGAGTCACTGATTTTGATTTCCTTTTATTAATCCAAACTGACTGTGTGTTCCAGTGTGAGGCCGAGTATTAAAGAGAGCCAGGTAAACAAATATAACTCTCTTTTATACAGAGCACATAAACGTCAAAGTGACCTCCGAGCCAGCTAACTGCTGGTACCACTTCTTACTTTCAAGTTTTGTTAGTTTACATGAAACGAATGGGAATTTCTCTCCTTATACTGGCATTAGGGTTTACAAAAGATACTCATTTTAAATATCGAAATCAAAGGAAAAAGATATAACATACATACTATTGGGTTATTTCATGAATAAGGAACAAATAACAACTAAACATAGTTCAACATCTCGAACAACTGCTCAGTGGCATTGAAATCGCCAACTAATATTAATAGCACATGCAAATCCAAAACATATCCATGAAGTACTGTTAGAGAAAGTGTTTGTCTTTAACAAACATGTAGCACAAGTACTTAATTAGAGGGTAATGAGAATGTAAAATTACAGGACTAATTAAGGAACACAAACACAGCTTTGATAGGGTATGTTGTAAAACTGTGGGCAGCTAATGGGAGTGAGCGGGGTGGTATGTGGCGTGCGGATGGCATCTGGATCTTGATCGGGCTGAGCCAATCATCAGTCGTACACAGAGCGTACACCATGGTCAGCGACTCGTTGATCATACGCTTAAGGCATTCAAAGAAGGAGCTTGAACCCGTGAACCAGCACATAGAGTTGAGGATGGGCCTGCCAACATGCTACTTGTCTGGCTGTGAAAAGAACACTCCCTGCCATTGTGACAACCCTCAAGCGTCTTGTGGAGGGGGACAATTTCCACAGAGCCACTGAATCAAATGGCTTGTGCATCCTCCTAGATCAGCAATTCGTAACCAGTCTCGTGACCATAGAATAACTACTGCTGATAACAAAACAGCTATCACACCACTTCCAGTCACCTGATCTGCAGCTGACCTCTGCAAAGGACCAGTACAATCTGTCATCCCTGGTCTCTCAAAAATGATAACTGAAGCAGCATGGAAAGACTTGGAAGAGTCTGCTGAGGATATGTGTAAGAAAGTGGGAATACACACTATGACGGTGTGTCAAGGTAAACTGCGATCTGCCCCAGACATCTGGACGAATTCATAATCACATCTAGTACTGGTCAAAGAGATAACCCAACACCAGATGCCAGGCGACACATCTTTCATGCCATCATAGACAGGATGCTCAACAAGGTGAATAGAATATTCTCCTCTGATGCCTGCAGCGTTCTGATGGGTGCAACTGCATTGAACCCCAAACACTCCACATTTCTGAACAAGCAAGCACTCTTAGGAATGACAGCAAACTATGGTGTGGCAGAGGATGACCTCGCAGTGGAGGTCCTCCAGTTAAACCGGTTAATTGCCAGGAAGAAAGACAAAGGCCAGGAAGTATCCACACCATTGGAGCTTGCAACTATGCTGGAGCCATACAAGGATGCCTTCATGGATCTCCACAAACTTGTCTACATCGCTGTGACCCTGCTTGTCACTTCAGATATCTGTGAGAGAAGTTTATCATGTCTGAAGCTTTTCAAGACATACTTACACAACAGCAGTGGTAAAAACCGCTCTAGCAACCTTGATGTAAAATCAGTAAACTCCAGGAGGGCAAAATAACTCGATGGTGATACTATTACAGACACATTTGCTGCCAACCACCAGAACAGGCGCATTGTTTTGAAGTAATATTGACTATAAACACAACATGATGAAAGATAGTTAGTCTGATAGTGACCTTACTTTTACTCAGAGTGTATTAACTTGGGATAATTCGTTTCTGCTATGCAAACTATGTCTTCATGTTATATTTCTTTTTATTTGTAGTTTTACTCTTAATGGTACATTAAATGTTCAATCTAAACTGATTTTCATTTTCTTTATTATTTTGTGTTACCTTGGGTGGAACTTAGGTGAGCTTTCTCTTTTACTTATACGCAAATTTTCATACACAGATTATTTCTAATTTGTAATAATGAATTATTAATCGGAGTATGAGTTTCCAATGAAAACTGCATTGAAAACGCAGCTCAAAATAGCACACATTTCTGAAATGTACGTTGGTATTTACATTATTACTTGTAAAATTGAAAACCCTTTCACATTTTTAAGATGTTTGTAGAAGTGATCTTTCATTTATTTGAAGTTATTCACAAAGGAACATAATGTGCCATCTGTGCTCTGCCCACCACGGGTATCGAAACCCATATTCTAGCACGTTGAGTCTACAGATATAAATATACCGATTTGCCAGTGGGGGCTGTAGAAGTAATCTATTAATCCATTTAGAAGTCTGACCGACAACGTGGGATATTTTACGTCATTGCGTAATAATGTTGTGTTTGTGTAACATCTACCAACTTTGTATGCTTTAGTGAGTATTAAACCTGGTATTGTTTTGGACAGATTATACATTTGTAGGGAAGATAGCTGGTCAGGTAAATAATATTATATTTTGGACATTCTAAATTCGTCTTTGATGCAATGTAAAACAGATATTTGAAATCTAAAAGAATTATATTTAAGGAACCAACACACTGTGAAAAAGTACGTTCTTTAGTACAAATAAACTTATAAGATGTAGGTGACAAATTTGTATCAAATGTGTACTTTTTATTTACTATTGCACATTTCTCATCAAAAATTAGTAAAGTGTAGAAGTGAGAAACAAATTAGATTAAATATTTAAATAAAAAAATTACCTTTGAAATCCACTTGTGGTGTTCAATCTTAAGTTTATGTACTAACATGATATATACTATTTAATATTACTGTATAATAAAAGTTAATTTGGTATCAAAACTAACTTGAGACATGTTTGTATTTTCACGAGTATATATAAAAGATGAGGAAAAGAAAATAAACAAAATATTTGAACTTAAGTAAGTGGATATTTTTTCGCAATTTCTTAAACAGTTATACATGATCAGTTTAATCCAGGGAGCTTTCCACTGTTGTTTAAGAGTTTAAGTTGTTGTTTTTCGATTAAGCACAAAGCTACACAATTGGCTATCTGTGCTCTGCCCACCACGGGTATCGAAACCCGGATTTTAGCGTGTAAGTCCGCAGACATACCGCTGAGCCACTGGGGGGCAACAGTTCAACCTAGTAATTGATCAGTGAATACGTCAGGAGGGGAGTTGTGTTTCAGTTCATGAATTTGAATTATATGTATATTAAATTGTATTATATATCATTCAAATAGGCATATACGCAAACAGCTGTTCCAGCTTGAAATATATATATATAACGTACTATTACAGAGTAATGTTTCCACAAGGTGAAAAAAATTGTAGTCGAAGGTTAAGTTACGTGGTATTAGTGTACAAAGAAAACATCCTTTGTTTTGTATGATCACTATATCACTGGTTGTTACGAAACGCAAATTGTGCAATATTAATGGAGGTTTGATATGATATATATATATATGTGTGTGTGTGTGTGTGTGTGTATTACTAAAGTTATCACCCTTAACATAAGTAAGAAATAGTTCAAATTATTGATTCAAATATGTTGCATGAACGATATAAAATGCGTTTCTAAGCTGAAACCTTCACGAAAACAGAAACATTCCATAAATGAAAGTTCTATTTGCACCTCCTGTTGTACTCGTAAGCTTCACTTTGACGAAAGACAGCTCTGTTGTCATGGGTTGGCAAGTGATGTGTAGTAAGTTACATTCAAATGCTATTGACATATATAAAATATTAAACTATCGTATTAAATATTCTTTTTCCACAGTCGTCTTTGATAAGGATTGATTGATTGATTTAGTGTTTTATGGCATAAAGCAACTAGGCTATCTGCGCCAAACGTCCAGTGAAGAGGTAAAAATAAATTAAATGTAGTAAAATACATAAAAGGAAATGAAGGAAAAGCAAAACATCATTCAGAAATAGAAAAAGCATTAAATCAATGTTGACACATTGTCTACAAAGTTGTAAAGGAATTTCTCTAGCAAAATGGTAATGATCATAACCCGCCAGGAAGACTAACAGGTAAGTACAACAACCATCGCCAGTCACCTGAAGTTGGTCTTTCCAATCCTGGTTCCGGGTTATGTTGTCATAACAGCCATTATCAAAAGGTAAAATAAGAAAAGTGTTAAAAGACATATAGCAAAATCGTAATAAAAATTAGCCAAATGTCCTATGAAAAGGTAAAAGTAAAGTAAATATAGCAAAATTCGTAAAAGGAAACAAAGGTAGAAACAAAACAGCAATTAAAACATAAAATGGCATAAAACCAATGTTAACATCCCGTCTTCAAAGTTGTAAAGAGTTTCTTGTACCAGAATGGTAATGATCATAACCTGCCAGGAAGACTAATAGGTAAGTACAACAACCATCACCAGTTACCTGAAGTTGGCCTTTATAGACCTGGTTCCGGGTTAAGTTGTCATAACAGCCATTATCAAAAGGTAAAATAAGAAAAGTGTTAAACGACATGCAGCAAAATCGTGATAAAAATTAGCCAAATGTCCTGTGAAAAGGTAAAAGTAAAGTAAATATAGCAAAATTTGTAAAAGGAAACAAAGGTAAAAACAAAACAGCAATTAAAACATAAAATGGCATCAAACCAATGTTGACATCCAGTCTTCAAAGTTGTAAAGAACTTCTTGTAGCAGAATGGTAATGATCATAACCTACCATGAAGATTAACAGGTAAGTACAAGAACCACTGTCAGACACCTGAAGTTGGTCTTTCCAATCCTGGTTCCGGGTTATGTGTCATTATGGCCAGTACTAAAAGGTAAAGTAATAAAAGTGTTAAATGACATGCAGCAAATTGTAATAACAACTCGCCAGGACGACTAACGGGTAGTTCAAACAGCAGCGTTAGTCACCTGAAGTTGGCCATTCCAGTCCTGATGTCGAGTTATTTAATGTTCTGGCCATTTTCCAATTTCCAATTGAACTACAGAGATTGAGATTCTGAAAAGGGAACCACAATTAAAAAGGTGTAATGAATAAATATCCAACACTTAAATGAGGTTAAAAAGATTAATGGCCACTAAAATACCAAAAACTTTATCAAGGTGGACAGTGTCATCATCACCAATAGCGCTGTCCAATGTTACGGGCAAACCCCGGGACAGAACATGTTTAAAATAGTGCCGTCGTTGAGAGTCGTAACGATGGCAAGAAAGTAAAATGTGGCTTACAGTGACCTCAGTGTTACACAAACTACACACTGGTGCATCAGTTCCAGATAAAAGAAAACAATGAGTTAAAAACTGTGACCAATGCCTATTCTAGTTAGAATAACTTCCTCTTTCCAGTCCTTACGGAAGCGAGTTCGGGTTACAGGCAATTCCAACTGCCTCGTACAGACTGGACACATTGTGGAAGAAGCAGAGCCCATCTTGACAATTGAAGATGCTTGAGAAATGTCCTCTAACTTGCAACTAGCACACTTTCATCTAACAAATCCCACTCCTTGATCCTAGATGTCAAAAGCTCGGCATTCGACTTTGTTTGACCAAGATCTCTGATCAAGTCATTGAAGTCTTTATGGTTTGGAAAGTATGTGTTTCTCTCACCAGCTGTACTTCTGAAATTGTAACCTGGATCTTCAACTTCTACCTTCTCTTCTAGAAAATTATTGTAAATTTTACAACATTCTAGAAAGTTCTTGAAAATTGTACACGGAATCTACCCGGAATGTTCTGGAAAATGAGTAAATTTGAAAATTTCATTACCCAGCTCACAAAAGCAAAGTTTAAAGAGAAAAATAGGTGTTTTCCATTTACTTTTGGCATAATTAATTGGGAAATAACACTTCCTGCCCAGGAACAAGAAAAAGTAAAAATGTTGTTACATAGCGTAATTTGCCTTTAGTAGAAAGATTTATAGTGATACATGTTACAAATTAGTACACAGCAACTCTTTTGAAACTTTTTCTTTGTGAAATGTTTTAGTTTAAGGTATACAACAAAAGGTATTCAAAAATGTTACATGGTACCCACTGTCTTTTTTTTTTTCGTTTTTCTGTGTCCTTCAAAGAAATTATAATCCATCACTCATATAATATTTTTAAAGTGTCTCACAATATAATATTTATAAACTAATAAGGAAATAGTATTTATGAATTATTGAAAACAAGTATTATTAAGAGTAGTGCTATGTCTAAAGGGTCTTTTTTATATTACTTATTTTGAGGGAAAATATTGAAGAAAAAATTTAATTATGGTTGGACAATGGTGACACCAAAGATCGTAAAGCCTATTTTTCTAAAAATAAATGGTTTTGAATATTCCTTCACAAATTTGTATAGCTTTTATGGTTTTAAATGATAGTTGTTGTTTTTTTAATTAAGCACAAAGCTGAATACGTTTTGAATTATCTAATTGATACTGTTTGACGGTCAAATTTATTTACTCTGTTTGTTTCACAATAATTGAATTTAAATTTAACATTTTCTATTCATTTATGAATGAAGTTTCCAGAGTGCTATATATTATATAAGGAACATAAAGTCTTCAATGATATAGATGTAGTGTATTTTATAAATTATACATTCAGTGAGTGAGTAGGTAACTAATTTAAAATTAAATTTATCCTATGCAGTGAAGTGCACTATGTATCATATACACAACCAATAGATAAGAAACACTTTGAATTAATGTAATTTTTCTTGTTGATAGTGGACCAAGTGAAGGAGCCTTTTTAAATGCAGGAGGAGTAATATTACATTCTGTCATAAAAACTGAGTTAACCCAAATCTCTTTTGGAGTCCTTACTTATCCTGAATACTTAACAATAGCATATGCCATGGAGAAAAGTTGACTGGCTGATATGGTAAATAATAAGCTTTGATACATAGATAAAGTCTATTTAATCCACGAGAGTTCTCTCTTTTGTCAGTGGTCATGTGAGAACTTTCACTTTGGTTGACCAACTTCTGTCATGTTAATATCATTCAAAGAACTAGAGGATTCAGAACCATGTTTTCTGATATTTTTCTTTCTGGGATCCATGACATTAAATATTGAAGTATACATCTTTCACTTAGTTGAAACAAAACAAAATCCTAAAGTTACCTGTTAGGACTTAAATATAATGTAAGTTTTTTAATTGTTGACCTTTTCTCATTAAGTATTGTGCTAAGTAAATCTGCATGTAGTCAATGATAGTACGTATTGTGCCTCTAGTATCAAACAATTTCAGTATTGTGCCTCTAGTATCAAACAATTTCAGTATTGTGCCTCTAGTATCAAACAATTTCAGTAATTTTAGAAAAGTAAACGTCCTACATATTGAAAATGTAGTAAAAGTATATTATACTAAATTGTATACCTGATATAGACTGCTTATATTTTTATTGCTATGATATATTTATGCTAAATTTGAGGGAACTTTTTCCAACAGGTTAAAATAATGTATTGGATTTAATTGTTTATCATAGTATTAAACACCCAATACATTTTTTTTTTAAATTCACGTTTTGTTTAGACTTAAAATTTCAGATATTTATATTTGATTTTGAAAGCAAATGCAGGAAACTTCTTACTTTAAATTATATGTGTACCAATATTTTTAAGGATTTATAACCTTCCATCAAAATGTTACATGAGAAAAAGTTAATGACTTTGCTGCAGTAGCAGTCTTCAGATATTTGAGATTATCAATTCATGGAATAACATATGACAGTGGTTCTACTGGCACATTCAAGATGCCCAATGCTGGTGTCAATACTGTATGGTAAGTGCTGGCCAGAAAAAGAACCAGCTTAGAAAATTAATGCATGCCACAAGGAAAACCCTGATCCACTGCTGGAGACTGAAAGAGGTCACTGGCACATGCTTGTTGATGTTGGCTACTTCATGAAGTGGTCTGAGGCTTACCCACTTGTTCATAGACAGATACCATTTATCACTGAAGTTGTAGTTGAGCACTGGACAGCACAGATTGAAGTTTTTGAAGAGAATCAGATGGACCAGAGAGCCAATTATTCTATGAATGTTGTAAAATGTTACATGTGATGAAGGTTCGCACTTTACCTTATCACCTGCAATCAGATAGTGTAGCATCAAATGTAAGACAGCCTACCAAGTATATTGGTCGTAAATGTAATTATCACTTGTCATACGCCAAGCTCATCTTTTCGTTAGTATTTACTACTTACCGTTGACACGATATATGGTCCTCTTTTGTGAGCAGATGCATACATCCTCTTCTTAATTTTTGGTAGATTTATTTGTAATTTATATCCTGTAGCTGTCAGATTTGTAACTGGTTTCAAAAATTCAGTTTTGTCACATAAAGATTCTTTATTATTTTAGCCTGTTTGAGTACTGATTAGCTTCTTTGTAATCCAGGGCAAGAGAAATGGCATACAGTTCAGCAGAGAACACACAAGCTGTATAGGGGATTCTGCACACAACCACCGAACCACAACAAACCATAGCTGAGCCCACACACAGTTACCTGATTTTGAACCATCTGTATAAATAGTATTGTAAGGATGGTTTGGAAAATATTAAGCAGAAAACAGACAGTATTTTCAATCAGAAGTGTCTGCTTTTCTCAGGTGACTTAAAGATAGGTCATATTTGTGGGCCAGGCCAAAATGAGCAATGGCAGATCATCTATTGTGAAAAGGTATGGCCCACTGAGGAATGAAAACACAATCCCAGATGAGGTGCTTTGGTAAGGAACAAAATTTTAAAGCATATAGTAAAAACAGTTGCAAACAACAGAGGTGCAAAGAAGGTTCATAAGACTATGTATAAGCTCTGAACTGGAGAAGTGCAGAAAGTCCCAGTGCAGAGCCCAAATCCTTGATGATGAATGAAGTCCAGCATCTTTAAAGGCGAAGTCCTGGTAGAGCCATATACCAGTAATCCATAGTCGAGTTTCAAATGAATAAGAGCATGATATATCTTTAGCAGAGAATGTTAATCTTCTCCCCAGGTGGTAGAAGAGAGGACAAAGAGGATGTTCAGTGCTCTTGTACATTTGGCCCATAACTGCTGAATATGTGGTGCAAAGGTCAGCTTACAATCAAAGATAAGCCCCAAGAACTTCATCTCAGGGACCATAGGCAGCACAACTTTGCCAATACAGAGTTCAGGAACAGGGAGAATATCCCATCAATGGCAAAAGTGCATGCAAACAGTTTAAGAGGGAGAGAATTTAAAGCCGTTTGCCGTGGTTCACTTCAGTAAATGATTGAGAGCAGTCTGTAGCTGCCACTTAGTATGCTTTATGTTCAACGACTGACAGGAGATGTGAAAGTCATTGACATAGAGCCCATTTGCAACAGTAAGAGGGATTTGTTCAATGATGGCATTAATCTTTATACTGAAAAGTATGACACTTAAAACACAGCCCTAAGGGACTCCGAGTTTCTGTAAAAAAGAACGGGAGTGTTGAACTCACATGGACTTCAAATCTACTGTCTGTTAAAAATTTTAAAATAAAAATAGGCAAATGGCCACGTAACCAATATATACAAAGGTCTCACACAATGCCATATCACCAAGTTGTATCATAAGCCTTCTCAACATCAAAGAATACTGATACAAGAGTTTGAAGGAATTCTGGGATCCTTCTCAGGCTTAGAGAAATGTAGGACAATAATCTGGTGCCAGCCATCAAGAAAAACATTCTACTGCCAGATTTGGTTAAAAACAAGCAGAAAAATAGTAAAAGAAGCAGGAGGAAGATGGTGCAGCATTTCACAGTGTACATCATCAGGTCCAACCAATGTACTGCCAGACTAACAAAAGGCCAGTTTGAGTTCCACCAGTGTAAAGGGACTATTATAATCATAGAGACAATCAGCTCAAAAGGACAGAAGTGTTTGCTCTGCCCGAGTCTTGATGGCTGAGAAAGTGGAGAAAGAAGCAGAAGCGCTAAATACCTGGCAAAGCTTTCACCTAGAATATCAGCTACTTCCTGGCCATCAGAGAGCAAGATCAAGAGGGAGACAGATTTATACTGCCCACTGTCCTTTCAAATCTTGTCCGATATGACTTTGGAACTGGTGGTAGAAGATATGCTGGTTGTGAGCTTAATCTAAGATTCCAACTGGCTTTGATGTCTTACCTACCAAGCATGTGCACGGGTCTGCTGGAAAGAGACATGGTGCAAGAGTGTAGGTTATCTACAAAAAATATCCCAGGCCCATTTTTGAGCCTTCTGTGCCATGTGGCAGGCAGGATTCCACCAGGGATAAAGATATCATAGAAAAAGTGTCAAGGTTTTAGGAATACAATGAGCAGCTGCTTGTATAATACAGTCAGTTGCTGCTGCTACACAGTCGTCTATTGATGGCTTACAGACAATGGCAGGATCAAGTGCTGTGAGAGCAGTGAAAGAGAGCCAGTTTGCTTCATCCAGCTTCTACTGGGGCACATGGGTCAGGTGGCATGGACAACAGCCAGTCTCCCTCAAGATTATAAGAAAATGATCACTGCCTCATTGATTATTGTCATCCCTTCTTGAAAGACAGGAGAATAATGAAGGGGAGTCAAATAAGGGGTCAACAGCAGTAAAGGACTGACTAGGTGTATAAAAATAAGTGGAAGAACCAGTATTGAAAAAAGAAAGGTTGTGATCAGAGAGCATATGCTCTATGGAGCGACCCCTCCTATCAATATCAGTACTTCCCCA
Organism: Carcinoscorpius rotundicauda; assembly: GCA_011833715.1. Lineage (NCBI taxonomy): Eukaryota > Metazoa > Arthropoda > Merostomata > Xiphosura > Limulidae > Carcinoscorpius > Carcinoscorpius rotundicauda. Next base: position 49,251,183 of record CM022397.1, on the reverse strand, counting down.
GATGGGATGATGTCCATTAAAGTTCCCCAGGATTAAAAAGGGAGATGGCAACCATTCAATGAGAGCATAAAGGTGTGATTGATTATAGGTCTCTCCAGGTGACAGGTAGAGAGAACAAATAGTAATGGTACGACCCAAGGAAACACAGATGGCTATGACCTCCAAGGGTATGTTGAGTGGCACATGCTGATCAACCAATAGTGCCACCCCTACATGTGCTTGTCCATCACACAGCCTGGCATTTCTGTACAAAGAAAACTGTCAAATGGTGACTGTATCAGCAGGTTTCAGGAATGTTTCCTGTAAGGAGAGACTTACAGGATGGTAGGAAGTAATCAGGGTTTTGATGTCATCCAGAATAGAATGTAAGCCTCAACAGTTCCATTGTATCAGGGTGGCTATTTTTATTTACATGTGAATTAGGTGAAGAACCCTTCTGTTTACAACCACATCTTTTTTCTTTGCAGCCTTTATTCAAGGAAGGTCTATCGACCTCCATGGATCCTGCCCTAGGTTGATTGAGGTCTTTGCTGTTGAAAGAGGATTCCAGTAACTGAAGACATGAAGGAATGATCATTTTGCATTTTGGGGTGGGAAAAGATGTGTCCTAGGAAATGCCTATACCCAAACCCAAAAGAAGGGAATCTTGGATTTTGTTGGAATGTATGGAAAGGCTATTGAAGATGATTCTTCAACTTTTTTAACCATGGAGGTCAAAAGACTTCTCATTTGGTATAAGAATGATTCTTTTGGAGGCACAGAGATCTGTCTGCACTCCTACTGAAGTAATGGAATGAACTGATGCAGCATATGTCTCAGATGAAGTGGTGGACAGCAATTTTTTAGCCTCAGGGTAAGTAATGTTTTGAATCATTTTCAAATAGTGCACTTGTTTCTTCCAGCCATTTTAGGAAAGAACGAAAGTTAGATGGGTGAGAGCCATTCAATTAATGCAATGAGGGTCTGTTTCACACTCGTGGGCATCATGGTCCTCACCACTACAATGAGCACACATCAAGGAACCACAACATTACATCTTTGAATGACCAAACTGCTAACATTGGAAACATTTGAGAGGGTGTGAAATGTCTGACCATATTATGCAATTAAGATTGCATGTCTTCATGGTGGCAGGTGGATGTGGTAATGTAAATGTGAGAATGAGGGCATTGGTCAACATCATAATTCCATCTTTGTGAGTGGATATGTCTCACTGCAGAAACTTCTTGGGTAGAGAAACTAGCGAGAATCTCCATCTCTGGGATGTTCTTCAAATCCCTCTCAACAATAACTCCTCATGATGAATTCAAAGTAACATGAAGTGTAACCTCAATAGGTATATCCTCAATTGCCTTTGAATGCAAGAGGAGTTCACTATGTTGAGATGTGGATGTTTCTACCAATATGTTATCAAATTTGAAGCTTCTTTATTGACTTTGGAGAGACAGCAAGTCCTTTCTGAGTGAAAGAGGGAGACATCTGGCTTAAAGGTTTGTCTGAAAGTGAATGCAATATAAAAAAATGAGGTACAGCAGGTGGTAGAGATGGTTAAGAGTGCTGCTCAGAATCTTCAAGACGTTGTTATTTACCTATAGACTGTTCTTTCACTATTTTATTAATATTTTAATTGGAGTTTCCATAATGAAAAAAGGAAAATTTTGGTGCTCACTGACCCAACCCATCATGGAGTCGTACAAGGGGTACACTACAATGTCACAAAAGGACACTGCAGCAATGCCAAGGTTTCATGAGCACTATATCCAAACACCAGCATCAGATACAATGTTCACAACACCTTCAACACTGGAACTTGGCTGAACCCAGCCCAATTGACCAAAGGGGCCACCTCAAAGCTATCCCTCTAAAGGAATTCAAGGCCATAGTGGTATATTAGGGTTAGACCCCCCAACCACCAGTATACTCTCCTCCCCTTCACAGGTTGCCACATTATGGCAAACAGGTGACTGAATGTTTAGATCCCAGAAGAGGTAAACTGAAAGAACAGAATCTTCCCTGAGAGAACCCCTCACCACATTCAGGAATCCACATCTTGGGGGATTGATAGTGTTTGACTATTATAATGAAATCTCAGGGAAGCTTTTTTGAATATGTTATACTGTTATTGTAGTGAGAAATGGTGCCAAATAACAGCATAATTAACCTTTCTTAGTAGAAACTCTTTATTTTCTTTAATATAAGCTAACCAAGTCACAAATACTTCATTTGGATCTACCTTTCTATTCAATGTCATTAGCTAAGTACTTACACAATCAAAGTGTGAGTTACCATATAAAATTCACAAACAATATAATAACGTTTCTATAAATTGCAAGGATTATAACTTACATTTTCCACAGCAGTTCTGATAGTTTTTTTTATAGAAACTGTCGTGTTAGATTTATGAGTCTAACTGCATTTAAGAGGAATTAAAAACAAAGTGTGAAAAATCTGAAATTATTTCTTAATCCATTCCAGTTGAATTTAATGGTAATACTAATTGAAGATAATAGAAGTTTAGAAAGTCTCAGATGAAATATTACTAAAATTTAACAAAATTTGTATAATATATATGCATTCTTACTTTCTTTGAAAAGAGGCCACAGGCCACCTTGAGGAGTGAAATTGTGCCTCTGTATAATTGTGCGAGATTTTTAAGTCAGTTAATACAAACATGGTCAAGAACCATGACACAATTGATGTACACTATAGATTACAAAGAGTATGACATATGAAATTCTCAAGCAATAAATCAAAATACAACTGTTGAATTCTGCACAAAGCTGCATGAGGGCTACGTGCACTATACATCACTAATTGAGTAATATAAGACTAGAGGGAAGTCAGCTAGAAATCACCACTACCAGCTCTTGGGCAACTCTTTTGACCACAAATAGTGGAAGTGACCATCACATTATAAACATTTTTGCATGTATTACCGTTTTGCAGTATACACTGTGGTTATATCTCTAAGGTCATATTAATGTAAACTCTTCTTACATGCTAAGATATCAAATGCAGATGAATTAAATGTCCTGTTAATACTGTGAAATAATGTTAACAAGTTGGTGTTATTGAATTTATGAACAAAAAATTCACCATACATTTTCACATAAAATATACAGTTAACCTTGTGTCTTTTGGTATATAAACATACAAACCATTTTATAAAAACACATTTTAATACATTTTGTGCATTGGTTGGTTATTCTAATATCTAAAATTTTGACATAAAACTTACTCAGAGAATTCATTAGTTTTGTTTTAGCTGTCTTTCATCATTATTTAGAGATAACATCTGTTCAGCTCTTTGGACTTATTCAGCTCTAATGTTCAACATTGTGTAAGAATGTAAATAGTTGTATCACTTAATGGTAGGTCAAGTTATATCTGAAGTATAAAGCCTTAAAAGAATGTCTATATAATAATTAACAGCACATGAGTAGCACAAATTGCTCTGGGTAAATTCTACATTACCTGTTAAGTAAGAAAAGTTAGATTAAAATAGTTTTCTGGAAGTTTCCATTGAAGACGATTTTCAGAGAATATTTCCAATGAAGTCGAAGTTTTAGTCCATTGTGCAAGCAAGTACAAACACTGTTTATTGTTATAATATATATATACATTGGTACTTTATATCATGCTCAGTCCCAATGTTTTAATATTATGAATTCAAGTATTCAAAAAAGCACATTATTACTCTAACAGGTAATTTTTATGTTATTCATTTGGATTATCATATTTTAACAAGAGTAATCAGTGTTAAAAATATCAATATTTTTTCTATTTGTTGATTATTACTTCAAAAGACAAATTTTCTATTTATGATAATACTAACCTCTAAATGCTGGAAAGAATTAATGGCACTAAATGAGATCTAAGAAGAAATGTCAAAACACAATGAATAGAAAGATTAAAACTGTTAGAGAAGCTTTGGATAGCCCCACAAAATATAACTCGTATACTACTACTTTTATATTAATGCAGTTAAGTGAAAAGCTATACAATGATCTATCTGCGCTGTACTAACCAAAGGTACTGAAACCAAGTTTTTGACATTATAAGTCATTGGAGATGGGTAGTAAGAAACTGTGGAAGAAATTTGATAGGAATCTAAGTATCTGACAGTTGTGCAAATATATGATAAGTGTGTAGATAGTTGTGAAGAAAATAAAGAGGGATGTGGATTGCTGAGAGAACAGTAGGTGACTGATGGGTGTGTAAATGGCTCTTAAAATTTATCAGCAGCATAGTAAGATCTTGGGAGAAGTATTACATAGCGATATAGTGATAATGTTTTAATGACAGGTGTGAAATTTGTATCATCAACATATAATAAATTACTGACAGCTGCTACAGAAACGAATTAGCTAGCCATAAGACAAGGTAATCAGGTAGATTTAAAGGATTTAAGCTACCATAATGTTCCATATACAAGTGAATGTTTTTGTTTTTTTACACCATCTCCAAATACCTTCATGGTATCAAAATTATTATTAAATCCCTTAGTTACACACATGCACAATTAACCAAACAACATAATTAGCAATTTTCTGTTTCCTTCTTCAGGTTTGTTTTTTTTTTAAGTAATTTGGCATGGTTTTGATTTTTAACAAAGTGAGTTATCGAAGAGACAGGGCTTTTCCTTTGGTTTGAAGATACATCTATTAAAACTGTTAAAAGCTTTTATTCATATTAGACATATGCTATCCAAGATTGTCAATGATAAAGTAAAAATAAACCCAGGTGATTTTCAAGATGATGACTTTACCAAGGGATATGGACAAGGAATGAGTTGGGTGGTCCTTTACTTTATATCCATATCATATATTATCAAATTAACAAAATATAAGTAAATGAAAATGAATCAGTAATCTCACAATTCCCACCATATATTATTATGTGTTTCAAACATGAAATTAAATTATCCAAATTAAAACATCAGTACAGCTGTAGTCATCACCATGTTAAAAAAAATATCCAAACACCATTAAAATAACCTAACTTTAAATAGAATAACAGCTGAAGATAAAAACATTGCATTCACATTATAACAGAAGGGTAATGTAGGTGAAATCAGAAGTAGCTGCCCAGGCATTTCTGAACATAAAAACATTAAATATGGAAACAAGAACAATGGCATTTTTATTTGTGCAACATCATAACTATCAGATCAACTGGAAATTAGCAATGATTTCATACAAAATTGATAACTACATGAAGAAAAAATGTAAAAAGTTACTTTTCCAATAGCTTGTATAATTTTATTATATTCCAATAATATTTTGACCTAAACAACTTTCTGGACCTCCTGTGGTGTTAATGGTTGGCATCACCATAATTTTGTTGCCTACAAGAAGATTTCAAACTTAAGTGGATGCATGAAAATGTCAAAACTAGTCTTAGTAAAGTTCAGGTTTCTGACAGTATTTTTAAAGTTATTTTGGTTTTTTTAACTGTCATTTTAATCACATGCCTACATTACAAATGTTAATTTGTGGGAATTGTTAAGATCAAGATGATACTGCTGTTATTAGGTCGATACACAAGCATACTTCATGTACATGCTGTATTATTTATTTTGTTAAAGGATAATGTCACCCCTTCGAGATACAAATTCCCAAATTCATGCTTTATGCCCCTGATAAGCAGGCATTTATAATTGCAGATTAAAAACATAATCAAGCTAAAAGAATTATATATGCCTTAAACAATAAGAACAACATACAAAAGAAATGCTAATGTTATTATGAGTTTATCTACATAAAACACCAATTTATACTAATATAGTTTAACAAATAAATACTTACATGCTTCTTGTGTATTTATACTGTTTTCTTCATTGGCTTGAAATAATCTGTACAAAATTTGAATCTTGTCTTTGCAAGAAATTTTGGTGATAATTATTGATTTAATATGCTGTAATTATTATGTAAAACAAGAAGTAATAAAATCTGAACTGTACCATTACTTTCAAGACTTCTTCCTTTAGAAATATAAAGGAAATATTTATATATGATACATGTCATACATCAAAGAACACAAGTTTCACTCCTATTTCGATTCTGGTTGTAAGCCTAACCACAATGAATGCCAATGTCTGTTATTAACTGGTGTGTAGTATGTTATTTTTTTCTTACAGTTTGAACAACAAAATTTGAGGAATGCCATTTAAATAAGTATTTTTTATTTGCTTGTGCAGAAGTAACATAATGAATAAAAATAATTTTGTAAAAACAAATTTTGTAATCTATACCAAACATACTGCTATTCAAGCTTGGTTCAACATTTATTTTTAAGATGTAAAATAATGTAACGTGCAGTAAAATAAGTCAATGAAACGTACTGCTAACTTTGAAAAGTTAAATAGTCAAAATTGTTTCACATGTTATTAATATTGTTACACATAAAGAATCTGTATGGTTTTGAACTTGTCATTATCAAATTCAAAGTTTAACACAACCAACAGTTTTATTTAGAAATAAGCATTGCAAATTACGGGTGTAGCAGAAGTTTCCATTGTTTACTATGGTTCACAACTTGAATACTTTTTTATAAATTAGGTCACATAATTAATGTAAAAATATTATTTTAAAAATTAGATTCAAGAAAAAATCCAAATGTTTCAATACAATAACTTATATGACTCAACTTGAAAATTTTTATTGTAATTTCTTTGTGCTACTTAATGTATTGCTTTCAAAACAAATAATAGAAAATGTTACATATTGTAATTTATCATGGATGAGCCTTCAATTTATTATATTATGTTCAATTTATTAAAATTTGAAATAGACAAAAATTGAATTGAGTTATAGATTTATAACTAATTAAATGTCATGTAATAAATTTATGATATTTCACAACATGAATTTTACACAATTTTCTTTCTTAATACAGATTTTTTTTTACAAAAACAATACAATTTAGGATAATGGTTATTAAAAATAACAATTTATATACAAGAGTCTCACAAACTTGCAGACAATATTTAGTCTTCTGTCTTATCCAGAACTTTCCTGATATCATTGTGAGGGTTCATGATAAATGAATTAATTTGATGCTGATATTGGTGCAATTCACTAAATGGAAAGCTAACTAGTTATTTGCTGATCACACACCAATTACAAGTCAAGTTTCTCACCAATGAAGCTATGTAATATTTCATAAATATACTGATATTCTATGTTAATCTGCTGAAGTTAAATAGTTTGTAATATTAAAAACTTATGAACCATCCTGGTTAATATATGAAATTCTTGATTAATAAAATAAATAAATAAAAATATTTTTCTTAAAGAAAATGCTTCTCATTTAATTTAAATATACTGTTTTTCCAGGATGAATCAATATTTATTTAAGACAGGGTTTGAACTCTAAAAAAATTTAATTATTTATATATCCCTTTTGAAAATATACATAAACTTCTAAACAATCTATAAATAAAATTTTTTGTGAGACCTGTCTTATGCTCCGTTTTGTTGTTTTTCAAACTATAATATTCATATGCACCCCTTCAGACAAATATAAATTTAATTGAAGCCTAAAATGTCTAGAAAACTTGAAATTTGCAGACAAGTAAGACAAGGTATTTGTTGCTTAGAGAAAAAAACTTTGACAACCCTTGTATTATTCATGCACTTCTTGTGTTTAGAAATCACACACATCTATAACCTAACTAATATTATCACCTCTGGTATTGTAGATGACAGAAAGTTGTACAACTTTTACAATAAAAATATCAACTGTACAGAATGATGTCATTAAAGCTCTTGTCAATATTTTCATTGTTCATTACAGAAACTATTACCTTTTGAAAATTCATGGTTGAAAAAACTAACGGAAAAGATGTTTCAATGTACAATGATTACCATTTCAACAAGAAAAACAAAATTGGCAATTTAAAAATCTGTAAATATGTCTCAGTGCATGTTGTAAACATAGTGTGGTTCACATATCATTACATATTCCTCCGTGTTTTTGCTCATTACTTTTTTAAATGCTTCCACTGAGTAACGCTTTTAGAAGAACAAGTTAACAAAATAAACTTGTAGTTAATACCTCATGTATGAAATACTAAAACATAAGCATATTCAGAAGCATTGCTATATGATACATAAGAAACATTATGTTCGTTAAAACCACTTGATAATTAAAATTTAAATTGTGCTCTGATGTGTTTTATGCCACACTTATTCTGCATGATGAAGTAAGATTATAAAATATGTTTGTATAAAAAGTGACATGACGTTACCTGGTGCTAAATCTTACAGCATCCTACCATCTACAAAGTGTTTCCAACTAAAACAACTTGTTATAGAACAGTTTCCCAGAATCCTTACTTCACTATGTAGTTGTGGGGTGGAGGTACTTTTGTGGCAAAAACAGTGCAAGAAAAGAAGATAAACAAAACCATGTTCAAAATACATTAATTAAAATTAGTTCAGGAATTAAGGTAAACAAGTATTAAATATATTAGTACAAGAGATATTATACAGAGAATATTTATATTAAAAGGACCTGAACCTAAATATAAAGGAATACAGAGGAATAAGTGACTAGAGTACTGATGAACAACATTTATAATGGATTAGAGTAAATGTGTAAACCTATGGTGTAGTGTATGTACAAAATGCAGTAATGAAATGGCAAACAAGAAAGTTGTGTGTAAAAAATTAGGTAGAATTTTAACCCTCAATCAACTATAAGGTAAAATCAAACACATGTGGTGGCTTGGGGTTATTATGACCCCAATACTATATTTAAATTATCATAAAGCTCAAACTCTAACACAATTTATTTTTTTACTCAAACCATTATTTGTGAGCAAAATATGATAATAAAAGTCTTAGTTCATTGTTTATGATGTTAAAACATACTGCTGTGGAGATTTGTACAAAATAAAGCAATAAGAAAATGTACTAGAATTAATTAGATATTATCTAACACAAAAAAACAGAGAAAAGATATAGAATAATAAAAAGGCATCATTTTGTTATAAATAAGAAAAAACACAGAAAATAAAGTAAAATCACAAGCAAACTGCAAAAAAAATTATAACCAAGACAGTCCTGTGGGGTAAACATCACCAACACAAAACTTCCAAATTCAAAATGCTGATAAAGACTGCACAACTACGACTCTATTGCACAGAGGGTTAAGTAGCATGTCAAATATCACATAAGAATTAATGATAGAAATTGTATAGTCCTAATGATTCTACATTGCTAAGTGTTATTTGCAAAACAATTTTCTTTGAACCTGTGACAGAAGACTTTTTACATAGTTAAATAAACAGAATACATCAATATCAATTTCTTGGAAATTTTAAAGTTAGAAATAAATAATTTATAATCACACATGAATGTCTTCAGTGCATCAAAAACACATGGTTTAAAACAGTGCTTATAAACATATTTTTAAAAGCTACAGATGCTCTCCACAGGAAAATACACATAAAATAATAGAGGAAAGAATCTATTTGTTTAGCCCCACTTCAGAGACACCTAAAGTGTTCATGGACCAACTTTTAACAACCCTGGTTTAAAAATAACGTTTGAAGTTTTCACTGAATTGAAACTTATAGTGACAAGGTTTTTTTTATGTGGCTTTTGAAGATATCAAAGTGATTATTATCATTAAGTATTTGTTTACAACTGGCTTAAACACAAAATTATAATTTCTTTTAGAACTAATTCAATCAATAAATATAAAATGATTAAAATGGCAACAGTTTCAGAACTATGAACACTACAGTTGAAGAGAGATATTGACATGACTAATGAAAAATTCAGAAATTCAGTTGTGGCAGCAAAGCAGAATCCTACCATATATATAAACCTATATATGTATTAGTTCTTTAAATCTAATGTTCAATAAACTTACATAAATGTACAGCTGAAGTTAACTTAATGTAAGTGAAGAGGTAACAAAGGAAAGATGCTAACACAATACGCATTTTTCTAAATTTTCTTAATTAAATATTTCTTAGTTCAGTTTACACACGTGTAATATGGTTACAAGTTCCGTTTCTTTTTCGAGCTTTTGACCTGAACAGTATCACATCTTGTAACACCTACATAACAGAATAATGTATTCTATAAACCACATCATATAACATAGTCTTTTAACAGGTAATTTTTTAAAGTATCATAAATGGTCATATTGTACTTTAAGATTCTATATTTTCCATTAAAATAACAATATTACAAACATTAGACATAGTAGTACCATATACACATCTTAAATTACATGTGTTTCACAGCTGTTTGAAATTTGAATATCAACATTAGAACTTTAAAAAAATTATTTCAGAGTATGTCACATTACATGGTCCTTCAGCAGAATCATCTGGTGTCCAAGATAAAAATCCGATGCCATGGTTAAGGTTTGAAATTTCAAGATGGCTGAGAAATTTGTTTTGCAATGAAATGGAAGATCCTTCAGAAATCTTACTTTTACAAAGAATGCTGGTCTTTAATTTCTAATTTGAATGTTTTTAGGGTTAATTTTTACTAATTCCCATTCACCCATGCATTGTTTATAAATATTCTTGTGATGGCTGTAAATCCCCCTCTGTTGGTGAAATTACACATCACCTACAAATACTCTCAAGTGTGAAGAAAATCATCAGTGTACTGTAAGATGTTTTTGAAATATTGTTAACTCATCTCTGATACAACTTTTGCAAAACTTTATACAAGTTCCTGTACCAGCTTTATATATCAAAAAATTGTATAGTGTGAATTTCTGCAAGAAGTTAAAAGTCACTACTCCAGTCAACACTTGTATACAATTGCATAATGAGAATAACAACCATTTCATTCCTCTCAAAAATATTAAAAATATTCACTGAGAATACAGGTTATAAATCCATTTTTAAAGAAAGCTTTTCCATTTTGATTATTGCCTGCCATCAATTCATCACTTGCCATTAGTCTACTCATTTTCAAATTCCCAATGTTTTTATTTATTTTGTGATACACTTATTATTATTGTTTAAAAATGCAAGTATTTATCTTGATATCCGAGCCTTTCTTTATAATGTTTTCTATTAAAATATTTCAAGATACATGTCTACCACACTTTATTGTACATTTCACTATCTTATCTCCATTTATTAAATCTTTGTTCTTTTTAAACTTGATTACATAAAAATTCCTCTCAATATCAAATGTTTTTTGTTTTGTTATTTTTGTAATCAAAATACTGCAAAATAATATTTGAGGTTACAACACTGACAACAGAATTTGAAAACTTCCAAATCATCCACAACTACAAATGTGTTTTTGGTATCACTTTATTTCTGTTGTTATAAATGTTAATTTTCTGACTGAATAACTTGAAAACAACATTACCAAATGTTGTATTAATGTGGAATTATAATTTGTGGGTAAGAAAATAAAGTAATTAGGATAAAATCTGATTCTTTTAACAACATTAAAAAAGAAATCAATAACTTCTACCCTATCTTCAATTCATTGGTAAGCCTAATATTGGACAAGAAAAAGATAGGTCAGCTCAAAGCTTGGCATGATCATCAAAGATAAAATGTTTTAGATAAGTACTTTTGCCTTCAGTGCAGTAAAAATATAAAAAAATATTAACCAATTTTTGAAAATAACAGAATACGAAAAAAATATGTCAACATCAATGTACTCTCAATAATATGCATTTGAAAATTGTAAGCTAATTTTTGCTTTAGTTAGTACAGTTTATATTCATGGTTATGTTGTGACAGAAGAATAAAAACAATCAATAAATATCCTCCCTCTTCATTAGAGAATCTAGTCATTGAAAACAGGTGTTAACCTTGCTTACAAGTGAGAGAATCAGTAAATACTCCTTCATTTATTTAGCACTAAAACATTCTTATCCAGCCGAAGGTCTCGTAAACATGGGGAAAGAATAAACATCCCAGACCAAGATATGACCAAAAGCTTAAATAAGAGCTTTTAAGTTTCAGTGTTTGATCAGAGCAAGGTATTATTACCACGTTTAATTTTCATTGCTGTTGACTGTCATGCTTGCTTAACTTACATGTTTAAATTAATTACATAGTTAATGATTTATAGGACTGATCAACAAGACGTTCCCATCATATTAAGTCTTCTGACTAAAATTTTCTATTTTTATAAGCCGAACCATGGATATTTTTTTATTATTCAGTAAATTAAAACGGAAGTTACTGTTATCCACAATTTCTAAAAAATACCAAGACTCAGACCTATGGATGACAAAGTTTGTTTTTTTTTAATTTTACATCAGGCATATTTATAGCGAATAACATTTGAAAAGTATTTTAAACAAAAATTTTGAAAATTACTAAGGATTAATATGTAGTAAGTTCGAAAAATAAAAGTTTTCAAAACATACAAGCGAACGTGAAATCCACGATTTGTACAACTATCATAAAAACAGCAAGACCCGAAATACTAAAAATGTGATGAAGACAAATTATATTGTTTAAAAACTTGAAGGATTTTCATTTATTCAAATTAAACCAAAATTAACACTGAACTAAACCCTAAACAAACAATGGTTGTAATTAAGCGCAAAGATAAACAATAGGCTATATGTGCTGATTCCAGATTTAGGAATATTATTGAAATTTCTGTTTTTTGTCAGTCAATTCCATGATGATCTTTTCTTCAAATAAAATGTAAAATCGAAGCTATCTAGAATTTCTAAGAAACATCCAGGCTTTAACCATTGGAGTTTTGATGAACAAATTTATTCTCTTAAAGCTTACACATTTCTAGGAAAGGAAATTTTGAAAAATACAAAGACGTTAAGCCTTAGAAATTTTGATAAAACAATAAAAAGCTTGTTCAAGCATACAAAAATGTGTATTTTAATATAAATCATATTATAATTGAGTTGGCGATGTATAAATCCAAAACTCGGAACTCGCAAACTACCACACTAATTGTACACTAGTAATATTTTTATAACTAGGTCGTATTTTTATTGGGAAAATATGAAATTATTTTTCTCATGGATGGTGAACTTTATTGAATGTGAAGTATGCTCATGTTATTGTAGAACTATCAGACAATTCCAGAAAAGGCTGCAGGTCTGTTCTTGGTCGCAGGCACAGTAGACTTCCGCAGAAACTAACAATTATACCTTCCTGGAGGGCTTGTATTCCTGTTTGTTGTTTGTTTTCCATTTCATGCACAGCAACTCAAGGGCTATCTGCACTAGCCTAATTTAGCAGTATAAGACTAGAGAAAAGGCAGCGAGTCATCACCACCCACCGCCAACTCTTGAGCTACTCTTTTACCAACGAATAGTGGAATTGATCGTGACATAATAACGTCCCCATGGCTGAAAGGGCCAGCATATTTAGTGCGACGGACATTCAAACTAGCAAGCTTCAGATTACAAGTCTTTAAGCAAACACTCACACAATCAAAGTGTAGGTTGCCATATACATACCAGAAACAGTTTAATACTATTATTTATAAATTTGCTTCAACAATTTTGAAAAAAAAAAATGTTATAGAAACTATTATTTTAGTTTCAAGAGTCTCATTGCGTGATTCGGTAGAAGTTGAAAACATAATATGTGAAAACTATAAAATTAATAACCTTTTAACTTGAATTATATTGTTATTACTTAAGCTAATGCCAGTAACATATAATGTTAACACTGATTAAAAATATTAGAAGTTTACGAAGATAACGAAGAAAATGTCTGAGGGAAAAATGATTCAAATGTAACTCAGTGTTACGTAATATAGTTTTCTGTTTAACATATAATTGTTTATTTTGTTAAATATGCTCTAGGAGATAAAATGTATAAATAACAATCATCCCTCCCATGTGCTTCAGAGTAAAATGTTTACCCAAATGCTTTACATTTTTTGCAACGTTTCAATATTTCAAGTGGAATACATAATTTTGGATTTTTCTAGATCTTTGTGTAACCTTTGATATGTAGCATATGTTTCTACCTAGCTTAGTATTACCTAGTCGTGTTTTAGATCCAGAAGTTTCCAACCAACACGTTTCACGAGTCGGTGTACCATTTGTTGCTCTAACGTAATAACAGGTTAAAGATATTTTCATTTCGTTGTTCGGTTGAATGCAGGTGCTCACATGCTTCGTGTAGAGGAACAAAAATGTTTACATCAGCCACAATTCCAACTACAGAATGTACTGTCACATACAGTTTACTTCCACCACGTTTATGCGAATTATTACTCAATACATATTTTTGGTTGTAAATAACATATAAAAATGTAAGTTATTAAGGTTAATTCATAAAATAAATAACACACAGTTTATGTCAAAAGCAGTTGAGGTGAAACGCTCAAGGAAATAAAGTTTGGTTTTGTTTGTTTTTGAATTTCGCACAAAGCTACTCGAAGGCTATTTGTGCTAGCTGTCCCTAATTTTGCAGTGTAAGACTAGAGAGAGGCAACTAGTCATCACCACCTACCGCCAACTCTTGAGCTATTCTTTTACCAACGAAAGTGGGATTAACCGTCACATTAACCCTCAACGAGTCGCACGTCTTAACACATTTGGCCATGCCGGGCCTGATAAATAGCTCAAACATTTTGGGCGCGAACCCGTGACCCTTGGATTACGAGTCACACGGCTTACGCGCTTGGCTATGCCAGGCCTATAAGGTGAGCATGTTTGGTGCGACGAGGATTCGAACCCGCGGCCATGAGATTACGAGTCGAACATTTTAGCTCACCTGGCCATGCAGGGCCGGAACTGTTTGTAAGAAGTAGTATCTCTGCGCAAACATATCGGAATACAATACATGAACATTGCCCTGAGAGTGGACAGAGTAAGTGCGGTATGTACTGTCAGAATGTACTGTCACATACAGTTTACTTCCACCACGTTTATGCGAATTATTACTCAATACATATTTTTGGTTGTAAATAACATACAAAAATGTAAGTTATTAAGGTTGATTCATAAAATAAATAACACATAGTTTATGTCAAAAGCAGTTGAGGTGAACGCTCAATGAAATATAGAAATGTTGAGTTTTGTAAATTGATTTTTCGGATAAAATTTGTGTGTAAAACACTAGAAATATATTCCCAGAGAAAATGAACAGTTAATCTTGGTTAAAAGTACGTTAACCTGTAGATGACTCTAAGAAGGTTGAAACGTTGTTCTGTACTTTATTTTAATTAAAGTTTTAATACCAATACCAACCGTCTGTATAATACATTTTTACTTCAACTGGGTTTCTTGGCAACATGAAAGTGCGTTTGAATTTTACATTGTACCCATTTTCTTTATTTCATTTTTATGAATTTGGATATATTGAGAAGCTTATTACTACAATAATTATCGTGTTATATTTCCTGTTTCTGAACATATATATCCAATTCCAAATTGTTTAATATCGATATTTGTTTCAGTTAAATATATGTTTGGGAATGCATGTAACTTATAGTGGTAAATATGAATTGCTAAATTCCTGCGTATTCACTAAATTTGTAGAAAATTCTACAAGAATAAAAATGTATTTATGTGTGTAAGTAACAGTATTGCTGCTTTAGCTGAATTTTTTAGAACCTTGCAGGAACGTTTACGAGAACATTCTATTCTTTCATCGGAGAAAAGTCAGCTTTTAAACGACGTGTAGCCAACCAAGGATAGAGAGCTAAATAGCTAGCCATGAATACAATAACACAGAAACTCGTCCGAGATAGATAATAGTCCGTAATTTAATAAATTAAGAACTCGTATTCGAGATCTGAATCAGAAACAAATTTCAGTCAAAATTAAAATTAGTCTCATTTTCAATTTACATTTATCGATGCAATCAACTTTTCATTTTGTCTGATTGTTGAAATTTTCTTGAATTAACCTCCCTTGAACAACTAAAAAAGTTGTTTTTAGTTTCAAAAGTGAACTGCTTGGAATTTCCAATGTTTTAGAAATAAAGGTTAAGAAATGGACGAGAAAAGCGTATTATTGAAATACTAGTCGATGATCACTTGTTCTCTGAGGAAACAACAGTGGAATACTGTGGTGTTTCCACCAGCCGTTCAGAGTTAAACGAAAAAGATAAGCTATAAATCCAATTTAAACTCAAACAAATTGAACAAGCCCGTATCAAAGTCTAAAAACAGGAAGAACAAACCAGTATTTAACCTGAAAGTGAAAATAAATGTCTCGAGACCGAAAAAAAATTGTATCGAAGCCGAGAAACAAATTAGGCTGAAAGACATAGAAATTAGACTCAACTGCAATCGACCAAGGCAAAATAACAACTTTGACCTTCATTAATATCTTAAAATAACATCATGTAGTGGAGAAAAGTTAATAAATAACTCCAACGGCGATGCGAACCCGCGACCCTCAGATTACGATTCGCACGCCTTAAAACGCTTGGCCATGCCGGGCCTAATAAATAGCTCAAACATTTTGGGAAAATTGTCCAAACAATAGAATGGCCCACCGAAAAATATCATTATTTTTACAAAGTGTATTAACTGGTAAGCCAGAAGAATATATGGATTATGATACTGTTAAAGCAGCTATTCTGAAAGCATACAGATTAGTATCGGAGATTTTATCAGCCAAACTTATAACAATTTCGCCTACGAAAGAGGTTCATTTTGTTCAATGCTGTAATTCTATGAATATTGGCAACAGTTTCGATAAACAAAGACAATTATATCTAATTAAGGAATTTAAATGCTGTACAAATGACGACCTAAAATTTACTCGGATAAAAAGAATATTGGTTTTTGAATTTTGCGCCAAACTACTCAATGGCTCTCTGCGCTAGACGTACCTAATTTAACATTGTAAGACTAGAGGAAAGGCAGCTTTTCATCACCACCCACCGCCAACTCTTGGACTACTCTTTTACCAGTGAATAACTTGGTTGACTGTCACATTATAACGCTTCCATGGCTGAAAGGGCAAGCATGTTTGGTGCGTTGGGGATTAGAACACATGACTTTCAGATTACCAGTTGAACGCCTTAACCTATCTGGCCATTCAGGCCTGACAAAACGAAAGTTGAAACACTACATAAAGCAGTTGCTATTTCCCATAATTGCACTTTAGCACGTCAAACTAGTCTTCATTTTAAAAAAAAAAATTCTAATATATCGGCAAAAGCCTGTATTTGTCCAATCCATCCACCGAAGATGAAGAGTCTTCTAAAAACCCAACTCCTTTAATCAAAATCTCCTTACACAAAGGATAAAACTTTATCAAGACCTGACTACCATTTTTGTAAAAAGTATGATCCTTTTATGTGCAGTCATTGGTGTTTAAAATAATGTGAACAGGAGATAAAATTCAGTATTTCCGTGTCCACGCACAAACGTACTTTTATCAGAGCACCCTACAATTTTTTTGATTTGGACATCGATATAAATGTCGATGTAGTTAAGGAAAGAAATTAAGCTTTTGTTTCTGTTGGTTCTGTGTCTTTGACAAAATACACTGCAATCTCATACCCATATGTATGCTGTATTATACTCCGGCAACTCAGTCATTGGTGTTAGAAGTATACTGTCTTTAGATTCGAGTTCTGCCACTTGTAAGTGTTTTATTGCTCAAGATATTGAAGGTGGCATTGTTATTTCTCTTCTTAATAACATTCATTTAAGATCAGACCTGGTTTAGGAACCAGTTTTGGTTGAAGTAAGACCTACTATGCCAACTAAGGGTATATTAATGTTGATGGACAGCGATTTGACACAGGAAAAATTTGTTGCTGAACTGAAAATGATAGACACGTGCTCACACAACGACATTACAGACTTGTCTCGAATAGTTTTGGGATTTATCAAAAATCTTCTGAATAAACGTCTAATAATAATTTCTTATTGACTGAAAATGACAGAGATGATGAATCTAATATACCTGGTAAAGTTCCGTTTGTTAGAAATAAACTGATCGTCTCACCAGCAAAGGATGCACAGATCTCTCCATTATTTAAAAATATACATGAATTGGAGAAAGTTACTTTTCCAAAAGTGGTGTGCTCATGAAATAATGGAGACCACCAGTTGTGCGAGCTTCAGAACACTGGGGTAAAATATTGAGAGTTGCCCATAGACTCTATATGATAGGTCATTTAGATGTGAACATGACATGTGACAAGATTATGAAGCATTTCTTTTGGCCAAAAAATAGGCAAGATTTTACTCGGTTTTGTAAACTTGTCATATCTGTCAACTGGTTTATAAAACCTGAAAAGAAAATTCCTATTGCTTCTTTGAAATCTATCACAGCTTTCAAAGAACCATTCAGTTATGTGACTATTGACTGTTTTTGGCCTTTACCAAAAAAATAATATTTGCAGCGGGCTATCTGCTATGTCCCCTGAGGGCAATCGAATCCCTGATTTATAGTTGTAAGCGTGGACTTACCGCTGTTCCGGCAGGAGACTTTTTTAATATTACTGTTTATCTTAGTTATATATATTTTTTTTTAAACATGCATATAACTTATAGTTTCAAGTGTTCATTGCAAAATTTCCTACCGTTATCCATTACCGTTAAGATTCTTAAGCATAAGAATAAAAAAATGTATCTGTGTATGTATGTGACAGTATTATTTATTCAGCTGAATCTCCTAGAACTTCACCTAGAAGCTTAAAAACATACGTGACGAGAAACAATATATCGTTGATTTGTTACAGGTAATATGTTATAAACTCGGAAGTTAAAATTTTAATACTTACTAATCGGAAAAATATTAATTTCATAAGAATGTTTTCGATTACAAATCGTAGAGCCCCCCAGTGGCTCAGGGGTATGTCTGCGGACTTACACGCTAAAATCCGGGTTTCGATACCCGTGGTGGGCAGAGCACAGATAGCCCATTGTGTAGCTTTGTGCTTAATTCAAAACAACAAACAACAACAACAAATCGTAGAAATGTATAACTTTAAAATATTGATTTTAAATTATTTTTATGGCAAATGGAGTATAATCATTATAAAATTTTATTTAAATTCTGATTTATTATTCACATATACATGAGAAACACAGAACATCAAAATAATCAAGTTTCATTGAAACATGTGTATAGTAATAACAAAAGAAGACGAAAGATAGAGCTCATTGCACAATAGATGGTGAAACTTAATGTTTTTTGTTTTGGACAAAAAGCTGTAC
Source organism: Carcinoscorpius rotundicauda (assembly GCA_011833715.1). Classification (NCBI taxonomy): domain Eukaryota; kingdom Metazoa; phylum Arthropoda; class Merostomata; order Xiphosura; family Limulidae; genus Carcinoscorpius; species Carcinoscorpius rotundicauda. The sequence continues at coordinate 49,232,062 of CM022397.1, read as the reverse complement.
AATCGGCTCTATACCTTCTCTCCACCATGGGAAATCGAGCCTCAGACTTTACCATAATTAATTAGTAAAGTTACAACTGGCACATCGGGATATGCAATGATTTAGCAAAATATCTGGTTTTCAAGTTCACGTAAACTGTTTATTTTATTTCTTGCAAAATATATTTTTAATTGAAATATATAAATTAACTTTAATTATTTCTTCTTTGAGGCACAACGAAGTTCTTAATTTGATTTAATAAATTAGGAAAAGTATTTTTATTAACTTTTGAAAGTAGAACCTATAAAATGTTTTAATAATTTCTCGATATATCTTTGAGTTTCAAAATACAGGGTGGTCGCTAGAAAAGCGGAAAATTTGAGGGTCAGATGAGATCATGAATAAAATGCGTGCTCACTCATTTCTATTTTGATTTCTTTACATCATGAATAAAATGTATGATTTTAATATCATAAAATGCATTTTGAGCATCTATTAGTGTAATATAACATATGCCTTTAAAAAACTTTGTAAAAGTAATTCTTTGTAAAAAATAAATAGCTGTTTGACAAATTTTCCGCTTTTCTAGCGACCACCCTGTATTTAATGATGAAAACCTCACTTTAAATTTTAGCCATCAATACTTCTTCAAATAAACTGCTTTATGCTAGTTTTTAAACTGCATATCTTTTGCTGTTGAGAAATTATTTTGTTTGTTTGTTTGTTTTGCAATTTCGCAAAAAGCTACTCGAGGGCTAACTGTGCTAGCTGTCCCTAATTTAGCAGTGTTTGTTTGTTTGTTTGTTTTGGAATTTCGCACAAAGCTACTCGAGGGCTATCTGTGCTAGCCGTCCCTAATTTTGCAGTGTAAGACTAGAGGGAAGGCAGCTAGTCATCACCACCCACCGCCAACTCTTGGGCTACTCTTTTACAAACGAATAGTGGGATTGACCGTCACATTATACGCCCCATATCAAATCTGTTCTTTACAGTATATTCGAGTATTTTATTATCATGCCACAAATTTTCTTTTACTTTTGAAAGTCTGTGTTATAAGTACTGATATCAAATGACATCTTTAAAATCTACAAACATTAATTTTGATTTTGTTAAGTTTGATTAAAGGAACACATGTTATTATAAGATTGCCGAAAAATAAAACATGTATGTACGGGAAACGATATTAATCCTCAGGCCATGTGCAAGATATTTTATTTCAAAATTTTAGGTTAAAATAATATTTAGAAACCGTCATTGCTTACAGAAAGTTATGTGATAAAAAATTAATTGTGCTTTAAACCAATTTGTATCGATATAAAAACTATTCTCTTATAATTATAAGAATTAAATACCAAATAGTAAATGATCTAATTTATGTAAAAACTGAAGACATTCTTCTCTAAGTCTCATTGAGTGATATTGTTTTAGGTTTTCAAAAATTATTCACTTAATTTTCAAATATGCATCTTAAGACATTAAAACATATCAGTCACTGTAACAGAATGTTCTGCAGCAGGTGAATTTTATTTGACTTTCTACGCTAGTTATAAATAAATTATATTCCATTATACTTTACTATACCGATTCTCAGCAACATCTAGTTTGTATTTTAATTTCGCACAAAGCTACTCGAGTGCCATCTGCGCCCTAAGCAACCCAAGCAATTCTTGTTACCTAACGTAACTATGCTAGAACATCCCAGAATAATTTAGAACTTTCCTGAATTATTTAGAATATTTTTGAAGCCCGGCATGGCCAAGAGTGTTAAGGTGTGCAACTCGCAATCTGAGGGTCGGGGATTCATATCCCCTTCGCGCCAAATATGCTCGCTCTTTCAGCCGTGGGGGCGTTATAATGTGACGATCAATCCCGCTTTTCGTTGGTAAAAGAGTAGTCCAAGAGTTGGCGGTGGGTGGTGATGACTAGCTGCTTTTCCTCTAGTCTTAGACTGCTAAATTAGGGACGTTTGGCACAGATTGCCCAGAGTAGCTTTGTGCGAAATTCCAAAACCAACAAACAAACAAAATATTCTTAAACATTCTAGCATATATAGATATAATTTGATGTATAACGTAAAAGTACAAAAGTAGCCTTGAGCAACCCAGAAACGTTACTTCATATGAATAAAACATTTCTCATTTGCATGTTCATATCCTGGAACAAAACGTGGGGGTAAAAATATTGTAAATTAAAAGTTCAAAGATAAGGACTAACCTAAATGTTGAATAGAAAATGATCTCAAAATTCAAATAGGAAAGATTTTTTTGATCGATTTCACAAATCTATTAATGTCTCAAGAAATCGAGAAGGTAGGAAAGTAAAAATTTTAATTTTTTACTTGCTGTTGTACATGGTTTGTGTTTTTAAGTGGTTCGAAACTAAAGCAGGTTATTTGATGAGTTACTAAAATTCTGAAGGAGAGACATTGAGGCCAGACATTTCACACGCAAAGGAAAACGAGAAAGGAGATTTTTCTGGTATGGAAAATAACGCTTAGAATACAGATATATATATATAGCGAAGAATAAAATACATTGGTAATAGTTATTTAATTAAATATGGAATGTAATGCTATGAAAGAAAAATATATACACGTAGTTCGGACCCAGTTATTACAAGTCTCAGTGTTTACCACATCAAAGTTTATATTTCTCTTTATCGAACACAATCGGGCTATCTGATGTGTCCAATAAATGGAATCGAACCTCTGATTTTAGCGTTGTAAGTTCCTAAATTTACCTTTTTCCCAGTGGGGGCAATATTAAAAGAACGCTCAATGGCTAAATATTTTCGGATGTGATCGGGTTTCAACATTTCAGTATGGCTTGTTAGTTTTTTTGAATTTCGCGCAAAGCTATACGAGGGATATCTGCAGTAGCCGCCCCTAATTTAACAGTGTAAGACTTGGGGGAAGGCAGCTAGTCATCACCAACCACTGCCAACTCTTGGGCTTCTCTTTTACCAACGAATAGTGGGTTTGATTGCACATTATAACGACCCCACGGTTGAAAGGGCGAGCATGTTTGGTGCGATGGGGATTCGAACTTGCGACCCTCGGATTACGAGTCGAACTCCTTACCCAACCTGGCCATGCCGGGTCTTTAATATGACATAACTAGGTAATTTTTTGACGATCAATTGTTTTTACCACATTTTTTGTAACATTAACTTTCTGGACAACCTCAAAGAGACCACGGTCCCTAGCTTTGAGTGGATGTCCTATAGTGGGTGATAATAATAAGACCGTATCACCAGGAAGGAACTTACGCACTTCACCCATGTGGTCATAAGTTTGTTTTTGTTTTGTTTTCATTCTAGCTAAGGATTACTTCAAATGTTCTCGAGTCACCTCACAAGTACGAAAGAGTGTGAGCCGAAACTAGGAAACATAATCCAGTAAGTGTATTTCTTTCAGACCATCTTCTAACCATTGTTCCTTCAGCAACTTCAAAAAACCACGTACTGAATGGGACTAAACCCTAACGCTCCTGAATCGACTCACGAATAGCAAAAGCAATAAGTTAATTCCTTTATCACATTCCTTCTTGTTTTCAAGATAGTAAAACTGCATCATATTTTACAAGAACACCTTGGAATTCTGGATGGTACGCAAAAGATTTCATCTGTTTCGCACTGAGTTTATAGATAATTTGATCAAACAACCCCGACATTGTGTTTGATCCCGAGGTCTATAACTCAGTAAATAGTAGTATTCGCAGATCCATTGTCCCTGCAAACTCATAGAAAGTTCCAAACTTGTTTCTTCCCTCTAATAAGCAGTAAAGGGTAAAAAATTATTGATGTGTGCTTTCAAACAGATGTCTTTTTTTTCAGCAGTGTAAAAACTTTTATTTCTTTGATTTGTTTTGTTGAATTTTGTGCCAAACTACTGTCCCTAATATAAAAGTGATAGACAGATTAGATGGAAGGCAGCTGGTCAACACTGTTGTTCACCACCAACTCTTTTGGATTTGTCTTTACCAACAAATGATATAATTGACTGTCACATTACAACACCCCTCGACTGAAAGGGCTAGCATGTTCAATGACTTCATTTGATTCAACAGATTGTGACTTTAGCTCAGTATACACCAAGACAAAAAAGAGAAAGTTCGTAACAAATACTGGCCAGCTGCCTCTCCTTTAATTAGAATTAGTAACGTAAATTAATTAGATAGTTAAAATGATAAAAACAGTAAAAATTGGAATCTCTAATTTTTATTATTTAATTACTTTTGTAGCAGACACTTAAATCATAATTTAAATAGTTGGAATAACTGAAAAAATAATTCTAATTATTTTTATGAATTTATATGATCAAAAGTTTGATTAATGAGTTGTTGAAATAATTTAATATACTAATTTTGATTAGTTAATTTAATTACCTAGCTCCAGTGAAAATAATGAGGACAGCTATTATACCACCACGAAGTGAAATATTCATTCCAGAACTTGTTGGGCATATATCTACTTACATCTAGTGATTGGTTCATAGTAAAAGCAAATGTTCCAGGGATTGTTTGTTGGAAGAACACTTGTGGATATGAAGAATAAAGATGCAGCTCGGACCTTGAACACAATGAAAAATATAATTTCAATTGTGCCTAATTTGGACATGACAAGATTTAAGGCTGTACAGGTAATACTTCAACAACAAAGAACATGAGAAGTAAGCATCTTTGATGCTAGATGTAGAAAGTGAAGTCAAAACCCCACACAAGAGCTTACCATTTCATTGAAGAGCTCTGGAGGTCTTACAACTGATTAATTGTGTGACTTGCTCATGTAATATCAGAATATTTTCTCTAGTGTACATCATAACTTAGACTAAACAACTAGAATATCTCATGAGGTTAATGCTATGTCAGTCACACAACTTTGACTTGCAAATAAGGCTCAAGATTTCACTGAGATAAAACCAAGAAAGAACAAAACATTAAAGAACCAAGTACCGGACCTTGGTTATCAATAATAGTATTTGTAAAATAGAAAGGTGGAAATGAAAGGTTCTGAGTGAACTGACAGAGGGTTAATAATGTCACAAAGAAGAATACCTAACCGCTACCAAGATCCGCTCTGCAATAGATTCTCGATCTTGTCAAAAATTATTGTAAATATTTGGTGATCCACAAACTGTCATTCTATACTAATAACAGTTATTTCATTATAACTATATATAAATTACTTGCTTGTGAATGGATTTCTTAATTATTCTGTTTAGTTTACCTTTTTATTTAATTTCAAATAAAAATGTATATCCAGTGATAAATGTTGCATTTTCGATAGTGAATAATTCTTAGATCAGCGTCTGTGAATGTAGCAATTCATGTAGCATTCTTAGAATTCAAAGCAGAATAGCTGAATTAAAGTGTGAAAGCACATATTATGTGTTTTGTTTGTTACTTTTCAATTTCTCGCAAAGCTGCACGAGGGCGATCTGCGCTAACCGTCCCTAATTTATCAGTGCAAGACTAGAGGGAAGGCAGCTAGTCACACCATACACCGCCAACTCTTGGGCTAATCTTTTACCAATGAACAGATGGTTTGACCTTCAGATTATGAGTCATAGCGAGCAACCATATTACGTGACTGATCATATTATCATTGGAATTGTAGTTAATTTAAACATTTGTTTGTGTGCCCCTGCTAGTACAGTAGTATGTCACCGAATAAAGATAAAAAAAACGGATTTACAACGCTAAAATTAGTGGTTCGATTCCTCTCGGTGGGCTACGCAGATAGCCCTTTGTGGCTTTGCTATAAAAAAACACACACTTGTTTCTGTCGTGTTCTTCACCTATTGAATAAACAATGAAGCTGCGTCATTAAACACACGTAAGCTATTATTAATGTTATGCAACAAACTGCACACTGAGTCACTAAACACTTGTTAGGTTAGAAAGTTACAAATCCCAAACATGGTTTAAGTAATTCTTTTTTAGATAGTCGTGTTTTATACATGTAGAAAAGTAGCAAAACTAAATTTGAATAACAACCTAAAACTAAATGTACTACTGCAGGGCCCCCAGAAAAGTTCTGTTTGAAAAATAAATAAAACCAAAATTAAGACAAACAAATATATTTATTTCTTGTTTTCGGAGTTTATTTGTCATGTTATTTTGTAGTCTACACAGTGCCTAATTCTTTTCGTATTTCGTGGCATGCACGGGCTATTCTGACGATAGTGTAAATCTCAACCTTAAACATCCCTTACGTGACGTTATTTTAGTGTCTACTGATTGGCAGACTGAAAACAGCACAAAACTTTACAGCTATGCTAGTGGCCAAGATAGATCACCCCTGAAGGCGGGTTTTCTCCTTTTCTATCACAAAAGGTACCTGCGATTTTTCTAATTTAGGTCGAAGAAATGTAAAGAGTTTCTTCCAATAAGTATTACTTATTCTGTTATTTGGTGGTTAGGGTACTCGACTCGCATCTTGCAGTTTGCGAGTTAAAAACATCGTCACCCTTTCGGTTGTGGGAGTGTTTTGATGCGAAAATCAGTTTTACTTTTCGTTGGTGAAAGAATGGTCCAAGTGATGGCAGTGGACGTTGTTGACTAGTTATTTTCTTTGTCTTTCACAACTAAATTAGAAACAATTAGATCAAATAATCTTTCGAGTGTCTTTATTTGATACAATTTCTGTCGGATAAATCTAGTAGGCATCTGCTCAGAGTACTTTACCCTTGAACCAGAGATAGCTCCAGCAGGGATAGTTAGCCCCATACTCTTTATCATGCAAATAAGCAACACGCTATTGTACGATTCAACATTTTGTTATACCTCACAGTTAGTGGATCATCTAGCTATCTGGAAGAATTCACCAATGCCATCAATCGTGGACACACATAAACAACTATTTGGATGATGCAGTGGACTTCGTGAAAAAAAAAAGAATAAAATAAAAATGATAATAAAAGAGAAGTTTCAACATAAAATGTAATCTAAACACAACGATTGTTTGACAACAGTTGTTGTTTTGAATTAAGCACAAAGCTACACAATGGGCTATCTGTGCTCTGCCCACCACAGGTATTGAAACCCGGATTTTAGCGTGTAAGTCCGCAGACATACCGCTGAGCCACTGGGGGCATTTGAGAACACCATCAGGGCATTTACTTGAGACAAGAGTGACTTGAAATAACTCGAAGAAATTAAGCAAAGTCGGAAAAACTAACAACAGGCATCGACAACTATCCCAAAATCAATGGCCGATGTAGAACGTAAGGTCCATGACGGCAGAGGGGGAATATATGGATCATGGAGGGTCTAGGAGAATCTCGAAAAGAAACACTTTCACAATCAGGGCGCCGAATTGACTACCCAAGATGTGCCTGAGCTGTGTACCTGAAATAAAAGCTGGAAGAATAGATGGTTATTACACAAATAAAGTAAGAAGACTAGTTATTGCGCCATGTATCAGGTATTGCTGTTAATGATAAAAATTATGTTAACGTGTTTCTTGTGCTGCCTGTATGGTAAAATCTTTCGGCTAAATTTCAAATTACTTTCCTGATAGTAGGTAAGGTATCAAGCTAAGTAGCTTGGCGAGATGTACCTTGATAACCGCAAAGCTTTACGAATTATTCGGTATTGTACTTGTTTGTTTTTAAATTTCACACAGAGCTACACACGGACTATCTGCGCTAGCATCCCTAATTTAGTAGTGTGACACTAGAGGGAAGGCAGCTAATCATTACCACTCACTACTAGCTCTTAAAATACTATTTTACTACAGGTACCTCTGGTGTTGTGGTTATCACATCCGTCTCACACGCGGAAGGACCCAACTCCGATCCCTGGCAAACACAGTTGGGTCTTTTAGAGGCCATGTGGGTTAAGGCATTCGACTCGTAATCTGAGGTGTGACTGATTCGAATCCCCGTCGCATCAAACATTCTCGCCTTTTCAGTCGTGAGGGCGTTATAATGTGCTGTCAAACCCACCATTGGTTAATAGAAGAATAGCCCAAGAATTAGCGGTGGGTGGTGATGACTAGCTGCCTTCCCTCTAGTCTTACACTGTTAAATTATGGACGACTGGAGCAGATAGCCCTCGTGTAGCTTTCCGCGAAATTCAAAAAACAAAAACACATTCATAACATTTAATTCTATACTTAAATTGATGTGTCAATGTGATATAATTGCTCTATATAGTATTATTACTACTTTCAAATTTGCTTCGTTACTGTTTATTAACAATGAACTTGAATTGTTTATTTACACATAAATAACTGATTATAAACTAAAAGTGACTAAGATTCTTCCCACAGAGACAGATAATGGAAATTATAACTAACTAATCTTAAAATTACCACATTTTGGATCTGTAATTTATTTCTAAAGTTAGCATATTTATGTTAGCAACACGTTGTTTACCAAATTCCAATGAATCACCGAAACAGTATTAAACATAATTCAAATAACATCAACCCATTCTCATTTATTATTAAAAACTGAGTTCATACATTCTTTCAACTCGTTCTCTTTCTAGACTTATTTACTTTCGACTCTGCACAATAGAAAAACATGTTTGATTTACCTAAAAAGGATATTTGTTTCATGTTACGAACCGCCTTTTGTTGAAACATTTCATTAAACAGAAAGAATGAGTTGCTCTATTTTACCTCATAACAGATTGTAAATCGTACACGCGTGTAACAACGCATAGCTTCAGTAGTCAAATTACACCCGTCGCACGAAACATGCTCGCCCTTTCAGCCATAAAGTGGTTAAAATGTAAAGGTCAATCTCGCTATTCGTTGGTAAAAGAGTAGTCCAAGAGTTGGCGGTGGGTGTTAATAACTAGCTGTCTTCCCTCTAGTCTTACGCTGCTAAATTAGGGGCGGCTAGCGCAGATAACCCTCGACTACCTTTGCACGAAATTCCAAATACAGAAAAACAGACCCAGATGAAAGATGTCTGATGAAGTTTCCAAACATAACTCTTGGCCCTAATAATAATATTAAAGATTTTTTGTATGTTTTATTCAGTATAGAATTGTAACTGTGTGCATTTTACTCAAATTTTTATTGTGTTATGCTTCTACTACTAAGGTAACAATATTAAAACAGAATATTTATTCCATTGTGCAAGTTTTAGTCCATTGTGCAAGCAAGTACAAACACTGTTTATTGTTATAATATATATATACATTGGTACTTTATATCATGCTCAGTCCCAATGTTTTAATATTATGAATTCAAGTATTCAAAAAAGCACATTATTACTCTAACAGGTAATTTTTATGTTATTCATTTGGATTATCATATTTTAACATGAGTAATCAGTTTTACTTAAATGCATCATTATATCAGAGTGTTTGATTCTGTACTTCATGATAATCTATAGTTAATATAAAACTGCTCTTCGAGTTCATAACAACGTGAAAAAATATCAATATTTTTCTATTTGTTGATTATTACTTCAAAAGACAAATTTTCTATTTATGATAATACTAACCTCTAAATGCTGGAAAGAATTAATGGCACTAAATGAGATCTAAGAAGAAATGTCAAAACACAATGAATAGAAATATTAAAACTGTTAGAGAAGCTATGGATAGCCCCACAAAATATAACTCGTATACTACTATTATATTAATGCAGTTAAGTGAAAAGCTATACAATGATCTATCTGTGCTGTACTAACCAAAGGTACTAAAACCAAATTTTTGATATTATAAGTCACTGGAGATGGGTAGTAAGAAACTGTGGAAGAAAGTTGATAGGAATCTAAGTATCTGATAGTTGTGCAAATATCTGATAAGTGTATAGATAGTTGTGAAGAAAATAAAGAGGGATGTGGATTGCTGAGAGAACAGTAGTGACTAATGGGTGAGTAAATGGCTCTTAAAGTTTATCAGCAGCATAGTAAGATCTTGGGAGAAGTATTACATAGAGATATAGTCATAATGTTTTAACCACAGGTGTGAAATTTGTATCATCAACATATAATAAATTACTGACAGCTGCTACGGAAACGAATTAGCTAGCCATAAGACAAGGTAATCAGGTAGATTTAAAGGATTTAAGCTACCATAATGTTCCATATACAAGTGAATGTTTTTGTTTTTTTACACCATCTCCAAATACCTTCATGGTATCAAAATTATTATTAAATCCCTTAGTTACACACATGCACAATTAACCAAACAACATAATTAGCAATTTTCTGTTTCCTTCTTCAGGTTTGTTTGTTTTTTTGAAGTAATTTGGCATGGTTTTGATTTTTAAGAAAGTGAGTTATCGAAGAGACAGGGCTTTCCCTTTGGTTTGAAGATACATCTATTAAAACTGTTAAAAGCTTTTATTCATATTAGACATATGCTATCCAAGATTGTCAATGATAAAGTAAAAATAAACCCAGGTGATTTTCAAGATGATGACTTTACCAAGGGATATGGACAAGGAATGAGTTGGGTGTTCCTTTACTTTATATCCATATCATATGTTATCAAATTAACAAAATATAAGTAAATGAAAACGAGTCAGTAATCTTACAATTCCCACCACATATTATTATGTGTTTCAAACATGAAATTAAATTATCCAAATTAAAACATCAGTACAGCTGTAGTCATCACCATGTTAAAAAAAATATCCAAACACCATTAAAATAACCTAACTTTAAATAGAATAACAGCTGAAGATAAAAACATTGCATTCACATTATAACAGAAGGGTAATGTAGGTGAAATCAGAAGTGGCTACCCAGGCATTTCTGAACATAAACAAAAACATTAAATATGGAAACAAGAACAATGGCATTTTTATTTGTGCAACATCATAATTATCAGATCAACTGGAAATTAGCAATGATTTCATACAAAATTGATAACTACATGAAGAAAAAATGTAAAAAGTTACTTTTCCAATAGCTTGTATAATTTTATTATATTCCAATAATATTTTGACCTAAACAACTTTCTGGGCCTCCTGTGGTCTTAATGGTTGGCATCACCATAATTTTGTTGCCTACAAGAAGATTTCAAACTGAAGTGGATGCATGAAAATGTCAAAACTAGTCTTAGTAAACTTCAGGTTTCTGACAGTATTTTTATAGTTATTTTGGTTTTTTTAACTGTCATTTTAATCACATGCCTACATTACAAATGTTAATTTGTGGGAATTGTTAAGATCAAGATGATACTGCTGTTATTAGGTCGATACACAAGCATACTTCATGTACATGCTGTATTATTTATTTTGTTAAAGGATAACGTCACCCCCTTCCAGATACAAATTCCCAAATTCATGCTTTATGCCCCTGATAAGCAGGCATTTATAATTGCAGATTAAAAACATAATCAAGCTAAAAGAATTATATATGCCTTAAACAATAAGAACAACATACAAAAGAAATGCTAATGTTATTATGAGTTTATCTACATAAAACACCAATTTATACTAATATAGTTTAACAAATAAATACTTACATGCTTCTTGTGTATTTATACTGTTTTCTTCATTGGCTTGAAATAATCTGTACAAAATTTGAATCTTGTCTTTGCAAGAAATTTTGGTGATAATTATTGATTTAATATGCTGTAATTATTATGTAAAACAAGAAGTAATAAAATCTGAACTGTACCATTACTTTCAAGACTTCTTCCTTTAGAAATATAAAGGAAATATTTATATATGATACATGTCATACATCAAAGAACACAAGTTTCACTCCTATTTCGATTCTGGTTGTAAGCCTAACCACAATGAATGCCAATGTCTGTTATTAACTGGTGTGTAGTATGTTATTTTTTTCTTACAGTTTGAACAACAAAATTTGAGGAATGCCATTTAAATAAGTATTTTTTATTTGCTTGTGCAGAAGTAACATAATGAATAAAAATAATTTTGTAAAAACAAATTTTGTAATCTATACCAAACATACTGCTATTCAAGCTTGGTTCAACATTTATTTTTAAGATGTAAAATAATGTAACGTGCAGTAAAATAAGTCAATGAAACGTACTGCTAACTTTGAAAAGTTAAATAGTCAAAATTCTTTCACATGTTAGTAATATTGTTACACATAATGAATCTGTATGGTTTAGAACTTGTCATTAACAAATTCAAAGTTTAATGCAACCAACAGTTTTATTTAGAAATAAGCATAGCAAATTAAGGGTGTATCAGCAGTTTGTATTGTTTACTATGGTTCACAATTTGAATACTTTTTTATAAATTAGGTCACATAATTTATGTAAAAATATTATTTTCAAAATTAGATTCAAGAAAAAATCCAAATGTTTCAATACAATAACTTATATGACTCAACTTGAAAATTTTTATTGTAATTTCTTTGTGCTACTTAATGTATTGCTTTCAAAACAAATAATAGAAAATGTTACATATTGTAATTTATCATGGATGACCCTTCAATTTATTATATTATGTTCAATTTATTAAAATTTGAAATAGACAAAAATTGAATTAAGTGATAGATTTATAACTAATTAAATGTCATGTAATAAATTTATGATATTTGACAACATGAATTTTACACAATTTTCTTTCTTAATACAGATTTTTTTTACAGAAACAATACAATTTAGGATAATGGTTATTACAAATAACAATTTATATACAAGAGTCTCACAAACTTGCAGACAATATTTAGTCTTCTGTCTTATCCAGAACTTTCCTGACATCATTGTGAGGGTTCATGATAAATGAATTAATTTGATGCTGATATTGGTGCAATTCACTAAATGGAAAGCTAACAAGTTATTTGCTGATCACACACCAATTACAAGTCAAGTTTCTCACCAATGAAGCTATGTAATATTTCATAAATATACTGATATTCTATGTTAATCTGCTGAAGTTAAATAGTTTGTAATATTAAAAACTTATGAACCATCCTGGTTAATATATGAAATTCTTGATTAATAAAATAAATAAATAAAAATATTTTTCTTTAAGAAAATGCTTCTCATTTAATTTAAATATACTGTTTTTCCAGGATGAATCAATATTTATTTAAGACAGGGTTTGAACTCTAAAAAAATTTAATTATTTATATATCCCTTTTGAAAATATACATAAACTTCTAAACAATCTATAAATAAAATTTTTTGTGAGACCTGTCTTATGCTCTGTTTTGTTGTTTTTCAAACTATAATATTCATATGCATTCCTTCAGACAAATATAAATTTAATTGAAGCCTAAAATGTCTAGAAAACTTGAAATTTGCAGACAAGTAAGACAAGGTAATTGTTGCTTAGAGAAAAAACTTTGACAACACTTGTATTATTTATGCACTTCTTGTGTTTAGAAATCACACACATCTATAACCTAACTAATATTATCACCTCTGGTATTGTAGATCACAGAAAGTTGTACAACTTTTACAATAAAAATATCAACTGTACAGAATGATGTCATTAAAGCTCTTGTCAATATTTTCATTGTTCATTACAGAAACGATTACCTTTTGAAAGTTCATGGTTGAAAAAACTAACAGAAAAGATGTTTCAATGTACAATGATTACCATTTCAACAAGAAAAACAAAATTGGCAATTTAAAAATCTGTAAATATGTCTCAGTGCATGTTGTAAACATAGTGTGGTTCACATATCATTACATATTCCTCTGTGTTTTTGCTCATTACTTTTTTAAATGCTTCCACTGAGTAACGCTTTTAGAAGAACAAGTTAACAAAATAAACTTGTAGTTAATACCTCATGTATGAAATACTAAAACATAAGCATATTCAGAAGCATTGCTATATGATACATAAGAAACATTATGTTCGTTAAAACCACTTGATAATAAAAATTTAAATTGTGCTCTGATGTGTTTTATGCCACACTTATTCTACATGATGAAGTAAGATTATAAAATACGTTTGTATAAAAAGTGACATGACGATACCTGGTGCTAAATCTTACAGCATCCTACCATCTACAAAGTGTTTCCAACTAAAACAACTTGTTATAGAACAGTTTCCCAGAATCCTTACTTAACTATGTAGGTGTGGGGTGGAGGTACTTTTGTGGCAAAAACAGTGCAAGAAAAGAAGATAAACAAAACTATGTTCAAAATACATTAATTAAAATTACTACAGGAATTAAGGTAAACAAGTATTAAATATATTAGTACAAGAGATATTATACAGAGAATATTTATATTAAAAGGACCTGAACCTAAATATAAAGGAATACAGAGGAATAAGTGACTAGAGTACTGATGAACAACATTTATAATGGATTAGAGTAAATGTGTAAACCTATGGTGTAGTGTATGTACAAAATGCAGTAATGAAATGGCAAACAAGAAAGTCGTGTGTAAAAAATTAGGTAGAATTTTAACCCTCAATCAACTATAAGGTAAAATCAAACATGTGGTTGCTTGGGGTTATTATGACCCCAATACTATATTTAAATTATCATAAAGCTCAAACAACTCTAACAGTATGTTTTCTTTTACTCAAACCATTGTTTGTGAGCAAAATATGATAATAAAAGTCTTAGTTCAAGGTTTATGATGTTAAAATATACTGCAGTGGAGATAAATCTTTTTAATGCAATTTGTACAAAATAAAGCAATAACAAAATGTACTAGAATTAATTAGATATTATCTAACACAAAAAAACAGAGAAAAGATATAGAATAATAAAAAGGCATCATTTTGTTATAAATAAGAAAAAACACAGAAAATAAAGTAAAATCACAAGCAAACTGCAAAAAAATTATAACCAAGACAGTCCTGTGGGGTAAACATCACCAACACAAAACTTCCAAATTCAAAATGCTGATAAAGACTGCACAACTACGACTCTATTGCACAGAGGGTTAAGTAGCATGTCAAATATCACATAAGAATTAATGGTAGAAATTGTATAGTCCTAATGATTCTACATTGCTAACTGTTATTTGTAAAACAATTTTCTTTGAACCTGTGACAGAAGACTTTTTACATAGTTAAATAAACAGAATACATCAGTACAAATTTCTTGGAAATTGTAAAGTTAGAAATAAATAATTTCTTATAATCACACATGAATGTCTTCAGTGCATCAAAAACACATGGTTTAAAACAGTGCTTTTAAACATATTTTTAAAAGCTACAGATGCCCTCCACAGGAAAATACAAATAAAATAATAGAGGAATGAATCTACTTGTTTAGCCCCACTTCAGAGACACCTAAAGTGTTCATGGACCAACTTTTAACAACCCTGGTTAAAAAATAACATGTTTGAAGTTTTCACTGAATTGAAACTTGTAGTGACAAGGGTTTTTTTACCCAAATGCTTTACATTTTTTGCAACGTTTCAATATTTCAAGTGGAATACATAATTTTGGATTGTTCTAGATCTTTGTGTAACCTTTGATATGTAGCAAATGTTTCTACCTAGCTTATTATTACCTAGTCGTGTTTTAGATCCAGAAGTTTCCAACCAACACGTTTCATGAGTCGGTGTACCATTTGTTGCTCTAACGTAATAACAGGTTAAAGATATTTTCATTTCGTTGTTCGGTTGAATGCAGGTGCTCACATGCTTCGTGTAGAGGAACAGAAATGTTTACATCAGCCACAATTCCAACTACAGAATGTACTGTCACATACAGTTTACTTCCACCACATTTATGCGAATTATTACTCAATACATATTTTTGGTTGTAAATAACATACGCCCCCACGGCTGGGAGGGCGAGCATGTTTGGCCTGACGGCAATGCGAACCCGTGACCCTCAGATTACGAATCGCACGCCTTAACACATTTGGCCATGCCGGGCCTGATAAATAGCTCAAACATTTTGGGCGCGAACCCGTGACCCTTGGATTACGAGTCACACGGCTTACGCGCTTGGCTATGCCAGGCCTATAAGGTGAGCATGTTTGGTGCGACGAGGATTCGAACCCGCGTCCATGAGATTACGAGTCGAACGCCTTAACTCACCTGGCCATGCCGGGCCGGAACTGTTTGTAAGAAGTAGTATCTCCGCGCAAACATATCGGAATACAATACATGAACATTGCCCTGAGAGTGGACAGAGTAAGTGCGGTATACTCATAGGTCATATACATCAATGAAAATAATTTGAATTTCTGATCTCACATTAGATCTCAATTCGGTGAAGAGATGACTGAACTATGAGTTAAAAGTTTGTGCTTGAAAAAAAAATCAGAAAAGTTCTGTGAGTTGTTATACCGTGTCTAAAAACAAGGAGGAGACATTAACCACCATGTGTTCTTAAAGCTAAAGAACACATTCATAAACAAATAATAATTTCCACAGCAACACTCTCTTGAGGAGAACCTTTGACATTTTACGGCTATATGGTGTTTTCAAGTAAAAACTGATTTATCCAACGTGCAAATTTGCTCAGGAAATAAGGGAGTGTTTTAATGTGTTTTCTCATAGTAAAGCCATATCGGGTTATTTGCTGTGCTTACCAATGGAAATCGAACCCTTAATTTTAGAGCTGTAAATCCGAAGACTTGCCGTTGTCCCATCGGGTACCCAGGAAATAAGGAAATAATTCTGAATCAAATAGCTGAGCCTTTTTAGCTTATGTTAAATAAAAGAAGACAAAAATTGGTAAAATTTGTAACAATAATTATTGTTCACTTATGTACGAAACAACATTGTGCTCATGCAATAGTGAATTTACAAAAACAACTAATAAACTTAATGAAGTCGTTTTATTTTGAGGTATATACTGCATGTTTTAACAGAAACATACCTGAAGAACAGACCAATGTTTTGCTGAAATATAGTATGCCACTCACAGAAACGCCCCTTAAGTTCTTGCTCACGTGACTCGTGTTTGGATTCTATTTGACAGTACCCTGTCTCCATCTGATGTCCCTTGAAAATTAGAATAGAAAGCAATGATCGATATCATACTGAAATAAAGAAACTTCTAGTGAATTCGGGCCCGAGCCTTAAATCTTTTAAGTACCTAACGATGCCTTTGGTTTCCCAAAATAAAATTAGTTCAATATGCTTATAAATCATTATATGTCATTGTACTGTTAATCATTATTAGTAGATAAGTAAGATAAAACATAGCATATGTAATTGCGCACACCAAAAGAAAGTTGCTTTTAAAGTGAAAGACTCGGAAAACATCTGATATATTTCACTTACCACATGAACACTATTAAACTTGAAATTGTTTCAGAATAGTGAGTTTCAAACTTATATAAAGGGTGTCATAAAGTGTCTTTGTCAAATAATAATGTTTTGTAAATAATTTACTGGCTAATAAATACCATAACTCCTTTCTTTCTTCGTATTTCGTAGATAATAATCGTTTCACGCACTTCTATTTATTGAGTTACAAGAATCCATTTATTCAATCTGATAATTATTATACTTATTACCATTTATATTTACTTGAAAATTCTGAACCTTTAGTTATTTTGTGTTCATAGATTTAATAAGGGTCTCATCTTTCCAAAAAATGTTTCTTTATTAATTTTTTATTGGAAAATAATCTTGGTCAAAGAGCCACGTTTCCAAGCTATATATATAATTGGCTGAGTTATCAAAATACGTGTTTGATTGGTAAAACGTGTGGTAAAGATATTGGAGTTTAGTGTATGTGGTGGATCGATTTTTTTTTATTTTTTTTCAAGTGATATCAGAAGTTAAACACTGTAGTTTCAGTGACATGTACGTAGATAAGGATAGTCACTCAAAGTTTAAAATATTCGGCAAATATCTAAAGCTCTCGAGATTGTATGTTGCCCTTTTAGGTTTTTACATTTTTTGTAATTAGTTACGACTGATAAAAATAAGCACCTAAACAATAACTGGTCTGTGACAGTGTGAGTACGTGCTAAAGTTTAATAATACAGCAAATATTTATAAAATCCAACATTTTGTAAAAACTACTTATAAATTAATAATTTCGATAAGTGGATACTTTCACTTTTTTAAGTAATCGGGAAAGTAAGCTCATTAATTTTAATATTTTGTATAAAGTATTGGCGTTTAAAATCTAACATAATACTTAAATTGAGATTTGCTTTTATACAATTGAATTGATTAAATAGTAGATAGAAATGTGTAAAGTAACTATAACATACCCATAATCTTATACAGTGTGTGTAACTTATGTATTTTAATGTTTATTATAGCCTAAATTAAATTTAATGTTTTTATTTTAACATTTCTTCTTTAGTCTACAAAGATCTAATTTCCTCGTGTAAATTATTTCATTTGTAAGTTTTCATTGTTTGTGTAACTTGATATAGTAATAGGACATATAACATCTTGGAAACGTTTTAACATCGTTTTAGTTGGAGTTGGAGTTTTAGATTTTGTTATTACAAGTAAGTTAAATTTAAGGTTATAAAATTGGCAAGGGAATTTTAGTAATGTTAAAGGTAAATTGTTATAAAGTAGTAACAATGTTAGCCTTATTAATATTATTAGCCATACCATAAAACGGGCAAATTTGATGCCAAAATTTAGATTTTTGGTTAGTTAGAATAATTTAAAATAATAAATTTATTATTTTAGTGATGGTCAATTTATTTTTTGTCATAATAATCTAAAACACTGATAATTGGAAACGGTGATTCAGGTGAGTCAGTTTACAAGACTGGTTGATGCAATTGTTTCTCATGTTATCTATAATAATTAAATTACTCAACTCTAGTGGTTTGGTAGGATAAAGTGAAAAATCGTTATTGCAATCCAGTTCAACTAAACCAATGTTGACTGTCTGAGGAGTCAGTGCCTTTTCTTTTTTATGGTAATGATAGTTAGATAATTGATAAAGTTTACTGATAGTATTTATATTTGGGTGTTTCTGACTGTATTAAAGATGGTGAACCATCAGACTATTTTAAAACTGGAATCAATAAGTTGGAACAACATTTCACAATTCATCTTCATTACAGTCAATGCAAGATGATGCACTTTGGTTTCATACTTTGGTCACATTTAATATAAATGTAAATCAACTCAGTAGCATGAATAAAGGAAAGGAACTTAGCATAGTGGTAGAAAACTCATTCAAACCATTCAAGTAGTAGCCTAATAAAGCATGTGTCTACATCTGTTGCAAGCAGGAACTGGGATTAAGAAGTTGGGTGTCATTCAATTTTTAGTGAGAGGGAATATGTCATATAACATTGATTATTGGGGTTAAGGCTGAGTCTAACTTAGGTGAATGTTGTTGTTAATATAAACAACAAAGAACTTGAGTTTGGCTGTTTGTGTAAAGTCAATAGTCCCAATCTTGTGTATTTTAGAATAGCTGTTATGGGTATTAACACTTTTTAGGTCGAAAAGTTGTTCTCTCCTTATCAATAAGTGTTAATACCCATAAAAGCTGTTCTTAGATGTGTTTTTATTTCAAGTGGGTTTCTCATGATTAAGAAGACCCAGTCTCATGTTGAACAAAGAAACAAATGCAATTGAATGCTCTATTTAATCCACTTGTGAATTATCTTATGTCTAAGAAGTGATAAATATTCGTGGTTGAGGTTGAAATGCTGAAAATTTAGGCATGTGTCAACCTTAGTTACTACATGAATAAAGTAAATATATGGTCAGTTTGTGAAATCCCACACAAAGATTTATTTTATCAGAAATCCATATCTAACAAACAAGGCAATAAATGTGTTAAAATCTGCCTCTTTCACACTGTAGTTTTATAAATTTTAAACCATTCACTGTCACTCAAGGGCTAAAATTTTTCATAGACAGCAGTCAGAATTATGGCTGGCTAACTTAACTTTTTGATTACAAGTTTGAATCAACAATTATTTAAATTGAAAGGCCTCATTTTGAATAATGTGTATAGTTGTGATCTTCTCTAAAAAAAATGTACTGACTTGTTGGAAAGGTGTTCTGAATGCGAGGGTAATAACACAAGTTGAAGAAATCAATTTAACACAAAAATACAGTACCCTTTAATCCAAGCACTTTCAAAAAAATTACTGAAGAAGAAAGTTCCATTTTCAAAAGCATTGGGTTATATGGTATCATATTTTTGTGCTGTAACTATTCCATGTACATAATTATTATGCTATGTGGATAGATCAAGACATCTTAAGTTCTGGAGAAATGGGGGGAAAAAAAGGTGATTGAATGTTACAATATTATCTTGATTTCTATTGTTTTTTTTAAGATAGTTTGTTTAAAGAAATTCAATTATTAAAGACAAATTAGGCCTCAGTAAAGGTAGATATTTTTCTAACAGGACAGTTGATTTATGGAATGAACTGTTATTGATATTAGTGAAGGAGAAAATTTTACTGAAATATAGGAGTGGAATTGGTTATTTCTGGAAGATTTAAATAGCAGACATCTTGAAAGAACAAATAGTGAATTAGGCACATTATAGTCTAATTGTCAGACTGACATGTGGAATTTTTGGGGTCCGTCCATTTGAGATTAGACTGTCTTGTTGACTTTAGCTGATCACTTTCAGTGACCTTCTGTGGAGACGTTGTACAACTGGCAGAACTCTGGACAGTAACTTTCTAGTAACTCAGCCATTAAACCAATGGAGCAAGACGGTAAAGACATAGTTCGACAACATTCCACCACTCCTTTTTCCAAATCTTCGACAACTGAAGTCGCAAAATTCCGAGACTCGCCACCATGATGAATTAAATTTTAGACGTATAATTTCCTGTTTTATCCATGATCCAACAAGGACATCATTTCTCCACATGCATTCTTGTTTCTGTGTTGTTCAGCTCCCAAGTTAACATTAATTTACTTTTTCTGGGTTAAAAGGGGACCTTAAGTTACCTGAAGATAAACACGAATTAAGTTTAAAACAGTGCAGATAACTTGTGAGTATACCATACACACAACTGTTAGGAGATGTCACAGTCACAAATTTAATGTGCAACATTCTCTTACCTATATATTGCTATTGGGCGAAATAGTTTATCACTAAATACATTTTATAGCTTATCAAACAAGAACGTAACTAAAGAAAGTCATTTCTTATAAAATCCAAATACTAATATTGCCAACTGTTGTAAGGGAATTTATAGAGTTAGCAGCTATACTATACAACGATGCTCTTGAACTGCCCCGTATTTTCCCACCAATCTGGCTTTAGGTCATTCGGCTGACTTCGAGCATCTACGTTTGCTTGTCATTGATTGAGTTGATGAGATGCCTTGCGCACATCAACATGACAAGACTAGGATGCACGTGATGAAACTTACTAGTGAATGAAGTGGCCTGTGACTGCGCTCCTTACCTCACCTAGGAGATAAATTTGTTTTAATATCCAAATACAATGGTTCATTATTTATTGGTTAGTGTATCAGGCTGTGGTTTGAAAGATCCATGATTTAAGACTGACTAAGGTGTGCAATTGAACATGCACACTTCACTTTCAGGCTTGGATGTTTTATAAAAGTGAAAATATTCATCAAAGAGTACCTGTTTAGAAGTAGATGCTACTGAGTAGTTTCCTCTCTTTAATAGTCATCAATTTTTAATTATAATTTATTATGTCATTAACTAGCCATGAGGACACTGAGGTCATGCTATTAGTTGTTTGAATCCAAAATTCCTTCTTTCCTTCACACGTAGGCCCGTCATGGCCAAGCATGTTAAGGCGTTCAACTCATAATCCGAGGGTTGCAGGTTTCAATCCTGGTTACACCAAACATGCTCGTCCTCCTAGTCATTTGGGCATTATAATGTGACAATCAATTCCACTATTCATTGGTAAAAGAGTAGCCCAAGAGTTGGCAGTGGATGGTGATGACTAGCTGCCTTCCCTTCAGTCTTACACGGATTAATTAAGGACGGCTAGTGCAGATAGCCCTTGAGTAGCTTTGAGTGAAATTCAAAAACAAACAACCTTTCCTTCACACATACATATTTAATTGGAAGTTATAGATTAAAATTGTAGATCTGGTTACAGTGCTGATGGTCATTCCTAGATATTTGGGTCACTGACTTTGCTATTTAGCCATTGTTTTTGTATTTGCTATCTGTAAACCTATTTTATTGATGAGGGTGTTAATGAAATGGTCAGTTGTACTGTACATTCTTAAAGTTTCTCAGTAGTTTGTACAAAATAAATAAAAAAATTGTTGTGTAAACTTGCATGCAATATTCTGTTTGAGAAGTAATTACTATGATAGTGCAGACCTAAAGTACAAGTATTGAATCAATTTTTGTAAAGTTTGTATTTTAGTATTGCTATGTTATAAACAATAAACAGCCTCGATATGCAAGTGTATATAGTAAAACCTGTCAGTGTGAATTAGTTTTTTAATAATACTGCTATTTCTATATAAAATTCTTGAATATTAAACATTTATTTTAAACTTACTTTACTGGGGGAGGTGTTATAGCTAGTTGTAAACTGTTTGAACTTTCACATTGTATTCTGTTTAGACTTGCATAATTAAAGTATTATTACATATATTATGTAAAACTGTTGTAAATGTGTAAATTGATTCAAACCTGTTAAGCAGCAGGTTTCGAATATTTCTTCCAGACTAGGAAGTACAGTATTTGTTGAGTCCAAAAAAAGATTTGAAGATATTAGTAATTGTTATAATATATGTATGCTTGTCATCCTGTTTTACTCAAGGTATTGTAACTAAAAAATGTATGAAAATTGTTTTCTTCTTTTGTAACATACAGATTGTATCAGTTTACATATCTAACCAAAATTGAATTTTTTTTGTATAAACAAGTTAATGATTCTAATACTTAAGCAACTTATTATAACCGACTCTTCTGAGATGAGCAGTTGTAACAATTAACGTACCTGTATGACATTTTTGTCTTTCTAGTATTTGAAGTGTAGTATGCTACCTTTATTTTAATTCTTTTTGGATTTTTAATGGCATTTTTGTATGCTTTCTTTTGAAAGGACTTCATTCATTAGAATATAGTTTAAACTTTCTATATAGAAATCACCTAAGTGAGTCATTGTTAAAATATGTGACTTTCAGAAATGTAAATATCTTGCTTGTTTTTATTTTATCTGGAAAATTAATTTGTACATTTTACTATTTTAAATAATTTGAGTAGTGTAATGTAATGAAGTTTTTAACTCCCTTTTTAACTAGTACAAATAAATGTGGATTTTTATTTCTCATGTCAATAATTTTTTTAATTTATACATGTGTATTTGTTGAAAGTTTTGTTTATTAGTGCAGTTTGCTCTCCATCAGTTGAAGATAATGGACTTGCTTTTAAACCAGAGTTTTCTTTTCATTGTCATTCTGCTGATGACTATTGGGTTGGCTGTTCCTAATCCTGATAATGAAAAAAAGAGAGTTGTAAACAAGGTAAGTATAATGGAAACCACTTTTGTTACCCTCTACAGAAACATCAAACACAGAATTCTCTCAAAAACAAAATATTTTACATACACAAAAATATCCAAGTTTGGATAAACAGAAGGCCTTGCCAAATAGTGTTGTTACACAGAGCACTATAATTGTTAATACACCATTGTTCTTTGATGAAAAAGACATTTCTTCAGGTTTATAAAATCACACCTTCGGAGCCAGGTATTGTATTTCATATTAACTTATTAAAGAGGAAATAAGAAACTCAACACTATTATACGACATCTTTGTTGACAGTTCACTTGCATTTGAAACTTTACAAATTTGTTTACAAAGCTCCATAATCTGTATGAATTGCATTAAACCAAGATTTTTTATAAATGTGACTTGTGTATATGCCATTACATAGTTTTAAAACTATGTTAAGTTTTAATATGAAGCAAAGTGCATTTTTTTCTTTCTAGAAATTAGCAGCATGTAGAGTCCATTTCTGTGTGTTCTCAGGCAGAACAAAATGCATGTACACATTTTTATGTACACTCCTAATTCTTCACACTTCTGAAATATTTGTAGAGCCTGTGTCCTAAAGTTCTTGTTTATTCTGCTTTTTTGCATATGAGTTAGAAATTATTTAAAGCTGTAACTTGTCTTGTTGAATAGTGATGTTGTAATTTTTATAAAAAGAATAAAATCATTGGCTTGTTTGTTACAAGCATTCAAACTTTTTTGAAATGATGTTATATGAAATAGTGATATACTAATATTTTGATTTTATCTTTTGTTTCATACTTTTATGGATGTAGTAATTAGTTGGTTATTCTGTACACTAAAGATAATGTAACTCACTATTCTTTTTGTGCATCAAGCTTCCTTATAATTATCAAGTATTTGCTAGTGAAGTCTTTTATAAGGTGATAATTACAACACATATTTTATAGCCTCTAAGTGATGAGCAACACTATGGAGATGATGCTGAACACAACGTGGAATACGATCATGAAGCTTTCCTTGGGGAAGATGAAGCCAAAACCTTTGAAAATCTTGCCCCAGAAGAGAGCAAGAAACGACTTGGTGAAATAGTTGATAAGATAGACAAAGATAATGTAAGTAAATGTAACTGTTCATGAAATTATTCACACTTAAATTTATGCAAACATAAACATAAAATTAATGTATCAGTGAAGTTTTATGCACTTGATAATCTTTGTTTCATTATAATCTCAAAAGGGGAAAAAAAACCCTTTAAAAATAAAAAGGCAGTTAATAAATTAAATTATAATTATAGAAATAAAAGAATTTACATACTGGGAAACTGAAAAATAAATTAACTGTATACTAAAGGTTTATCGTAATATGAATTGTAAGTACAGTTTGGATGGAAATAATCTTAACAATGTCATGAAAGATGATCTTGGTGTAAAGTTGATCAGTCTGTAATGCCATCCAAGCAGTGTGTTGTTAGTGGTTGGACAAATAGGATTTTAGGTTGTATCTACAGAAATAATATATACAAATCTAAAGAGGTTATAATTTCATTGTTAAGATCACTTGCTAGGCCACATTTGTTCAGTCTTAGGCTCTTTACCTTAAAGACATTGAATTGTTGGAAAAGATTCAGAGGAGGGTTACTAGAATGGTGCTTTGGATAGAAGGGGTTATACAAGGAGACTGAAATCTCTCAAATTGTTTTCTCCTAAAAAAAAAAATGATCTGATTGAGGTGTTTAATATTCTAAATGGAAATTACAATATTTTATACCATTTTTTCATACTTAACGGTGAGAAGTGGGGTAGTTGATCATAAAAGTGGGTTGTCTTTGAATGTTGTAGAGCCAGTAAATTTAAGAGAGTTTAAGAAAAAAAAAATCTTTAAGTGCATGGATGATAAGGCTGGCTCTAAGTTTTTTCTAATTTAATTTTTTTTTCAAATTATTTTAATTTCCTTTAGATGATGGAATAACTAAGAAGGACCAGTAGGTCCTATATTGTTCCAGTATGCCGTTATATACAAACCTCTTCACCAGTAAGACAGGAAATTTCTTGAGTATTTTTAAGTGAACATGAAGTAATATAGTGATGCCATATTTATTCAATTCTCAAAATTTAAAAAAAATTGATCATGTTCCTTGTATGACCACAACTTTTACAAATTGTTTTTACCACAAGTCAAAAATTAAATATTAAGTATTTCTTTCTTGAAGTCAGAGAGAATTATAGATTAATAAATATACCATGAACTAATTAGGGTTTTCTTTTAAAGTGATTAATTTATGTTGTGAAAATTGATTTTTGGACTCTTTGCGAGTAATATCATGTTCTTTTTAATTGCTCAGTTATGTTTTGATAATTATATAATAAATATTACAGGTTTCTCTCTTTACTGTATTTTAGTCATATATAAACACTTAATGAATAAATCTTAAGATCACAGGTTCTGAAATGTGCGACCAATGTGTTATAAATTTCTAACAACATAGAAGAATGTGTTAAAACATGTGTAATTTCAAAACCTTGAATATTTAAAGAACAGTATATTGGGTGGTTAATGTAAATTGAAAAAAGGTTAAAACAATTGGTATTTTTGTTCAAGTAGTACAAAAATTATTTGTACCAACTGTTTTCAAAGAAACAGATATAAGCCCTAAGTTGATGGAAGGCTTAAACTTCTAACAATCAAAGAATGCTTATATTTTAAAAATGAAAATTTTACAAACTAGATATATCAGAAGAAAAAACCAAAACAATCATTTAGGGTAAGAGGGACTGTTACCATTTTTTGACCCAAAAAGCACAAGATATAAGAGGTTTAATGCGTAGAAGTACTGTTAAAAAAGTAACAAGGAGTGACTTAATTGAAACGTATAATAATAACACTGGTTTACAAAAAAAATATTTTTTGTCTGAGGCAAGAATGTGAATAGGTGTTTTTTACTAATTTGGGTGTGCTAAATTCAAATTTATAAACAGTTTTGCCCTATCACCTCTAGTTTTCTGGCTTTTAAATAGTCTCATTTTAGTATATACAGAGTATATATGTGCTTATTTCAACAGTTGCAGCAGCTTATTACAGATAAAACAGGATAGATAAAGAACATTGACGGAATAAATATACTTGGATGACACAATTCATAGTACCGCAGGCAGAAGTGTGTTTTCGTAGATGATCTGGTGTATTTTGCCTCCGGGATGTCATGCAAAAGCATCAAGCAGAAATCTCCCATCATGCTGGGGTTCCACTTGCCTTGGTAGTTGCTCTCCATCTTTGTAATGTCTTGGTGGAATCTTTCTCCGTGCTCATCACTCACTGCTCCAAGGTTTGGAGGGAAGAAATTGAGGTGGGAATGGAGAAAATGAATTTTGAGTGACATTCGGCATCCCATATCCTCATAAGTCTTTGACTTCTCAATACAGGCTTGGTAATTTGGTATGCATGTGTTACCAAGGAAGCCACTACAGACTGACTTAAATGCTTCTCATGCTCTCAGTTCATTTAAGGTAAGTAGCTCCTCAAAATCAGTATCCTTCAGCACTTCTCAGATTTGAGGTCCGACAAAGATGCACTCTTTGAGCTTAGCAGCACTGAAACCTGGGAACACAGTAGACAAGTGTTGGAAAGCAGCACAATTTTTGTCCATACCCTTGACGAAATTCTTCATCAAACCAAGCTTGATGTGAAGAGGAGGAAGAAGCACCTTCTTCATGTCAACCAGAGGATTCTCCTTGACGCGGTGTTCGCCAGGAACGAAAGTGCTTCTAGACCCCCAGTCTTTCTGCTTGTAATGCTGGGATACAGCTCGACTATCCCAGAGACAGAGAAAGCAACAGTACTTTGTGAAGCTCAGTTGCATACCCATAAGAAGACCAAAGACACAATATTAAAAATTTACCCTGAATGCATATACGCCTTTATGTACAGTGTGTGTACAAAATGTACAGTATGCATATCTAAAAAAACTAGAGGCGATGAGTAAAAACGGATTTCAAATCTGAATTCAGCACCCCCAAATTAGGTTAAAACAGCTATTTTTGTGCTTGCCTCAATTTCTTTGTAAACCAGTGTAATAGTGCAGAATTGTCTGCCCTGTTAATGTAACGCACTTTGTTGTCTGAATGTGCACTTTATTTCAATGGTTTTGAACAAAGTGTGGATATGAAAATATTTGAAGACATTTAATGCAACATCTTGAACTGGTTGAAGTTTTCAAAGCTATAATAGCAGGTTGTAGAATAATTTTATTTACTGATAGTATTAAGTATGGTACAGTTTAGCACTAACTAAACTGAAGCAAAAAGGATACACAAGTTTGTGTTAACTTACCTCTTTTAATATAGATTGTACTTAATAAATGCTTAACTAAAGTTAGGCCCAATACAAACAGACCTATAAGTTTCAGTGAGACCTTTGTGGAGAGTAGAACCATAATGCGAAGAGTGTAGAGCTGAGCATCTAGAATGAATTTTGACCGATGTCATTAAATAATGATAAGAAGCTCAGAGTTTAGATATATTGTGTGGAAAGAGGTATTCAGGCTTTAAAATTGTTCGGGATTTGGTTGTCTTTTTGTGTTAGCTTGAGTGATGGAAAGAATATATTGGAAATACAAACTTTAATATTGAGGCAATACTTTTAAGATTCAAACAAATATTTAGCTTGTTAAATGGTTTTCATGGTTCAAGTTTGGTTTGATATATATGAGAGGTGAAGGGCTATATTTGGTTTGATTAAGAATTTAAATTGAAGTATACATTTTTTATAAGTAATGAAAGTGGGCTGTACAGCCTTCGTTCACATTTGTTTTTCATTTCAGGATGGATTTGTCACTCAGAAGGAACTCCAAGATTGGATTCAGTTCACACAGAAACGTTATATTTTGGATGATATTAATCGACAGTGGAAATCTCACAATCCCAACAAGAAAGAGGTTCTTATGTGGGAAGATTACAGGAAAGTCACCTATGGGCTTACAGATGGTATGTTATTTTTACACTGAAATTTGTTTCATCACAGAAAGATAAGTCATGTATTTCAAAGAAATGTGCTTCGTCTTACTTAACTGTCAAATGCATGAAGTATTACTTACTTTAATGCATAATGTGGGCCACGAGTAACTTGCCAAGGTAGATATTTAGACCATATGTAATGTGTAAGTTTCTTATATTAAGTCTAACAGAACTTGAACAATACCAGATCAGTAACAGAAATGTTCATTAATACTGTACTGCTTTCCTGTGGATGGTAGCTATTAACTACAGTTAGCACAGTTGTTTTCATTGTGTGTGTGCAGAGTAAATAGGTGTAGTGATGTTTTCCAGGCTTTGGAAGTAGACACAGAAAATCTCACATTTTTGAGTGTAGGAGCAGTGTTTGAGTCATTATTTTGTTCATGACTGTTTCTGTACTGCACAAATTTAACACAAGTCACATATGTTACTGTGACTGCTAGTAATCCATTTCTCTTCTTTCAAAATCACTATACAGTAAGCACTTTTGTGGAGGTGGGAGGGTTGAGGAAATATGGTGATTTTGCCAAGAAGGTTTAATTAAAGAGCTGGACAACTTTGATAAAAGTATACTGGTCATTTGAGGGTTGAATATCTATTGATTGAATTACTGATATTTGTTTAGCAAAAAAAAAAAATGTTTTTCTTGTGAGGATGAAACTTCTAATTATTGTGAACTAATTCCAACAAAATATTTTTAAATATCACTATTTTTATCAAGTATTTAATCAATCTATTTACTCGTTAAAACAATAAATTTAAATATTTTGGTGATATAGAGTAAATACTCATTCACACAGTGTATACAGTAAACTCTTGTTATAACGAAGTCGTAGGAACCAAAGAGAATTGTTCATTACAAAAGAAGTTTGTTAAAAAGGATTTTTTTCAGTCACTAGCCAAGTCTGGTAATGGTAGACCCTATAACTGACGGCTGTTGCAGTACCGGTAATTGGATTAAAGACTCGGAAGTTACACGTGTGTAAACACTTAAAACACATTTAATGAAATTCAAAAGGACAATTAACAGCACTTGTAAAAAAAAAAAAAAAAAAAAAAGACATTCATAATATAGACATGTAATTATAATGTACAGGATACAAATACCAGCAAGAACGTCTAACTGGAGTCACTTGAAATATTGCACAATGCTTTTTTGCAAACTGCTGTCCCTCTGGAACTTGGTCACAAAACGCTCCACCATGTTTAATTGTTTAATTTGACTGTGATTAGCCTTTTATAGGCCACAGCATGCAGGCTGCCCAGGCATAATCTACTCAAGCCATAATCTGAAAATTTTATATCTAAGCTAATTTTTGCTAGGAGGGTGGGTGAGTTGGGGCAGGCAGAGGTTTAAAGTGTTATTGACCATAATAGATGTAAAAACATTGTTAGGCTAATCTACTACCCCATCTGCAGTCCGCTATTTCTCAAGTGTAAGATTTTGATGGTGGCACCACACATTGTTGCACGGAGACTGACTAATTGCACTTGCTAGCAGCGTAGCGGGTGGTCGGCAGCCGGCAGCGGTGACAATTAATTTAGGGAAGAAGAGAAAAATAAATATCTTCGTACCTGGTTCGATCCAAAGAATGTAATGTTGATGCTTTTCCCACCCTAGGGACTATAATTATACATCGTTACAAGCCAACACTTTGATACATGCAGTTCAGTTCAACGGGCTTTTGATACTATGTATTTATATGGACAGTTGGCCTGACCAGTCAACAACTTCGATACAAGTGATATATTCGGTTCTAGCGACTTCGAAACAATGAGAGTTTACTGTATTTTTTAATTTTTTTAGAGATTTTAGATAGCAATTAATTTTATTATCTTATTGTGTTTGTAAGATCTAGAGAATGCAGATGAAAGTAACTCGGATGATCTATCTTACAAAGACATGATTGCACGAGATAAGCGTCGTTGGGAGGCAGCAGATACTGATGGCAATGATGCATTGAATGAAAAGGAATTTGCAAATTTCCTTCATCCTGAAGAAGCCAAACACATGCAGGATGTAGTGATCCAAGAGACACTAGAGGATATTGATAAAGATAAAGATGGCAAAGTTTCTCTTGAAGAATACATAGGTGTTTATTATTGATACGCTTTTGATAAAGTTGACAATTTTATTAGAACAATCTGGATGTGGCTTGGTCATTAACTTGTTTAATTTATATTATTGGTTACCCATAGCATAAATTATGTCAATTAATTTTAAGTAATCAGTTTCTCAAAATTATCCTTAATTTTTTAATGTCACAAAAATAGTCAACAAAATTCATGTTTCTGGTTTTTCTAGCTTTCTAAGTCTCATGCAGAATTGATTGATTATTAACCAGTTATCAAATTCCATTAATCACCAAAATCTAACACTAGAGATGTATCAGCAATACCAAAACTTTCAGATTACTTTGGCCAGGCTTTGCCTAATGGTTGGTGTATTCAGACCATGAATTTGAGGGTTCCTATATTGCTTTATCACAAAAACTAAGTCCTATTACTCAGATAAGCATTGGTTGGTGGGTATTGTTGACAAGCTGCATATCATCTAATCAGTGAGGTCAGAATTAATGGCTTCTTTAAAATGTATACAACAAGAAATATTTGTTCTTTCAAAGGTTTCCTTCTGCACCCACCTTTTGAGGAAAGAAAAAATTTAAATCTGCCTTTTATCTCGCAGAAAATCCCCATGGCAACTTGATTAATAAATCAACCAATCATATCTTGATATTGAACTACAAAAAACTCTGAAGCCTTTATGCTGTTGATTCCCACTCAGACCATCCACATATTTTGCAGTAAATCAATGCATCTTTTCTTAGATGATTAGGAAATCAAGCCTGCACACTGTTCTCTCCCTTCAGTGTGGATTCCTGTACGTGGTGAGGGGGACCTCCTAAGGAAGGTTCTGTTTTTTCCGTGTACCTCCTCTAGGACCTAAACATCCCAAAGCAAACCCATGTGTTTGCTGTGTGTGATGAAGGGGAGGAGAGGATCCTGGTGGTTAAGGGGTCCAACCCTAACACACCACTTTGGTCCTGAATTCCTACAGACAGGTGGCCTTGGGGTGGCCCCCCTTGGGTCAGTCGGCTGGTCCACTCGGACTAGGGTCAACCAAGTACCAGTGTTGGATGTTCTCAACAGGTGTTATGGACATTGTATCTGATACTGGTGTTTGGGTATAATGCTCAGCAATGCCAGAGTCAGAGATTCTTGCTGGTTTCTCCACCCAAGGAGTTTCAGCAGTTTGGTCACTCAAAGACGTCATGTCGTTGTTCCTTGACATGTGCTCGTTGCAGTGGCAAGGACCATGATGCCTAAAGTGTGAAACAGACCTTCATTGCATCAATTGGAATAGTTCTCATTCATCCTACTTTCATTCCTGCCCTAAATGATTGGAAAAAAGAGGTGCAGCATGTGAAAACTATTCACAACATTACTTATTCTGAAGCTTGAGAATTGCTGTCCACCACCTCATCTCGGATGTATGTTGCTGCACTTCATTCCACAACAACAGTGGGAATGCAGTCAGATCTCTCTGTGCCTTCAAAAGAATTGTTCACCAAACAAATGAAAAGACTTTTGACTGGCGTGGTTAAAAAGTTGAGGAATCAACTTTAACACCAATCTCTGTCCCTTATGTACATTCTAACAAACCCCAAGATCCACATCTTTTGGTTCCAGTTCCAGGTACAGGCATTTCCTCAGATGCATCTTTTCCTCCCACCCCAAGATACAAAACAATCATTTTTTCCCATCCTCAGTTACTGGAATCCCCTTTCAACAGCAAAGACCTGCCCAATTGACCCAGGGCAGGATCCATGGAGGTCGATATACCTCCCTCAAATAAGGACAGTTAAGAAAATGATGAGGTCATAAACAGAAGGGTTCTCCACCCAATTTGCCTACACACAAATAAAATGGCCACCCTGATAAATTGAACTGTTGAGGTTTACGTTCTAATCTGAATGACATCAAAACACTGATTGCTTCCTGTCATCCTGTATGTCTTTCCTTACAGGAAACATTTCTGAAACCTGCTGATACAGTCATCTTTCAGCAGATTTCTTTGTACAGAAATGACAGGCTGTGTGATGGATGAGTGCATGGAGGGGTGGCACTGGTTGATTAGCATATGCCCACCCTGTCTTTGCCACTCAACACACCCTTGGAGGTCGTAGCCATTAGTGTTTCATTGAGTCATACCATCACTGTTTGTTCTTTCTACCTATCTCCTGGAGAGACGTATGATGAATCAGACCTTTATGCTCTCATTGAACAGTTGCTGTCTCCCTTTCTCATCTTGAGACTTCAATGGACATCACCCCCTTTGGGGAAGTGCTGATATTAATAGAAGGGGGTTGTTTTATAGTGTATATTCTCTGATCACAACCTTTCTCTTTTCAATACTGGTTCTTTTACTTATTTCCATGCACCAAGTCAGTCCTTTACTGCTATTAATTTTTCAATTTGCTACTCTTCATTATTCTCCTGTTTTTCATGGTTGACAATAATCCACAAGGCATCATTTTCCTGTAATCTTGAGAGAGATTGGTCGCAGTCAGTGCCACCTGACCCACATGCCCCAGTGGAAGCTGAATTAGGCAAACTGATCCTCTTTCACTCTTCCTGCAGTACTGAATCCTATCGTCATCTGTGAGCCATCAATAGACGACTGTGTGGCAGCAGTAACTGACTGTATTATACAAGCAGCTGCTCAATGTATTCCTATAACCTTGACATGTTTTCAACTGTATTCTTGTCCATGGTGGAATCCTGCCTGCCACATAACACGGAAGGCTCAAAAACAGGCTTGGGATACTTTCCGTAGATATCCCACACTCTCGAACTGCATCTGCTTTCCAGCAGATCTGTGCACATGCTCAGTGGGTGAGATGTCAAAGCCAGAAGGAATCTTGGATTAAGTTCACAACCAGCATATCTTCTATCACTGGTTCCAAAGTCACATGGGACAAGATTTGAAAGGTCAGTGAGCAATATAATTCTGTCCCTTTCTTGATCTTGCTCATTGATATCCAGGAAATAGCTGATACTCAGAGCATCACCAGTACTCCAAGTGAAAGCTTTTGCCAGGTATCTAGAACTTTTTTTTTTTTTCTTCCCACCTTCTTAGCCATCAAGACTCAGGCAGAACAATCACCTTTTTTCTTTCACACTGATTGTCTCTGTGACTATAATAGTCCCTTTACACTGGTGGAACTCAAACTGGCCCTTCATTGATCTGATAGTACATTTGTTGGACCTAATGATATACACTGACATGCTGCACCATCTATCTCCTGCTTCTCTTGCTGTCTTTCAGATTGTTTTTAACTGGATCTGGCAGGAGAATCTGATGCCTAGTGCCAGGCTGTTGTCCTACCTTTCTCTAAGCCTGGGAAGGATCCCAAGATTCCTTCAAACTACTGTCCAATTACATTGACAAGCTGTGTCTGTAAAACCTTAGAGAGAATGGTTAATGCCCATATTTTTTGGTTTCTTGAACCAAGCAACCTCCTCTTGCCCACTCAGTGTGGGTTCTCACAACAGCACTCTACCATGGACCACCCAATTTGACTTGAAACTTCAATCAGAGAAGCTTTTCTCAAACAACATCTTGTATCAATATTCTTTGACATTGAGAAGGCTTATGATAAAACATGGAGGTATGGCATTTTGCAAAATCTCCATATATAAGGATTAGGTGGCCATTTGCCCTTTTTTAATGGACAGGAGAATCCACGTTCGTGTGGGTTCGACAGTTTCCTGTTCTTTACTACAAGAACTTGAAGTCCCTCAAGGCTGCTTTCTGAGTGTCACTCTTTTCAGTATGTAAATTAATGCCATCATTGAAAAACTCCCTCTCACTGTTGGAAACAGGCTCTATTTCGACAATTTTCACATCTCATGTCAGTCATCAAACATAAGGTATGTTGAGCTGCAGCTACAGACTGCTGTCAATCGTTTACTGAAGTGGACTACAGCAAACAGCTTTAAGTTCTCTCTCTCTAAAACTGTTCTCATGCACTTTTGCTGCCAACAGGGTATTTACCCTGATCCTGAACTCTGTATCAATGAAGTTGTGCTGCCTATGGCCCCTGAGACAAAGATCTTGGGGCTTATTTTGTACCGTAAGCTGATCTTTATACCACACATCAAGCAGTTATGGACTAAATGTAAAAGAGCACTGAATATCCTCTGCGTCCTCTCTTCCACCACTTGGGTTGGGATCGACATTCTATGCAAAAGGTATATCGTGCTCTTATTTGATCAAAACTTGACTATGGCTCTTCCAGACCATCGGCCTTAAAGATGCTAAACCTTATTCATCATCAAGGGCTTTGGGTCTGCATTGGGGTTTTTTGCACTTTCCCAGTTCAGAGTTTGTACATTGTCTCATGAACCTTCTTTGCACGTCTTAAAACCTTTTATTTGTAGTTGACGTCCTAGCTTATTAACCCTAAGTATCCTTACATGATACCTTCTCATACAAAAAAAAAAATATTACAACAGCTTTAAAGCAGACATCATATAACAAAAATGCTGGCAAAAATAATTATAAAATATTACATTTTTTGTGGCTTAAGTTTTGTAAAATGTATTTGAACCATTTCTTCTCCTTTGTTAGATTTTCTGCTAGTACTTTTTCAGAA
Organism: Carcinoscorpius rotundicauda; assembly: GCA_011833715.1. Taxonomy (NCBI): domain Eukaryota; kingdom Metazoa; phylum Arthropoda; class Merostomata; order Xiphosura; family Limulidae; genus Carcinoscorpius; species Carcinoscorpius rotundicauda. Next base: position 49,197,167 of record CM022397.1, on the reverse strand, counting down.
ACTTTAACTATTCTTACCCAATTTACTTTACAATCGTGTAGACTGATGAGGATCTTTTGTACGCACTCCTTTTCATCACTGGTTTTATCTTGTTTCAAAACTAATATTTATTAGGTGCTGTTGAATCCACATGCTGTGGTATTGTAAATTAGTTCCTGAAGGATTTGTCAAGAAAAAGAAATTCACTTGATATATTACAATATATTTATAAGATAAGACATGGTCTGGACCTATACTTTAGGATAAGAATGAAAACTGTGAAAAATTAGTTGTGAAACTGTGAAACATCACTATTAAGTAACTGAATTTTAAAATTTGTTATCAGTGTTCTCCAAGTTTGTAATATAAACATGATTATTCAGCCTTTTGTTTTATCTAGGACCCTAAACTCATCCATTTTCTTCTTGAAACTCCTAACTTTGAAATAGTAACAACATTGGTTACTTTTAAATCTAATGTGTTCATATCGTAATCTGACACTTTCTCAAATTATTAGTTAGCTTATGTCTAAATGTGTTATCTCCAAACTCTGCCCCAGCTAACTTGTGGGTTTCTTTATTCACTGTTTTAAGAGCTCTGTTGTCTCTGTGATGAAAGCTTAATTAACATCTATAGAACTTTTCTAATCTACCTACTACCCACCATGATTAAGCTGAGCCTTCGTTCTTACTTAACCTGGAAACTAGTACACAAATCTAGCTGCTGCTCTAATTATATCCCTGGTGATCTTTCATTTCAGCCTTGGATTCTGCTAAGTATCTCATTTCTCCATCTAATGTCCCCTGCTGGTACAGTGGTAAGTCTACAGATTTATAATGCTAAATTCAGGGGTTTGATTCTCCTCAGTGAACTCAGCAGATAGTGATGTGTTTTTGCTATAACAACACATGCACTTTCTTGTACTCTTGCACTCACGCACTCCATCTATCTGGTCTCTGAGGATTACTTTCTAAGGAGTTATTCTAATCTACAGGATGATATATCCTGTTCTTTACGTGAGTATCAGACAAGACAAACAAGTTCTAGTCCCCTGTACAGACTGTTTAACAGTGTGCTTGCAGTCCCTAACAGACAAATCTCTTGGTCTTCTTGTTGCAGATGGCTGAATGAAATAACTGCTTTTGCACATTGTGTTTATATATTAAAATTCTGTGTTCTTCCAGGTGATACATATGGTGGAGCAGGAAAGAATGAGGATGAACCTGATTGGGTAAGGAGTGAACGAGACCAGTTTATGAATTTTCGAGACAAAGATAAAGATGGTTTCATGGATAAAGAGGAGATTAAAGAGTGGATATTACCTCCAGACTATGATCACAGTGAAGCAGAAGCTCGCCACCTCATTTTCGAATCGGATTCAAATAAGGTATCCTGTTTCTAACATGCTAACAATTAAATTATTTCATATATTCATTGTTAAATCTCAAGTTTTAAAAAAAAATTTTTCTTTTGTGACAAATATCTTTTATTTTCTTATAGACAACAAGAAAATTTCTCTTATTCTACTTTTTATTTTCTGCAACCTGAATAGTATATTAAGGTTGAAGAATATGTTCGTCCCTACTGTAACGTTATTCTGGATGGTGTAGTAAAGTTATCTTGGTTTAGTGAGTTGTGAAAGTACTACATTATAGTAGACGAAAATAGCATTATATTTGATAATGAATATACAGGGTGGTCGCTAGAAAAGCGAAAAATTTGTCAAACAGCTATTTATTTTTACAAAGAATAAATTTTACAAAGTTTTTTAAAGGCATATGTTATATTACATTTATAGATGCTCAAAATGTTGTCCATGATATTAAAATCATTCATTTTATTCATGATGTAAAGAAATCAAAATGGAAATGAGTAAGCACGCATTTTATTCATGATCTCATCTGACCCTCAAATTTTCTGCTTTTCTAGCGACCACCCTGTAGATTCAAGATAATTAGACTTGGACAAATTATAAATTTTTTTAACAGACTCTGTAGCTTGTCTTAAATTGAACGAGAAAAATACTTGGCAACATCAATAGCTTTTCATTTTTGTACATAGAACAGTTTTTTGTTTTTAATGAAGTAGTGGATGGTATTTTTATTGTTTCATGCTTACAAAGTTCTGAACAGTTTTATGTGACTTGTATGTTAGCTCAAACATGATGGTTGAAAATTGAGTAATATATTAGATTGAAAAAACATTTTTAGAGCTTCATTCTATACTAAGATTGCATATAATTTGGAGAAATCTGAAACATTGTCCTCACCTCTCGTGTTACTTGTGTAGATCATTCTTTAGTCTCCTAAGATGTTCTCTTCAAGTATATCTGAACTAGACTGTTGCTCTCCATTATAAATTTGTTCATTCACCACAAAGACCATCTAACTTATCTATAAAAGTATCTTCATACTGGTCAGTATTATGTCAATCCTAAACATGTCAAAGCCCAAATGTAAACAAACAAACAAAACAAAAAAAAAGCTTAAACCTATTTGAGAAATAATATAGAAGCTAAGCAGTAATCTGTTAATGGTTACATAAATAATGCTTATATGATGTATGGTTATCAAGACCATGCTTCCATTTTGTGATTTGTCAATTAGGGCTAGATATGAAATGCTCTTAATTTCTAACTTGACAAGAATATCAACTTTATCTTTCTTTTTATGGTAATAAAAAGACTTGTGTATTTGCTGTTATGATGTAATTAACAAAATATACATGAAGTTACTCCATAGACTGACCTTGCACTGGGAAAGTAATGTCAATTAGAATTCAGAGTTGTGTACAAATAGATCAGATATGTTTCTAAAGATACATCTGACATGCCACAGTCAGCTTGATTCGACTGCTAAGTCAGAGTGCAAGGTGACCTTCAAGAATGAAGGAAAAAAAACTATTTCCGTTATATCGTATAATCTCTAGAAACCCCAATGGACATACCTATAGCATTTTGCAATGTATGCTGTGTCTTGTATTTACTCTCATCTAGCACAGTATCACTAAATCAACTTTGAAATCAAATTCTTGGTACTGTATAAGATTGTGGCATGTCCATTTTAACCTCCTGTGCTAGTGGGATTAAACGGTATTACAAATTTTACTTTATCCATAGTGCTAATTATATTAAATCTTTTTCTTGTTTCTAATACAGATGTTGCTAGTGGTAACTTAACATGACTAATGAATGTATTGTATTGTTGCTTATGAGTACTGTATTGACATTATGCTCTTTGCTCATCCACTGTACATTTTTATAGATCTTTAACACAGAAAAATCAGTTGTGCATCTGTAATACCTTCCTGTTCATTTTCTTTATTGAGAGTTGCATGTATTCGTAATGAATGGGTTATAAGTGTTCTTTGGAAGTTTGGTACCACTGCCTAAATATTCAGTTTCTTGATTGGATAATCTTTTTACATTAACAGAACTTACTCGGGAGCCAATTTAAATTGTTTTAATCTCTGAGAAAAAAAAAGTGTATATTTTGTATTTTTCATTTTTATTAAAGACAATAAATATATCACTCCAGCTAAATAAAAATAACTTGATTTTTCTCTTCATCTGTAAGGTACTTGTATTGGCTATATATATACACAAAAAGTTTCATATTACTTGTGGGTGATCTTTATGTAGGAAGAAACCTTATTTTATCTTGCTACAGGACCAGAAGCTAACAAAAGATGAAATTCTGAGAAACTATGACCTCTTTGTTGGAAGCCAGGCCACTGACTTTGGAGAAGCTTTAATGAGACATGATGAGTTTTAATACAGTATCTTTTTTAACAAAATACGCAGTAGTGACTACTAGTCCTCGTATTTTTGTTCTCGTGTACAGAGGATTAAAATGTACATTTTGAAGAATGGTACTTTTAACATTTATCTATTTACTTATTTCCATGTGTTCTTGTTTTTTTAGTTTAATGATAGAAACAAATGATTTCTAAATATCTTGCATTTTTTGTTGTAGTTTTTTTATTAAGCTTTTATGTTTTGGCAAGTTTTTATAGTAACCTGTTATTTAAGTAAACTTCTATTCATAGTACTGTAATTGATTCTGTGTAAAAGTTTCTATTGTACTTACTGTCAAGACATTTCTGGTAGAATGGTTGAACAAACAGTATCACACACATAAGGTGTAATGAATTTCAAAGAACTCAAATTTTAGGGTGCTTTTGAATAGTTGACTTTTTCTGAATTCTCTTCTTTCTTTTTTAAGATTTATTACTTTTAAAGTATATAATATGCTGTCAGGCAAAACTGATTTTCTTTCTCCCCAATGAGAAACAATATTTTGAAAATGCTGTTGTCATGAAAGAGAGCTTAAATTAATTACTAAAGTGTCTACCCTCTGGGTAGGGTTGACTTTTGATACACTATTACCTGTGTACTTCCCATCTTCGGGGAAGAGTTAACTTTATGTACTTGATTAAACATTTATACTTTTTATATTAGATATTATGCCATTTCTGATAGCTCCTGCAGAGATATGGTTATTCAGTTCTTAAAGCATTTGACCTGTATGATCAACTAACTCTACCATCTGTTATATCAAGGTCAATTTAAATGTCAATGCTAAAAAAATATAGGAAATAAGTTTTATTTTATAAACTTGTATTTATGCTTGAAGATGTACAATATTAGCTGTCTTTCTGTTTGGTGTCAGAATGTATGTTATTACTTGACCCAAATCTTGAACAGCCTGCATAAAGTTATCTGTCAGCAAAACGGAGATTGTACATTCTGATTGATGCTCCCACTTTTAATGTCAATTTATGAGGCAGGAATCCTGGTGATTCTAAAGATTTCAGAAATTCAGTATGAATTTATACTGCTTGGTCTTTATGGTGTCAACAGACTTAGACAATTTCATGCTCTGGTCATTTGATTATCAATGAGGTTTGCAGCATCATCTTTGGGTGCCAGAAAAGCTTGCTCACATAGCTACTTGTGATCTTCAAAGTTTATGTAGATCATTATTTGTTTTTACTTGACCAAAATTCACTGCTCCTACATCACCTTGCAGATGAACTCTCATATTTATTGTCAGACTCATTTTCTGTACTCGTCTTCACAACTAGATTAATTTCAAGCAGGCTTTCAGTTCATTTGTTTGAGTCTCCCATGACCTTCATGTCATCCTATATTGCTATGTCAAGTTGTGCTGACCTGGTAGTTTATCAAACCTAGATAGATGATCAAACACCCACCCCTTAATGACCATCCACATATCATCATGTATCAGGTTCACTGATTGATCAAGAAATGTGTGACAAACAAATATGAAATGATAAATATACAACTGTGCATTTTTCTTGGACAAACACTTTGCCTTATATGGTAAATTGAGGTCATGTGGATCTTTTTAGATTATTTTACAAGTACTAAGTGATACTATAAGTTCTGTACTTGTTGAGACAAAAGCGAAATTGTACTTGAATGTTTGGTTTCTAAATCTTTCTAGTTCATCACTTTCAGTGTAGAAGTTTTTAGGTGTTTATCATGTAAAAACAAATTGTACTTTACGACAGCAAAGAAAAACAAATTAATTTTGAATTTGTTTCATCCTTTAGCATTTGTAAATTACATTTTTTAAAGTTTTCTGCAATTATCTCTGTAAGCAATGCAGGTGATAATTCATCTTTAAATCCTAAATCTGCAACAAGTAGATACTATACTGAATGTATTTGATTAAAACTATCATATAAAGAAATTAGTTATAGGAACAAATTCAATATTTGTAGTTTTGTTAAAAGCAAACGTAACATCTGATGTATAAAACAACCAAATAATTTTTATTTGTTTAATAACAAAATATTTTAGCATTTGCTTAAACTGAAGTATCTATCATTTACAACTTCAACCACAATATATCTAAGTTCTTATGTATCATTTGATTGTGTGGTTAAGGATGGTCTTACCTTCTTTTTCAAAGTAACAATGACTTGAAATATAGAATATGAAAATAACAGAATATAAGTTTGAGTTTTTAAAAAAGAACCTCAATGTTGTGTCAAAAGTTAGTAATTCAGCATGAGTGTATAAGGTAGGACAAAACAAATCTGTGTGTGTCTATGTTCAAAATACTTCTGGAAATGTACGCATGTTGCTTTTAGTTTAGATATATTTGTTTTTATGAAGGGTAATGGTATACCAAATACAAGTGTACCTTTATAGTAAACTTAAAATTTTGGTTATCTTGAAACACCACATTTCACAGATTAAACATCTTACTCCAAATTCCTATCAACAGCTGTTACCTGTAATGTATTTCTTGAATTCATTCATGTTTTTTTTCCTCTTTCCTGAATTATCATAGTGTGTTTACTGAAAATAATAGTTCTGAATTATAACATGTTCTAGGATATTTATTTTTATTCTTCTACCTGGTTACCATTTTTATGCAGCACTTTTCTCTGTAAACAGATATGTACTTATTAGTTACTGAATTTGAGAATCTGGATTTTGCAATACACCACAAGATGTAGGTTTGAAACTTACTTTACTCAAGATATCTTAATGTGAAATATTTACTAAAGTTAAGGTTTAGTACAGTAAAAGTCCTATAATACCCCACTTTCATGAGATTTAAACAAGGTGAGTTGTGAATTGGAAATGGTTAAAAAGAATTATTTTATAAGTTTGACTGTTTATTGTTCATATATATATATGTGTGTGTGTGTGTGTGTGTCTTTATTTTCTGGAGGGATTGCCACATTCACTGCTGGGAGTTAGCATTTTGTTCTTGTTTAACCAAAAATTGAAAACTACAATAATGTTTCTTACTCCATAATCTTTATTAATCAAGAAATAAGAGTCAAAGGTTGATGGTGCAGTTTAAGAGTATGTCGATATTATTATTGTAAAGTTTTGTATATAGTAGCAAAGTGCAAATTATTAGCAAAACTAAATTTAAATAAATGTACCATGATAGCATAATGCTTTAATTGTGCACTTGGCAGTAGTTATAATGTTATAACACTTAGATATTCTATCCTCTGCCACCAACTGTTTTTTATTTCCATAGTTTAGGGAACACTGGAATGAGAGCATAAATGGAATAAAAACCTATATTTTCAAAGACCTCCATGTATTGTTAACTATTTTTGATACAAAGTGAATTACCAATACTGAAATAGAAAAGTTTGGTGTAAAATTAGTTCAGTTTAATAATTGATGTTGTCAATTTAACTTTTATACCTTTTGTTTGACTTTTTAGATGAAATTAAAACTTGTATTCAATACATTAAAAGGTCTTTACAGGTTATGTATGTCATTTGTGTTTTTTCACTCATTTAATAATAAACTTTTTTGTTTAAGTTGTTGCATGAGTGTTTTGTTCTATGCCTTACAGAACTCATGACAAATATATTTTGTGTAATATGTTTATGAATACTGTATGGTCTGTCCAAATGTAATTAACGAAAAATTTCTTTCTCTCATTGATTTTTATGCAATTCTTTTTTACCTTTAGCACATAACCTAAGAAGTATCTTTAATTAGTGTATATAAATTCATTAAATAGTTTTTTCTGTATTAACATGCTATTGTTTTGCTTTTGTCTGGACTCCATCCAGTTTCTTGATCCTGTCCAATGTTGATGCTGTTTCAGATAATGAAAGTAGGTAAGCTGACTTGTCACAATATACTAGAAGTGTGTACACAGATCTGGTGGTATGTAATGAAGACCCAATGTCCTTTCACAGTGGATAGTGTGTGGAAATCATCTAGTCCTTCCTACTGTGTAGGAGATGAATTAAATTAGGTCAGAATAATGTCATGTCTGTTTTTAAAAGTTGACCATTTCTGTAAACATTCTCTTATTCTTTCAATGTAACTTTAAAGGGATTACAAGTGCTGATTGAAAGAAAAGGATAGTGAGATGTTCACTGCTTACATGGCCTTGAATACCAGTGTAAAACACTTTCCAGACAGTGACTCAGAGGTGGTGGTAGAGAAACAAAAAAAATCTTCAAACAGGCTTCTTTTCCTATTGTACCTAAACCCCGAGATATCATTATCTCACTACTGTTTGTATAGAATCACTTTTCTTAAGCAAATCATACATACAAAAACAGATTTATTCCTATTTTATTTCCAGTTCTGTCTACAACGGGGATCATGCTTTAAAAGTTTAGAATATGAGAACTCGGCAATGAAAAACTACATTCAAAGTTATGAATCCATTCATTATGTTACAAGTTATAAAAGAGAAGTATTGAGATGAAAACACTTCATGATACTTTGTGAGAAAATAATTAAATAATTGTCCATAACACTTCAACAAATTGATAGTGTAGATATTTTTAGTCATCTGTTACTGATATTTTTATTGAAATAAAACTTAAAATGATACAGGCATCTGAAGTAAATGCTATGTTCGCAAGTCTTGAAGTGACAAAATTGAAAGAAATGAAACCACCTCTGTAAATCTGTAAGAAAAAGAATTGAGATTGTATAATGTTCATTGGTACCAAAATTTTAGTATAACCCATTAAATAGCCTAATTTTAGTGATTTGGTATTTTAAATGAAACGTGTAAATTAAAGAAAACTGTAAGGGGTGAGAATTGAGGCCCATAAAAGAAATTTATGTACCCCATATATAAACTTGACAAAATGTAATGACACCAGTTAACATTTGTTACTTTTTATTTATGATTTATAAATTTACAAAGTGACAGCACACTCAAAAATTGGTAAATGATAAACTTTAATTTTTATTTTAAGTGCTTTAACCCTAAAGCTTCTATTTATAAGTTAGAGATACATTCTCAAGAAGATACAGAACTCTTCACATGAAGGGTTAAAACTGGCAATGGAAAAGTGAAATAATGAATGGATCCTCTTGCAAATTATGAAAGATTCCAAGTTTCACTCCTTTGATAGTTATGTCTATAGAAACATTATGCTTGTATAATAATACAACACACCACAGACATGTTAAAGAAATGTTGTACTTCTAAGAAGTCCTGCTGAATATAAACGTCTTACCTTTAGAACAGAATATCAACCTTGATCACAAAGGAAGGATAAATTACATAGCACAGTTCAATGTGGCAGTAAAGCCTATTGTGTTACTAAACTAGAAAAAATCACTAACCTATTGAGCAAATTTGAGTTTTCTTAATAAACAGGTAACCCTAAGTGAGGGGCTAGCTATTGTTTTATCATTTTCACTCATGGTGTTGTAGAATACTACTACACTATCCTTTGTAGATCCAGGATTAATTTTTAAGACAATTCATCAAAAACCGTGAAAATTGATTAAAAAACCAGCAATAAGAAATGTGTGTTCCAATTTCAGACCACTTAAAAATGATCCTCCATCTCAAAGTTAGAAAAAAAAAGCACTTTACTTAAGCCAACATTTTGCCACTGAACCTTTGTTAAGGTAAGTAATACAAAGATTATTGCAGGGAGAGTGAAAGTGTTTTTCATTACTTTCTTGCCCATATGTCTAAATCTTTGAGCATAAACAACAAACATGTTGCTGAAGAACTATCTCATACCAGGTATGATATAATTCATCACCCTTTAAATATTCTTTTAAGCTAATTCTTAAAATTAAAACAATTGGTTACCTTTACTCTCATTTTGATATGCATAACCACAGAATGGCCTTCAGTGTTATTTTTCAAGGCCAAACTTTAGCTCCTAACTCTTATCTCTTAATCAACTTCTGATTAAATTACACATATGAACACAAGAGGTCAAGCCCATGTCCAAGGTCTCAGATTAATTTATTCTAATCATGCCTAAAAGAATTTCAAGTGTTGTAGCTATTGCCAATTCCCTCTTATTTTTGTGTGAATAACTATATTTATTCATTACTTTGTTAAAGAACAGTTTAATGTGTATTTATTCCACTCTCATATTATTATAATCACATTTTGAGTTTGTTCAAAGTTTGATGCTTTGAGGTTAAGCTGTATCCTTTTTGTGTATATTTGTATCAATATACCACTTTACTAGCCACGACTTGTATGGGCTACTCGGCCTTTAAAAATTATAAACTTAATGTTTATGAGAGAACTTTTAAACCGCAAGTATTTTTCCCCCAGAAGTAGAAAAATAGATGCGTGTTCTACATTTTGTTGTCGTTTAGGTAGCCTATACCTTACTTTAAAACCAATGTATAAGAAACAGATCACCTTTGTTGTTATCCACATTTGGTAAGGTTTATAGACATAGTTTATTTCTTTCGAAAGGTAATATTCAACTGAAGGGTGATGCAATGTTACTATAAGCATGGAGTTTACCTCCTTTAAAAGTAAGATGTGGGTCATACTAAAGAAAGCTTATTTCTCCTACAGTATAATGCACTATGTTTTAAACTAGTTTGTGTAAAACAAAATAAAAGGGCACAATTATACCACACATGTAATACTTCTATAACTCCTGTAGTTCGTCCACTGGTGAAATCTTTGTTGATGTTCCATCGCCCAAGAACTGATCATGGCAGTAAGTAGCCTCGAAATTTAGTAGAAATAAAATTATTCCTGCCCATTGATTTTGTTCTATATTTTGGTTTGCTGTTTAGATTTTTCCTTTTAGATGTGTCAAACACCCTCTGTGTCTTGTTGGGTCAGGCCTTCTAGAAGGAAAATCTAAACAGCAAACCAAAATATAGAACAAAATAAATTAAACTGTTAACAATGGGCAGGAATAATTTTATTTCTGCTAAATTTTGAGGGTAGTTACTAGCAGTATAAGACTAGAGGGAAGGCAGCTAGTTATCACCAATAAATGCTTAATTCAGAACGGCTAACAATCCTCCTACAATGCCTTTCCTTTAAAAGTTTTTATACCTTAACCTGTGAATATCAAAATTTTAATCTCAGTAGACTCCAATTCCAATTCAAAAATATTATTTGGGAATTTGATCTCTTAAGGTCAGTTATCAAAATAAATTTTCAGACTTCTACAATCATGTATTATTATTGGGCAGTATATTTAAAAAAAAAAGTAAATTATTAACACATTCAAACAGTTTGATAGTTCTAATAAGATGATATTGGATCATTAATCTATTGAATAACAAACACTGAACAACATTAATACAAGAGCTAGAAGAGGGTTAACTTGGTTACTGACAGAAAGCATTATAAAATAAATTCAATGCAAAAACAACCTAACTTACTCATGTAAGGCCATCATGGTAGTGAGAACAAGCTATGTGATTATAATACAACGAAAATTTTTATGTAATAAACTTAACCAAATTTAACATTCCAATATGTTTTTGAGAAGATTTGGTGAACTTAAAATCAATTCTGCTATTGAATAAATAACGTACAAACCTTTAGTTTTCTGGAACCAGCCTTCTAGGATTATGCCACTTTCTTTTTTTTCAGGGGTGTTATTTCCTCTGACTTTGTAACTGAAGTTTCTGAGTCGTTATCATAACCATAACCTGATAAATAAGTTTTTACAAGGTTGTCAAGGTATCCTTCTAAGAGTTTTCCAGTATTGTATAAAGTAGATCCTTCCTGTTAAATTAAAAATAAATTACTATTGAAGTTTACTCAGTTTTCCACCTTGAATATGATGAAAACTAGTCTTTCAGAACCATACTAATTTAATGCATTCATTCATCATAATAAGTACCCTGGTAAAAGAAGTGCTGGTCTTTTGTGCATGTATGGAGTGCCCAAATTACCTGGACAGAGCAAATGTAGTTTGAAAAACTTTGTATTATTAGTACACATACATTTATTAATGACATGTTTGTTTAAGAACATAGTGATTGTTACTAATGCTACCTAGCAACTGTTATGTTTCTATCTTAAAGCAGACTGACTTAAACACTAATAGTTTAAAACCTGTAAATGCAATGAAGTCTGGAAAAAAAACATTAAATAGATAAATGTTAACCTACAGTGTCAAAAGTTTTTTTTTATTATAATTAGCAATACTAACTACACCTATTAATTTAGTGTTAGAAATTTTGCTTTTATTGTAATTAACATAATTAACCACACATGTTAACTTACAGTATTAAATGTGCAACAGTTTCTGAAAACCAACTTGACATCATCTAAAAATTCCTTTTCATTGTGATAATGGTTGAAATGAGTTGGTGAAACCTTCTGTTTGATGGTCATCAAGTCCATAGGTTTAGTGATGACCTTGTAGTAGGTTGGAACCTATCATAAAAGAAATAGCCAAAATGTTGAATTCCATAAAACATACAAATGTTCCACAGTGCTAGTATACCTTAAACATGATACGGGTAAATGTTGGGGTCTTCAAGTAGTGAATTTAATTAATCCTTGTCAGAATATTCAGATAAGTGCACCAGTTCCTTCCTTTAGATCAAGCAATGAAAGATAAAAACTGTTCCATTATTCCCACATTCTTCATAAAATCATCATACAATGCCTGAAAAGGTTACACATAAATACTTAAAGAGCATATTCACTGGTTCCAAAATATAATCATTGAATTTTCAGGCATAGTAGTGACACAACACAGACATCAGCTCAGACAGAACTCAACTGTTGCCCTTACAACAACAAAAAAAGATATACATCATAAAGATTTGCTCTCTCAAATTAGTTGTAAGCATGTTGTAACAGAGTTGAGCAAAACATTCAACAGCTTTACCACCTTTCAGTATCTAAAGTCAAATGAGGAAAGGTGGTTACTCTCAAAAAATAAAATAAAGATTGGTTTGGTTTGTTTTGAACTTCATGCAAAGCTGGATGAGGGTTATCTCTGCTAGCCATCCATAATTTACCAATGTAAAACTAGAGGGAAGACTGCTAGTTATCACCACTCACCACCACCACCTTCTGTGTGACTCCTTTACCAATGAATAGGGGATTGACCGTCACATTATGCCCCCATAGTTAAGAGGGTAAGAATGTTTGGTTTGACAGGATTCAAACCCATGGCCCTCAAATTACAAGTCGAGTGCCTTAACTACCTGGCCATTCTGGGCCAAAAACTAAGATAAAGAAATACATCAATGAGGGAGGCACCCCCTAACTGATGTTGTGACACAAATTCAAAGATACTAACAAACTACTCCACTAGGCAATAACTAATATTATAAGTATAGCTCCCCCCCTCTACTGTTCTATGCCACTATCTGGATCTAAACAGATCCACCCAGTACTTAGTCTTGTATTGAAAGCTGATACAACAACCACTACACTACTCTACCATGTAGCATCTAGTCTTCTACAAGAAGGTGATATAACTACCACTACATTACTGTCCCACACAGTAACTAATTTTATATTGGAAGATATGACAACTACTCTACTACACAGTAGCTAGTCTTGTATAGGAAGAAGATGTGACTACCATTACACTAATCTACCTATAAAATACATGACATGTCCAGTAAGTAATTTCAATTATTTCTCGTGCAATAAATTTAGAAATATTTTTTTTTATTATTCATAATAGTGTAAATAGCCATTTTAAGATTTCTATAAACATTCTTATATATTTATTATAAAATAATTTACAATATTTAGTTTTTCATCAAAGCCACTATAAAATCAATTTATGTACTAATATCTTAATATTAGACATTAAAAACTGTACATTAATATGAAGTCTACAACACCTAATAAGCTGTGAATTTAAAATGTACTCTGATATTGGTTGGTGCATTACTGTTTGGAGAGGGAAGCCCACAAATTCTCTTATTGACTACTCCAAATTCCATACTGTTGAAAAAACTAAATTTTTCCAAATGATCACAGTGTTACAAACAAAAAGCTGAAGTAGTTGTGCTAATTTCCTAGAAATTAGTTCCAAGATGCTTGAAAAGTTAGTTTTTATTCCAAAGACTAAAATATGCAGTAATGTACACATTGTCTGTAGAAACCCTCAAGTGTTATTCCATCTTTCCAGTTTTAGCCTAACAAAGAATGTTAACAGACACTGTCAGACCACGTGGAATTTACATTGAATGTTCTCATGCTTTGCCAATGCTGATGAGTCTACAATTCACCAACACCACGAAACAACATAAATAATTTGGTCATGTATAATCAAAGGAACACTAGATGACCAGGTCTAAATGGGCGATGGTAATCAGACTTCACTGGGCATGATGGGAAAAGTAATCTCCTACATATTGAAGACCATGGATTTCCCCAGCAAGACTATCCCATCTGTATTAATGTCTGTCACATTACTGGATTGACTATGCATGACCTTTCCCTATGCTTTTTGTACTTGTTATTGCTGGACAACAGAATATTCTGTCATTCTTTGCAGCTGAACAGATCTGGCATTTGATACATCAAAAACTTAACAAATCAAAAATTACTTCCAAAGAAACTTTACTGGAATGTATTAGAGATATTTGGAATAAAATCCCAAAGGATACTTTGATTAAATATGTTGCAACAACACCTAAAATACTGTCAACAGTTATTAAAACAACATGGTGACACAAAATATTAATTGTTTACTGAACTCGAGCACTAAATATGAAGGTTAATAAAGTTATGATGTTTCACCTGTGACTTACCCTCCATTGTTCTTGGAAAGTAGCATGAAATCAAATTGTTAACTGTCCCAACACTTTCACAAAGTACTTTATATCAAGTTGATGATACTTCATAACAGATGCAGCAAAACACTGAGGCTAACAAATGTTTTATGTAGGTGGTATAACATATGAATGCTTAACAGGAAAGTTTGGATTTAATTATTGTGAGTAACTGATGGCCAGGAGAAGTAAAATATTTAAGAAAAACAATCATGGATACAAAAACTGGCTAATTATGACAAGTGACTGTTAATGGATGTCAAACTGTTATTTGTTGTTAATATCATAGCTACAAACTGAGGTTTCTGTCCTGATAATGTAGTAAAAACCAAACCACACAATTATAAGCTTAACCACTGAAGGTAAATCATAAGCACAGTTAACTGTTACAATCATTTTTTTTTTCTAAACTTGATTCTGATATCTTTTTTTATTTACCTTACATAGTTTATGACCTTACCAGTGACTTTAATGATTAAAATGAAATAACTGTGTACAGATTTATTTAAAATAAATAACACAGTATTGCAAACACACACAACTATGATTTACTTCAAAATACCATAGAAGGAAGCTATGCTTAAACCTTATCCACCTTGAACACGTACTGGCTTCAGTGAAGCTTTTAAAAAGTTTTGTTGTTGTTGCTGTAATGATACAAGTAACACTAAAAAAAACAAACATCTGAGGCCAATTAATACTTTTAGCCAATATAATAATTATTGTGTTTATACTTCACATAAGTAGAATCTCAAAACTAATTTAAAACTTCTTATTAATATTAACCCTATTGAGAAGGGTCAAAGTCCATGTTATTGTATTTGTTGACTCACATTCAAAAGTTTACTAATCTACTATTTATAAATTCATGTTGAATAGTTTGATGTCAAATTATAGATTATAATCCAAATTTTAGTGTCATACCTTTCATATTTTCTTAATATAAAAGTAAATATTAAAAGAACACATCTAAATATATATTTTAGTCAGTCATGTGATATGTTGAATGCAGCACTGTTTAAAATTAGATGTTTGTGATGTCAAAATACCAAGTCTATAGTTTTGTACAAATCAAACACTCAAATTACCAATATCAACAAGCTAGGTTACAAAATAAGAACTTTGTATCTTTTTATTCTACTGAGATATGACTTATGTACTGAATGAAATACAGTGGCCCTGTCCACCTCTTTACATTTTTAGAAACAGTCCCTTACATAACTTTAATATGTGACACGAATAACCAATTGACAACTTATAATTTCTCTCCTCCTCATGGTTTCCTCAGCCATTTTAATCTATTAAAAGGCTACCATATTTTAATGAAACAAGATTTCAAGGAGCTAGGTTATGTCTTTAGTCTGCTTCAAGTTTCTTATTTTTTCAGACCTATATACAACTTGGTTTTTAAGCTTGATGAATTATAGCAGAATTCTGTGACAGCAATAAGAGTAATTTATGATTTTTTGATTATGTATTTATAAAATGTAAAAAAATATTTTGTTTCATATCCTGCACTTGTGAAATTTTAAAAGTCATAGCAATGAGTTTAAAGGTTGTAGCGGGAAGAGATAACTCTTTGCTTTACTTTATTTAATATTCTATATTTTAAGAAAAAAAAAAGTTTAATAACTTGTTTCCAAATAGTGATAATCCATATACATATATATAATGTATAATAATTCAAATGTGATTACACATTACAAAATACTGGTCCACTAAACAACGGCCACGAAACAACCAGTTTTATGTTATTGCATATAGAAACATGAGTACATGCACCACGTCAATGCAAGTTATGTAATGCTGGTCAGTCATGACTGGAAAGTCAGTGTTAAAGAAAATAATGAACATATAGCATTATGAAACTCAAGCTACTCAGATTAAACATTTGCATTTTTGTGTTATAATCCATAGTCATTCTGGCATGAAAAAAACATAATTTATATTTATTTCCCAATGTTTTTACTACTGTTAAAAAAATTGTTAAATTGACAAATCCCATGTAGTTAGGGTAGAGAAAATAACAGACAAAATATAGTCTTAACTGAAAACAAACGTTTGAAATGTATTTAGAAGGTTTTAGAGATTACACAAATATATCTGAAATTTATGAGACAAAGAAAAGTGTTTTTTAATTATAACACAAAATCACTTAGCACTCAGACTAGTAATAAAACACTTGATATTTTCACAAACAAATCTTTAGTAAACATACTTTATTAAAATATCTGATTTTTTGTGTACAAAAAAACTTGCAACTTTCACTAAAAGTCTACTAAAGTTTGTGAAGATGCACATAATGCATCAAAAGTTATAGTATAAATACACAGCATGTACAAATGTGTATAGCAACCCATATATTATACCAGGCCCTTTGCAAAAGGGTTATTTCAAAACAAAGTTCAATAAAAAAATAATAATAATTCAAAACTTACAGTTCTGCTAACTGGATGATGGAATGGCAGGGTGGACTCATGACAGAAAAGTTCTAGTAGTATTCTCTCACAGCACTTAAAAACATGAAAAAATTAACAAAGTACATCAAAGGTCACTAATAATGCAAGATCATTTATCAATGTAAAGGAAAGAGAAACTATTGATAATAACATACTTCTAAGAGAAAACAACTAACCAGTAATTTACGTCCACTCAAGCCAACTGGTGGTTTTCTTTTTGTTCCTGTACATTCTTTTGGAAGGGGTGCAATTTTTACATCCATACACATAAGACAAGTCCAATCATCACTAAAAAAACGAATATTTTATGTTACAATTGTGAAAAATATAAAAAATTGTTTGTTCTTTTTAAATTCCTACATATGTATGGTGCAATAACTTCAAAATCAACACAAATTCTTATATGGGTCAAACATGCATATATCATCCAAATGTTATGGGATTACTCAGAACTGTAGGTTAAATTATGCAGTTGAATACAGTACTGTCTGGAAAACATCTTGGAAACAGTATTTACCACTTGATGTCCACCTCCTATCCAAATGAAACAGACATACAGATATAGTATATTCTGGTCTGTATGCTGGCTAGCTCGATACACACATATAGCATATTCTGGTCCTGCATGCTGGCTACCTCTGCAGAAACATTTTGCATATTCTAGTTCTGCATGCCAGTTAGCTCGGCAGACACACATAGCATATGCTGGTTCTGCATGTTGGCAGACAGGTGTAGTATATTCTGGTTCTGCAAGTTGGCTAGCTCAGCAATATGTTGTTTGGTTTCTCTTAACTGGACTATTAACTAAAGATTCCATTGTAAATTGTCATTTTGCTACTTCCTATATTAAGAGTTCTGGTAATTCTAACCAGGTAAGGTCCTCATGGTATGCTAGTTGGACATTTCACCTTAAGACAATTTGACCAGTGTTTTTAAGAGTTGCTTCCATACTGTATTATATTAAGATATCTTATAATTTCAGGATCACTGTAATATTTAAACTTTTCTTTATTGTTGTTTCCTATTATGTTTTACTAGATAACTATTTACATTTGTTTTGTACATTTTCTATCTTGTGCACTTTATGTTGCTGTGTCATACTTTACATTTCAATGATGACTTTCCACCAAGGGTTACCAGTAACTAACTGACCCTACTCAAGATAATCATGTAATTAATATTAAAACTGATAACCATTTATGGTTACTCAAAAAGTACTAGTTATCTTTCCATAGTCTAACACAGCTATAACCTCATTATGCAAATTATTAATATCTTACATTCTTGAGATCTTCCTTAATTATAAGTACTAGTAGCATCTTTGGGGGTTGAATTAATACCAACAAAAATATTATTAACTTTAAAAATTAAACCTTTTAATAGTAACTACATAAGTTTATAAATATATATAAACATATAAACAACCTCAGTACCAGTAAAATAATTATTTTATAACAGTCACATACTACCAAGTATAAACTTATAATAACAGAATGAAAAAACACAGAGTTCTTAACTAACATTATTCCCTGAAACAATAATATAATGTTTTTACTCTTACAGTCAAAATGACAAGACAACATCACTCTTTAAAAGAATTTAATGTTTTTATTGTTACAGTTTAAATGGTTAAACATCACTCTTTGAAAGAAGAATTTAATGTTTTTATTGTTACAGTTTAAATGACTAAACATGACTCCTTGAAACAAGAATCTAATGCTTTTTATTGTTACAGTCCAGACAACTAAAATCACTCCCTGAAACAAGAATCTAATGCTTCTGTTGTTACAATATAGATGACTAAACATCACTCCCTAAAACAAGAATCTTATCTTTTTATTGTTACAGTCAAGATGACTAAACATCACTTCTTAATACAAGAATATAATACTTTTATTATTTCGGTCAAGATGACTAAATATCACTTCCTGAAACAAGAATCTAATGCTTTTGTTGTTACGATATAGATGACTAAACAACATCACTCCCTGAAACAAGAATCTAATGTTTATACAGTTACAGTTTAATTTGACTAACCTTAACCTACATTACTCCCTGATAACAAGAATCCATGTCTAGAAGACTTACGTTGGAGTAGAACTAAGAGAAGGGACATGACACTGTAAGTGATAAACACGAGGACAATTACTACAACAAAGCAATTCTCCACCATCGTTACATACTGCACACCAATCTTCATTTGGATCATCTTGGGTGCCTTCTGCACATTTGTCATTTACAGACTTCTTCATTGCTTGGTCTTGAGTAGTAGTCTGATAAACTTTTTCAATACCTTTTTTTCTTTTTGAATAGTTTTTCCTTTTTCCTTTAGATTCTGTATTGTAGATTTCTTGTTCCCCTTTGGATTTTTCTTTATCTTTGTAAGTTTGGTGATCTGGAAGTGTTGTTAAAATGGCCTCGCTACTATTTTTTTGCCCATTAACAACAGAATTACCCAAAAGTTTATTCATTACTGGTAAAGAGGATGTTTTTTTCAAAATATTTGGTCTTGAAAGAGAACTGATTTTATTATTTCTGTTAACTGTTTTATTTTCAGATTTTATTTTGTCTTTTCCATCTCGGTGTGATCCTGAGTTCGGCATTTCATGAGGGAGGTGCACTGAGCCATCACCTCCTGTTATCGATACAATTATTGGACATGACTCTAATGGTGGTAAACTGGATATGTGGTCATTTTTTTCTTGTCTACTTCCACTTGCCCTGCTTTTGTCTATACCCTAACAAATGCAAAGATACAGAAATTAAAAAGTCTGTTCATTAATTTGTGACACTTCTAAACTTTGTAAAAAAATTCATACACAATTAAACAAAAATCTGTTTAACTGACAAAATTGTTATCACAAAGAAATTACACAAGTGTAGTTACTGATACAAAAATATCCATCTTTCAAATAAGAGGAATAGTTCAACATTTGATACTAAGAACTACTAATGATTAATAACTTCACTTATAGAATATCTAATAACATAACAGTACTACACAATAGACACACTGACGAGGAAATTAAAGAATGGTCCAACTAATGTGATGGGCCACCATACTGAATTCAGGCAATAACACATTATGGCACTCATTTCAGAGAATAATAGAAGGGATATCTTGAAATTTACTTTCATTCCTGAATAAAGGAAGTGGCTCAAAGACAATGACAGCAGTGGTCTATACCAGATGCAATATTCCAACACATTCCAAAGATACTATACATCAGAAAACTATGGTAGTCAAGTAAACATTTAAAACCCAAGCCCTATGTTGGCTGGAGGTACCATTCAGAAATAGGTCAGAACTTAAGTCTAGATCTATCACTGGTAAATAATCTGAGAATCTGACACCTTGCCTTTACTGACATCATAGACTTCAAAATACCATACACCAAACCCGGCTGCAATAATGGGCTACACAGCATACTCCAAATCCAGCAGCACAATGTATTCAGGATACAATGCTTCTTTTACTTCTTTACAACAAAATAAAATGGTATTTTCTTTCACTCATTGACAATTAAGTTCCAGTGTTAATTACATTATTTGAAAATTACATTTCCAACTGTTTACAGAATGAAATGACTTGTGAAATGGTCCACTGCTACCAAAAGGAGGAGTGTGTAGTTCTAATTGTGTTTATCATAGAGCAAGTAAGTGAATTACATAACCAGTGTTGTATTTATTTAAACACATTAATGAGTTGTGTTAGCACTGTGATTAATTGAGCATGTTAGCGGACTGTGTTATCAGTGGTGTGTTTAGATGAACACCAGTACCAGTGCCATCTGTGAAGTCACTTGCCCCGTTAAGTAATTTTGCAAAAGTTAACATTTGCTAAGGAACAGACTAGCATGGCAATGGAAGAAAACATACGATTGGATAAACCACAAACTTTGTGTAACCAAGTTCAGTATTAAATGAGAAGATTTGTGAGAATGTATGAAGCTAATGCAGTTTATCTCCATTTTGTACAGCTCCAGTTTTAACAGTATCAGTTAATACACTGTATTAGTACAAGAGATATAAACAAAAATCATTTCAGTTAACTAGTTACTGGTTAAGTAAAACTTAATACATCTTAGCTGTGCATTCTATGTCATTTTTACAAAGTTGTTTTGTTTAAGAAGGCATATAGCCAAGTTCTTACAGTTGAAAATATGACCAAACAAAATGAACAATATATTAATTATAACACCAGCTACTTGAAAAACAATATACAAGTAATGCTAGCTACTTGAAAAATAATAAATAATTATAACATTAGCAATTTAAAAAGAATATATTAATAATTACAATAGTAGTTACTTGAAACAGCAGCTTTGTTTCTTCACAACAAAATTCAACTGCATCTCACATGCAAACCATCATGAAACAACCCTCCACTAACAGGAGCGTGACACACTCTCCTAATGCACGTGATGCTCTCTATTCAATTCTTTCAAACAATTATTTTGAGCTTAGGCAAAACAGTAAGTACCAGATATCAGTGGGAAGGAAGGTAAGTGCCCATTTGAAATACATTTTCAGTGAAGTAGAATTACAACTTCCAATATGGTATATTACATTACATATATAACTAGACTCCCACATTGAATAGATAGAGGGATTGGTACAAGGGATAAAAAGAAGCATTCTTTAAAATAATCTAAAAAACACCTGATACTGACAATCAGATAGGGTAGAACACACCACTTCTGTACCAAGTATATTGTTTATCCAGTATGAAAATCAGTGTCTCAGACATGGGGAAGTGGAGAAACATTACAAGGAGTGGGAGAAAGCAGGTGGAATGGAATCCAAAACACGATATCATTGCTATAGAATTCTACTACAATTTAAGAAAATTAGTAACTGTATTTGGGTCTAAAAAAATATGAAATGTCAAGCTCTTTGAAGTCTTACCTTACTGTTTGGAAGGTAGCATAAAGAGGAAGAATTTGCTGTCCAAACACTTCAAACATGCAAAAAAGCCACTAGGGAACATTTTGAGCTTTTGATTGGTTATTTACATGTTAGAGACAGAAGTACACAAGTTTTTCCAAAAATGAAAACATGGCTACAGTATTTGGTTCAGTAAATGTAATAAAATTTCAGTAAATAGAAACATAAGACATTCTTATTTAATATTCTAGCTTTTCAATATTAATAAGTTTACTTCCTAACTTGTAAAAAGCTACAGATTTTGTATGTGAACATTACAAACATCTAAGTTGAACCAGTTTCAACATACAAAAATCAATATTTAGATATCTTTTTAGCATTTACTTTTAAATGCAGAAATTAACGAATGTATAATACTAAACTTTGAATTATAATCTACAATTTGATACTAAACTTGTTGATATAAATTCATGAAATGGTAGTTCAATAAAGATTTGAATTCAGGTCAATAACCTCGATGACATGGACTTTCATCCATGAAAATGAGGTTAAAAATAAAAATAGAGGGATGAGAGCACAATCAAAATATTTTTTTACTATAGCACTGCCTAACAAGAAGTGACAGTTTGGAAGAATTGAATATTAGAAGGAGTAGCATGCATAGGGGGAAGATTGTCATTCCTATTGGTGGAGAAACTCAAACAATGATTTGCATGTGACGTGCAGCTGAACCATAATTGTGGGGTACATGGGTGAGCAAGGCTTGTCATACAAACAAAAATTTGCATATTGAAGAGCTAAAAAAGGACAGCTATACATGGGAGAAGTAATGCACACTATCTAAATTATATTTTGCTATTTAAAAAATCACAAAAATATAATGATTATTTACATAAACTAAACTTCAGTAAAAACAAACATATTTGTGTATTTATCAGTACATTCACCAGGTGATAACTGTAGTTCAATTAAAAGCCAAAGTACCAAATCAAAATCTGTAGACATGTTTATTAAATGTAAGGGTCAAAGTAAAAATGCAACACTCTTAAATACAATATATCTACTAAACCTAGTAGGAATGTTAGGAAAGCAATACACCAAACCCAATAGATAAATATTCAACACAATGATACAAATGCATCTCATTAGGTAATATCTTACACAGTGTGTAATTTGTACAATGTCTTTTGAAACAATTTTATAATAGGAAAAACTACAATAAAAAAAATTAATGAAATGTGTAAAAATCATATTCAGGCATCAAGAAGAAATTAATTTACAGTTTTCTTCATTTATCACTAAAAACCAATCTTCTAAAATAATCTGGTAACAGGAATGATTTAACAATATTCTATTCACCTACTCCATTTGATTCTACTTTTGTTTTTTAATACAAAAGACTATATGATTTGAAGTTTAATTTTCAGAAACTAAGTAAACACAACCTTGATGCTTACACTTTATGTTTTAAAGAAATAAATTCATAATTGTCTGTATAATGCTGCTAAAATTAGGATTGGTTGAAAGTATCAAACTTCTTAATTACATAAAATAATCACATGTATACCTCATGGAAATTAAATATGATTCATATTTGCAATCTTATACATAATTTTAACTTAGAAAAAATTATTTCTGACTTATAATACTGAAATTATCTTGTTAGAAAACAAGAAAAACACTGCACTCAGAACATACCTCTTCTTCCATAAAATTATGCTTGGAGTTATTTTGGAAAACCCCCAAATTAGGTGTCTTCCATTGCATAGGATTGGCAAACTCATTCTGAAACACAAATAATAATAATAATTATGAGAACAGTTCAGAAAAACCAAAACAGAAATCATTAAATATGTGTTTTGCATCTAGTTTCGTAATCAAAAACTAGAATTTATAACTAAGACATCTAAAAGCTTCCTTTCTTAAAAGAATCAGAAATTTGTTTGTACTTTTAATCTTTTGTAAATTATCTCAAAAGATCTGACTTTGGTTATGTTTCATAACTTTTAATTTTTTTAATTTTTAAAAAATTTTTAACGTTTCATATTCCTTCCCTAACTTTTACCACATATAATTCACCTTGACACAAGTCAATGATGCCTTTGAGGCATATTACAGTATCTTCAACAGGTGTGTGCAAGCCTTTGGCAAAATTACCTTACACTCGCAAAAGGTCATTAACCTCAAGAACAAGAAAACTGTTGAAGATGAATATTACAAATGTTTAATCCTTTCATTTATCATCTTAAAACTTTAATTTAATTATTATTAACTAGGATATGAAAGTAAAACCTAAGTGCGATTTACTTGAATCTCCAACAATAATATATTTAGATAAGAAATGTTAGTGTTTTTGTTGACAAGGCCAGCCAAACAACAATAGTATCAACAATTACATCTGCCTGTAATAACAAATAAGAACCAATTGCAAAACAATTACTGTTGGATTATGGTGTAAAATGAGTTGCTTCAACTGATTACAAACACATGTATCAAACAAGTACATGTTGTTTGTAAATCTTATGGCTATGAATAAAAGGGTCTTAGTTTGAACAGAACTCAGTCAAGCCAAAAAACTCTGAAACATACTTGTCAAGAAACAAATAAAAGTACTTATTGTCTAGAAATACACCTACAGAACAGGGATTATCTCGTTCAAGACACACCATTTGAAAGTTGACATATATCTATAGAATTAGGGTTACCTGATTCAAAATAGACTCTGTGAAAGTTGAAATTTTTCATAGCTTTATCTTGATAAAAAGAAACCTACTTAAAATAAAAATGCATCTCGGAAAGGCTGGTTGGGTACTAACACTTTTATTGATAAGGAGAGAACAACGTTTTGACCTTCCTAGGTCATCTTCAGATCAAGAAAGAAAGAGTTTGCAAGTGACCATTGCCAGACACATCTTAGGTACAAGAGTATAAACAAGTACAGGATTGTAGGGGCATTGCAGTTAGGTGTTAGATTATTAATAAGCATAGGTACGAAAATGTTCCTTTATATTGGTTCAATTTTGGTTTTAGTTGCTGTACAAGTAGGGTTTCTTTGATTTTGCATTCGTTTGTGTTTGTTCCCCTACTTACAATCTGGGTGTTTTCTGTGGTTATGATGTGTTTATTTGATTTGCAATGTTAAAAATCATGTGAAGTTTTCTTTTAGTGTTCTTTGAATTTTGTTCCATTTTTCTGCTTGTATCTCTGATATAGAAGTCATGGCAGTTGTTGCATTGTATTTTATAAATTATGTTCGTGTTGTGTTTGTCAGTGTAGGTTTTACACAGTATGAACTTTAGTTTTGTACCTCGTTTTTGAATAAATTTGGTGTTTACTGGAATGTTGTGTCTTGTTATAAGTTTTTTCCAAATGTTGATTATCTGTTTGGTGATGTCAGGAGCATATGGTATGCAACAGTATAAGATTTTGTAGTTTGTTGTATCTTAAAATTTACTGTTGTTGGTCTTTTAACATCACTGGAATAGATTATAAACAATATAGTTCACTCATGTATTTTAAACACCACTAAAAACAAAGAATTTATTATCAAACTGTAACAAATATTATGGGTTAAATAACCACTATCAACATGATACACTATTAACAACAAATAGTTATTCATTTGTATTTGAATCAATATGCTTTATTACCCTAGTAAATAAAATCTAGATATAAAGTAATAAACTGCTTAATCTGAACATGAGCTTATTACCAAAGTTCTTGAGGCAGCATCAACAACTGATTCTTTGTCTGTTACTTCAAAGGCATCATTTTCACTCGAGACACACAGTTCTTGTTTCACTTCAAGTCCTTCATCAAGAATCCTGGAAAATCACAAAGAAACAAAGGTTCCTTTCTGAATAGTCCACCATAAACATGTTACAAGTTTTATTTCTAATGCACCATTCAGCAACATTGAATAAAGGAGAGAGAACAGTGCCACCTGCATCTATTCAAATCACCACCGACCACCAACTCTTGGGTTATTCTTTTACTAACAAATAGTGGAATTGACCATCACATTATACAGGTAAAAATGGCTGGTATGAGTTGAGAAAATTTTTTTATGTAGAGGAGCAAACAACATTTCAACCTTCTTCGGTCATCACCACGTTCACAAAGAAAGAGGTAACTGACCAATAGCTACCACATGTTTGAATGGAGTTATGTAACTGAGTGTAGGAATGCAGAAGGCATGCTTAGCTGTTTGATTATATTTATTGATATAGGTATAAAGGTGTTCCTTTGTATTGGTTTATTTTGGGCTTGAGTTGTTGTATAAGAAAGGCTTACTTAATTCTGCATTTATGTTTGTTTTTTATTTAGTATTTGGGTGTTTTTTATGGTTATATTGTGTTTATTTTTCTAAAAAAAAACTAAGATACACACAACATAAAAGACATCAACACGACCTAACCATTAACTAATTTCATAATTAACAGATCTGACTAGCAATTAAACATAGATGAAATACATCTACTTAACAAAGAACTCAACTTTGCAATAGCACCTAGGTACACTCCAACCTTAGAAATTAAAACATGTTTCGAAGACCTAGCCAGGAGACTTGTGATACTTTCCACAGAAAACAAAAAAACAACCAACTAAAGGAAGACAACTTCAACAATTTTATTGACATCCAACAGCCAAACTTCCCAGAAACAATTTAAAATTTATATTTTCCAGAAACACCTAAAAACAACATCTTAAATGATTTTTTCAAAGAATTTTTTCACAAAACAGAAAACTGAAAAACAATCTTACAAAAAGAGACATTAATTCCCTCAAAAACCTAAAATAAGACAAAAACATAAAAATCATAAAAGCAGATAAAGAAAATGCTACAGTCATAATGAACATGAATGAATACATCCAAAAAGGAAGAGCATCCTATCAAACACAAATAAATTTAAACCAACACACACATATCCAATAAAGACACATGAAATGCAACCAAACAAACTACTACCAAAAATAAAAAAAAACATTTTATTCCCACTTATGCAAGACCGACTCACGCACACCACAAATATACAGCATCTCCAAACCTCATAAACCAGATAGTCCATTACGACCAATAGTGTCCATATACGAATCGTTTAATTACAGTCTTGGTAAATACATTGCATGGGCATTCTCTAAATATGTAACATCAGCAAGTTTATTCATCAAAGACTCTTTAAATTTCAAGTCTAATCTTAATCAACTTAATCATAAAACCTTAATGTTCAGTTTCAATGTTATATCCCTCTTTAAAGAAGTCCCAACCTCTAAAGCTTGAACGATAGCCTTAGAACTCTATATTCAAGACCCTAACCCATCAATAGACATTCCCAGCAACCAATTAGCAACCCTCATAGAATTCATCATGATAAAGACAAACTTCATGTTCAACAACCACAACTATATACAAACAAATGACCTAAGCATGAGCAATCCAGTATCACCAGTTCTAGCCAATATTTTTATGACACAAGTTGAAACACAAGCAATTAACACAGCATTACATCCACCACTATACTGGTACAGATATGTGGACAACATGATTGTGTGATTCATGTATATAGAAGACACACTTCATTTTTTCAATCACATTAACACTATACATCCCAACATTAACTACACATGTAAGCAGGAAGAAATCGATAAAATATTTCTTAAACTCAAAATTACAAGAACTGATACGCTATTTAAAACAGAAATCCACTGAAAAATCACAAATACTGAACTGCATATTCCTTGGGCCTCAGCACATGAAACAAAACAAAAATTCAACATACTAAGAAACCAAATAAACACAGCCATAAAACTATGCTCACCAGATAAAATTAACAATGAATCGGACAAAATAAAACAATACCTCATCAACATCAATAAGTTTCCTCCACAAACCGTAAAAAACATTATGCACACACACTTAGACAAAAATCAAAATCAACTAACAAAAGTAACTATATCCCATGAATTAAAAAAATTCACGAAACCATATACTGCTGCAGAAAAATAACCAACATTTGGAAAAAAACTAGTAACAAAAATATGACATTCCAGTTAATACCAAATTTATTCAAAAACCAGGCTCAAAACTAAGGTCTATACTATGTAAAAACTACACTGACAAACACTATGCCAACATTATTTATAAAATACAATGTGATAATAGCCACAACTTCTATATTGGAGAAACAATTTGAAAAATAGAAACCATTTGAAGAATACAAAAAGTCACCTTCACACATTTTCAAACACTACAAATCAAATAAACACAACATAACCATAAAACACATCTAAATACATAGTAAGGAAACAAATATAAACAAATGCAAAATTAAAGAAGCTTTACTTATACAACAACTCAAGCCCAAAATAAACCAATTTTAAGGAACACAGTTATACCTATATTAATAAATATAAAACATCTAAGCATACTCTAAACATTCCTAAACTCAACTGCACAACCCCCTTCAAACATGTGGTCAGCTATCGGTCATTTACCTCTTTCTTTCTTTGTGAACCTGACAATGACCGTAGAAGGTCGAAACATTGTTCGCTTCTCTACTTAAAAATTTTCTCAACTCATACAAGCTGTTTTTTACATATGTATTTTTCTCTATAAGTGGGTGTTCTCATCATCACGGATGGCCATCACAATATAATGTCCCCATGACTGAAAGAGTAAGCATGTTTGGTGTGATGGAGTTTCAAACCTGAGACCCTCAAACAATGAGTCAAGCACCCTTACCACCTGACCATGCTGGGCTATCTATTTGTGAGTTAGGCATACCATACGTGTCAAAATTATTGTAATATTATTTATAAAAGTTAGGTCTGCAAATGAAAACAGCCTGTAGCAAATATTAAAGAAATAAGCCAATTAATTTTCGTGGGTTGGATTTAGCAGTATTTTCACAAAATAATTCCAACAAAATATGACAGATATCCAACAACAGAATACATTAAAACAATATATTTTCAATTAACTGAAAAGTAATGTAATCATAATAATATATAATAAATCAAACATCAGCAAGACTAAAGAAAAATAAATCGTAAAATAATGTTTCTTTCTGAATTTCTAGATTTGGTTGACAAATTGTAGTTCTTATTTACTGTTTAATGGTTATAATTCCCCCCCCCCCAAAAAAAACCCTTCCCTTATTCTTTTCAAAACTTTCTCTTCTCTTCCTTTACTTTCACCTTTTCTCTATTTTTCCTGTTTTGTTTTTTCTCTTTCATCTTTTCTCACTTTTTTCTTCCTATTTTCACTTTCCTTCAGTTTTTCATACTATTTTTTTATTTATTATTTGTTTTGCTTCATTACGCCTCATGCTTTTGTTTAGGCCTAAATTTTTTACATTGAGGTCTGATATAATTCTTGGCTGTCCTTTCACACCTAGCATCTGATTTTCACACATCTGAGCCCCTGGGTGTCACCTCTGTTACTCACCATTCTTATTCTTAATTCTCCACTTTTATTTTTCAGGGTTTTTTGTTTTTTTCTTTATGAGTTTTAAGATAGATAAGTTTTGAATGGTTTCCAACTTGTACATGGTTGATTAAAGCCACTTGTAGAAGATATGTTTATGGTGTGTGTGTGGGTATAAATAATTTAACCTTTTTCCTTTAGCTATGATATATACACACACACAATAAACACATATTTACGGTTAAGTTACATTGTACTTAAATGACATTATAATTGTGTTGATACAGTATGTATGGTTCATGTTGATAAACTAGATTACTGGACTGTATTGTATTAAATAGCTTGTTTATAGAATGTTTTCGTTCTGTATGTATTTTTTTCTACTGTCATGATATATTTGGTAATATAATGGTCTGTAATATTGTGTTCTTTTCAATAACTGTAATTGATTTACAGATATGAGTTCACAACATACAATGTAACCGTCATTCTTTTTGCATTAGAAAACAGCTACACAATGGGCTACAAATGCTTTGTCCACTTCGAGGAATTAAATCTCAAATTTTTGCACTTTAAGGCAATAAACATAATAAATTACTAAATTACCAACTGGGAAATATGTACAGTGTAAACAAAAAAAAGTTACAGCTTATCATTTTAATAACTTCAAAACATTTGTGCATGTAAACACACACACACACACACACACATGAAAATAGATGAGTTATGTCTCATTCTATATTGCTAGTGTAGTATGTATTATGGTTGTAAACCTTCCATAACATAAAAAAATAATATAACTTTATCTAAGTACATCCTGGTAATTTTTTAAACATTTTTCACATGGTGATTTTATTTGGTTAGATGTTCTATTTAAATATGATGCTCCGACTGTTAACGACGTAGTTCATGGTTGAGAACTAGTGTCTAATTTTGTAAGTTATTAATTTTTTTTAAATAATGGTTCCTTCTCCCTTTCTTCAATAATAAGTCTTGTCTCCTCTCATGGATGCCTAGCAGAGATTTAACACGAACATTGTTCCGAGCAATGTTAGTTCTTTATCAGACATTTTCTGATCTTTGCTAGTGTTTTGTCTCCAGTTGCTCAGTGGACACAGCAAGGCCCAGCTATCAGTTAGACCATTCGCTTTTAATTAGGTTTAGATTGTTAACACTTTTTCATGTTTCCAAAGGACTTTATGTTGTGGTGTTAATTTCCCTAAAAGAAACCAGGATCCTCAAAAGTAGAGAGTATTAATAATGATGTTTAAAATTACACTTATTACAGTGGAAAGAAATAATTACACAATTATTACATTTAAAAAATAAAAACTTGTAATTTCAAGGTTATCCCACACTTAACACTGCATTCTTACAATATTTTTCCCATTCTTACAGAGATGGATTAAAATAATTAACTAAATAAGAATATATTAAAAATCAAATATATAATTTTTTATGAGAATGAAGTGCACTTTATTACACAGAACATCAAACTTTCTTCCACTGTTACTAAAATCTAAATATTAACAACACCATCTATGCCTCAAACAGCAATGTTTATAAAGTGAAATACCTACACCTGTTTAATTATAGGTGATGCTCTACACGTAGAAGTATTTCTGTCGTTTAATATAGGAGGACCAGGTGCTTGAGGTTTAAGTTGTGAAGGCAAGGTCTTGTCTGTAGATTCTAAGCTCCAAAGAAAGTTTATTAATTCACTGATTTAAACTAAGTTTACCATCTTACATTTGATAACTACAAAAAATATTGTTTTTAACAATTTTTGTTTGGTCTAAAATAAAAGGACTTTATTGTAACATTTAATAAATCATGTTATTTATAAAAATTGACTTATTATTTTTTGTTAATCAATAAAATTTCAGCTGTCGAACAAAACTGTTCACTACAATAGTTCAAAATTGACCCTAAAACTTCCATCTTCAAAGTCACAAACTTGTGAATAAAAAACCCATTAAACTAAATGGCAACTTTAAGTTATATAATTCAAATAATTTGCAAGAATGTTTTACATTCCATTCAAGTTTGGTTCTGTGTAAAACCAGAAGTTTTTCCACATAGTTTTGAAAAGCTGTTGATGACTTCAAATGTATGTCTTCAAATGCTGATCTTAACACTGCATACATAAAACATCCTAACCTTAAAATGACACAAACAGAACACATCTTTCATAGAGATTCACTGACTATATTGCTCAAATTTGGCAAAAGTTTATTAAAAATTACAAGACCACACCAGGTTTAATTTTTCTTTCGTCTTTATCAATTTATCAAACAACATAAATATTACATCTATATCTTCCATAGCATGAAATATAATAAATAGCTGCTTACAAGACATAGTTTTACAGTTCCTTGGTTTGGAGCCTACATACAAGAACATAACAGTAATAGTTTTAAGGCACCTCATTGACAGTACACAGACTTCAATATTAACATCCAAAATAAGTATAAATCATAAGATTTTCAAAAATATTATAAAAGTCCTTAATGCTGAGTAACATCCAAATAAAGTGAGAAATAATAATACCTGTTACTGCAGGTTTAACAGACTGAGGTCCTGCTGACTGGCTAATGGAAACTGAAGATCTTCCCAAATTTGGTTTTTGATCAGTTGTTTGGCTACAAGGAAGCATGGTTATTGTTTGTGAACTGAAAGTTTATATAGAAGAATGTTTGTTTACTTAACTTGATGAACAGAATTACACTTTAAACTCTGACTCCAATATTGGTGCTTAACCATGACCAACAAGCCTGGTTGAGGTGTGATATACAAAGTTCTCAAACTATTAAATTTTCTGTTATACTTAAAAGTATATATAAATAATTAGAGGTAAAAATAAGTAAATAATATTGTACTATTAATCCTTCACATTGGTCCAATTTATAAACAACTTTAAAATTACTAAAACTTATACTTCACTTCTTTAATCTAGTTCACACCTTTATGGTAGTTTTTCATACATTTTATGCTATAAATAGCACCAAGATTACTACTATGTCTGCCATGTACAATTGACCAATTAAACCCTACTATGAGCCAAAAAACCTTGTCAGCATTGAATAAAGCACATAAATAATGCTCATTATTACACATTGCCTTAACTGATTATTTCTTAAAAATAATTATTATTTGCATATGATCTTTTAATAGTTCAACTATTTTTATGTTCTTTTTAATGACATACTGTAATTTTTCCATGATTATTTGTTTTAATGGCAAGCAAAGAAGGTTGACATAACTAGATACACCTAATAATTTCTAACAAAACTGCCAAGCAGAAAAATGCCTACTTTTATTGGAAATAGGTTTGAAGAGTTCACCAAATTTAACCATGTATGCAACAAACAACGGAAAATAAATTACTGCCAAACATGACAAAATGTAATAAACATATTTCAAACATAACAAGAATATTCTAATATCAAATTCTATTTTGATTATTCTTTATTTTCTTCATGAAACTAGAAATACATTTTAATTTTGGCATAGATATATGAATCATTGTTTCTTTAAATTTAACATTTCCTTTACAAAATTTTCCCACCCATACTTTCAACCTTAACTTCTCATCTAATAAACAGAATATTAAAGTTATTACTACTCTATTTCTGATGCAACAAACGTAGGTAAAAACTAGGACTTAGAAAAAATAATTTACTCTTGATCACGTATTCAAGATTAAATTAATATTCGTCTCTATTGCTAGTGCATTGACAAAATCCAATAAATAACATTCTTAAATGTTTACAAGATATGGCAAAGAGAAGCCTTTATGTTAACTAAAATAAACAGAACTGTACTCAAGTATGAAATAGGCAGAACTTAGATTTATAATCTTCTGTTTAATAAGTAATGTGCTACAGTTCACTAAGACAGTAAAAACATATTTATAAAATGTAAACAATAAAAATGTCAGAACAACCAATTTGTTCAAAATTCTTGGTACCCACAGTCAATGGAACATAAATAGTCCATTTATAGTGTTAAACAAACATAATGACAATATTTAAATTACTTATACAGCTGGAATATAATCATGAACAGTAAGTTTGATGAGCCAATAATTATCATGTGTCATGACACTAGCTGAATAAACTAAAAATATTTCAACTAATCACAAATAATGAAAACTCCTAACAGAATATTCTCATCATCAGATAGTGGGAGTATTCAAAACCAGTAATCTGAATTTGTTGATTATTTTCATGACATCAATTGAAATTTGGATTAACTAATTATTTTAAACACTAATTCACATTCTCGAAGTTTGTAGGTCATCAGTTAACCCCATTAATTGTCCAGCTCTAACTTCCCAGTTTCTTGTAAGTTATCAATATCTCTACTTTTTATTTCCACTTAATGTAAGGCCTGTTCATAAGTACACAGTGTGACAAGATGGCTGAGAAGTCAACTTACTGAGTAGGTTTGGTAACTGTCAAAATTGGACTGCAAGAAGGTAGCTGAGTAGAAATGCCCAAGCTCTGACGAACTGGTTTGGATGGCAAGAAATTCTGCTTCTGACTTGATGAATTATGGGAAAGTGACATGTTGACACTCTGAGTATTTTGTACACAACTTGAAGATTTATTTGATACATTTGACTGATGAACGGGTACTTGAACAAAACCTGGAGACTGTGAAATTGCAGCACTTGTTTTAACTTGAGGATTTTTCAATGAATTATTGACAACCACCTTTGGCAGTAAGTTAGGAGGGTTCTGTAAAGCTTGCCTGAACTCTCCAATAGGTGTTGGTTGCTGTTGCTATAACAAATATATTACAAGAGTATATAATACCTGAATACCCTCTAATGGAAACATTTGCTAAAGTGTGAAAACTGGAATCAACACCTATAAAGTTATGCTGTAACAAAAACACTTCATAAAACCTGTTTTAAATCATAAATACAAGGTATTTTAATTTTAAACACATTAATCTCAAATCCAATTTGTTTTATAATCCATCTTCATTAATAGTAAGTGTTCCACATATACAGATTACAACACAAAATAATTGTAGAAAAACTTTTTCAATCTCAGTAATGTTGATAAACCTTAGAGTAGAAAGATTTAATTAAGCTACATGAAGCTTAAAACAAAATTAAGTTCCATCTTCTCCCACCTTAAAATAATTAATATAATTTTCCTATTGTTTTTATATGTAGTAAAATCTTTCAAATGTCTTTTGTGTGACAAGTTTTTAAAAAATCATTAGGAATACTTCCTTTCATCTTAACATTTAATTATTTTTTTAATTTTATCAGAAAGTTGACCATTCCCTAAGCTGAAAATGTATTTCCAATAATATTTACCTCCCATTTCACAGACAACAATTACTCAATCACCAGGGGTTCTTCCTTTGCCAATCAAAGCATTTGTACAATAAATATTACAAAAATTAACTACATAACACAATAAAGTAAGTATGGATGATCACAATACTGGGAAACCTGTTAGTGACTTCAAGAAACATAATATTATCTAAATGGGGTGCTTATATAGAGTACAAGGAGAGAGAGGACACAATGATGGTGTCATGAGACTGATACCATAAAGACTGAAGCAAGTGAGAAACAGACCAATGCTTATAGAAGTATAGGAAGAAAGCCTGGTAGTCATGTACTGGAGGTAAGTATATTTTGATAGTTTCTTTTATATATTCAGTAAATTTCAATTTGATTGATTTTCAGTAGTATATTTTTCTTTATTTTCTTGATTACAGCTGTCACCCTTTCCAGCTGTAAAACAGAAAACAGAAACAAACCAAATACCCTGAAAAAGATAGATCAGCAACCTAAGACTTGACCTTTCAAAATGACACCAGTTCAAGTAACAAAATGTTTGTCAACAATATTATTGGTCCATATATTTTACAGCTTGTAAATACAGTTTCTTTTATTCATACTTATTCGAACAAAATAAACTGAAAAATTATATTCAATAAGAAGGATATGAGTTATATTTAGTATAGGACTAAAACAAAACACCACTACAATCAGGGTTATAAAAAAAGTTAAAATTCCAATACAACCAGGGTTATACAAAAACAAGTTAAAATACCAGTACAACCAGCATCAGAGAAAAACAAATTTTTAAATTTTAACAGAAGTCCAAAACAAAACTTTCAAACAACTATAAACCTTATCACTTACAAAAAAAACAGTAAACTCATACCTGGCCATGAATAAATACAACATAAATGTCAATTATATTAATTTCAATGAGTAAAGGAAAAAGAAAAGAGAATATAAGGGACACAAAAACCTAATTCAAAGAAAAAAACAAACAATATTCCAAGATCAATAAAATCTAGTAATAATCAACAATATTTCTAACAATACCTTGTAATATAACTCTTAAAAATCAAAAAAGGCTTTTTATTTAGTGGTTAGACCATGAGACTACATCTCACATGACTAACTATTACCTCTAATATAAATGAACTTTCACAATGTTAACATT
Source organism: Carcinoscorpius rotundicauda (assembly GCA_011833715.1). Lineage (NCBI taxonomy): Eukaryota > Metazoa > Arthropoda > Merostomata > Xiphosura > Limulidae > Carcinoscorpius > Carcinoscorpius rotundicauda. The sequence continues at coordinate 49,161,410 of CM022397.1, read as the reverse complement.
TGTACATCATTGCAAAAGGAACCTTGTATCAATTTCATAATAGGTACATACATACCAAAAATAATCTGCTTTAACTAGAAGGTGAACTAGCACTTTAATATAACAAATAATTTATAGCTGAACTAAGAGGAATAATATATTAATTTTAAAAAAAATAACAAAATAAAAGAATATGTAATCTCAATATATAAGTAATCCAACTATTTTACATCATCAAACTTAATAAGTCTCACCTCATGCCTTGTTAAGGAAGAAAACTTAAATTTTTCAAACAATTGTAATTTAATGTGCATATATTTTCAGGAATATAAATGTCTTAATAAACTATGAAAAAATTATAAAGTAATATGATTTTTTCCCAAATTTTCTAACCTCTTTCATTACTTTTCTAGCTATGGTTGGGGGCTACACTAGTTTGTCTGGATAGAACACTTCATGCTGGTTTAGTTTGTTTGCTGTACGGTCAATTAGTGCTTTTCTTCCATAATGAGGGCTGGAATGTTAACTTCAAGAGGTAAGTTATAACTTACTTACCTCCATATGGTGGTACCCTATTTTCCTTTTCTTATTTTCATTTCAATTAATGTTTTTCTTCTTTACTTGGGAGAGCAGTCACCTCCCCACAACTGTCTGTAGACAGTGAATGGTGATATAGATGTGGTGCATTGTGGGTTTAAGCACCCATATCTCTCTCTCCTAATTCTGTCTATTGCTATTCTTTTATTTCTTATGTGAGACTAGAAAATGTGCATTAAAACTGATAGACAGTGTTACCCACTGCAATATGGTCCTACTTCTTCAGTCACCTCAAAAACCTAGGGTACATTTTATAATCCCACATTATTGCTTGCACCCTGGGATTTTTTCAATTAAAGCAGCATTTTTTATTTTTGTTTCAGCTTGTTTCAAAGTATAACAAACAAATATATATGTATATATACACCTTCCATACCAAAAACCAGACCTAACTTCTTTCTTATTGTTTATTCCTATATTACCTACTATTGACAGTTTTCAATCTTGGACAAAATTCATTGTTTGAAGACAATTCTTGACTCACACTCTCTACTAACAGTGCACTTATGTAGTCATATTTTATGATAAACCCACCACTGTGAAGATAAGTTTGGGAACTTTTAGTAGAAGTACCTTAATTAATTAGGAAATTTGTACTGGACAAATATTACTTGGAAGGTCCAGTCTTCCCTATGAAATTAGTGCCAGATAACAATAACTTGGAAGGTCCAGCCTTCTGTTGAAAGCTAGTGTCAGATAACTATAACTTGTAAGATCTATTAAAAGTCAGAGTTCACAATTAAACAAACAAAAGAGAAACTTAACAATAAAATTGAGCTTAAGGTTTGAAAATTAATTTGGAAACAACACATATGAAACAAAAAATTTCAAGTAAATTATTTTCAAACAAAAAAACGTTTCAAGACAAAAATAATAATTGAGGAGCAGATTTAAACTACATGAAATCCTCCACGAAAATGTTACCATACAAGTTTTTATAAGTAGATAGAAGACATCAAGTGAAAAGAAGATGGCTGGCCTAGAGATTGTTAAATGCAAATACACAGATAATGTTTCCAAACAGAATAAGACTCCTATAAAGTTGGAAATAGTAAACAAAGAAAGAGAAAATACAAACAGAAATGAAAAGATCTAATTCTTGGCACAACAGGGAGACACAGGTTGATCAAATAGGACTATATTTTAATTCTGATACCATAGTTCCACTTACAAAGACCATTGAATAGTTTAAAATCTTAACTTTATTTAATAAAGAGCCTAGATACTTTATCATAACCACAATTTCTTATGAAAATTAACATTTTTTTAACCCAAATATATTCAACTTAAAACACGTACATTGACAAATAAACCTTCAAGGTGAATAGTGTATCTTGTTTCATAGTAGACAAAGTATGGATAAAGATGAGTTTACAGCTGTCAGAAGAAAAAACAGGTGACAAAAATGGAATTCACATTTTTTAAACTGTTGAAACAAAATGAGATAAAGTAAAAGGAATATAAATGAAGCCATTAACAAATTTTTAGCAAAATTATTACAAAATGTAAACCCTGGTGAATTGCTTCAAGACCATCTTTCAAAAGCCATAAATCCTGGTGTTAAAATGAATGTTTTGAGGGGTTAAGTTGGAATAGTAACAATATCGAATTCATGTATGTCTAGTTCTGGGTCAGTGATTAGGGAGATTACTACTGAAGGTTAATGTAAATTGTGTGTCTAGTTCTGGGTCAATGACTAGAGAGATTACTACTGAAGGTTAATGTAAGTTATGTATGTCTAATTCCAGGTCAGTGACTAGGAAGATTACTACTGAAAGTTAATGTAAGTTACATATGTCTTGTTTTTGGTCAGTGACTGTGGAGATAACAACTGAAGGTTAATGTAAGTTATGTATGTCTAGTTCTAAGTCCGTGACTACTGGAGGTTAATGTAAATTACATATGTCTAGTTTTTGGTCAGTGACTGTGGAGATAACAACTGAAGTTATGTATGTCTAATTCTGGGTCAGTAACTCAGAAGATTACTTTCTGTATAGATGCAAGTCATAATTAATATAGGGCCAGACTGTAAGAAATATCCTCAGTATATCACTAAAATAAATATTGCATCCTGGGTGGTTAGAAGGTGTTCATATAAATCTTTTTTGATTTCAAGGAATCAGTTTTCCAGTGGAACTTCAGGCAGATTATATACAACAAGTAAAATAACTTTTTTGAATTGTTATGATCCTAGAACTAAGTTATTTGTGCTAGCTGTTTCTCATTTTAAAATGACAAACTGGTGAAACAACAGTCAACACTCCAAACTTCTGATCTACTCTCTTACCAAACAATTGATGCAAGTGGCCATAACTTTAAGACAAGTCCAGTGATATAAGAAGCAAGTATATTTAGTGATGGGACTATAACCCATGAGTCAGAGATTGTGAGTTGTGTGAATTAACTACCAGGTCATGAACTGTTGAATGAAAAGAGAATAGTGTTTAAAGTTCTGAGACCTCACAGTTGCAGTCCATCAACAATCTCTAACCTATAATAAACTTAGCATTTCACTTAGAAGCAACCCATAATTATAGGTACAAGTAATGCATATTTTTGTTCCACATCTTACAATAAGAAATTTCATCCACATGTTTAATTAAATTGTGCACATAAAAATATTTTTATAGATTAGAATATTCAGTATCAAGTTTTGTGGCATTGTTTTACATTTTGTCTTAGTAGTTAAATAACAGAAAACATTTACATTCAAAAGAACATTCAAAACATACGAGATGAAAGAAGTTCAATCCAGTAGAACAACAAACATACAAGAATTATCTAGCTCGAAATATCTGAAACATCAGAAGTAAGCTACCATTAAAGAATTTCTTAAGCTCAAGTTCTTCACGTCACTTCTTCTTACAAATATTCATATTTTAGTTCCTGCATTTCCTTTCTTTCAATAATTGACACTACTGAAAACTTCAATACTGGATTAGTACTTACAACAGAAGTTCCTGGTTTGATACTGGACCGTAGAGGTTCAGAGCTTCCTGAGGGGAGTCTACCCCTGCCTATTGGTTTCTGGTCAACAACTAAACAACCAAGCTCACTAATATAGTTACTGAAAAACTCTGTCTCATACAGGAACTTGATATCAACCAAATGATTAGGATTTGGAACCTCACAGCGTTGGGTAAGAACATATCGCAACTGCAAACCAGTTAAAACATATATTAAAAATTAGATTTGTTTTCCCTGTAAAACTAAATATCAGCCTCTTACTTATAACCATGCTGGCACAAAATACAACTGTAGACAAACCTTTACAAAAAAAACAAACTATTATGTAATCATTATGTGATTAAATGTTTGATATACACATCTTTCTGTAAAATAAATTCAAAAGTTGTGTACAAAACTTGAATTAACCCTAACTACATGTAGCCTTACTTAAAAAACATATACATCTAAATTAATGCCTGTCAATGCCCTCTCATACATTACATTTTTTTTGTTAAGATGGTTTATATCTAATGATGCGGAAATGAAGAGCTATACAAACAGTACCTGTTCTACCAAAGTTTTTTTATTGTACAGTAAGGCGAAACTACTTCCAAATTTAATCACAGTTTCTACGAAGTTCTCACAATAATGAAGTTTTTCTGATAATGCCATAAGTTGTTCATTCTTCATGCTGAGCACCTGCTTCTTCTTCTCACAGGCATTACTCAGTTCCTGGATCAATAACTTTCCCCGTTGATTAATTTCTGTGATGAATCTGGAAGAAAATCATTTAGTTATAAAACACATTCTGAAGGTACACGATATTAAAGATTTTGTTACTATTATGTTTTGCATTGTGTTAAGTATTTCTTCATTCAAACAGCACTCATCAATCACTTTCAAATTGTCTTGCTTCCTCGTGAGATAGTGCGAGATCTCACTTTATGGTTTGGGTATTATTGTTGTTATTATTAATTTTTCACAAAATAACATGAAACGATTCTTTACTTTAAAAAAAAGATGCTTCACTTACGACACGTAACTGATTAACAAATAAGGCATTCAAAAACTTTAAGTTTCATGCTTTGTAACAACTTTAGTTAAAACTTCCCAAGAAAAGGCTTTCAGTATCTCAGAGGAATGACTCCCTGATTTGAATGAAATATTCACACAAACCATGAAATCTCCATCCATTAAGAACACAGTAAATTCTACAAACATGACTCCTCAAGAGAACACAACTTGCAAATCAACTACTAAATCCCTAAAGTAGCATTTTTCAAACCTTTTCAACACCTAGGACAACAATATCGCTGCTTCCTTAAACCATTCTAGGCAACAAAATGCAATTACAAAGAAAAAAAACATCAAAATTTAAAAATTGGTATTGCCTCAGGAGTTTGTGTTTTGGTGGAGTTCCATGAAAATAGAAAGTGGTTGTAACAGGCTGTTATTACCAATCTATAGACTGATGACTAAGAAACATTGCCCTAAAGGGAAGTCATAAAAATATATCCTGATTTGAACCCAGTTGGTTGGTAACAAAGCAACAAAAAGAAACCAAACATACAATAACAATGAAGCAACCGAGCAGTTAATCTCACTATATTATTTAATTAATTTGCTAGTATGTTCCTCACCATACATTAACACTAGCTTTAACTTGCATATCCATTCCATAAAAGTTTTTTTAACTGAAGAGTCTTAAACTTCCCATTTCCCATGGTAAAAACTTAAGTCTTCTCTCTTCAACCACAATGATTACAAGCTAAAACTGTACTGCAGTAGAAACCTTAAAACCTATTTATAAAAAAATTCTAAATTGATACTTTCCAGTAACTTACTTGAAATGTTTGTAACCTACCTCTTTAAACAACCCACTAAACATTTCACCCAGGCTTGCATAGGCTATGTGTGCTATGCCCATCTCTTTATAAGACTCACTACACATTTCACCAAGGCTTGCATGGGTTATGTATGCTGTGCCTACCATGAGTTTCCAACCCAGTTTTTAGCATAAGTCTTCAGTTTTACATCTGAGACATACGAGTGGTTTTCATGTACAACAAATATGAAATATAGTTGTATCAAAATAATTTGTTTCACACCAAAATAACACACTCTTCTCCTCCACATGACAAAAGTTATCATAATGTTGACACCAAACGTACTTCTATTTCAAGAGTAAATACATTCAAAATTAAGAGTAACAAATATTTTTATCACTTGCTTTTGAAGTTCGTATATTATGCAGCATTTTAGTCTACAGAGTATATAATTATTCCTGTAATTCATGGCATGCACACATTTCACTGACGTTAAAACACCACGCCTTGCAAAGTTAACCATCCCTTATGTGGCATCCATCATTTTAGCGTTATTGACTGACTGAAAGACAACACACAGGTGACCTTTCCAGGTAGCATTCAGCTCCCTTTTGGGGAAATAGAATTATCAGTTTTCATTAAAACTGTCAACAACAACAGAAACAGACTTCAATAATTTTGTGATACTCCTTGAAGCTGGGAATAATAGAACTGTAGTACCTTCCAAGTAGCTTTTATTTGAAACTTATTACAAAAATAAACACATGTCAGAAATAAAGTCATGTATAAATTGATGCTGAAAAACACTCACTGAAGTGAAAATATGAGATAGAATTACTGAAATTGTGATCATGTTATAAAAAAACAAAAACATTTAAATAAAAATTATCAAAACATAATTTATGAGCAAAAACAGTTTATAAATTTATAAAATATTCAGCACATTAACTGAAGTTGATTTATTAACAGTAGTTTAGTTGTTTACTTTTATATGCAAAAACGGCTCTTCTGGGCCCAGAAAACACTTCAAATAGAAGAGCGAACAACGTTTCGACCTTCTTCGGTGATCGTCAGGTTCACAAAGAAAGGGTTACTGGTCAGAAGCTGACCACATGTTTGGGAGGGGTTGTATAATTGAGTGTTGCAATGTAGAGGGCGCGGTTTGAATATATAATTTTGTCTATAATATTAATATAGGTATAATGGTGTTCCTTTATATTGGTTTATTTTGGGTTTAAGTTGTTGTATAAGTAAGGCTTCTTTAATTTTTCGTTTGTTTATGTTTGTTTCTTTGTTTAGTATTTTAGTGTTTTCTATGGTTATGTTGTGTCCATTTGACTTGCTGTGTTCGAAAACGTGTGAAGGTGACTTTTTATGTTCTTTGAATCTGGTTTCCATTTTTCTACTTGTTTCTCCTATATAGAAGTCGTGGCAGTTATCACATTGTATTTTATAAATAATGTTGGTGTGGTGTTTGTCAGTGTAGTTCTTACATAGTATAGACCTTAGTTTTGTGCCTGGTTTTTGAATAAATTTAGTGTTAACTGGAATGTTATATTTTGTTACTAGTTTTTGCCAAATGTTGGTTATTTGTTTGCTGATGTCAGGAATATATGGTATACAGCAGTATATGGTTTCGTGATTTTTTGATTCGTGAGATATATTTACTTTTGTTGGTTGATTTTGCTTTCTGTCTAGGTGTGTGCGTATAATGTTTTCTACGGTTTGTGGAGGAAACTTATTAATGTTGATGAAGTGTTGTTTTATTTTATCTAATTCATCGTTAATTTTATCTGGTGAGCATAGTTTTATGGCTGTGTTTATCTGGTTTCTTAGTATGTTGAGTTTTTGTTTTGTTTCATGTGCTGAGTCCCAAGGAATGTATAGTCCAGTATGGGTGATTTTTCTGTGGATTTCTGTTTTGAATTGTGTGTCGGTTCTTATAATTTTGAGGTTAAGAAATGATATTTGATTGCTTTCTTCCTGTTCACATGTGAAGTTAATGTTGGGATGTATAGAGTTAATGTGAGTGAAAAAGTTAAGTATGTGTTCTGTAGATTCGAATCCCGCAATCGTGTCATCTACATATCTGTACCAGTATAGTGGTGGATGTAATGCTGTATTAATTGCTTGTGTTTCAATTTGTGTCATAAAAATATTGGCTAGAACTGGCGATACTGGGTTGCCCATGCTTAGGCCATTTGTTTGTATGTAGTTTTGGTTGTTGAACATGAAGTTTGTCTTTATTGTGGTGAATTCTATGAGGGTTGCTAACTGGTTACTGGGAATGTCTATGATCGGGTTAGGGTCTCGAATATAGAGTTCTAAGGCTATCTTGCAGGCTTCTGTTGTTGGAACTTCTGTGAAGAGGGATATAACATCGAAACTGGCCATTAAGGCTTTATGATTAAGTTGATTTAGATTGGACTTGAAATTAAAAGAGTCTTTGATGAATGAGCTGGCTGATGTTGCATATTTGGAGAATGCCCATGCTATGTATTTACCAAGATTGTAGTTAAACGATTCATATGTTGACATTATTGGTCGTAATGGACAATCTGGTTTATGAGGTTTGGGGATGCCGTATATTTGCGGTGTGCGTGAGTCGGTTTTACGTAGGTAGGAATAAAGTGTTTGTGAAATTGTGTTGGCTTTTTTTATTTGTAGTAGTAATTTGTTTAGTTGCGTCTCATGTGTCTTTGTTGGATTTGTGTGTATTGGTTTAAATTTGTTCATGTCTGATAGGATGTTATTCATTTTTTGTATGTATTCATTCGTGTTCATTATTACTATAGCGTTACCTTTATCTGCTTTTAGAATTTTTATGTTTCTGTCTTGTTTTAGGTTTCTAATGGAATTAATGTCTCTTTTTGTAAGGTTGTTTTTTAGTTTTCTGTTTTGTGAAATTATGTTGATAGTTTTGTAAGAAAATTCTTTGAAAAAATCGTTTAAGATAATGTTTTTAGGTGGTTCTGGAAAATATAAATTTGTAATTTTACCTGGGAAGTTTGGCTGTTGGATGTCAATAAAGTTATCTAAGTTGTCTTCTTTCTGTTTGTTGTTTTTGTTTTCTGTAGAAAGTATCACAAGTCTCCTGGCTAGGTCTTCTAAACATGTTTTGATTTCTATGGTTGGAATGTACCTTGGTGCTATTGCGAAGTTGAGTCCTTTGTTAAGTAGATGTATCTCGTCTGTGTTTAATTGTCGGTCAGATCTGTTAATTATGAGGTTGGTCAACGGTTTGTCATGTTGATGTCTTTTCTGTTGCTTACATCTTAGTTTTTCAAGTTTTTTGTTGTGGCGGATCTTTTTGTCTCTATCGTTTTTAGTATTGATTTGGTTTATGTTTCGTTGTATTAGTCCGTAAATCTCTGGTTTAATGCAGCATGCTAGTTGATAGTCTAAGTTCATTTTTTGTTTTTGTAAGTCATGTAGTTCTTTCTATTTGAAGTGTTTTCTGGGCCCAGAAGAGCCGTTTTTGCATATAAAAGTTCTCAACAAGTGGGTTTCTCGACATCACTGAGTAGTTTAGTTGTTAAAACTGGTCCTACCTTTTGAAATGGAACACAATATGTAATTTATCTTTTTATAAAGCCCATACATGTTACATTTAAACACTTTATAAATTACATTAAAATATGGGCCTACCCCACACAATTGTAACTTGTTAGGTTGAAGTTTGGAATTATTTAAAGAGATTCATAACTTTAATATATTTAATTTTTGATACGAGTATTAACAGGGAAAAAAATCTAATTCCATGCATGTTTTTTTTACTTCAACATAAACTGCATGATAAAATATGGAGTAGCTACACCCAATAGCAAGAAATATATAAAACACATTACACACTTGATTGCAAACATTTTAATCTCCTGTGTCACTTGGAGCTCTCGTTCCTTCACATCATTTTCTCTTTGCCAACTTAATTCAATTGCTTTTTCAATGTATCTGTGCTTTTCACGAATCTTTGACAGCAGTGCATAAAGATAGGCTTTATGCTGCTCGTAGGCCGAGGTGAGAAATTGATATCTGTGATCCTTATGTTCTATCAGCTGACAGTCTCGACACGTTAGCTTGTCACAAGACTCACAGTAAATTTTCACTTGTTCCTAAAATAATGACATGTGGTCTCTAAGATTTCTATTTCATGTTTTGATATTGTTTTAAATAAATACTTTCATTATTAAATGTCATTTACATATAATGTATAGCTTAAGAACAGTAATAATTTTTAAAACACTGGCAACCTTATTTTTTGTAAATATTAACATCATAAACAATATAAATGTCAGGTTAAAGGATACTTAACATATAAATTATTTCCCAAAATATACTTTGGTATAATTATACATATAGCTCAACATATTTTAATTTTTGGTATCAATATTGTATACTGACACAATCTATGTGGGTTACAAATGTCCAAGAACTACAAACCATTCTCTTTGATTCTGTTACTTTATATCAGTTTCACATTTACATTTTAGTTTGTGTGTATATTGGTATCCATTCTAGTATTTACAAATGTGTTTCATTTCTCGGAAGTGTGTGTGCATATATATAATACATAAACTTGTTTTTGGTATTTTTATATTTTTAATATTTTGCTGATGACCAAACATTTTATTATTTCCATTCTATGATAAGTTATAAGATTTATTTAAAAATTAGACATTTTTCAAGAATTCCAAAATCAATGAAAATATTATATACAGAAGTAAAATATAATAAATACAAGTTACAAAATAATTAGGATGAGAAAATTAACTATTTATTCAATACAGTTAATTACCCTTTATATTGGCCAATTTCACATGTTGGTGAATTCAATGAAACAATCTTAAGGTATAATGTAAGAGACCACTGCAGGTTTTAAAGGTTCTCATTATAACATTAATTAATAACATTCCAAATTTTATCGGAAGTAATTTATAAACTAATTAATAACATGTTAAATTTTTACCCTAACTAATACCAGAACTAAATATCGTGTAGTTTTTTTCCAGTGATTTATACCACTAATAAATAATATGTTAAATTCTTATCCAGTCATTTTTAAACTAATAAATAACATGACAAATTTTTACCAGAAGTCACTTACAACAGTAACAAATATGTCAAATTTTTTATCAAAAGTTATTTTTAACACCAATAAATAACATGTCAAATTTTTACCCAAAGTCATTAATAACACCAATAAATAACATGTCAAATTTTTACCTAAAGTCATTTATAACACCAATAAATGTCAAATGTTTACCTGAAGTCATGACACAAGTAAATAACATTTCAAATTTTTTACCCGAAGTCATTTATAACACCAATAAATAATGTGTCAAATTTTTACCTTAAGTCATTTATAACACCAGAAAATAACATCAAGTTTTCACCTGAAGTCATTTATAACACTAGTAAATAACATGTCAAATTTTTACTCTATGTCATTTATAACACTAATAATCAATGTTAAATTTTGGTGTCAAAACTGATAGGTGGTGCATGTTGATAGTTATACCATTGTTCAGTGCATGTGATGAAATAACCCACAATTCAGGATGCAAAAGTTAAGCTTTGCATCAACTACTAATAAAACTGATATGCCTACAACTTATTCCAGATCTGAAACAAATCCACTCAAACAGGACTTATGAGCATGACTAAAATCATGAGTTAATTCATATCCAATGGGAAAGTCTGTTTTACTTGAACTATATATCAAGAAAAAGGATGCTTGGAAAAATAACAAAAAGGATTCAAGTCTGGAGGCCAAAGATTATTTGGATGATACAATATTGTAGGGTCAGCTTAAAAATCAGTAAATATATAAGATTGTGAAGCGTTAGACAACAAAACATCAGTAATGGAGTGTCTAGCCTGCTACAATGATTAGGCAAAATATTAATGTAGGCCTTCTGATCATTATTAGTCATGTGCGCAGTATTACAGCCTTAGACAGAATAATATATCAGCAAATTAAAGAAAACTGTAATACTGTGAGATATTTGGAAGCAAGATATTGGTGTGAAATAATCATTTGTTGTACATAGTGTGTTATAATAATGTTTGTGTGATACAAACCCCAAGACATTATCTATGTGAATACATTTGAACACACAAATTATATTCTTGAACTGTGAAGGTTGACATTGCATACTGACAATTACTGAGGTTCTTTTAGATATCAACAAACTGAAAGAATTTTATAAACGTTGTTTTCTGAAAAATTCAGGTTTTTGTAATGGCTATTAGTATAAACTTCTCAAGCGATGTTATGTTTAAGTTGGCAAACTGTATCTTCTGTAATACTTCAAGATTATATCTGAAGTCTGGTTAATTTATTGTCTTATCCAAATGTAATGTCCTTCAATACAATTGTTATGTTTAAGTGGCCGTTGCAGGATTCTTGATTTATTTCATGGTTAATTTCAATAAAATATAAATTTCTAGATTATTGTCAGTTGTTTGAATGCCATAAAATTAACATTAAAAAGATATGATTTCAACCACTTGAATATTTTATTGTTGCCTACACACACTATGACTATTAAGTCTTGTCTGATGCCTTGTCATAGCACAAACTTGAAACAATTATGGTTTGACATAAAAACACTTTAAAAAATCTATAAAACAATAAAAAAATTCAGTTGTCAGATTTCATTCCTCAGTAATCTCAACTTCCCATTATATTTTGTTGTTCTTCCCTGCCCAAGAATAAGGGTCAAACAAGGAAGATAACACAAGATGAAAATGATGATTACCTTCTTACTAAATATAAGGCTTTCCATGAAAATATCAAGGAGCATGAAACTGATACATCTTTTTCCTGGTTAAAGCAACAAAAGAATATATATATAGGAACATGAGGTTGTTGAAAATTAAAAGCTCAGAAGAAGTCTTCAAATACAACTACAAATGGAAGGATGTGTTAAGCTATGACCCTGAAATAAAAACAGAAGTGATTTGTTAAAGAGTTGGAGATAGAAAGTAAATATTATGTATAATAGGTAGCCCAACATAATTTACATTCTATGAGGAAAGAGCACAAGCAAGAATGAACTAGCATTTGAACCATTCTTAGAAGAATGTTTGGTTAATTGGACAAAGAACCTATCAACAGTGAGTTGTAAAGCACAGCACAGTCCTATTAGACACCACCTTTGACTGCACCTAAAAGAAATGGCATCATTATGTCCAACCATCATCTTCAAAGTAGAAAGTACATCTATGGCAGTAGATGCACAAGACTCCAGGGATGGTTATTCTATAATAGATGCTGATATACTTCAACAGTGTTGATCCAAAACCACAGATTTAACAAGGGGTTTGTTGGTGATACATGTGAACTGGAATTACAGATAATCCACTTAAGCAATAGAGCCAGATAAATGGTCAAATAAATGTGTGTAAGTGACTGAATGGACAAAAGGGTGAACATCAGCTAACTATCCATGAGAAAGCCAATTTCAAGCAAATGGAGAAGACTAACAACCATTGCTATTCGACAGAATTTCCTTGAAGCCAAACAGAATGTCACTGAGCTAATAGACAAGACCCAGTAGCAAAATGAAGAAACTACAATTTTAGCATCATCAACCAAATTACATGGTAAGAATACTTTCATAAAAACCTCAAGTCTGCATTTGAAAACTAGATGCCTTGAGAAAATTATTAGTAAAGACATGCATGATCAATCTCAGATATTTTAATTTTTTTTTAACAACAAAGAGAAACAAAATACTGGAAAACCGTGATAAATTATTTCTACTTCTTTCAGGAAACTTGAGACATCCTGATCAAAAATATGTAAGTGAATAAAAAAGACATATAAAAAACAAAAAGTCTTGAAAAATCAGTGAAAACTAAGTACACCACATAAGAATCAATGGTCCAAGGCAGTTAACACAACAGTCTAAATGGAAGATTTCTACAGAACAAAATAAAACAAACTTAATGAACAAAACAAAAATATCCAAACTTGCTTCATTCTTAGTTTGGCCACTCAAGATCCAATGAAACAACCTGCTATCTAGTTCTCAGTAAACGATGAAAGCAACATAAAGCATGACCATTAATTACAGGTCATTTCAAAAATGCAAGAGAGAAGTACTATTGAAATCCTTGCCAAAATGACGGATGCAGAGAAGTTCTTGGTAGGTAGGAGGTATGTATACCTTGTAACAAAGCAAAATATGCTTAGGTGTCAAAGGGACTGTAATCAAATTGCAAAATAAATTACCTCTGCAGCAAAAAAAAAAGACTACAAGGTAAAATGGCCATGGAAAAAAAAATCACTAAAACAACAACTGATGTTCCACAATTATCTTTAAGAGTAGTCTGAAATTAAGATGAATTCATACATACACACAACAGGAGAGTGAGAATGTTAAAAGACCACATGGCTGCTCAAAAAAAAAAAGATATGAGAGTCAAAACTTAAGAATCAAGAAAACACAGAAAGATAACCATGCTAAAAGCTATCAACATTTAGCATTATGTTCTGAAAACAAAAGCAATGACTCAAAAATCAAACGTAGAGAAGACGGAAAACAGAAAGATTCAGGAACCAAATCATTCAACATTACACTGACACCATCAGATAACAGAACTTGTTCAAAGATTTCAAAATAGAACATACCTGATAAGAAAAGAAACTTGACTAAGTTTGAAAACTATGGAATAAAAATAATTAATGGAAAACAATCTCTTTAACCATTAATATCATGAAAAAATAGTAAACTGACCCAGAATAAGACACATATAACTAATGTTAATCTTCAATTGTAATCTCCCTGGTAACTGACTGAGAACTACACATATAAATATCCAGAAAAAAGTTAAAAATAAAGTAAAAATATTAAAATTCATAAAAGGAAATTGAGGTAAAACAAAACAAACTTTAAATTTTGAATTAAAAATGTAAATAACATTAAATCCAATTTTTGCACCTGGTCTACAGCAGTAAGAGAAAAATTACAGTAATACAAGTTATAAATGACTGCAGAATAATTGTTATTATTGTAACTCACCAGGATGACTAACAGGTAGTTTAAAATTCAGCATCAGTCACCTAAAGTTGGCATTTCCAGTCCTGGTTTCGAGTTGACATTACTGCCATTTACAAAAAGTAAAGTAATACAAGTTTTGAAAGACTTGTAGTAAAATTTTAATTATTATAACTTACCAGGATGACTAACAGGTAGTTCAAACAGCAACGTTAGACACCTGAAGTTAGCCTTTCCAGTTCTTGTTTCAAGTTATTTGATGTTATGACCATTTTCTAATTGCAAATTGAACTAGATGTAATTTGATTCATAAAAGGGAATTACATTAAAAAAAGGTCTAGTGTATAAGTTAAAAAACTTAAATAGCATTAAAAAGATTAATGGCCTATAAAAACCTAAAAACATTTCTTAGGTGGACAGTGTCACCATTACCAATAACAATGTTTAACATTACAGATAAACCTTAGGACAGAACATGTCTAAAATGGTGCTATTGTTGAGAGTCATAATGAAGGCAAAACAGTAAAATGTGGCTTACTGTGACCAGAGTGTCACACAGATAACACACTGGTACATCAGTCCTAGACAAAATAAAACAACGAGTTAAAAAAAACTGACTAATGTGGAGTCTAGTTAGGACAACTTCCTTTTTCCAATCCTTATGGAAGCAACACAACTGAAGTCCAAAAGAAAAGTTATATTTGGAAAAGCTTGTTCTCATGTTGCTCACTCCAAGTCAACTAACTGCAAACTGGCATTGAACAGAGTCTTGAATACAGGACCATAGTCCATGTATAGAACAGGCACAGTGGTGATAGTGCCAGAGCAGAGATTTAACTGCTGTGTCTTCAAGCCTGTTCCTGTGAATTCCAACGTGGCCTGGTATCCAGAAAAACTTGACAGAAGTAAATGTTAAAGAGAAATGGGCCAGTCAGTTTTGAATATCAGCAAGAACAGGGTAAGAATTAAAATGAAGAGATCCCAGGGTCAGTAAAGAACTAAGCTAGTCAATACAAACAGTGCAAGTTGAGTACTGCTTAGCTTCTATGTGATCCAAGGCAACAGAAATGGCATAAAGTTCAGCAGTGAACACAGAAGCTATAGAGGGGATTCTGCATGTAACCACCAAACCACAACAAACCATGGCAGAGCCCACACAGTCACCTGATTTCAAACCATCTGTATAAACAGGAATGAAAGGATGGTTCAAACAATGTTCAGCAAATAGCAGACAGTATTTCCAATCAGGATTGTCTACTTTTCTCAGATGACTTCAGGATAGGTCACAATTGCGAACTGTAATAAGCCACGGTGGGATGGGCTGATCAGTGGATACAGCAGTGTTATCCAACTGTGTCCTTGTATGAATGCAAAAGGAACAATGGCAGATCGTCTATTCTGAAAAAGTATGGCCCACTGAGGAAGAAAAACACAACTCAAGGTGGGATGCTTTGGTATGAAAAGAAGTTTCAAAGCATACAGTAAAAACAGTTGGAAACAGCATAGTTACAGAGGAGATTCATAAGACTCTGAACTGGAGAAGTGCAAAAAACCCCAGTGCAGAGCTGAAGTCCCTGATGATGAAAGGGGTCCAGCATCTTCAAGGCCAAGGTCCAGACAGAGCCAAAGACCAGTGATCCATAGTCTAGTTTCAATTGTATAAGAGCACGGTATATCTTTAACATAGAACATCAATCTGCTCCCCAAGTGGTAAAAGAGAGGACATGGAGGATGTTCAGTACTCTTGTACATTTCACCCATAGCTGCCTGATGTGTGGTATAAACGTCAGGTTATAGTCAAAGATAAGCCCCAAAAACTCTGTCTCAGAGACCATAGGTAGCACAACTTCACCAATACGAAGTTCAGAATCAGGGTGAATAACCAGTTGGAAGCAAAAGTGCATGCAAATGGTTTTAGAGAGTAAAAAGTTAAAATCATTTGCTGTGGTCCACTTCAGTAAATGATTAAGGGCAGTCTGTAGCTGCCTCTTAATATACCTCAAGTTTGACAACTGACATGAAATGTGAAGGTCATTGACATAGAGCCCGTTTGCAACAGTAATAAAGATTTGTTCAGTGATGGCATATATACCGTGTGACACTCAAAACAGAACTCTGAGGAAATCCAAGTTCCTGCAGAAAATAACAGGAAAATGTCACACCCACACAAACTTGGAATCTCCTGTCCATTAGAAAAGGTTTAATAAAAATGAACAAATGGCTAAGAAGGTATCTAAGTGCTAGATACCTTGTAAAAGCTTTCACTTGGAGCATTGATGATGCTCTGAGTACCAGCTATTTCCTGGATATCAAAGAGCAAGATCAAGAGGGGGACAGAATTATATTGCCCACTGACCTTTCAAATCTTGTCCCATGTGACTTTAGAAATAGTGATAGAAGATATGCTGGTTGTGAACTTAATCCAAGAGCTCTTCTGGCTTTGACATCTTACCCACTGAGCATGTGCATGGGCCTGCTGGAAAGCAATACAGTTCAGAAGTGTGGTATACCTGTGAAAAGTATCCCAGGCCTGTTTTTGAGCCTTCTGTGCCATGTTACAGGCAGGATTCCACCACGGATGAGGATATCATGGAAATTGTGTGAAGGTGTTAGGAATACACTGAGCAGCGGCCTGTATAATACAGTTAGTTACTGCTGCCAAACAGTCGTCTATTGATGGCTCACAAACAATGGCAGGATCAAGTTCTGCAAGAGCAGTGAAAGAGGATTAGTTTGTTTGTTCTAGCTTCCATCGAGGCACATGGACTAGGTGGCATCGACCACAACCAGTCTCTCTCAAAATTATAGGAAAATGATAACTGCCTTGTAGGTTACTGTCAACCCTCCATGCAAAGTGGGAGAATAGTAAAGGGAAGCAAATTGAGAGATCAAAAGCAGTAAAGGACTAACTAGGTGCATGAAGATAAGTATATGAACCAGCACTGTAAAAGGAAAGGTTGTGATCAGAAAGCACATGTTCTATGGAACAACCCTTTCCATTAATATCAGCACCTCTCCAGAAGGGATGATGTCCATTAAAGTCCCCCACAATTAAAAATGGAGACAGCAACTGTTCATTGAAAGCATCAGTGACTGATTGATCAAAGGTCTCTTCAGGTGGCAGGTAAAAAAAACAAACAGTGATGATATGACCCAAGGAAACATGGATGGCTATGGCTTCCAAGGGTATGTCGAGTGGCAAAAACAGGGTAAGCATATACTGATCAACTGATAGTGCCACACCTCCATGCATTTGTTCATCACACAGCCTATCATTTCTGTACAAAGGAAACTGCTGAAAGGCAGCTGTATCGGCAGGTTTCAGAAATGTTTCCTGTAAGGAAAGACATATATGATGGTAGGAAGCAGTCAGTGCATTGATGTCATCCAGATTACAATGTAAACCTCAACAGTTCCATTGTATCAATGAGGCCATTTTTATTTATGTGTAGGCAAATTGGGTGTAGAGCCCTTCTATTTACAACCACATCTTTTTTCTTTATTGTCTTTATTCCAAGGAGGTCTGTTGACATCCATGGGTCCTGTCCTGGGTCAATTGGGCAGATCTTTGTTGTTGGAAGAGGATTCCAGCAACAGAGGATGTGAATAAATAATCATTTTGCACCTTAGGATGGGAGAAGACGTATCCAACAAAATGCCTGTACCAGAACCAAAGGAAGTGGATCTTGGGGTTTGCTGGAATGTATGTCAGGAACAAAGATAGGTGTTGATGTTGATTCATCAACCTTTCTAACCATGGAGGTCAAAAGACTTTTCATTTGGTTTGAGAATGATTTTTTAGAGGCACAGAGAGATCTGTCTGCACTCCCACTGTTGTAGCGGAATGAAGTGCAGCAGTATACGTCCAAGATGAAGTAGTAGACAACAACTTTTGGGCCTCAGAGTAAGTAATGTTTTGAATCATCATCAAATATTGCACCTGTCTTTCTTCCAACCATTTAGGGCAAGTACAAAAGTAGGATGGGTGAGAACCATTGCAACTGATACAATGAGGGTCTGTTTTACACTCGTAAGCCTCATGGTCCTTGCCACTATAACAAGCACACGTCAAGAAATCCTAACATGATATCTTTGAGTGACCAAACTGCTGACACTGGAAAAATCAGAGAGGGTTTGGATTGTATGGCCATACTCTGCAATTAAGATAATCTGCCTTCATGATGGCAGGTGGATGTGGTGATATAAACGTAAGAATGAGGATATAAGTGGATATAAGCCTTTCTACAGAAACAAGCGAGAATCTCCGACTCTGGGATGTTCCTCAAATCCCTCTCAACAATAACTTCTTGTGATGAATTCAAAGTAGCATGAAGTGTAGCCTCAATAGGTATATCCCCAATCACCTTTGAATGCAAGAAGAGTTCACTGTGTTGAGATGTGGATGTTTCCACCAACATGTCACCAGATCAAAGCTTCTTTACTTACTTTGGAGAGCCAGCAAGTCCCTCTAGTCCCTTCTGAATGTAAAAGGGAGACATCTACCCTAAAGATTTGTCTGAAAGTGAATGCAATATAAGAAAATGAGGAACAACAGGTGTTACAGATGTTGAAGATTGCTGCTCAGAATCTTCAAGATATGGTCCTTTACCTATGGACAGTCTTTTCACTCATTTTATTTGGAAGATCCATAATAAAATAAATTTTGGTGCCCATTGACCCCAATAACCATGGAGCTCTTATAGGGGATGCACTACAACACCAAACAAGAACAATGCAGCAATGCCAGGATTTCATGAGCATTATACCCAAACACCAGCATCAGATACAATATCCACAACACCTGTTGAAAACATCCAACACTGGTATGTGGTTGATGCTAGCCCACATGAACCAGCTGATTAACCCTAGGGGGGCCACCTAAAAGCAGTCCATCAACAGAAATTCAAGGCCAAAGTGCTATATTGGAGTTGGACCCCTCAACCACCAGAATATTCTCCTCCCTTTCACAAGTCATCATACTCAGCAAACACATGGGTGGATGTTTAGATCCCAGAGGAAGTAAACTGAAAGAACAGAACCTTCCCTGGGAGATCCCCAAACCACATACAGGAATCCACACCAATGGATATATTTACTGAAAAGTATGTCAATGTTTATTTATATTTATTGATAAAAGAAGGTCATGTTCATTGATAAAATTATGTCAATATTTATATTTATTTATAACAATATGTCAGTGTTTTGTTTATATTTACTTATAAAAATATGTCAATGTTTATTGATATTTAATGATAAAAGTATGTCAGTGTTTATTGACATTTACTGATAAAAGTATGTCAAGATTTATTGATATTTATTAATAAAACTATGTGAATGTTTATTGATCAGCAGGGTTTCTTTCGTGTGAAGCTACATATCAAACCCACCTGAACTAAGAATTTAAAATTACTGAGAGTAATATGGCAATTTATCATTGTGTACAAATGGACCTTGTTAAAGGCCTTGAGAAACCCCTCAGGTGAACAGGTACACAAAACGATGGCATATATTCTTGTGAGTAACCAAATCATTCTGATTTGTGTATTATTAAATCAATTCTTTTGTGGAAAATAAGCTTCAATATCTTTTGTGTTAGATTAGTGAACATTTCTTTAGAATAGAAACTGTCGTTTTTAAAGTAAGGTATAAAACTAGAAGATAATTTGACAGGTTAGGTTTAATCTTTGTATTTAAGAAGTTGTATGGATTTTTTCTTCTATAAAATTAATTTATATCTATCAAAATTTTAAAACGTTACTTAAAGGTTTCTTCAATTTAGTGTCTGGTATTTTAAATGTAATTTGTAAGGTCTAGACAAAGAGAAGTTCTAATTTTATTTGTTATGGGAGGGAAGGAATAAAATTTTCAAAAGGTGTAAATAGAGATAGTAGTTGTTGTTTTATCAGTCATAAAATCGTTGAAAAAGGCAGTGTTAACTAGCTCTGTATGATAATACTAATATGAAAACTTAGTCCACTGTTATCAAAACAATGAAAATTTTACCAGCAAAGATAAGCTTAAAATTTACATGTGCCAAAAGTTTAGGGTTTTAGCCAGATTTTCTGGACATAAATCTGTTTGAATGGCAGGATGAGAATACTGGAAATAACAAACATTAAGGTTAACAAGTTCAAACCTTAGAAGCTGTGTTTCAAACTTGTTTGGACAAAATTAATGTTATAAGTTTTGTGAAACAGTTTATTAGTATATATATTTTGTAAGAATTAATTTCAGATTTTATTTGAAAGGTTTACAAATTAGAGTGCCAACACTTAATTTCATTTTAATGTTTCAGTTCACTGCATTTTATGGGAATGAGTGATATTATGATAGACTAGATTTCTTTTGCCTGCCTTGTTTTTTCAAATAAATAAATAAATACTATCCAAGTAGTGTGGAATACCTACAACTGATTTAAATAATAGAAGTCACAAGTCCAAAGACACACGCAGCAGATATATGACTACTTACATTCTCATAACTCAAATGGAAAAAATCCCTGTTTGACTTCACTTTTCATTTTTATACCTATTTCATAAACATCACACTAACTATCAAATACCTTGATGCCTCTTAATGAAGGCTTTTGAAATCTACAAATAACAATGACTTAAAAAACTAGTGTTCCAAAAAATTCCAACAGAAGGGTTATAATGATAAAAAGTTTATCTAAAAGAAAACAGATTTAATCATTAAGTATGAGCTTTTCAAGTAATCTTCTAACTAATAAATGATATTTATGTTAAATTTTAAAACTTTGGTAATACAAAGTCATGTGTATATTGGAAAAGCATGAATAAGCAAAATCAACATTCTATAGATGTTAAGTATAAACTTGTGTGTATTGTAAATGAAGTTTTGAGGTTCCAATAATGTTGGATAATAATTTAATATCTAACAAGTTGAAAGAATTACCTTTCTGTGTATAGAACAAAATAAATATTTCTGCATGAGATTTGAATCATTTTTCCCTTTTATCTCATCCTTTTGTTGAATTTTGTGATCTTTGGTGACTCGCACTCGCTGATGAGCACTGACGCAAGTGTTACAAAGCCACTCTTGACACTCGACACAAAAACCTACTGCCAAGTTACTGTCATCACAGCTTGTACACAATACATTTTTTTTTATCTCTCCTCTCTGAGCAGATTTGGACTTAGCAATACGTTCTAGTAACAGCAGGTGATCAATGGCATCATCTAAGTTAATTCCTTGATTACAAGTTGGACAAATAACTGTTGTCACATCTACAAAGTGAAAAAATTAAGCTGTATGTAGATTTGTTTGTATGAACATTTAATTTCTCAGCACAATAATAAATTTACAGTTACCTATTTCTATAAGAACATGTGAAATTTTGTATTTTATACTGAAAACGTGTAACCATTTAGAAATGCCTCTAAAATCAGATATAATAACTATTTATCACAAGTGCATCTATAGACATCTCTCCTGGTTCCAAGTATTTGGCACCCAGCACTACAAATTAACATGCAGAGATCAAAGTATATACACAATTTTCCATCACAACCATTACAGGATGCAGTGAACCAATCTCACAACTTCCTGGATGGATGTGTTGTTCATTTGGAACTTTAATTGTTTCATTAGAACTATAAAATAAAACATATTAAAGAATGAATAAATGCCTTATAACATCAGCTAATCAATGGTTAACTAAGATGTTAATTTCACAATTACACTGTGTCTAAAGGTAACTACTAATGTATTATTATTGCAACTCTAATGAAAACACTACCCAAACCTTTACTTTTCTTTTTGTTTCAAATTGTCACAGATTTTTTCAAAACAAAAAAGAGCTTATTTAAATATTTTAACTATGGTTGATTTATAAATCATTAAACATTCAGTACACCAACACACACAAAAGGAAAAGATAACAGTACAATTTCATATAAATGAAACACACAAAATTGAAAAGCACACTTCCTAATGTATACAACAATTTGAACATGTAATTATACTTATAGGTGTGCCAATAATTTTATCATTTAATTTAATAATATAACATAAGTATTACAGCCTAGAAGTTGGGGCAATACCACTAGCATATAAGTTTCGTCTGTTATTTGGTTTTCTTCTTTTATTTTAATAAAAATTATTTTATTCACCTGTGGCAGTATCTTTAGAACCTATCTTGACAACGCAATTTTGACATGCACTGTGAAGACAAGGTAACATCTTTGGCTTATTAGTTTCTTCAAAGGCCAATTCTTTCTTACAAAAGACGCAGTTCGTTTTTCTCCATAAAACACTTGATGTCATACTTGAAGTCTGACATACAGATGAATTTGTTACATTAACGAAACTACCAGTATTACTAGTAGTTGTAGTACAATTGGCAATGTTACTTATTTTACTTTTCCATTCGCCAGTTTCTGATGGTTTTTCTTGATTTCCTTTAGTAAACATAATTAAACTTACACTAAATAAAACACAGTTACTGTTACAATATCTTCCAATCAATGAATAAACGTAAATTCACCTTCTATATAAATATAAGACATTTCCTTCAACCTTTACTTTTTTTCAAATTGAACATCATTTTCCCTCATAACCCAAAAAAACAAGTAAAGCAATTCCCTCCATCTTCTTTGGACATTTTGCGCCCTCTACGATCCAGAATATTTAATATAAATCAAAAGGTCTAAATACTTCCCAAACTCAAGCGTTTTTTATACAAATGGTGATAAATTAAAAATTAGATTACAGAAGATTAAGGAAAAGTATAAGCGCAATTATATACATAATTTAAAGACAGCATAATAAGCACTTTAAAGACTAAAATAGTGAATACAATCATTTAAGTCAATAACAATATTTATCCTCAACTCAATTCTTTGCTTTGGATATGTTCGGGTTTTACACGTAGTCGAGGCACTCATTGAGTTGATCTTATTTCACGTCTCCCTCAAGCTCGGCATGGCCCGGTGGGTAAGGCACTCGACTCGTAATCTGAGGGTTGCAGGTTCGAATCCTCGTCGTATCGAACATGCTCCCCCTTTCAATCGTGAGGGCGTTATAATTTAATGGTAAAAGAGTAGCTGAAGTGTTGGCGGTGTCATCAGTGTTCAAATTTGTAGCAAAGGAGGATTTGGATGGTTTTCCAAGATGTTTAAAGCAGGAAAATCTTTGTAATGGTTCGACTCACGAGGAAGTTGTCGGATTCTTTATCCTTAGCTTTAACTCGATCGAGTATTTTAACCAGATAACTGAATAATAAAAACTTAAGTATTTTTTTAATGAAATGAAAGAAACTATAATGAAATTAAACGAAGAAGGAAAGCCACCAACGGTTAATTATAATGTTAGTGCCATCCTCAATCATATAGTTTATGAAGGCTTAACTTCAAGTTAACTTATAAAGCAGAAGTCGAATTTACTCTGTAGTAACTTGAAGAAGCAATCTTAATAGCCACCAGTAGAATCTAAGGTGTGTTTGATTCGGGAAACATTGTCATCGTAAGCATTAGAATAATATATGCGATTTGCAAAGTAAAAGTTCCTGCGAGGACATACTTCTGGATAAGTTGGTTGAACTACTTTAACAATGAGGCATCACCTGGGTATGTAAGAAAAAATTGTGCATCAACAACTGCTGCAACTTTATTACAGATAAAGTCAAGTGAATCGATACTCTGTGATGTAATTATAGAAGAAACATATAAAATGAATTGTTTCCTGTCCAGAAAACAGGCATCATTAACTGGAACAGTTATTTGTTTGTTTGTTATCAAACATAAAGTTGTACCACAAATATAAAAATCCAATTTTCAGCTCTATAAAGACTTAGATGTATTACTGAGCCAGTGGCGGTGTTTATCTGTACAAAAAGGGATGAAGACCCAGTGAATTTGTTTATATATAGGCAATCAGCTATCTATTTTTATACTTAAATTGTCATTCGGATGGTAATCAAAGTGAAAGTAACTGAGGCTGTTAATGTTAGCATCAGAGATGCATCAACTGCAACATAACCAAAAGCAAATACATGTCTCCCTTTAAGATCATTGTTTGAAGTAGGTAAATCAGTCAAAGACCAACGTTTAAAAGAAACTCAGTGACTCCTTGGCTGAATTTGACAATTTATTTATGAGATGACATTGCTAATTAAATGGAACAATGGTGTCGTAGCGTAACAGTTGGCACAACTGATCAAGCAACTATCATGCTGGCTTCCATAGAGAACTAAGGATGTAACCAATTCTGAAATACAGTGTATGTTGATAGGCAGTCATGCATTTTTCAGAAGTTATTGTAAGAAGGAAGTAAGGTATGTTGCATCCAATGGCGGTAACTTACTTTTAGCTTGAAAATGGCTTGTGTAAGTTCCATAGCATGTCATTTGACCTGTGTAATGTGTCTGCTATGCTTAAGAAGCAAATAAAGAGCTTATTCTGAAGAGGCTGTAACAGGAAAGAGATGTCTGGTCTACGTCAGTATTGTTTTGATATTTGACTGCAGTTAACAACCTAATAGTGATAATCCCTTGAATAAATAAATATGGATGAAAAATGAAGGCAGAAAGATGAGTATTCCTATATAAATATTTGTATATTCATATATAATTATGCTGTGTCGTGACTGTAAACAACTCAACCATGGTTCTCAACGTGTACTGCACTTCGTAATCCTTAGAGCTCTACTTGTTCTAACATTCGACAGCAACGTTTCTAGTCATATCCAAGAAGAAATGTTTGGCACTGGTTTGAATACTGTATAACAAATTATACCCCCAAAAAGAATTGTTCGATGTCCTCTTTAAATGCAAGCTCTGGGTATTGCTGAACAACTAAAAAGACTGGGAAATTACTTTGATACTTAGTTTAATTTTGATTTTATTTTGTTCTAAACCAATTCATTCTTTACGTTTTCTGATTATTCCAGTTTTGCTTACTTTTCTTTGTAACATGTTCAGTTTCATGTATCTCATTACGTTAATGTTTTTATTATTAAATTTTACTTAGCATGTGTGTCTGTGTGTGCATTCTCTTATTACAAAGCCACATCGGGCTAAACCCACCGAGGGAAATCGAACTTCTTATTACAGTGTTGTAAATCCGTATGCATACCGCTTTAATAACGGGGGGCTTTACTTAGCAAAACGATTGTGGAATAATATTTATTAAATACAGTTTCCTTTTTCAAAATGGTTTATTAAAAAGCATAAATTATAAAATTAGGAAGTTTCGGTGAATGTATGTTCTCACTTAAGCTTATAGATTGAACAATTCTAATTTTCGTCACACCAAACTTGTTGGCCCTTTCACCCGTGGGGCGTTATATGTGAAAGTCAATCCTACTATTCGTTAGTAAAAGAGCAGACCAAGAGGTGGCGGTGGGTGGTGATCACTAGCTACCTTCTCTCTAGCCTTACACTGCTAAATTAGGGACGGCTAGCGTATATATTCAAAACAAATCTAACAAAAATACCAATGTGCTAATAAAGCAGTGAACAATTTTTAAAACTGAAATCAACTAATTAGCACAAATGACATTTAACAACATTTATAATTTGCTTTTGTTTATTGATATTTAGCTGTCATGCTTTAGTGCACATTATCTAAACGAGATTATTATATAAACTGTTAATTA